>NC_061168.1:4284189-4326689 GCF_022113875.1 Hydra vulgaris
TAAAAAAAATATTAGTCATACCCTCAGGGTTATGTATATATATATATATATATATATATATATATATATAATATATATATATATATATATATATATATATACATATAGATATATATATATATATATATATATATATATAATATATATATATATATATATATATGTATATATATATGTATGTATTAGGGGTATATATAGGGTTGCCATATGGTAATCACTGAAAAAGAGGAGATTTTACACAGCGGCGGGTTTTAGGGGGGGGGGCTGATACCTGATGCTTCCCCCTCTTTGGTTTTTTTTCAAAAACTTCTTTTGTTAATTGACTATTATACATTATTGGATTACTAAACTGAGGAATGAAATTGACTATTATACGTAATTATATGTAGACGAACTTAATTATTACATTAAAGTTCAAAAAATTAAAAAAAAAAGTTAATTAAAAATGAAAATATGCGGACTTTTTTTTTAAAGACCTTTTTAGCCCTCTCCTTGGCGAGAGACAAAACCCGCTCCTGATTTTACAATACGTGTTAAATGAATGAGAATCCTTATTATTTATCGCGGCATAACCAGAGCGGACCCCTTTTATAAGAATTAAATAAATAATAACCCCTTTTTTTAAGTCATTCGTTTTTTTAACACAAGTTGCTGGTTTTGCAATTAAAATTAATCTAATTTTGATTGCAAAATGTTCACATTCAATTTTATTGCTGTCTTACAATTATTGACTCTTGATGAAATAAGTCTTACTAGTTATTCTATGTTAAAATATACCATACTTTAAAAATGCAAGCCAATAATTATTCCTCCATTATTTAATTTGTCTCTATTGTCATCTTGTAACCATTATTCACTTGTATCTAACTAATCACTTCAATCAGTTATCAATTTCACAGTTATCGACTAATCATTTGTTGGAACAGAGCAAGAACTATGGACGGGGAAAATAAATCATACCAACTATACTTTTTTGTTAAACTTATCTTTTTCAATAAGTTTTTGTTTGATAAAAAGGGCTTTTTTGTTTACAATTAAGTCTTCAACTTGATCCCAAATAAGGATACTGTCAAGTTTCATCCAACTTAAAGCTTTTAACTCTTGTTATTGTGACTAATAACAGGTCAAAGGTTACATAACTTACATAATCTTGGCTTATTTATGATTGTAAGATGCATTAGATAAATATGATTAACATAAGGAAATTTGTTTATCTTTGGGAGAAACAGAAATAAATGATCTGGGCAAATTTTGAATTTGGCTTCACACTCATTCCTCTCTTTTTTAAACTAGAAAACATTTTTTTAGACAAAATTATTGAGAGTGCAGCGATTCTTTTACTTTAAAACTTTAAATTAAAGGAACTATCTTTCGGGTAGCAGCAACCAAAATACTTTATTACCTTTACGTAAATTATTGATCATGACTTTCGTTTTCGCAAGTTTAGATGCGCGCGCATTTTTCAATATTGTGTAATCAAGAGAAGAGAAGATGTGCTGCGTTAGCATTTTTAATAAACTGTTAGAATGACTAAAAACATTTTATATTAAATAGTTTTTACATTTTCAGTTCTATACATTCAAGTATTAAAATTTAAGTATTAAATATCGAATTTTTATAAAAATTAAATAAAAACCTCTAAAAAGAGGAGATTTTAGGTTTTTTCTAAAATATATATATATATAATATATATATATATATATATATATATATATATATATATATATATATATATATATATATATATATATATATATATATATATATATATATATATATATATATATATATATATATATATATAATTTCAAATAAAAAGAATTTTTTTAAATTTGTACAATATATATAAATCTTTCTAAATCATATTTAGAAAGATTTATATATATATATTGTATCAAATGATACAAAAAACACAAACTTAGCAAGTAAGGTTAATAAACAATAATAAAATTATAATACGCCAATGCTCTATCTCTATTGTGCGTCGGGTGATTTCTAACCGTTACAATTTAGTTTCTAACGCGTCAGAATCTAACAGTTAGAATCTAATGCAAAATTTTCTATTTCAATAAAACTATTATAAAAAATATATTACTGCAAAGAAATATGAACTGATTTATTTGCATAAAAAGTAACTTAATAAACATTTTTAATTATATAAAATGTTACAGTAAAATCCCGTCAACTCGTATCCTGGATTCTACTGTATATATTTTACGTAATTTTAAAACCGTGAATAAAAAATTTTGAAACGTTTTATTTTTATATGAAGAAAAACGTTTTAAAAAGTTTTAATTCACAGTTTCAAAATTACATAAAATATTCAACATGTTATATAAAAAAAAATGTTTATTATGTTAATTTATAGACTATATTCTTAATATATTCTATATAGTCTATAAGAATATAGACTATATTCTTTGTTAAGACGTCCGTCATCCGTTTTCATTACTCAAATTACAACTTTGCTTCTAATTGGGCTAGAAACATAAATTTGGTACCAATGTACAGCATTTGATAGCCTTTTTCTCCTAAGCATACTTTAAATTTAAAAAATTTAGTTTAAATTTTTCATATAACTGCCTACATATAAACTTAAACTAAACTTTCTAACTAAAACTGAAAAAAGTTTATTTTTTACAAGTTTTTTTAATTTTTTTTAACGTATTTTTGTATAAGAAGATTATTATTTATAAAAAAGATTTTTTTCTTTTTTTTCCTCTGGCGGTTACATGTAAATAGCTTTTAAAAAATCTTCGCATTTTTAGTGCGTCACTGTGCGTCACTTTTAGTTGCTCTTCACATAGAACAAAAGAAAGAGAAAAATTGCTTGTAATTAAACTTTGAATGAGTTTGACATCGTAAATCGCCTCTGATTAACGTTTTTTTGCGAAACGCTTAAAATTAATTACAATAAAAATATATTGTAGTTGATATATTGTTTTCCGTTTTATATGTTTATATTATGATGTTATTATACAAATGGAAAATAACATGAAATAATTTCAAAATAAATTATTTAAACTTATTTTTTTATAATATGTTATAAACTTTTAAACGTTTCCCTAATAACTTTAAACAACTTTGACGATTTTTTAAATAAAGCGAACTTTTTAATGAACTGACGTTGTAAATTTAAAGGGTTTAAAATAACTTAAACATCAGACGATAACGTTCTTTTAAAATGATGCTTTAAGAAAAGTTTCAAAAATTTTTAATGTACTAAAAAAAAACTTTTTTTATTTTTCACACACATTTTCATTTGTATATTTTAATATAATTTTTATCATTATATAAGTTCTATAAGAAATAATTTGAAAACCGGTTCAAATCTATAGCTCCTTTAAAAACATATAGCTCGCTCAAATAGCTGCCTAGACGAACGGCTTGCTCAGCTCGCAAAGTTTTGTTAAAGTCTTCTTTTTGTTAAATATATAATATATTATAAATCTAAAATCTTGGCTAGTTGCCAAAATTTTAGATTTATAATATTTTAAATATTTATTTTTTGATAAAATAGATTTATAATATTTTACATTCGGCTTGACTATATCATGATCAATAAAAATCTTGACGGATAAAAGTCATAACAAATAAAAATATTTTTGGAGACATTTTCGACTAAATAGTATAATAATTTTATTTAATATCTTGAACAATAAAAACGTGACCAATGTACATTTTGAACAGTAAAAAAATCAAAACCAAAACTTTGAATGCAGTTATTGCTAAAGAAAAACCTGAGATTTGATGCATACCCCATCCCCTGGGGATCCGTCTCTGCTTTTATCTAATATTAATAACGATCACAATTTCATCGACTAGTACGATAAAACCATGAGATGTATGATTAGATATCAATCTGATACCTAAGCATACATGGTTTAGGTATTATATTTTATATAAATAAATTTTGTAAGTTCTCAAATAAAAAAAAACAAAACTTCAATTACAGCCTTATAAATATCTTTTCGTTTTATCATATTGATGCTGATACATAATGAAATAGATTTTTGGTGTCACAAATGATTTACAAATATTTTTTTTTAAACTGATTTTGCATATTTGTAATTTTTTTTTCTTTTCTAATTAGGGTTTACACATCTTTCTAACCATACATTTCAACAATTATCTTAGCAGATCAGACTAACCATTAGAGAACAATCTTACTAACCATTAGAAAACGGTCTTACTAAACATTAGAGAACAGCATTACTAACCATTAGAGAACAGCATTACTAACCATTAGAGAATAATCTTACTAACCATTTGAGAACAATATTACTAACCATTGTTAGTCAATTGTTGTCAATATCTGATGTCAAATGTCTTTTTATTAGAAATCCTAAAATTTGAGCAAAATTATTATTTTTTTTTTCAAAATAATAATCTTTTAAAGAGGTTCTCTTCTGTTTTTCTTTTCTGTTTGACCTGCTCTAATCATATTGTTTTTTTATGCAAATTTGTATTGGTTTTTGTATTTATATAAGCTATATAAAGACAGCAGATCCTTATAAATTATTTTTTTTAGATCTTATCTAAAAATAATACTAAAGTTCCCAGAGTTATGAGTTATCAAAAAATTGATGAATTCCTCTATATACAATATATCTATTTCAATATTCTTAGACCTTTATTAATTTTTTTTTCTTTTTTCCAATCTCAAGGTGTATATTAACTAAGTTTGTTTGACTTCAGGTATATAAATTTTCTCCAGTTTTTAGCAATTTTTTTTTTTCTGTGGAGTTGTCAATTCCTGCAAACTATAACTTAATACACATATACTACAATATGCAGAAATAGTTTTGGAAAGTTTTTTTCGTTCATAAAAACTTTGATAAATTCACATTTATTGAGTTTCATTATTAATGTTCAAAAAAATTGTAATATATTTGCAAATAAACTTATAAACACACAAAATAATTTTTTTAGAAAATATTTATACATAGTTATTATTAATGATTGTCTAGTCATTTTAAAATTTAAACAATTCAAATAATGGAATAATAAAAGTATTATAAGTTTTAGTAATTCAAACTCTACTTGCTTATAAAGCCAATTCTGAAAATATGTAACTAATTATAACAAATAAATAATAATAAATAATAAATAGCAAATAAATAATAACTAAGAAATAAATGAATAACATTAAACTTCTTTTATATTGCATTAGCTTTGGATCTGGTTTGATGTCTAGTCGTCTTGGTATAATTTATAATGACCACATGAAAGATTTTCATAAAACATGGAGGAGTGTTTACAGTATCAATGATGATAAAAAGTTTCCTGGAAAAAGGCCAATGTCTAGATTGTCTCCAATAATTTTTACTGATAGCAACTCGGATGTTGTAGGAGTTTTGGGTGCGGCTGGTGGTCCTTTTATTCCAACTGCTTTAATACAGGTGATTTTTTATTCCCATCATTTCTGTACAGATTTTAACAAAGGTGATTTTTTATTCCCACTACCAGAGCTAGATTTACACCCTCAGGCATCCTAGGCGAAATGAATTTTTATTCCAATTACTTTAACTAATTTCACTTTTTGAAATTTTTTATTCTTATCTCACAAAAAGTGTGAAAAAGAAGAAACCAAATGAAGTTTACTTCAATGATAAAAAGAAATATAAATGTATTTCATTTTTATTATATTTACTTTTTTTTTTTTTAATTTTGTATTTATTTAAGTTTATTTGAAGTTTATTTGACATTTAAGTTATTATAGACTTGAATTATAAACTTAGGTTATCATAAATTGGTTATATTTTGGAGACAATATCAAAGAATCCATTAGTTTGCCACGCTTACATTGTCAGTTGTTTCCAAAGAAAATTATTGTAGAAAAAACTTTTCCAGATAGTTTGATACAAAAAATACAATTTTATCAGAAAGAACGATTCACAAATTCAACAGCAAGCAGCAGTTCTTTACAGGAAGGTAACATTATTATCTCCTATATTTTTTATCTCTTATATTTCTATTATATATCTACTATACATTTTAACTATGTTTATTTGTATGTTGTTATGTTAACAAATCTACAGCATAACTGTCAGAAAGAGATTACAACAGATAATTACTTTAAAAAGTTGTATTATTATTTACAATTGAGCTCGATTTAAGGAGAAAAATAACAAATCTGTTCATAATAGAAAAAAATTGGAACTCAAAACATTAAAATAGTCAACTGAATGTTTACTATATTAATGTTTTAAACTGGATTCATATTTGATGAACTTCTAGGCCATGATATTTTTATGTGTAAACATTTTTTTGAATTTAGTTATGCTTTATTTAATTATTTGACAAACAAGCTTTTAAATTTATTTTTTTACAGTTCCTGACGATATAATGGGTGTTGTTCAAGCTATCGTTAGACTAAAGGATGGAACGTTGAATGCCCATTGTGATTACCGTAAAGACGGTCAACCTGCTGGAGAATAACATTCACGACTAACAGCATATTTTTCGTTAGACTAAAATAAGAAAAAAATGCCCATTGTGATTACCGTTAAGACTTATATTAAGAATAACATTTATAACTAATAGCTTACATAAAAATTAAAATACGATTTAGGCATTTTATTTGGTAAATAAAATAAAAAAATAGTGTTATGCAACAAACGTTTGAGCTAAAATTTAAAAACGACTACTGAGGTAAATGCGCTTGTATTTTAGTAGTTGTTAAATTTTCTTTTATTTCGTGATTCTCAATTGACAAGTTTAATTAGATTTTTACTGTTTTGTAACCATGGTAACCAATTACTGCGCTAGCTCATTTTTTAATTGCTTAAGGGGCGATGTCCTTATTGCATAGGTAGGCTCTCTTGTCAAACCCTTATTCCGACGCTGTCCTTAAGGTCCGAAAATGTAAAAAAACGACTTCTTCATTTAAAAGAGAACCTACCCACCCCAAACCCTCAGTCGTTGTTTACACACTCCGCTGCATGTTCTCTCTAAAAATTAGTTGGTGTATGTGCGCACCGCTGCGCAAATCCCTATATACCCCGTTTTGCCCTTTTCCTAGAAACACGAGTTCGCGGACGCAAAGGACGCTCAACGTCGGAATAGGAGTTTGACAAGAGTGCGTTCCTATTGCATAAGTACGTCTACATTGATTTATAAAGTGGTATTTCTTACTATTATTATTTTGTAACCTTAGTTAAATAACCTAAAGTTTTTCGTTTACTTTAATTGTTGAATGTACGATATAAAAGTTAAATTTCGGAAGCGATGCCACACAGTTAAGTTAAATTAAAATGTTACCAGTTAAGAGAAAAATTACGGCAGCGATACCATGCAATTAATAAAATTAAAATCATAGGATACCATACGATCGTTGAGTATTTTAATCTAATATATAACTACCCAAGTCACTGATTCCCTAATTACGTAACGTATTAGCGATTAATTATAATAATAAAAATAAATTATTTTCATGCGCTTTAAGTAATTAATCAATTAGTTTAGACGTCATCACCCGAAACATTTTAGACGTCATCACTCAAAACATTTTAGAAAACAAAAAAAATCAAAAATTTACTACATAAAGTAAGTAAATAATTATTTAGTTACAAATATATAAGTTATATACTTGTATGGTTGCAAATGTATATTATTAATCCTAATAAAATATTCAAACAGCATCTTTAAATAGTTTTTACGACACTCCTGAATTTAATACTTCTTAAGTATCCGTAATATATATATATATATATATATATATATATATATATATATATATATATATATATATATATATATATATATATATATATATATATATATATGCATTTCTCAAAATAAATAAAATTTATATATCGTCAGCCGAGAACCAAGAGGCCGTAAGTCCTCATTTTGTGTCTTCTCTGTTTATTATCAGTAAATGTTGAGCAATCAATGCAATATCAATGCAATATGTGTCCAATAAATCTCAAGAATAATACAACTTTTGAAAATATTTAAAAAAGTTCTGCCAGAAATTCTTTACAAATTAAATTTTAAAACTCAATTTTCTCGGAAACACAAAAAATAGACAGGCGACTTCTTGGTTCTCAGCTGACGATAGATAAATGATTGCTAAAAACAGGCGCCCTTGAGTTCGCTACACCATTTTGCGTTTAAGTTTGCCAATATTCATATTAATTTGGCATTTTTTTCATTTTAACTTGGCAATTTTTAATTTAGAAATAGTATTAGTATGTTAAGTTGGCCAATTTTCACTTTAATTTGGCAATTTTCTCTAATTTATAAAGTGAAAATTGCCAAATTAAAATGAAAAAATGCCAAATTAAAGTGAAAACTGGCCGACTTAAACTAAAAAAGTGTAGTTATATTAAATGAATCAATTATTATATAACTTTCAGCTTATATATTTACTATTACTATGTCAAATTACTTATCGTTTATAAAAATAAAATACCAGTTCTCGAGTTGGTAATGATGTCTTCGATGTTGAAACAACACCAAAATCACAGATACCTTTGATACCAGTATTGCATGATCTCGATATCAATATAAGGTAAAATATCGTAACGATAACAGAGGTTCGATACCGATTGTCTAGCGACTATAATCATTATATAGACTATAGTGAGTTGGTTCAATTGATCGATTTTACTTGTATTGCTATTTTAAATTCTAAAAAAAAAACCTCCTTTAATTTTTTTTTTTTTTTAAATGTATTGGTACGCATTTTTTGTTGGTATCTGGAAAAAATTTGTCTGTGTCTAAACTTTTTTCACATAAAAATTTTCATTTTTCTAAATGAGTGGCAAACCTTTTTGAGTTTTACACGCTATATTTAAATTTAATGATATGATACTCGTGCAATATAGCTTCCAATTGTGCTCTGGTTAAAAAAATTTCTGTTTCACTAAATCTAATTAATTTGTTGTCGTTATTTTACGTGGGCTTCACGTAACACGTTAGGACAAATGTGGGCTTGATGCAAATATTGACCATGAATTTTTGATAAATTGCTTCAATAAAACCTTGTAGAAAACAGTTTGTTAAAACTAGCAGGAAAGTCAATTTCTTTCTTTGATTTTGTCTTTGCAGTAATATTAAATCGAAATCCATTGCAATAATACTAAATGTTTTTTATTTTATCAAAGATAATTGTGAACTTAAATAAACACACATTAAATATAGAAGGGTATTTTGGTAATAAAAAAAAAATTAAAATAAAAACAGTAAATGCACAAAAAATAACGATGTACCGTACTGTAACTTGCACTGCGTTACACAAATTAATACTTTTCACTGTGTACACTAATTAATATTTTTTGTGCATTTACCGTTTTTACCGTAAAAGCTCAACCCTTCTTGAATAGCAGCAACAGTATAGGAACATTATTTGATTAAAGATTTTAAGAGACTGGAAACAACATAGAACAACTAGGTTTGAAATACTGACATGTGTTATGTAGAGAGGAAAAAATTAGTAGGTTAAGAACGTACAATAAATAACAAAATTAAAAAATTAAAAAGAAGAAGTGGTGAATTAATAAAAATGTTTAAGGTATCAAATGTAACTGATTATATTATATTTGAAGAGAACTTGCGACACAATATGTCCAGAAATCATCATAATAAAAGACTTTATTGACAATTCGCTAAAAAAAGATAAAAGTATTATTATTTAACAAATAAAGTGGTAGACAACTGGAATTTATTAACATAAGATGCAGTCAATTCTGCAAACAAAAATACGTTAAAAAATAGAACAGACTTTTATTAGCAAACAATATTAACATTATTTTTACGAAATATTACGGTTTAGGCTATTGCAGTCAAACACATAGTTTTAACTCACCGAACTAAAATAGCTTGTACACCATTTTTTACTTTATCATTATAAACTTAAATTTTAGAATGTTTAGCGCAAGGGTAAATTTGTCTTCCACCAATGCATTATCTTGGCCTTCCTTATTTTTTTATATTTTAGGTGTTCCAAGAAGTCTTTATGATCTTATCACACAGCACCGCGAAAGAGAATTTGAAAAGAAGTCACGCCTCTTTACTTACCAGTGTTATAAACTTGCCCTGAGGCGGCATTGAATCACGGATCTCTAGCTTCTGAGGCAAGAGCACCAACCACTGCGCTATGCCTACATTAATCCGCTATTGTTTGCATATCTGAGGCTGATATCTTGCTACCTGAGGCTGTGATATCACATCAAAGAAACGATTTTTTTCAAATAATTACTAATCTGAATCGGATTAGCAAAGTTGAAACGAAGCTATTAGTTAAAAAAAAGTACGAACGAAGTTATTAGCTATAAAAAGTACGAACGAAGCTATTAGCTACAATGGGAACGACAATTTGAATGAGTATTTAACTTAAACGCGTAATCAAGTGGAAGGAAAGAGTTTTCAATCAATAAAACGAAAATATAGAAATAACTTTGTTGATAATCTAAAACAGAATAAACTCTTAGGAAACTTTTAGTACTGGATTAGGAATGCGTAAGCCTTTAAATAAGAAACTTCCTTAATTTCTTGTTTAAAAAAAACGTTAATTTGTTAATCAAATTACTTTTAATAACATTTTTTTATTAATTATTTTTTTATTGAATTACTTCAAAACTTCGTTAAATTATTGAAAAAAATGTCGCTAATTGTTTTTTGTTTTTTTTCTAGAAGAGCATAAATTTTTTTGTAATTATTATTATTATTATTATTATTTTTTTTTTTTTTTTTGCCAGCTGATAACGCAGAATTATTGCCAGCCGATAACGTCGAGAGTTAGAGAGTTATTGCCAGCTGATAACATTCAGAATTAAAAAGTTATTGCCAGCTGACAGTTTTCAGAATTTTGAAAAATATTTTTCAAAAGAAGATCACATATTGTTTCATTATATATTTCAATACACGTTTGATGCATGAAGAACAATTGCACAAAAATATAAATTCCGAGTCCTTTCGCTCCTCCTCTATCTTAAATTAAAAAACAACAATAGAATAAAAAATAAATATAAAAAGTAAAAAAGATTTTTAAAAAATATTAACTTCTCATAAATTATTCAAATTTTGATAAAAAATAATAGATAAAAAATAGTAGATAAAAAAATTTACTTAATATAAAAAGATTTTTTTGTTTAACTTTCACTTCGATATTTTTAATGATTTACTTCAGTATCAAATATCATATAAAATTTTTTGATAGAGCTATATTAAATTATTGCCAATGCGATGTTATTGACACGCGTGACCACGAGATTATATTTAGAATAATTACATTCAATTAATTACCCGAGTTTCTTAATTAATACGTTCGCGTATACGCGCATATCCTTCGACAAAAAATAAAACGAATATATCGGAAATCTTAAAATTATTTTATCGTTAAATGTGTGATTTGCGTGGTCATTTTTATAAAAGTTTTATGTACACTATATCTTTTTTATATATAACAAATTATTATTACAAAAAATATATACAAATAGAATATATATATATATATATATATATATATATATATATACATATATATATATATATATATATATATATATATATATATATATATATATATATATATATATATATATATATATATATATATATATATATATAAGACGTTTATGTGTCTTCTAAAGTTTCACTAGATTTCTCTTTTAAAACCGAATCTGTTCGCGAAGATACAGTTTCTCTGGAAATTAATCTAATCCGCGCTTCAGAATTAGATCGCTCTCTCTTTGCGTAATAGGATTTTGCAAAATAAATAAACGGATTTAAAAAGTGGTTTAATGTCACAAGCAAGCTTGATATCGGGTGAGAGAGCGTGTCCTGCAAATATCCAAGTGTTATTGGCAGGTGACAAATAAGAAAGCAACACCCTATTAGCAAACAAAACATAGTAGTCTTTCGATCACGCAACTGTTTGCGCATTTCTTCAGGTAGCAATTGAGCAAGTCTCTTCTCTCTAGCAAATAAAGCACACGCCAAAAAAAAATAAATCATAAAAACAGACACACAAGCAAATATTAACACACTGGAAAAGTAAAAGTATGCTGATTGAGTTTTTTTAGATTTGCCAATAAAAATCCCAATGATAGTTGTAATTAATATGGCGGCTGTCCAAACAAAACTTATAGTGAACGTTTTACATTTTGCTGTTGTAAAGATTGAGTATTTCATTGGTAGAACAACAGCAACTAACCTTTCAATAGCTATAGAAATTACATGAAAGTTGGATACAATTATAAAAAAGAGAAACAATGTCTCTGTAACTAATGCTTCAGGATCGTCCATTTTTGGGGCTTCTTTCCGTACCTGGGTAACATCGGATATCAACATTATTGTACCTTCAATGAAGTCGGATACGGAGAGGCTAAATAACAAATACTCAATTCTATCAAGCCTTCGCCAGTTTTTAAGAAGCAATATCAATTCAAAAGCATTTGCTAAAATAACAATTACATCCAGACCGATACTAGCAAACATCCATGGTTTTTGATCCATCGAGGTTTTTTATCATCGATAATAAGATATTTATAAAAAGCCCATAAAAATTTTTCAAATGCGGAAGTAGAAAGCAAAAAGATTGCGCTAATATTAGTCGTTCTCAAAGATTTGCGTACTCTTTCGTAGAGTTTTATTTTATTAATTGCGTTTTGAACAGCGCAAAAACTAAAAGTTTTTATACAAAATTTCCAGTCAAATCTTATTATTTAAAAATACCAAGCTGTTCTTTAAAACTTCAAAAGTCTTATATAACCGTCATTTAAAAAAGCATCAATCATGAGTATAATACTTTCGTAGTAAGTCGAGAGCTGAAGTGTATACTTTATCTGTTTATTTTTTCTCTGTTGTTGTGTTTTGTGTCGCTCTCTTTATATAAATCAAACACCACGTGCATCAAAATAACTACAGAGAGGAAGAATGAAAACAATATTTCTTATATACATGTGATTATTGTTCCTACGAGAAACTAGTAAAAATAATATATATATATATATATATATATATATATATATATATATATATATATATATATATATATATATATATATATATATATATATATTATATATATATATATATATATATATATATATAGTAGCCTTAGTATATATAACATATAGTTATTTTTTTCTATATAAAAAACATATATTTATATTTATATTAACAAATAAGTGTTCAAATATAATTTAAAAATAAAAAAGAAGTTTAGTTAAAAGAAATTCAAACAGAACGAAAAAAGTTTATGTGCTACAAAAAAATACGTTTAACTTCTACATTTTTGATTAACTCAAGTGAAACTTTTATATAATGTACATCAACGCAAGTGCTGCGATTACTACTCAATGTACTCAATGTACTTAATCGTAGGTTATAAACGTTTAAAATGAAATCAACTTCGGTACTGCCAGAGTTCGGTATTATCTTCTATACAATTTGTCAAGTTGTTAGTTCTCAGAGGCGCTTACTTTAAGTCCGCATTTAACTAATCAGATAAACTTTAAGGTTTATTTAACTTAAAGATATTTAAATACAAATACTATAATGAACATGTTTTAATCCATTTATAATAATTAGCAATGTTTTAGAAAACGAAGTCAATAATATTTTTTGAAAAAATCTTTTAAGCGGCTTCTTTATCACTGACCTGACCTAAGTACCCACGCACTCGTGTTTAAAAAAAGCGTGACTAAGTTTTTGAAAGTATTAAATTGCCAAAAAAAAAAAAAATTTAGAAAAATATTGTTTATTTGTTTTTATTTAAATTTTATAAAGAAATTTTTTTTAACTACTCGATAAACTATTTTGGCGCCCGTCCTATTTACCCGTCTACGTTCAACTCTGCGATAAAAATAAATAAAGTTAAAAAAAAATAGTAGATAAAAATAAATTTCGCACTTACTTACTTTGATTTAAAGTCGACGCGTTTTGACGCGTTTCGGTAATAACTAAAACATTTAAAAACACAATACTTTACATACGATTAAAATATTGTTTAAATACGATTTTTTTTTGTTTGTAACTCCTCATGAATTAAAATAGTTTAGTTTTATACCCAAATTTATAGATTAAATTATCTGCTAGATAAGGTAATAATATACAAGTAGCTTATCAATTAGGCATAAGTTTTATTTTTTGCCAAGAGATATTTTAAGAAGATAACAACTGTTAAAAAAGAATATTCATTGATGTAACTAAACCAAAAGCAAAGGAATCCACTAAATATTTTTAATATGATTAAGTATTTAATATTATAAAACGATCACAACATATGCTGTCATGACACGATCACAACATATGCACTCATGGCAGCACCACAGCACTAGGCAGCCCTAGCCCTCCTCAGTTTAAAAACAAATTTTAAGGTAACTCGTATTTTTTATAAACTGTTTTTTTTAAGCGTATATTGGTTGAAATCAAACAATAAGTGTTAATGAAGCGTGTTAAAAATGAACTACCATAATAAATACCGAAATAAACAGCAACAGTAAAATAACTCGATATTTGTATTTAATATTATATATATATATATATATATATATATATATATATATATATATATATATATATATATATATATATATATATATATATATATATATATATATATATATATTGTATATATATATATATATTTATATATATATATATATAACTATATATATATATTTATATATATAGTTATATTATATATATATATATATATATATATATATATATATATATATATATATATAAACTATATATACATTTATATATATATATATATATATATATATATATATATATATATATATATATATATATATATATATATATATATATAATATATATATATATATATATATATATATATATACAGAGACGATTATGCGAATAAAATGAAGGGGGAGGGGGAATCCTTAAAACTAAAATTACCCGACTGAAATGTGTCAAATACCCGACTACCTAATTATATTCGTCAAAAAACCGACTATAACTAGAAAATCACTTTCTTTAAAACAATTATTGCCCTTCCCCTCCCTCCCCTTCCCCTCCTTATCTCTCCACAGAGTAAAATGTATTCCGTGAACAATCGTGTGAACTTATATTAAGCTAAATAAACAGTTCCAGAACGAAAATTTTTTAAAAGACTTTTACGAGTGGTAAAGTTTTTTTTTGAAACAAAAACAGGAAAAAAAGGAAATTAAATTAAGTATATTTTGAGAAAAAGGATGTACATCTCAAAATATACTTATATAATATTTTATACATCTCAAGGATATTTTCAAATAGCTCAAGTGCTAATATTTAAAAAAGTACAATAACAATGTTAAACCCGGTTAAAAAAAAAAAAATTAATAAAAAAAATTCAAAAATTAATAGCAATAAAAATAAGCAGAAACAATAAAATAAATAATAAAAAATTTAAAGAATTAAACAGATTAAATAAAATTAAGTCTAAAATTATAGGATAAATCATTTATAAAGTTTTAGGGTTGATACCAGGGATATATAGAGAATAAGTCTGTTATAGGAGATTTAGGGTAAGTCTGGGATAGAGAGTGACATGGAAGTAGAAACCATCCCCGCCCTCACTCCATCTCTATAGAAATTTTTCTATCCATACCCCATCTCCATCAAATTTGTTCAAAAATAAAATTTTAATTTTAATGAAATTTAAATGAACAAGTTTTTTGATACGGGATGATAATTTAGCTTGTTTGTTGAATATAAAAAAAAACTGAAATGATTTCTGCGGAGACTTCTAAACATTTGGTAGCAATCACTTTTCTATTTTGGAAGAAATCGCCATACTTTGAAGTGTCGTAATTTAAAAATCAATCTTACTACTACTGCTTGTGTCTACAGCTTCTTTTATATAACTGATGTTTTATTATTAATTGTTCTTCTTTGCGTTCATGAATTTTTTGATAAAAAATTCATGAACGCAAAGAAGAACAATTAATAATAAATACTTAAAATTGAAATGAAGTATCTACCTAAAGTTGAATAAAATAGCAATGGAAAAAACAACAATTGATTTTTAAAAAATAAATTTTAGACGACGACGAATTAAGAAATATACCTTTAATAGCATTTTTGTTTTTGTAATTTTTATTTTTTCATTGGTTTCACAGTTATTTTACTTTTCTTTTTCTTTTTTGTTTACATTTTCATTGTTGTACTTAAACGTTATTTTGTTTAAAAAAAATTTTTTATAACATATTTGTAAATTTATTTTTTTTAATTGTATAATTTTTTATTTTTAAGGTCCATTGTACAAGTAGTGATTTTATTTGTTGCTGTTGTTTTTCTTCGTTTATAATTATGAATGTTATTTGTTAGAAGATTATTTTACTTGCCTTTTTTTAAATGTAACATTGGTACTTTTATGACTATATATTTAAAGGCCTAATGCATGCACATTAACGAAGAGCAATGTAGGTTAGATGGATGGTTGGATCCAAGAAAAGCTTATTGTAGCAATGGAATATGCAAAAATACATTCAATCAAAAGTGCAGCATTTTTTTAATGCTATTCCTCATGAAACACCAAACTTTAGAAAAAATAGTTATTCTGCCCCTTCTCTATCTATTTTTGTTTAAGAAAGCAAAATACAATTAAACGTGTAAAATTTATGAAAGCAAAAGGATTTTATTTATAAACTGTTACAAACTTTATTGAGATTTTATTTAAGTTTTATTGAGATTTGCGTTGTTTAGCATATATTTTTTGCAGAAAAGTGAGATCTAAAACATAGTTTTAAAACATAGTAAAGATATTAACATAATGGCAGATTACGATAAGTTAAAAAGATTTTTGAACAAGATTAATGGTCACACTATCAAGGTTTAAATAGAGAACAAGTAAGAAATAACTTTAATTTATTTCAGTCAAAAATGAAAGAAAATGAAGTATTTAACAAATCAGGGTTTGTAACTAATTAATTTCCTGGTTTGTAACTAATTAATTTACCTTGTCAAGTAATTGAATAAAAAGGCTCATTTTTTATGTCAGTAACATCAACTAGGAGAATCTCAGTACTTACGTGCTGCAGTAACATCAACTTAGTACTCAGTACTTACATGCTGCAATAATAAAAGTTTACTTATATAAACTGTATATATTATGAAACTTTTACAAAAAATTAAAGAATAGAAAAAAGAAACTTTGAGAGTAAGAGTGACACCTGGAGCATTTTTATGGTACTTGTGATATTTTTTTTTTTTTTTAAAGTCAAAAAACTTTAATGTTATCTTATTATGCTAGACAATAACTTTAACCTAATACTTCTTTAGTTTCTGCATTGAACCTGAGTCTTTAAAAAAATATAACAGTATTTCTTTTAATTCATTATCTGCTACCAGTATGTAGAGTTAAATTTAAACATTTTAAAAATTACTTTAATCAATGTTCAAGCCATTTCTTAAAAAAGTATCGTGAAAGTTAGATAAACAGGTTTCGTATTTGGAAAACTGACAGCATATGTTTTGAGTAGAATCAGCCACTTCTAAAGCTTCTAAATCAACTTGTTAGGTATTTGTAATATGCATATATTAATTCAAGCTCAAATGATGAGAAAAAATTCGCTTTCCCACCAAACCATTTCTGCGCAGATGTGTAAAATTTATTTACTGTAACAAATAAAAACGTCGCCTCATGTTCTACTAAACAAATGATGTCCAAAGGTCTACTAAATAAATAAAAACCATGTCTCAAGATCTTTTAAAGGACATCAATTTAATGTTTTCAAAACTTTTATAAATTAAAAGAACAAAAATTAAATCCAGTTTTTATGCCGACAATACTATCAGATGTTGTGTGCTGAAGTACCTTGTAAAAGTTATATTGCTAACTTTTGAAATTTAATATATTTTTTATTTACTGTATTTATATTTACTATTTTTCACTTATATTTTTTTTACTTTGCTAATATTTGCTTTGAAAAAAAAAGTTTTTTTTTTAAATTAAACACTTATTGTTATACATAAAATGTATCCTACTGGTCGGGAAGGTTCAAAAACGTCACAACTGTGCTCCTACTGTGGAACGTCGGAAAACGTCATAAGTATTTTCTTCAAAAACTCTCACTTCATTTTATATAAATTTTGAACACACATGTCAACTAGATTAGGATTTACATAGAATGTTATTATTAATAACAAACCTTGATTAGATTTGTTGATTTAATCTTTAGTTTTATAAATGAAATTTTACACTTTTTTTAGGAAGTTTTCATTTTATTTTATTTTTACTTTAATTTTTTTCTTCTTAGTTGAATTTTTTAAATTACTTATTTTTAAATTAAATTATTTTAATTTAATTGAAAAGTAATTAAATATATATATATATATTTTTCTCTTGAGTTACAATTCCATCGTCTTGAGTTCGATCTTTATAATAAAACCATCTTTTTATAACATTTATAGTACAAAAGTCAATTAGTTACGTCATAATTAGTTCTTGGAAGTGGCAATTCTTCACAACTTGGCAATCTCAAACTTGGCAATAGTTTTCCAAAAGTTTTGATTTTTGGAAAACTATTATATATATTGGTTATTCTCTTTACCATTTTTATAAACCTACATATGTGTCTGTTCATCAAAAAAAATTTAATTTGTTATACGCTATAGGGATAAAAACGGATTTCTACTGAAGTATGGCAATCTCTTACAAACTTGCCCTGTAAAAATATATATACACAAAATAACATAAAAATCATATATTTACAAAAAAAAACACAATTATATATATATATATATATATATATATATATATATATATATATATATTTATATATATATATGTATATCTATATATATATATATATATATATATATATATATATATATATATATATATATATATATATATATATACATATATATACATATATATATATATATATATATATATATATATATATATATATATATATATATATATATATATATATATATATATATATATATATATATATATCAAAATTAACATAAAATTATAATAGACATATAATAATATAAAAAAGTTAGAACTGGTATTCTTTAAACTTTGTATAGATATTAAAAATTATAAATACTCTTCATATATGAGTTTAATTATTTAATACTTGCAATTACCAACCGTATTTTGGTTGCAAAAAAAAATAATATTTTCCTAAAATTAAGGTCTTTCATCACTAAACATCGAAAAAAGTTTCTTAATTCGTATTCAGTGTTAAGACTAGAGTCAGTATGACCTGTATGTTACATCAGCATCAGCCTGTATGTTACATCAGAATCAGCCTGTATGTTACATCAGCATAGATGTTTTAATATACAAAAGCTAAGAATAAATCTTTCAAGATTCTTAACTTTTTCATTATCTTCAAGATTACACAATCTAAAAGATCATGATTTATGTTTAAATTGTTTTTACTTTTTATTTCCCTTATAGGTAATCAATTTCTTAGCATCGTTCTCATTTTAACAGATACTCCGTATGTTTTTTTTCTTTAGAGATGAAAAAATTAAATAAGAAAACTCTAATTTGAGGCACACACCCCTTGATCCGTTAACTGGAATAAAACTTCGTCCCCCTTCCCAGTAAGCTCAAAAATATGCGCTCCAGTTTCGGAGATTTTTTTCCTTAAATAGGCTCATAATTTTCAATTAAATTTCAAATTTAATAAAAATGTATGTATGTATTGCTATAAGTTTAAGTCTAATTTCTTGGGACATGAGTATTGTTAAAAGAAAAGCTAAACTACTAAAAGCAAGCATAAATATCAATAATTCAAATGAAAAACTTCAACTTTTAAAATTAATTCAACTATAACTTATTTACTGTGCCCCTCGATCCATTGTACCCTAACTTTCCCTAATACAACTTAAATTAAAAAACTTTATTTTCTGTTGATAATTGCAATAAAACATAAATAAAACAAGTTTAAATCAACACATTTAACGTTATAAATTAAACAAGTTTAAATCAACACATTTAACGTGATAGTGAATCATAAGATATAAAAATCAGAAAAAAAAAAATTTAAAATTTTCAATTACAATTGATGCAACAAAGTTAAAGAAATAAAACAATAAATGTATATATATATATTTTCGAGAAACGTAATTTTGCGCAGAAGAGGGAAAAAAGTAATAGCATTCTTATAATTTCAATAAAATAAAAACAATATCATTACCATAAAGCGGAGTTCCCGAACTACAGAGATACTGGAACTAGCTTTTGTTGACGGATAAACTTTCTTCATTTTTTATAAAAATGTCTTAGTTTTTATTATCTTTTAGAAGACGTCTTTTAGCTTATTCCCAGCCACAGTAAGTCAATAATTACGAATGGAAGTACTGACTTAATTTTATCTAAATTTCGGGTATTACTATTATAATCATGGATTGTGGTTATTTGATTTTTTTAAATTATTTTATCAAATGATACAGGATTGATTATTTATTTTTTATTCAGAAAGTTGAATTAAATATTGTCTTAAATATTTGTAATGCTTGCTTAAAAAAACATTTTATAAAATGAAATAATAACTAATTAAACTCAAAAAACAATGAAACAAAACTTTACAAAAAATTAACGTTCTTAAGTATAAAAAAAAAAGAAGATAATATATTGCTATTTAAAATTCAATAACATTCTCAATGCATCTTGCCGCAAAATAAAAGTTATTTAATTTCGTGAATAACTATATAAATAGTTATGAATATTTATACACCAAAAGTAAATGATCTAAATACACCATTGTAAACTAGCGGTCAAGAACCCATTGAAAGTGTTTAAATTATGGAAAAGAAATCTTAAAAGGTTATATAGGATTATATAATTTATCAAAGTTTGAATTTTTTCTTACTGTGTGAAGTATGAACGGGAAAACGGAGCAAAATGGCGAATAGGAATATCTGCTTTTTTCATATAACAGCTAAACAAAAATTTTTTTAAAATGATTGGAAACAAAACTGTTTATATTGATTTACAATATTTTTTTTTAAGAAATCAAATCTGTCGATAAATTTAAATATAGTTTAAGATTGTGAAGTTGAAAATTTTACTACATTAGTTCTTTCACGTTTAGGCAGAGGGGGCAAGCGTTTATGGTTATTTTATTCCCAGGCTTCCGCTATACCAAATTTTGCAAAGCCTCCTCATTTGGCATAGGTATGCACATACTTAAGTTTAGAGTTTGCATAATGTGTGAAAGTGTCCTATATGAAACATCGAAAAATCCAGCGGGCGCTCATATTAGTATTATTTACTTCTATCTGATATAATTAACAAAAAAGTTTAACAAATAATGCATGTTTACATTTCAAATAACAAAACTTATTTCAAATTAACAAAATCTTTTATATAAATATTTTTAAAAATCTGTTTTTGATTTTCTCGAACAACCAGCAAAACATTTTGTCTCTGATTCTCAGAGTGTGAAGTGTTCACAAACTTTTGTATAAGTCAAATATTTCTTTCATAACATTTATTTGTGACACTGAGGTGTTTAATTTTTTTTTAATCTATTTATTCAAACAAAAATTGAAAAATTATACGTTCATAATTTTACAAAACTAGGTTAGGTGTCACTCATGTAGTTAAAAACTAGCCAATGGAGTGACACCTATATAAAATAAACAAATAAAAAAAAAGTAAACAGCAATAATTATAATTAGTAACAGTTAAAAATAGCATTAGTTATAATTAGGGTGAGGCGAGGTGGGGCGGGGCTAGGGAGTTTGAGAGAAAATGAGATTGCATATAAATAAGTAAACTTTTCTAGTTTAAAAGCATTTTTTTATTAATTAGGGTCTCTTTTTTGTTAATGTATTGAATCAAAATAAATTTTAAACTTACTTTTGATTTTTTCATTATCAAGTTATGAGGGGCGATTTGTCAATTACAGGGTGAATTCGTCAGTACAACTAAACTAATTAAAAAATACGTCACTTGGGCGATAGACGAAATTCCTTACTAGTGGTAAAGACAGTTTACCTAGGAGGAAAAGAAACTTTGATATAAAGCATTATTTTTAGAGTAATAGTAGGATGATTTCCGTAATCTAAAACAGGAAACCCTTAAGTGATGTAGATAGAACTACTGATAGCCTATTGGTAGCTACATATGGCATTACCCTCAGATAACGACAAGATAGAATAACTGAAAGTCAGTTTCCTGATTTCTAAAACATCTAAAAGGATGTCATTTGTTAAACTTTTTCTGTAAAATATCAAATAATAATTTTAGCATAAATGAAAATCGTCTAATCGCTCTAGCAAACAAAAAAACACCTTAAAGCAATAACAAAAATTATATCACTATGACTATTTAAAAACTTACAAGACATTTATATGTCCTTTGCACACATTTTCCATATGTATGAACTCCAAAATATCCTTCACATGCCAACTTAAACATTTAAACCAACCTTCGTTTGCTTCTCCCCAAACTACACAAACACAACAAAAGTCTTTATCAGTGTTAATTTTTAAAATAAAACCACTAGATGAACTTGGGTGATCAGAATCAGCTGAAAAATAAGTCTTCTTTATTTTTGTTTTGACTGATTTATCTTTTTTTATTTTGACTTCTGTTTAACACTGACCACATTTTTTATTAGAGCCTTTTTAGCAGGAGGATCTTTTATAAACTTAACATTATCTGGTAAGAGCAATATGGCGTTTTGAATGAGTAGGTTTGCTTTTATCCGGAGAAGATACAATAATCGTTAAAACAGATAAATTTGGGTCTTGCAGATGAATTTTTGTTTTATTAATTATCTCTTTTTTTTTGTATTCGAAGTCTTTCACTTTATTTCTTAGTGAATGCAAACCGCAATAGTAAAACGCATTAACAATCAATCCTCTTTTTGTAAGTATGTTGGGCCATAATTTGTTAACAATAACGTGAAAGTTGCAATATTTTGTTAAAAATAATGTGAAAGTTTCAACGAGACATAGAAATTTATCATTTTCAGCTAAACAATTAGACAAGGCTTAAGACCACATATGTTTCACTACTTTATTAACATGTGTGTCAAGTGGTTGAAGGCGATGTGTACTATAAGGTAGAATGCATATTATTTCAATATCCATCTCTATTGCTAATTAAATTTATTCAAAAATTATTCATCTAAAAAAAACAGTACTTTTTTCCCATCCAATTTTGTAAGAAACTCATTAAAATGATGTATAAAAAGTCAATAAACATCTCTTAATCAATATATCCGCTTTTACTCAATGTACTTTTGTACCCAAAGGAAATTTAGATGCATCTGGAATCTTTGTTCCTTTAAATATGAAAAAGTGATGGTCAACTGTCCCCTGCTGCATTGACAGTGGCCAGGTGTGTTGTTAGTGTGCCACGTTCACCAATAGTTAACTTTTGTACCTCACAAGAGCCCTTTACACAAAACCACTTGGTACTAATGAAAGACCGCTTTCATCACAATTATAAATAAAATTTTACATATTTATTATTTACTATATATACATTTAAGACTATACATAATAATAAGCTTGTTTATATGTCTTTACATGTGTTTACATCAGAGTCGCGTTCGTATTTAAAACTTTAAAAAGTTTTAAAAACTAAATGTAAATTAATATATTCTGAAAAGCATCTTATAGATAAAATCTGAAGCTTTGAAGTACATTTTTAGCACAACTTGATTTTCTTTCAAACGGCGCTCCATAGTTTAAAAGTTTACGTGATTAAAGAACCTTATTTATCTTAAGTATTATCTTTTTTTTAACGACGAAGTTGCCTCTCATTTGAACATGTCATAACAATCATTACGTGAAGATTCCAAAAGAAAAAACTTTGCAACTTAAATTGTTATTTTAAAAATATTGACATCGATCTATCGAAAAAAATATACTTTGTGGTCCAAACATCGCTTATTTTGGTTATTTTTTTGACGATAAGCATTTAAGCAGAAAAATATTTTTTTAACTTTAATGCTTTTACTCGCAATATTTAAAGAATAATCGAAGGAAAATATATAAAACATTTATTTAATAATATTCTACAAATATCAGTCAAAAAACTTTCAAAAAACTTAGTAAATAGATTTCTTAATTTTTATGCATTATTATGTTAAAGTTGAGACTCATAAGTGACAAATTCGCTCCCTGACAAATTCACCCCGCCTTACCCTATAACAGCAATAAATAGAAATAAAATCATGTGTAAATTAAGTTAATTTAAATATAATATTAAAGATAAAACTATAATAAATTAAATAAGACAAAAATTATAAAAGCACTAAATTAATAGCAACAGCAAACTTTACGCATACGAAAATGAAAAACACCAAAACTACAAAATGAAAATACAAACACAAAAACTTCTACAAAATTATTTTAAATTAAAAGTAATAACAATCTTTAGTGGCGAAAAAAGAAAAGTGTAGAAAATTAGTAAAACAGAAAAACAGAGAACAACAATAAAAATAATTACAACAGCACAAATGATTATAAACTTTACGCAAACGAAAAGGCAAACATAAAAACTACAAAATGAAAGCAAAAACTACAAAACGAAAATGCAAACAAAAAATGCAAACAAAAAAACTTCTACAAAAAAAAAAATAATAAAAAAACAATAATCTTCTGTTATAATTGGCAAAAAAAAAGAAAAGTTGGTAACTAGAAATCGATGTTCGAATATTGTTTTTTTAAGTATTAATTTGGAGTATTTACTTTTTAAGTATTTCTTTGTTTATAATGACTTTTTTTTTTTTAATTTTCATTTTTTTTTTGATACTTTTGAAATCTTTATTTTAACAATTGACAATAAACTCAGTTTTTGATTTTCATGATGACGTTGCAAAGAGTTGCAAAGAGTTAATAAAAAGCACAAATTTTATGTGCGAGGGTATCAAGTATAAACCTTTGTTATTTTAACATGCTTCCGACCAAATCTTTGTTTCTTTCAAGTCGAAAGCGACAAAAAGAAACCAGCTTTAATGACGAGAACTACAACAAACTAATGACGAGAACTTCAAACAAGCTTTTACAAGTAACAAGCTCATAAATCTTAGTATTTTCATCTGCCAAGTTGTTTCTCTTTAATAATTTCACTAATGTTAGGAAGGAGTTAGAGCTATTTAAAAGTAAATTTCCTACATTTTTTCCTGATACTTACTGTCACTCCTCTTTTATGATTTTTGCTACTTTGAATTAAAGTCATTCATTACTGAATGTTCAGCAAAACTGGATTTCAAAAACCCTGGAGCATAAAATATAACAATCATTAAACAAACTCTAGAGACTAAAATCTGGTCCTGATTTTAAAACTGGTGGTATCAATTCCAAAGCCATGCAATTTAATGCATCTTTCATGAGTATAAATTTATGACAGGCACCTGGTTAATGAATCCTAAAATTTTTTTAGCTTGTCGGACAAAATATTACGATTAGTTAAGTATTCCATAAGATACCTGTAATCTTCTCTGGAGAAAATCTCAAGAAAATTTTAAGACCAAATTTAATGTTTTATAATTCCAGAACAAATTATGAGAGTATTCTCATGAAATTTTTTAAAACTAGAAGTGACACCACAAGTAGATAAAAAACGGGCAAAATTTTCCCATTGTTTCTTAAGTTTGAGTAAAAGGCCTTTCGTGGACCCGATTCGTGGATCCGATGGTGGTGTTATATCCAAATATTGATTTGTAAATATATTAAATATTTGTTTCATGTATAAGTTGCCGACATAATAGCCACAAAAAAGGTTTCTGAAATTTTTCTCAATATTATAATTGCATCCTTTATTCTACCAGTGTTAGTTGCTGTAGTATCCACGCACACAGCAAATACTAGGTCTGAAACTTCAAAATATTCTAATAAATTTTGAATTACTAAAGCCTGATCAGATACTTCACTTGTGCCACTTTGAACAATTCCTAAGAGAAGATCCTCCTTGCGTTGAAATTCAGAACTAGTAACAGACACAGCAATTCTATATCTTGAAACTGTTTGTTGGATTTCCTTATACAAATGTGCAACTAGTTTGCCATCATAGTGAAGGACAAGATTATTTTCTCTCAGTTCCTCAATATAATTTGGTCTATTTTCAATTAGCAAAAATCGAATTGGATCCTTATCAATTGAAACAATGCCCCATGAGTGGTGCATTGTTTTTTTTATTTTTTTAAGCCTTGTTTGATATTTTTGTTGATAATTCTGATTTTCATCAGAATTATAATTTTTATTACCAACCATTAATGCAAGATTTAAAACAATAATAATAACAAAAAATGAAAATAAAAAAGTACATTGACAAAGTACAGTTTATTCTATTAACATTTGGCCTCTATTGACATTTTTTTCTTACAATCTGTATACCTACGGTATTTCCCTTGGTTACGTTCAACCTTTGTTTCAAGTTCTTTATCTATTTGCCCGCTTATAAACTTTTTTTTTCTGATATTCCAAAATCTAATCTTGACTGAGTTGTATAAGCTCTTTAATGTTGGTCTTCCTCTTTAAATATTTATGTTGGGTTTTCCGATTTCAAAAAGAGTGGTTGATTTCAATCAATCAGAATTGAAAAATATATATAAAGAAACGCTGAACCTGTCCTCCAGACTATTCCGACCTCCAGCGACCCCCGAGGTCACACCCGAGGTCATCCGCATCCCCACCCCCGGGGGCGAGGATTTTATAAGGAACACTCTATCCGACCCCCCTGACCCAGAAATGACCATTTGAAAGCCCCCGCGACCCCGGGCGGCCTCCAGCAACCTCCGAGGTCAACTTGATATAGCTTATGTAACTCTCTGGGTCATGGGGATCATCCATGCCAAATTTCAAGTTTCTAGGACCAACGGTCTGGCTGTTAACTGGGAATAAACAATCAATCAAAGTTGACAAATATATATAAGATGTCTTAAAACTACCCTATTAGTTGGAAATTGATTATTAAGTAAAAAAGATATAGAAGATTTAAGAAGATAAAGGGATCTCTTACAACTGACATCAGATGTCTAACATATTTTGCCTTCTTTTCAAAACTTGATTGCATCTTTGTCTAAATGTTGGTAGTTACATAAATAATGTTTAATGTTTATTTTTTAGTTATATTTAATTTAAAACCAAAACATAAAATTTGATTGATACCATTACAGAATAATGTTTTCGTAAAGCATACCTGAAACTATATTTACTACGCCTTTTTCTATATATGCAACTTTTATCAATAATTTTGTTAACAGTTTAAAAAATGTTCCGCCGTAAAACTTTTTGCAATGCAGCGTTATTCTATTCAATGAGTAAAAATATAAACATTAAATGACAATTTACTTTTCAAAGTGATACATTATGCTAAAGTAAAAAAATATTAATAATGAATAAATTTTTTTTTGAAATAATGGTTAATTGTAAAATCATCCGATTTCTACATCTAGCACTAACAGTGATGGATCGAGGATTTTTTAGCTAACTTACAGAAATAACTCCAAACATTATATGTTTATACTTATATCAAATAATGAAGCTTTATTCATCGCATTTTTTTTTTAAATGCGATGAATGGAGGCTGGGAACAAAAAAGCTCTTTAAATTCATACACCCTCCCTACCCCAAACGTTAGGGGTAACAAGTTGATAAAATGTTTTTTGTACTAGTCTCAACTAGACTCATCGATAAAATTTAAGTTTTATAGCATTATCTCTCAGCGTTCAAAAATTAATACTATGAAAGAAATAAAACTATGAAACTTAAAATGTATTGAAGAATATAAGACTAGTTAAGAATATTACAAAATATAAAATCAACTTGGCGCCCTTCACGTTTGGGGTGGGGGTGTATGAGCTCAAAAGGTTTTTACGTTCCCAGCCTCCAATAATCGTAATTTTTTGCAAAGCTTAATTTTAATTACCTAAAATATCTTAATTATCTGAAATAAGTATAAACATACAAATGTTTAGAATTTGCTCAATGTCTGAAAAATCCTGGATCCGTCAATGGAATTTAACAATGGAATTTATATCCAAATAATATATGAAAACCTGACGAAGTTTCCATAATTCTATTAACTAAAAAGTATAAAAAGAAAAAAAAAAAACAAATTTTTTTAAAAACTATACACATGAACATATATTCACTAGAATCAAGTTCTTATAACTTTCTAAGAAAATTTCAACCATTACATTATCACAAGCACCCTAACTGTAAACACCCCAGAAAAAAGCTAATATTAAAAAAGTTTAGTTTCAAATCTAAGCGATTCTATGCGACAAGCCAAACGTTCGTTGAGTTTCCGTATTCTTTATTTTTATTGATATACTCATTTGTATGTTTTTTTTTTTTTTTTTTTTCTATACTATATAAAGATATACAATAAATGTAATATAAGGAATACAAAATTAAAAAAAAATTTCAACTTGTCAAATTTTTACTTTTTTTAAAGCAGTATTGATCAACACTTTTGTTTTCAATTTTTTTTTTTTGGAGTCTGTTGTACTAATGTGGGTGGTGATTTTATAATGTCATTCTCTGCAGGGCCTGACCCAGTCAGGAATTAGATATCATATTGATATCAAAATATGAGATATATGATTTCGTGATATGAGACATTTATGATATTATTATGATATCAAAATGAAATCACACATTGATATCATTTTGAACTCAAAGCCTGATATCATAATATGAGAAGTTTATGATATCAATATGATATCAAAATAAAATCACTTATTGATATCATTTTGAACTCAGACCCTGATATCATAATATCATAATATGAGAAGTTTATGATATAAATATGATATCAAAATGAAATCACGCATTGATTTTATTCTGAACTCAAAACTTGATATATATATATATATATATATATATATATATATATATATATATATATATATATATATATATATATATATATATATATGATAATATGAGAAGTTTACGCAAAACTTGTTATCATTATAATTCCGCTATAATTATTTTATTTAATTATATTTTAATAAAAAAGTATTTTATTATTATTTTAATTAATTATATTTTTATAAATAATATTTTAAAATCATTTAAAAAAATTTTATTTTTATTTAGTAAAGTTAAATTATATCGAAAATTAATAAATTATTCTAAAGTATTAAAAAAAGTTGATTTCCTTGTCTTGCTGAAAAACCCATTTTATTGGCATATTCCATTCAGTATGAGGTAACATAACATCTTTCATGATATTTTTATACATGAAACGGTCCATTATTCCATCGATTCAATGTATTGAACCTAGACCTAGACAATGTATTGAACCTAGTTAGCAGAAAAACACACCCAGACCATTACATTGTCTCCACCATGCTTCACGGTCTTATGGAAGTAACGTAAATCAAGGCATTTTCCGACCGATTGACGTACACGGCAAATGCCATCGCTGCCAATGATGTTGAACTTCGATTCATCACTGAACAGGACAGGTTGCCATTTCTTCACATTTCAGTCAATATTTGATATAGCAAACAGGAGTCTTTTCTTCTGGTTCTTTAGTGAAATCAGCGGTTTCTTTGCAGGACGTCGAGAAAACAATCCGGCTTCAACAGCACGTCGTCTGATTGTTCGGTCTAATACAGGCAGCTCTAATTGCTTTTGTATCTCGACTGATGATATCCAGGGATCCTTCTTGACGGATCTGACGATCATAGAATCCTCTTTAGAAGTGGTAGAACGCAGTTTTCCACCTTTATTATCTGCTGCCAACTTCCCCGTAGAACGATATTTGGAACATAGTCTTGATACGGTCCTGACTGAATTACATGTCGGTTTACATGTCTTTTATATAGTAAATCGAACCTGTGTGAACCTGTTCTGGAAGGTTCTAGATGCTTCTTTTCGATGCTTTTGGAAGCTTCTGGATGCGTCTGGATGCGTCTGGATGCTTTTGAATGTTTCTGGATGTTTCTGGATACTTCCAGATTCTTCTTCTGGAAACTTCTGAGAGCTTTTGCATGCTTCTGGAAACTTCTGGATACTTCCTTCAATTATTAAAAAACTTCCGTGACGTTGACACGGACCAGACTTAAGAAAATGAAACAAACCAAAAAAGTTGCACGTGTTTTGTCCGCTGCAAATAGCACTTGTCAACGAAATTCTGTGTGCTGTCACCTGTCAGCTGATTGCTCATGTCATGGCATGCTATAACTCAAGACTCCTGAACTGTTTGCTGTGGTAGTATAGTTCGTTTTGTTTTTAAGACATGTAAAATTAGGAACACTTTTTAGCATTTTTCGATGTTGGTTGCAAATGTTTTGTCCAATATTGTATATATATTTAAATATAAATTCAATATTATATTACATAACGCTTCGAAAAAAGTCGAACCAAATAATGCTTATTTATTTTCTTTATATAAAAGTGCTGCATTATTTCAATTTAGAGAAATAACTATGTAACTGTTTAGAGACAACGTTCTTCAAGTTTTATTCGTCACAAAGTTCATTATTTGTACACGAAAATTAATAAATTATTCTAAAGTATTAAAAAAAGTTGATTTCCTTCTGGACAAAACAAGTGCAACTCCACAAAATGTTGACCAAGCTGTATTTCGCTATCAATATTTCGTACTTGTCAACGAAATTCTGTGTGCTGTCACCTGTCAGCTGATTGCTCATGTCATGGCATGCTATAACTCCAGACTCCTGAACTGTTAGCTGTGGTAGTATAGTTCGTTTCGTTTTTAAGACATGTAAAATTAGGAACACTTTGAAAAAAACTATTAAAAGTTTTATTTGAAAAAAATAATAGGTAGCAAATATTCAGGTAAAGCCTTAACAAAAAGAAATTCAGAAAACGTCACAAATTTGTAGAACGATCTTTGACAGATATATATTCAGAGAGATTGAGATATGGGCTCGGCTATTGCATCGCTTTAACTTTACAATTGGGTTTTCGACAGATATATAGACTTGATCTAAAAGTCACTTTTTGAATATTGCATTCTACTTCTTTTCCAAATAAAATTTAGATTTATTTATTGTCTGAAAACAATGTTGCGAGCTGAAAATAATAAACAAAAATAATAGCCACCGACAAAAATTTATATTATTGCCTAAACATTAACAAAATAAAAATGATTTTTACATTATCAACAAATATAAGTTATATTAAGTTTTTGTAACTTTTTTTCTGATAAGAGTTAAATATTACCATGACACAAGCTTCATTGCGTTGTAATTCAAATAACAGTTATAAACCTAGAAAACCTAGAAAAAAATAATAAAATAGACATTATATCTCAGACTTATACAAAAGCATTGAAGAATGTTGCAAAATTAGTTCAGTTTGCATAAGTTTACAGTAAAATTTGAAAACTAGGTCTACCTCAGTATTCAAAACTAGGTCTACCTATATGTATATATATATTTACATATAACATTATATGACATAAGGTACTACTTCATTTGAAGATGTACTTAACATTTAACTAAAAAAATTAAACAAAACCAACACTTAAACAACAAAAAAAAAACATTTAATAAAAATTAAATAAAATAATCCAGTCTTGAGGCAAGAGCTGTCATTATTCTTTGCATTAAATTTTTTTTACAAAATGCTGCTCTTGATAATTTCATTCTTGATAAAGTCACCGAGTATTCTGAGCTACTACTTGAGAAGGATATTGTATTTTTTTTTATAGGTGATATCATAAGCTAAATGATTTAAACGACGAAAGTTACAAATTAACTAATAAATGATCTGCGTAGAATACTCTGGCATTGTTCTCAAAGCAACAAAGAAATTCATTAACACTATCTTATTGAGTCAATTAATCTTTTCTGTATAGTTTATGTTCAGTATAAGCTACACTTAAACTAACAATTAAAAAATGGATGTATTTTTCTTTACTGAGTTTATGATTTAAAACCACTTGCCCACAATATAAAAGAAAAGTTCTGGCTTAGAGGCTTTTCACAACTTTAGACTTGGTTTTACAACATAGTTTACAATTAAATTCCATATGAATAAATTCGTTCAAGAAAAATTAGTAAACAGGTAAATTAATTACCTGTTTACTTACCTGCCCAGATGACAATCAAAGAAGCAGTCCTTTTCGCAGATAAAATGTATATTTTTAGCACAAGCAAGTCCCCACCTTGAATTACGTTGAGAGAGAACTACTGCACCATATCTACTTAAGTGACTTCAAGATACTTATATCTTTGTGATGATTTTTCTGATTTAGAATTCTAAATGATTTGTGGGCATAAAAATTTATTCGATCATTATAGGTTTATTCCATCATACAATCACATCCATAATGACCATTATAGAACATTAAATTAAAATATTTTACCTTTTACTTGTATGACTTTTCCATTATTATGAATAATGTCATTTGCCATGAGGGTCTTCCATAAAGAATGGATGCAGGTATGGGGGAAGAGTTTACCCAAAAACTTATAAATGCAAGAGAGAGAGAGAGAGGGGGGGGTAAAGACACCAAGTATGTACGTGGTGTGACTAATTCTCATTCTCTATCTATTTGAAAACTTGCTTTCTTTTTTTATTCACAAAAGCATAGAGTTCTTGAGTTTAAAAAATTATTATTCTGTTAAGTAACAAAATTAATAATTCTGGTATGAGTGATGTCAAAATAACTAAAAAAATTTTGTTTTTAATGCTTTGAAAAAAATATGCGTTGGAAAAAGGTTGAGGGAAAGGGGTTGATTTTGTGATAATAGATATGCATGCAGTGGGAGGAGAAGGGGAGCATAAAAAGCATACAGGTGCGTACAATGGGAAGGGGTTCCTTAATCAGTGGTTTTACTGCACACATACTTTATGTATGTCCCCCTAAGATTTCTCCGTGAAGTCTTTTAAGTTTTTTAAACTAGCTGACTTCTGTAATCCACAAAATAACGTCACAACAAATGGAATTTTAACAAATATTGTCAATATGACACTAGATTGACCAGAGAAACATACTTGCGTTTTTATGGATTGGCAGTCTCTCAATGGTTAAAGACTAACTTCACAAAGTCTATAGTATTGCATAGATCTCAAAATACTATCTTTAAATTTTTTTTATTACTATCTTTTATCAAAATACCATTTTTTATCCTAAAATATGTATACTCACTAACTAAACCAATAAAGAAGTAATATGATGCAACTAAAAGCAGTTAAGAAAAAATAAAAAATAACATTTAAGTAAAAATAAAATAACTGCAAAGACAAACAAATGAAATGTCTTGGAAGATTTACAAACCTAACTTTATAGTAACATCTGAGTTTTAAGGCATTTTCAACAGCGTCATAACTTGTACTAGAAGATCTACTCAAAAGTGATTAAAATGTTGTTACTTATTAGAATAATGAACATTTAACAGTCCATCGACTAGGTTTTCTCTAGATGTCAGCATAATATTTTTATTATTTTCATAATTACTGCTTTTACTATCGGTGGAAAGTTCTTAAATCCTTTTTGCTGCATTTATAGATTTCAATCGTTAACTTTGAGAATATAAAAAGGAGAGATTCTTTCCAATTATACAAACTTATGCATGACATTGACAAAAAAAATATTGGAAAACGTTTTCCATTTATTAATAATATTTAAGACGGAACTTCTTTAGGACTCTTAGAGTTGCAATTAGGTTAAAGATGACTCTTAAAGCTGCAATTATGTTAAAAAAGAAATGCTTCCTTATAATAAAAGGGAGTATTTCCTTTTTAAACAGAATTTTAGATGCATTGAACTCAGTTTCAAGTGAAGGTGTAACAGCAAAAACAGCTTTTAATTAATAGCTGAGTTACAATCAAACGTAACTGCTGTAATACTATCATGGCTGTTTCACGCAATGTAAAATTGGGTATTACGTCACGAGTTTAGCAAAAACAATTTCCTCATAAAAAGTTTATTAAAAATTTCGACATTTAATGTATAAAAATTCAATAACTTTAAAGTAATGGGTTTTTTTTTCTATAAACGCTTTTGTGTTCTAATAAAAAAAAATAAAACATCTATGTTTCCTTGTTAAACAATATTCTGATTAAACGGAATAAAAAAAAAAGTTGTAAAAATATTGCTAATGATTTGGGATCACTTTTCTGTTTTTTTGTCTTGGGCCAATCAAGATTTGATATTTTAAGCTTCATGCTTTTTGGTTCAAATTTTACATATTTATAAACGAATGTCTATTTTATCAGATTTTTGGTGGACATGGATAAAAATAAATAACTTGGATTTTTTAGCTTTTATATTTTTGTTATTACTTGTTTTATATGAAAAACGTTATATTTTTGTTAAGTTTACCAAATTTTTGTTTATATTTTAAAGCAATGACGTAACTTTAAATGCGTTACTTCCCAATTCACTATTTAATAAAATTTATTAAAACAACTTTTTCAGCGAGACAAATTTTAGTGTATAAATAAAACAAACTTTGGCAGTTTTATTCAGTCAGATCATAAAGAAAATTTTCATTCATGAATAAACGACAACTAATACGAACCGTTATAAATTGTTGGATTGGGCATCGTTAAACCTTACTCCAGAAGAAGCATGAAGCGCCAACATTTAACATAAGAAACCAGTAAAATTATGAAGAGTATTTTCCATATGGAATGGAAATAAAACTAGTATCAACTGCATGCAAAGATCGTTTACTACTGATAGAACATATATAAATATATTAACTAAAAAAAATATTATTTATGTCAATCCACCAAAACGAGTTATCAAATTATTTAAATTTCAAATATATTGTTATGTATATTTATAGAAGATGTTTTTCCACAGAAAAGTGTTAATATTGTGATATTGATCTAAGTGTCAGGAAATTATTCTACGACCGAAAGCAAAAATAATTCGAAACTCTTTTTGTTTGTTCTAAATCTTTAAAAAAAAGAAAGTATTTTGTGATTAAAAAAATCACAAAATACTTTCTTTTTTTTATTTTATTTTTTTATTTCGTCTATTGAAGTGCCTGTATCAGTTTGCATTCGGTGTAAATAATGTTAATATGTTTTATAATTGTTTTAACTATGTTTATATTACATATTAGCCAACAGAAATATAATTTTTCTGATTATTTTTACTAAAAAGTACCATTAAAATTTCGAAATTCTGCCATATTCGTCATTTTGCGCGTTCATATAAAAATTATAGCAGCCTTGGATTATTATATTGAATGGGAAAATATAAAAAATTTAATCGGTTTTCATATTCTTTTTACAGAATGTATTTATCTTTAATATTTCACAAGTTATGAAAGTTTTAGTAACACCCCTTAAGTAATTATTTTAAAAAAATAACAAGAAGCCGTATGTCCACTCTAAAACAGCCGTGCTATAACAAATAGAGTGCAAAACAACACATTCACTAGGTACGTTTAACACAGTGTAAATTACTACTACTATTATACTAATATGTACTTAATTAACACGTTCATATTAGTATTTTAGATATGTTATGTAGTAATAAATTGTAAATATAGGTCAATGAAAGCATGTGATGCTGTTTGATTTTTTGCAATTACCAAAAATAATGTTATTTATAACTGTTATCTTAAATACAGATGTCCTTTTTAAAATAAGTACTAAAATCTAAGCTGTATAAAGACTAAATAATAACTCTAGTTTCATTGTCTTACCATTTTTAAAATACTAATTCGCATATCTTTCAGTCATGTTGAAAGTAATGATCAATTCTTGAAACACGTTTTCCGGCAAAGTAGTATGAATGTTAAGCAACTTGTATTTCACATAGCATGACAAATTCTTGATATCATAATGATATCATAATATGAGTTTATAAACCAAACCTTACTATTTGGACGTTAAAAGAGAAAAACTTTTAATGTGCTTTTTAACTAATATATGAAATTCTGCTATAAATAAAGTTTATTTCTCAAAGTTATGATATCACTATGATATCATACTGATATCATTATATGGTATCATAACTTGAGGAGGTTTTGATATCATTCTGATATCACATTTATATCGCGTCTTTACTGGGGATCTTCCACAAGGCATGTTAGGCCCGGGCCTAGGGTGCCCCAAAGGTTTGGGGGCTCCAATAATTTCAGCTTTTAATATTTTTTTAGCCCATCAGAACTTTTCTGACGTAACAGTAGAATTTAAAAATATTTATTTCATTAAAAAATTTTTAGGTAAAAAAGAACTAAAATGTTTTTAACCTCTATGTTTTACACAAAATCTCAAAAACTTTATGTTCTGTTGCATTTCAGAATTAAAATTATGAAAATACGGTCCACAACAGTCCGAAAAAACATTTAAGTCATTTTATCAAGAGTTTTTGGCTAAATGTTTAGTTAAAAAAGTATAATAGTTATGACTTATAAAGATCGCCATTTAGCTGAATCAGAAATTCAGAACTTCATAGATGAGCTAGAAAACAGTAAAAATGAAGATTATGAAGATGATTTTTTGATTTACACTGATGTTATATACATTTAGTTAATTTTTCTTGCCTTTGGATGTTTAAAATATGAATTTTTATGATATTTTAAGTTTAAGTTTAAATTTTAAGATGTAATTTAATTTATTCTTTAATCTCTTTCTATAAAAAATTTCAAGATGATTTGTTTCGATTTAAGCAGAAAAATCTGTACATTCAGTAAACACTTACTCTTCCGGCGCTTATTGGCTTTTAGATTACGGTAACCCTAAAAGCCAATAAGCGTAAGCTGTATTTCCGGTTCTCCGATTAGCATCTCTAACTTATGCTTTTTTCGTTCAACCAGAGACCGAATATAAAAATTACTATTTTAATCCCTATATATTCTATATTGAACTATTGGAAATGTTTCCGAGAAAATATCCGTCTGGATCTTCTAAACGTAAAAAAAAAAGAAGAAAAATTTGCTCAAGAAAAACCTTAATGCATGTCATTGGATAAATTTATTGTTCGTAGTGCTCCTGATGTAGAAATTGCTCCTCATGAAGAAAATGCTGATCATGAAGAAAAAGCTCCGCATGAAGAAAATCCTCCTCTTGAAGAAACTACAGTTGAAAAAGAAATTGCTTTAGAAGAATTAATTGCCTTTAGAGATCCCTGTTCAATGAATATTGAATATTCAACTGTAACATTGAAAGATAAGCCTGATAACTTGGATGATCCTGCTCTGTGGCCTCCTATGAATTCAACAATTCGAGAATAATTTGTTCTTAATCCGCCAAGGCAAAATGTAGAATTTATATCTGATTTGGAACGACAAATTGGAAAAATAGTTAGTATGAGTTCAAAAAACAATTTTTTAAGCTTAAAAAAAAAAGATGAAAAGATTCAACGGAAAGGGCTCATATATTCTCCAAGTTCAAAATCAGTATTTTGCTATGTCTGCAAGCTTTTTGGAAACTGCGATCAAGGTCTTTGCACCACTGGATTCAGTGACTGGAAGAATGCCACATCAAGACTACCAAGTCATGAAACATCACATCGTCACGTCACTAGTGTGCCAACTGTCTCAACTTTCCAAAACCGCTGGGCGTATTGGCAGTCAAATGGTACAACAAAATCAAAATGAGCGTGCATACTGGAGAGATGTCATTGTCATGATGTCATAGTGCGTGTTGTTGAAGTATTAAAGTTTATTTCATAGCAAGGTTTGGGTGTTTTTGGTGATAATGAAACCTTTGGTTCTGAACAAAACGGCTACTTTTAGGTTTATTAGAGTTAATCAGCAAGTTTGATCCTTTCTTAGCAGGCCACATTGGTGAATATGATAATAAAGGAAAGGGCCATGTCAAATATTTGTCCTCTCAGACTGTGGCAGCAATCTTAAAAGTAATGTTCTCAAAAGTGCAACAACATTTTGTTAAAGAAATTCAGGAAGCCAAGTACTTCGGAATCATCATAGGTTCTACACCAGACATAACACACTTTGACCAGTTGTGTCTGGTGGTGAGATATGTGAATTTGTTGTCTGTTCCAGTAGAACGATTTTTGACTTTTGTTCCTATCTACAATCACGATGCAGAACATTTATATAAAGTAGTAACCAAAATACTTCAAGATCTTGGAATAGATCTCCAAATTGTCGTGGACAATCATATGACAATGCAAAAAACATGGCTGGAAGATACTCTAAGTTGCAAGCAAGATTAAAAGCTGCATATCCTCTAGCAGAATTTTTCCCTGTTCTGGTCACTCTCTTAATTTGGTGGGAGTGAATGCAGTGAAGTCGTGTAGAGTTGTAACTGCTTATTTTAGATTTGTGCAAGGATTGTACACATTCTTCTCAGCTTCTCCACGTAAGTGGGAATTATTCACTTCCAAAATAAAAAGCGTAAAAGGAGGACTTACTTTAAAATTGCTTTCTGGAACCAGGTGGTCAGGTAATGCAGATGCGGTTCGAGCTTTAAGGAAAGACTTCAATACCATTACTTTAATTTTGACGCAAATGGTTCATGATGAAACGGAAAACGACTATACAAGATTTGAAGCAAATTTTTTGCTGGAGAAAATCGAATTTTTCAAAAATTTATTATTAACAATAATCTGGTACACATTGCTTCAAAGGATCAATAAGGTCAATAAAACACTGCAGTCATACTCTTGTGATCTATCAACCATTGTCCCATTATATGATTCATTTACAGAATTTGTTCAGAATGCTAGAGAAAATTTTTAAAAGTTTGAAATAGAGGCGCAAGAACTATATAAAGTAAAAATATCATATACTCTATCTTGCAAGAGATACAGTATATGATCTTTTTAAACCTAAGTTTAAAACTTTAGATGAAAGTCAATCTGAAGATGCTGCTGTGGCAAGAAATGGGAGGCAACCATTTGTATGTGACACTTTCAATGTTGTATGTGATAATTTAAAAAGTCATTAGTGTAGAAGGAAAGAAGCCTTTTCTGGTTTAGAAACAAGGTTTGGATTTTTGTCTGGCGCAAAAGCTCAACTTCAAACATCAGTGGTTGAAGCCTCAGAAAAATTTCGGTAGTTGTATGAAAAAGATGTAGATGACGACTTCAAAGACGAGTTTCTGCATTTTACAAATTTTGTACCCAACATCAATAACCTTAATGAAATGCTGCAATTAATAGAGAACAGTGGCATTTGCACACATTTCTAAACGTGGAAACTGCTCTAAGGATTTTTTTAACCATTCCCGTGTCAAATTGTTGTGGCTCATAATTTCATGTGTCAAGTGTCAAATTGTTGTGGCTCATAATTTCATTCTTAACTGTAAAAAGGATTAAGAACAGCTTACGATCTTCAATGTCTAGTGAAAGGCTATCTGGATCTGGATTGGCATTAATATCTATCGAAAGCGAAGTGACAAAAAGTCTAGATTTTGAAGAGATTCTAAATGAATTTATGTATTAGAAATATACTAATTTGAATACATGTAAGTTTTAATTGTCTGAATTCTAATTCCCTCAGAGTTCAATAAATGAGGATACATTTATTCCTTCACATAATTATTTGACAAGGGGGCCCCCAAATTGTGTTGTGCTTATAGTCCGTATTGTTCTAGATCGGGCCCTGATTGTTTGCCATTCTGGGTGAAATTTTAGTTTTTTGCGCAAAAGTTTCACAGGTTTAATTTTTTTTTAATTTGTCATTGAAATCGTCTGCGGTGAAGTATAGAGATATTTTATTTTGCGTATGACTTAGAGTTTTAAAAAGAAAGTTTATTGAATTTGAAACAACAGATACTTTGTAAAGGTTTTTGAAGATGTGTTAATAGCACATTTTAGTGACAGCTGTTGTAGATTTTTTTTTAAAATTCGCTATTTGAATTTCGAAGTTCCTCGTATTTCTCGGGCAATAAGTAAGTAATCTTCCCGAATTTCTATATTACTTGATTACTGTATCTTTTTGCGGCTATTAAGTTCCTTAAATTTAATGCGATTGGTTTCCTTATTTAAAACATGTGGGCTTATTATTTAGAAAGAATTCTAAACAATACTTAAAACTGATTAATAAAGTTGACAGCTAAAACAATTATTCTCAAAAGTAAAATTTTAATTGAAATTAAAATAATGAAAAAAAAAAAACTATTTGATGACAAAATAAAGAACCACGTTGATGTATTTGATTCAAAAAAAAAAAGTAAAAGATAAAATAAAATAATTAAAAAAAACAACTATAAAATTAGCAAGATATTTTGCTGATTATATAATGATTATGGTTGTAAAAAAACAGGCCTCAAATTATGTTAGGGGTTAAAGTCAGGGACAGATGTTTAAGTGTAAGTAGGTAGTAAGTAGGTATATGTTAATACTAATAAAATAACGTTTTACCAATGTTAATTTATTATGAGGGAATGGGGTTTAAAAAAAATGTTTTTTTAGACGCCATTCCCTCATAATAAAAACCACTTTCTTTTCTAGATAAGAATAATTAAAACAGATATTTTAAAAAACATTTTTTAATTTTATTTTCTCTAGTGCAACCTTAACTAGAGAGGTTTAACAAAAAACTTTAAAAAAAAAACGATAAATTTTCGATGTTTAAATTTAAGGAGCCGATATTAACAGTACCGCTGTTTTAGTTGGCACAGTTCTTATTAGAAAAAACTTTGAAATATTTCTTTTCAAATAAATGCATAAAATTAAAAAATGTTATCATTACATATTTTTGTCTAGTATTTATTAAATTATTAACAAAATAAATTTTCATAATAATAAAAAAAAATTACGTTATTATCCACTCGAAATGATGATGGTCTCCAAAGACCTTAAAGTCAGTTGTCAGCTGCATCAATTCCAAATAGAATGCTAGGGCGACTCAAAAAAACATTTCGGAGTCGCATTTTTTATTTATGGTGCACATTGTATCTTATTTACATTCGCCCCCACCTCAAGTTTGCTGTTCAAGCTGCATTTAAAGTCCAACATTGCTATCCTTGAACAAGTCCAACATCTAGCAACAAAAACAATATCATCTATTAAACACCTGTCCTATGAAAATTGACTCCATCTATCCATGTTTTCAAAAACAGTATAACAAAGTAACTTTTATAGACACAATTGCTGCTTTGTCTGTAGCTTCTGTGTTTTTTATTTTCGTCAGCAAAGAGGGCCCCTCTTTGCTGACGAAAATAAAATACTGGTTAAGCACCTCTTCGTCAAACTTTAAACGGACTTATTGTATTTGTTTTTTTTTTTATCACTGAATAATAATAATAATAATAAATTATTTTCAATATCTCATTATATAGAGTTTTATAACTTGTAGCATCTGTTTGTCAGGGATTAAGTTGTATTTTACCATTTTTTTGTTTTTTGATGTGAGATATAAAACAAGAGGTTGAATAAGTTTCATAAGTGCGAACTGACATAAGTGCGAAGCAATTGCAAAAACTCGCATCAGTGTGAACTGGCATAAGTGCGCCAAAATAGTTTGTAAATAATTGCATAAGTGCAAACTTGCATAAGTACGAAGTAAGTGTAAACTGTCTGTAACTGAACTATGAAAATAAACAGTGTAAACTGGCGAAGCAATTGCGGTCATTGGCATAATTGCAAATTGTCATAATTGCAAACTGGCATTAGTGCAAAACAATTACAAAAACTCGCAAAAGTGCGAACTGCCATAAATACGAATAGGCATAAGTGCGCAAAAAGAATATGCAAACAATTGCATAAGTGCAAACTGGCATATGTGCGCTGAATACATTTGCAAATATTATTGGCATAAGCGCAAATTGACATATATACCGATGTTTGAAAACATAGTAGTAATTCTTTAAACAAAAAGTGGCATAAAAATTTGATCTTTTAATGATAAGTTTTGTTAATAACGAATCATTATATTCCAAAAATTAGATCTAATTGTCAAGTTGATATTTTTTCACTTAATGTTATTTTTTTAAGCTAATTTAAAGTGCTCATATAACCAAGTGGTCTGGGTATTATGAGCATTTTTGCTACTTTTTTAAAACCTCTATGCTTTTAAGAAAAAATTTCGGGTGCCCAAACATTCGTTTTGCAAATGAACAATTTTTAGCGATCTCTACTTATGATTCACATAAGTAGTGATCCCTAAAAATTGTTCATTTGCAAAATTTTTGGATCTACATTATTATTTTTGAAAATATTCCAATTTTCGCTTAAGGTGCTCATATTACCCTAATCAACCCTACACCATTCGTACTTATGCCTGTTTGTCCTTATTCAGTTGTCTTATATAAACTGATGGCAACAATGACATTGATATGACACTATATGTCTTCTTCTTGCCTTAGCCATTATATTGTATATGTACACAATCTATCTTACAGTAAATGTTATTTATAACAAGAAAAAAAAGACTAGGAAAGAAAAAATAAATAAATTGGATAAACGTATACCAAGAATATAATCAAAGACAAATAGGCCGGATGAATAAAAAAAAAGCAATTGCTTTTTTACTGACGTAAAGCTGAGCAACTACTTAACATTTTGGAGCAGTTGTTCAACTTTACATGAATAAAAATTTGAGCAAATTTGTTCAAATTTTTATTTACGTAAAGTTAAGCAATTTATTCCAAAAACGCTTAGTAATTGTTCAGCTTTAAGTGAATAAAAATGATATTTAAATATTTAAAATTTGGATTGAATACAAGTCATTATAATCTCGACG
>NC_061168.1:4331689-4344189 GCF_022113875.1 Hydra vulgaris
GTATTGAAAGTAGAATGGAGTGGTATAATAAGAATTAATTAGCAAATTAGCAACATGCAATAAACTATCTATATACAATGCTTGAGACTTTAGTGGAAAATCATATGTCCCATGACAGATATTTATATAATTATGTTCACTTTCCTTTTCTAACGTAATATATATAGTATTTTCAGATAAAGACATTAACCCTTATCATAACTATTGCATTTTATACTTAATTTTTATAATCATTTACTTATTTATTCTAAATATTTAAGATAAAATATAAACAGCTAAAATATGCCTCAAAATGCTATATCAACACAAGACAATTCGTAAATAGAATAACAATGACTGCTATACAACTTAAGACGACTCAGTATAAAGTTTATTAAAAAACTCAGTATAAAGTACAACTCAGTATAAAGTTTATTAAAAAACTCAGTATAAAGTACAACTCAGTATAAAGTTTATTAAAAAGCTCAGTATAAAGTACAACTCAGTATAAAGTTTATTAAAAAACAAAAGATAGAGAAAAGTTATATTTAACTGTTGGATTGTTGATTGAAACCGAGGATTTACCTCTTAGACAGCTGCCATCTAGTGGCGATATTTTATGATACAATCAATTTATCTTTTGCGAGTTATTAGTTAAGCTAACCCAGTTATACTAATGTCAGTTGCAAGTTGAAATCAAAATCCAAGCATCTTGTTTGCGAAATTGGTGTTTTGAAAGATACAAAAAACTATTTGGTAGCTAGAGTTAAGAAAATTTAGGCTAATGCAGGATTTGGCTAAGGACTTCTGGGGACAATATCAAGACAAAAATTATCAAGCTTTATTAAAAAATCCAGGAAATTGATAAAAATGTCTTCTCTGAACTGGGACAGCAAACCTGATAAGCAGTCTAAGTTGGAAAAAGATTTTCACTAAAAATTATGAAAAGCATATTCTTGCTAATAAAATGAGAATTGATGATCCCAAGCTAGAAAATATAAAAAGAGTCCAAGTCCAAAGAGACTTAAACAATGGTATATTATTTCTAATTTACAGGGGTGTACGTTTAACTCTTTTCCTGGTTAGGCCATCTTCCAAGAACATTGAAATTAAATATAACTTAAATTATACATGTCTTAACAGATTTAAATTTTTTGTAGGTTTTATGAAGACTAAAGTTGGAGAAGAAAGGATACACGGAAGAAAGGATTGCAAGAGACTACAGTATTGAGAGTATTGGAAACAAATAGGAGAAAGAACAAACTAGATGATTTAAGAGATAAAGAATTGAAGACACATGTCTTAGTGTCACATGACTAGAGTTGGCACTGTTGTAATTGCAATGAAAACAATAACAGAAACAATATCTATTGTTATTGTACTAACTTTTTCGGAAATAATAAAAATACCTGTGTATTGTACTACTGTAAGACAATAACAATAAATATTGTATCGTAATTCATTTTCATAATACAATAACAATATCTGAGAAAAAATGTATTGTAATGACACACTACAATAACTGACACACTACAATAAATGACACACTACAATAACAACAAATATTGTATTGTAACTCATCTTTATAATACAATTTATTGTTACTGCAATGCAAAAAGTTAATTTCAAAATATATTTTATTAATAGTCTAGTCTCTGAGTCATGTGACCTTGAAATAGGGTACAGCTAATAAATAACTATTGATTCTATTTCTATTTTATTTACAGCAATACAATAACAATAAACAATGTTTTAATTACATCTCTAGTATTGTAATACAATATTATTGTAATGTGTTACTGTATTTAATTTTTACAATTACAACAGTCCGAACCCTACAAATGACTCCATAATAGAAGAGATTGAATTCAGCATTGAGGAAGAAACTTTAAATGACTCCGAATCAGCAAAAAGATCTCCAAAGTAAAAAGCAGAAACACAGGTATAGTTTTATTTCAAAAACAAAGTTGTAAATTTTAGGAGCATAAACTATTTTGTTGGAAACTAAATTATTATAAATATGTAAAAGAAATAATATTACATAAGTATTATCTAGGAATAAATTTAGAGATGTAATAAACATATCAATGAATGTTGGCAAACTTGTTGAGTGTACTGCAATTCCAGCAACAAAGTTCAATGTTGGTGTATGACCTCATTTGGCAATTTTAATTGAGGCTTTTAAAGCTGGAGGTATAGAAATGGATAATATACTACAATTTCTAACACAAATAGTCAACATTCCAACTCGTTTTCCAGACAATCTGAATCATTTACTTTTTCTACTTAACTTATGTTTTGTAGTCTTGCAGAAGTGTTCTCTGGAGCTGTCGTCTATACTTTCAAAACTATTCAACAAGTGCTTATCAGAGTCTCGTTTTCTGACCTGCTGGAAAGCAGTATTAGTTATCCCTATTTTCAAAAATTCTGGAGAGCAATCAGACTTGCCTAACGACCATCCCATTATTCTTTTTGCTATCATAAGAAAAGTTTTTGAGTCTTTAATTAACAAACGCTTAACCTCTCATTTTGAATCTAATTACTTTTTGATCATCAATATGGATTTCGGTCCTCTGGTTCTATTAATAATCGGCCGGAAAGTAGGCCGGAAAACGAGACTCAGTAATTACTGATTTGTTAACAGTAATAACTGATAGGTTTTATCATGCATTAAATAGATTTGGAGAGGTCTCCAGTGACTCTCACCAATAATTACTCACCAACATCACTCTCAACATTTCTAAACTTTGATAAAATTTGGCATGCTGGTTTTCTCCATAAGCTCTCTTCTTAGGGTGTATCAGGTAACATCTTTAAAGATATTGATTTTTTCCTTACCAATTCATAGTACAAAAATTTTCCTCGATGGACAGCACTCTTCATATCCTGTAACTTCAGGAGTTCCTCAAGGTTCCATCTTTTAATATTTTGGAGAATTGTGAAGGCTTTGTTGTAAAATAATTTGAAATTTAGAAAAAAATCTATGAAAGAAGATATACTATATACTTTGTTATTTGCTTTTATATAACTATTTTAATAATGTAATAATTCAATTTAATTATATATTTTTGAAAAGTAATTATTTTTTTTAATAATTGACTTTTTTTGCTTGCTGTAAAACAAGCTATTTTTTTACAGGTATTATTAGGCGTGATTATTGCTGCTGGGTGAGACGCCACTGATAGAAATAAACCAGTTCTGATTGAACTACATATTAAAGTTTTTCTATATAAATAATTAATTAATAATTACATATACAAAATTACAATATCTTATATATAATATAAATATACAATACTTTTTTATTTTAAGCTTTGTTTATTTCTTCATTTTCCACTTATGTAACTTTGCTTTTTTTAGAGTACAATAAAGGTATAATTTTTTTTTTTTTATTTAGTTATTTTTTTACTTTTTTCCATTATATAAAAAAATTTAAAAATTTAATAAAGTTATAATTATTTTAAAAAAACTTATAAATTATAAGAAATAAAAAAAAAAATGTAAAAAATAATAAATACATCAGTTAACTTGCATTATAATTTTCTAAACAATTTTTTTTTTTAAATAATTTTTTAAAAACTATAATAAAAAAGTTTATTATAAAGTTATTTATGATAACTAAAAAAAAAAAAAGCTATTATTTAACAAAAAAAAAACTTACATCATTAGGTTGGATAAGCTCATGCATTCCCACTGGAGTCCATTTGCAACTTTCCCATAACACTGCCTGAAGTGATGAGAGTAATGCACGAATATTTCTTTCTTTACCATCAGACCATTCACGAATCTAAAGAACAAGTATTAAATAAATTCTTGAATATTAAAAACATTTTATTATTACTACAGTTAATTAAATTTTGAAATTAAAAGGACAATGCAGAAAACTCCTAGTTTGTTTGGCACTTAATAGAAATTCCCACTATTCCGAATGAATTTTTAAACAAACTCATAACAATATCCTTCAGTTATTTCTGCAGTTATTCAAAACTTTATTAATTCAAAGTGATTTCAATCTCTAAGTCTCATATGGAAGAGGAGACAAACGTTTTTTTGAAAAATAAAAATAAAAAAACATTTTTTTAAAAAGCTGTAGAATTTTTTTATTTTACAAGAAAAAAGTCATATGTAACATTTCAAATGTCAGCTTCATTTTTATATCCAAATTATGTGAAATTTGATTATGTAAAGTAAATTCTTATTGCCTGTAGATATTTGAATAACAAGTTGTTTATAGCAAATAAATGAAAAAAAAAAAACCTTTGATTTAATTGGATCTGTACTGGTTTCTGAATCCTGCAAATTGCGTAGCTGTTTTAAAGTGCTTTTTTGCAAATCATTGCTTGATGATGTGCTTTTAAACCCTTGAGCTCCAAGTATATCACTAAACGCATTATTGTTAACCACTGGTTTAGGAGCTACAATTAAATTAAAATATATATATATATATATATATATATATATATATATATATATATATATATATATATATATATATATATATATATATATATATAAATACATATATATTTATATACACACACATCTATAATATTTTGGAATAACTAAATATAATTTGAAATTTATATAGAAGAACCTCAACTGAATTTTTTTTAAATAAAGTTATAAAAAATAAACATACCCCAAGGACTTTTTGAAGAGGCTTGTGTTGAACTTGGACGACTAAAAAGTCCAGAATCATTTGGTGTAACAAAAATGTTATAGTTAGGACGAACACCTGTTTGATTTTGTTTGCTGACCACTGGAGAAATACGACCTGATTGTCCAATAGTGGTAACATTTGGTACTTGATTCTTCTTAAGAGAAGATGCTGTTCCAAAATTATTGGAACTACTAAAATTTGTCAAAGCAGCAAAAGGGTCATAAGATTGTTTATTTTGTTCACTTAATGTTCCAGAACTTGAGGAATGAACAATAGTCTTTTCAGGTTGAAGTGTTTCAGTTAAAACAGTATCTCCCCAATCAAACAAGTTTGAATCACTGGAACTTTTCAATGTGGTTTGTTGGGCTTTTAATGAGAAAGAAGGTGTAAACAATTCTGAATTATTTGTAATGTTTGAAAGAAAGTCAAAGTCACCAATAGTCTTCTCTGAAACATCAGATGGCTTCTCTGATTGCACAACACCTGAAGAGACCTGATTGCTGATTTTGTTTTCAGCATTAATAAAATCAAATTCAAAGTCTTTAGCAACGTCAAAGTTTAATAACTGACCAGTGTTGTCTTCTTTATTCAATGCTGCTGCTTTTACTGCTTGTGAAGTGCATGGAGGTGTTTTATCGAGTGGAGTGAAAGTTTCGGTAATACTTATTTGTGGTAATTCACTCTCAATTAAAAGGTCATTATTAAATTTAGAAGGGGACTTAATAGAGTCATTATTGCTAGTTTCTGTTTCAGACATAATGTCAATTAAGTTAAATGTAGTCAATGAAACATTTTTTTTATTTTCAACAGGATCATTAACTGGTTGCTTCTGATTATCATTCTCCCATACTAATGAATTAAAAAAATTTGATTCTCCAACTTTGCGAGTTAAATTATCAACAACTTTGCGAGAATTATCGACACATTTTGCAGTTTCTAAAGAAGAATCTGGAGATTGGTAATTAAAATTTTTAGAGGAAATGTTATTTGAAAATTGCTCGTCGACCTTTTTTTCACTAAGCCCTGAAAATAAAAATGTAGTTGCACAGCTAAGATATAGCTATATCATCATCATCATCATCATCATCATCATCATCATCATCATCATCATCATCATCATCATCATCATCATCATCATCATCATCATCATCATCATCATCATCATCATCATCATCATCATCATCATCATCATCATCATCATCATCATCATCATCATCATCATCATCATTATCATCATCATCATCATCATCATCATCATCATCATCATCATTATCATCATCATCATCATTGTATTAACAGCTACTCACCAAAGTCTTCATGCAAAACCCAGTATTCTTCTTTAGATGAAAAGCAAACATAAGGGTTTGTTTTACTTGCGCATATTTTTTCCCATGGTTGTGTACAACTTGCTTCAGGAAGATCCTCAGTGAATTTTAAATTCATGATAACTTCAAAATTTGATGGATATTTGTCTATATTTATATCTTGAATATCTATTTTGGAACTAAGATAAAAAAATATAAAAAAACATTTTGAACAATTTATTTATTACTTTGTTTTTTTTTTCTTTATTAATTAATATTTACTCTATTTAACATAAATTTAATATATCCTAAACTTACTAAAGTATTTTAACTAACTAATATAAATAATAAAATAACTGACTTAAAACCAATAACAAGTAAGCAACAATTAAATTTACAAAAATACAGATTAAATCTTTTTTTATATATATTTAAGTATAATTTTCAATTTTAACAATAATCAAAGAACCAATTGTTACTAATTTTTTACATTTAATTATCATTATTATTTTAATTAATTGTTTATATATTGTTTATATAATAAATGCTTTTATTATTATTTATTACTGATATTCAAGATTATTTTAGATTTCAAAGTTCTTGATGACTTCTACTAGAAAGATTAGGGTACAAGGACTTCTTCTTGTAATGTTTACAAGCTCCTCCAAAGAGGAGCTTATAAGGGTAATGAGCTTTTCCCTTACTTAAGAGTTAAATTAAGAGTGAGAGGTTTTCTTTTTAGATAAAAGCTGTTGATTAATATGAAGCAATTATTCTCTACACCTAAAAAACAAAATGAAATTAAATCTTCTACAACCACTCACTTGTAATGAAAAGCTTTGTAATAGTATTTATATATTCAAGGAGTATATATTTATGATATATTTTAGTATATATTTAGAGTATATATTTTATATATTTAAGGAGTAAATACTTTTTAATGAGAACATCAAAAAATGACAATTTTGTTCTTTTCCCATAAAAAAAATTAAAATTTTTATGTCATTTACTGAGATTTTTAGCTTTTTTGAGCTTCAAAATCACAACTGTCATCTACCTAATGGTTATATAAAATGGAGGAATGGCGAGGAGTAATTATCAACTTATGCTTAACAACAGTCAACATGATAACAGAACAATATGTCAACAGTCAACATGAATGTCTCATAAAATTTTCTAAAATAGGGGTTAAAGGAAAATCATCTAATTGATCATTATAAATAGATGGCAATGTCATCTAACTAATATTTTCCAATAAATAACAATCAAAAACTGAATGAAATATCTTTTTATTAATAATGTGTGTGTGTAAATAAACTAGTAAAAAGTCTTACATATTAAATTTAACTGAAGTCTCTTCTTTGAATAGGAACCCAGTATGAAATTGTAAAGTGAGAATATTTATTGAAGTCAACTTTCCTTGTACTTTCCCTCCAAGTGTTGACCTACCATGATGAACCAATATGGTTATATCTCCATTCAATCGAACATGTGTCTGAAACACAATTTGACCATCATTTACTGTGTACTCCCTACAAACGTATTTATAAATCATATCAGTTTATTTATTATTTTATGAGATGTAATTGTAATGTAATTATAATGTAATGTAATTATAAATAATAAAAAAAATAATATTAGTATTGGAATTTTTGAACCTTTAAATCACAACTTTTTGATGTTGGAAAACCATAACCTTTTATGGTTGTGCTTATAACAAAAATATTGAAATTAAAAAAAAAAAAACTTTTATTAATTTTTGTAAGTGAAAATTCTTATTTGTGTTTGTGTAAGTTAAAATTATTTTTTTTTAACTTTTTGTTATGTGCAGAGGCTGTTTTTAAAATTGATTAAAGTTTTGTTTTTGTTTTCTAAAAACATCAAAAAAGAAATTAAAAAAAAAAAAATAATGAAAGAAAATATAATTGCCCCATCACAAACCCTCAGCCAAAGTAGCGACATACTTTGCAACAGTAGGCTTTAAGATAGTTGATATATGTACTGAAGCCACTGGCAGCAGGCTATTTCAGTATGACATCACAGTGCTTATCTAAACATGCATTCATAGTTTTATATGTATGTGTGTGGGTGTATGTGTGTGTGTGTATATATATATATATATATATATATATATATATATATATATATATATATATATATATATATATATATATATATATGAATGCGTGTTTAGGTAACATCAATGATGGCACGAAATAACCTGCTGCCGGGGTAATAATAAGCTTCAGTGCACACATATAATATTTTATAGCCTGCTGCCAAAAAGGAGTGTTGCCAGGTTGACTGAGGGTTTGGCATGGGACAGCAACTTTTTCTTTCATCACTCTTTATTTTTTTCTTTTTCTAAAAACGCCATATACTATAAAACATGCTATAAAAAACTAGAAACAACTTGTTATCTATATATTCTAAGGTATATTTATTATATGTATTTTATATATATATATTATATACATATAATTTATATATATATATATATATATATATATATATATATATATATATATGCAATCTTTAAAAGTTATTTTCTTGTTATATGATAAAATATAAGTAGAATTCAATAAATATTGTTAAGTATATACATTTGTTTTTATTTAATATATATTTTTCAATATATTGCTGTTCTCCAAATTTAAACAATACATTCTGCAACAATAAGACAAAACTTTCATCAAATAAAAACCTAGACGACTATCAACTAAAATGTTCATGCAATTTTATAAAACGAAAAAGAAAATTATTTCAAAGATATATTGAGCACTAGAAAACGAGTTTGAAGGAAAATGGTCCAGTTTGGGTGCTACTGAACATAAAAAATTATGTCAAGATACATTTGACTAGTTACATGCAAAACCATATCAATTGATCCAGAATAACATATTCTGAAAAATCAAGAATCACATGAAATAAACAGAGCTAAAGTTCGACAAGAGATGAAAAGTGGCAAAAAAGTTCTTAATAGGGATGGCGATAATGAAACAACAAAAACTTGGGGGCCATTTTTTATTAGATTGTTTGACATCAACATTTAAAAGCCTATTGTATTTTGTTATGCTTTTTTCAACAGTTTTTTTTTTTATTGCAGCTATTTTCTTTGTAAAGATTTTTATTTATTATACCTGATGATGCTGATCACAAGAGATCAGCAAAATAATAAACAATATATATTAAAATAAACATATATACACTTTTTCAAAAAAGTTAATATGCAGCCGTATTTATTGAGTTCTACATATACACCCATATATATATACCATATATATATATATATATATATATATATATATATATATATATATATATATATATATATATATATATATATATATATATATATATATATATATATATATGTATACCCTTATACATATATATGTATACCCTTATACATATATATATATATACATATATATATATATATATATATATATATATATATATATATATATATATATATATATATATAGGACGATAGAAGGTCTTCGCAAATGGCGGTCGCGTTTTTTTAACCGTTAAAAAAGCTCAAGTGAAGGTAAAGAATAAAGTTAAACTCAAATTAAAAGATAAATATTGTTTTTAAAAAAGTCACCTTTAAATCATAATCACCAATCTTAATCAAGTCAATAATCTTATAAATTAATTTAAAACAAAACAAATCAAAAATTTACTAAAAGGTAAACAGAATTTCGAACTAAAAAAAAAAAAGAAAAAAAAGAAAAGAACTCTTCCGTAAAACAAAAAAAAAAATAAAAAAATAAAAAAACAAGAGAGAAAGAAAAAGTTAACCAATAAAAAGAAACAAAAGAAGAAAAGAAGAAGGAAAAATAAAGAAAATTACAAACAAAGAATAAGAAGATTGGTTGTTTTATACTTTTTTTTAACGATTTATTTGTAATAATATACTATAATTTTTTGTGTTTCTAATTTTATTATTATTAATTTTCTTGAATTATATTATTATATTTTAAATAATATTCTTTTATTATATTATTATTTTTCTTGTATTTTATTATTATTTTTCGTTAATATAGTTAATAATTTTTTGTTTGATGTTTTTTTTTGTTTGTTTTTTTTTAGTTGTTGTATCTTTAATTGTTATTTATTTATTACACATATATTATCTGCTATTATATTATTTATTATTAAATTAACTATTTAAAATTCTTAATACTATATATTTTTTATGATTACTGGTTAATTATTATATCCTTTATTTTTAAATTATACTATATTTATTTATTATTGATTTATGCCATACTTTATATGTTATTGCTTTGTTTTTAACTTATATTTTTACATGGCAATTAAGTACCATTGTAAGTTCTGCAATAAAGCAGTGGCCAATCATCAAAGAGGCATTTTTTGTGATTGTTGTTCTTCTTGGGTTCATGCTAAGTGCAATTCAATCAACAAATTTTCGTATAACCTTCTTGTCAAAGACACTTCTGACTGGTATTGTAGTGATTGCATAATTAAGAATATGCCATTTAGCACATTTTCATAACTTAGAATTTTCTTTAACTGTATCATGTCAGACTCGACCAACTAGTACCTTAAATTCTTTAGAAAGTCCATTACAATTTTACAATTTTTTTAAGGATATAAATAAAATCTCTAATACTTATTTCAACTGCAAATACTACGATATTCTTGATCTCAATAAAACTTTAAAATCAAATTCTGAATTGTACCTTCATCTAAACATTGGTTCTTTGCACTTTCATATTGATGAACTTCGCAGTCTCATAAGTTCACTTACCATTTTTCCAACAGTATTTGGAATTTCGGAGTCTAAATTGTATATTAACGATCCCAATATAACTGACATTAGTATAAATGGTTATAACATCGAACAATGCTCTACTGAAGCTAAAAAAGGAGGTGCTCTTCTATACTTAAAATCCGATCTAAACTACAATGTCAGAAGAGATCTTATAGTATATGCCCCAAAATTTCTAGAATCTATCTTTATTGAAATTGTTAATCCTTTTAAGAAAAATATCATTGTCGGCTGCATATACCGGCATCCTTCAATGAACCCAAAGGAATTTATTTCTGATTATTTTAATCCTTTACTTGAAAATCTTAGTTATGAAAATAAACAGGTTATGTTAATGGGTGACTTTAACATGGACTTACTAAACTACAATGAATCCCTTATTATATCTGATTACCTTGACTCACTTTGCTCTTATTCTTTTTACCCAACAATAATTCAACCAACGCGAGTAACCTGTAATTCTAAAACAATTATTGATAACATCTTCTTAAATTTTCAAATTCCTAATCTTATTTCTGGTAACGTAACAATATCAATTTCAGATCACATGGCACAGTTTGTTTGCATTCCTAGTACTCCTTTAAAAAGAAAAAAATCCATAACAACTAAACGATCATTTAAGAATTTCAATGATTTATTCAGGATATTTCTAATATTGACTGGAAGTTTTATATCAGAAATGGTGATGATGTCAATGAATCAATGAACTTCTTTTTAAAAACATTCAACACAATTCTTGATCGTCATGCCCCATACAAAAAACTAACCAAAAACCAAGTTAAACTCAAATCTAAACCTTGGATTACTAATGGAGTTCTGAAGTCAATTACAATTAAAAATAAGCTCTACAAAAAGTATATAAAATCTAAAAGTTGCAACACAAAAAGTCAACTATTTGATAAATTTAAATTGTACAGGAATAAAATTAGCAATTTATTAAGAATTTCCAAAAAGTCATACTACATCTCCTTCTTTAACAAAAACTTCAACAATATAAAAAATACATGGAAAGGAATAAAAGAAATTATTAATATCAAACCCTCTACACCAATTAAATCTTACACTCTTAAGTCTAACGGTTACACTATCTCTGACAGTATGGCTGTTGCTAACATTTTTAACAAATACTATGAAACAATACAACACCCACCCAAAAGTAAAATGATTTCTTCTAAAAGTATCTTCTCTGACTATTTAAAAAATGCTAATTCGAATTCTTTCTTTCTTAATCCAGTGACTGAAAATGAGGTATCTAATTTAATAAAAAATAGTTTACAAAATGGTAAAAGTTTTGGACCAAATAGTATCCCCACACACCTTCTTAAACTTACTTCTCATGTTATTTGCAAGCCTCTCTGTACCATATTAAATAATTCTTTTAATAAAGGTCTTTTTCCAGATGTTTTTAAGATAGCCAAAGTTATTCCTATCCATAAAAAGGGTTCTCTAATGGATCACAGAAACTATCGACCGATTTCTCTTCTATCTAACATTAGTAAACTATTTGAAAAAGCCATGTACAACAGACTTTATAGCTTTCTTGACAAAAACCAATGTCTTTACAAACATCAGTATGGGTTTCGTAACAAACACTCCACGACTCATGCACTTATTAAAATAACTGAAACTATTAGAAATGCTCTTGACAATAAGCTTTTTGCATGTGGAGTGTTTCTTGACTTAGAGAAAGCCTTTGATTCTGTTGATCACTCCATCCTCTTAAAAAAATTGGAACACTACGGTGTTCGAGGTAACA
>NC_061168.1:4349189-4364189 GCF_022113875.1 Hydra vulgaris
ATCATTAAATAAATAAAATAATAAATTTAAAACTTCACCTCATCAACTCAATCTCTTGAGCTGTGTTAAGCACTCTCTTTTCATTCTCAAAAATTTCTATAAAAGGTCGACAACCAGTTCTAAAAATTTAAGAACATATTGTTTTATATTTATCATTTTGTTTTATAACCCAGACAATTTTGCAACCACCTCTTCAATAGAATCAAGGACGTATTAATAGATAAACATTTAACTCATTGTTTAAAAGCTAAGACATGCGCACTAGCAATTGGATTGTACCTAAAAGCCGGCCCGGCTTAAAAACCTAAAACATGGCTAGGATAAAAAGTCTTTTTTTTAATATATAAATAAACAAACTTATACACTTATTATACCAAATTCACAAATGATAAAAATTTTTATTGTTTGAATTTTTTTTTTACAAAAATAAATAAAGTTTTAAACAACATAAACCAGAAACATATTATTTATGTGTTCAAATGCATTGGCTTTATGAAAATGTTGCGTGAGAAGGTTGACACAGTGAGGAGGCATTATGACACCGACGATTGCATTGTTTCTATTTTAAACGAGCACCAAAAGGTTTAACACAAAACAGAATGTCACATATTTTTGTTATCAATATTAACGCACATTCGTTGTACAAGTCTAGCATGAATGTATCGACGATATAATGCCACAGCTTTCGGATATACACTATGTTCACATTGTTAGTAACAGCTCTTGCAAATATTAGTTCAAAAACTCCACAACTTTTTCCATTGAGTTGTTGAGGTACATTAAAAACAAATTTGTCCCAAACTCCAGGTTTATGAGTAACAGATAAACGTAATATCATATATCTCAGAAACAAATAATGCTTCAAAGTATTACTGAAACATTTAATACTTCAAAGTATTACAGAAACATATAATGCTTTAAAGTATTAACTCCATTAAGAGAATCCGCAAACCCTACTGTTTTATCAAGAGTGTTGGCAATTAAGAGTGTCCAGTGGTTGTTTTTATTGTGAAAGGTTATTGCAAGGAATTGCATTAGGGTTAAGGGTTATTGCAAGGAATTGCGAAAAGGGTTATTGAAGGAATTGCATTAAATTCTTCATGGTTCATTGAGGCAATCACTTTTTTTGCATTGTTGTCACTTACAGCATCAGGAGCCGCATTGACATCTCAATCTCCAATTATGGAGAATGGCTTAGCGTGAATGGTAGGATCCATTTGGTCTTTGTTGTACTCTAAGCAAATTTCTTTTATTAGTTTCAGTACTTTCTGGATGATACAATAAAAATGATTTTTTAAGTTTTGTATAAAATCCACACATCTACTTATTGGTTTTAGTAATTATCTCATCGCTTCCTATATAAACCATACAACTTTATAATAGACACTCTAAATAATTTTTTTGTAAAAACCAAAAATGACATTTATTACTTTATTATATTATTTCTTCAATATCAATTTAACTTTTAAATCAATTTAACTTTTAACCAATAAAAAGGTAAACAAATGTATGTCTTTTGCAAAATCAAAGATTTTTAAAAAAATAAATAAAAGTTAGCTTTATGGTTGGGCCGGGTTTTAGGTACAACCTAGCAATTTTTATAAATAACAATAGCCAAACAATAGGAAACATTTGTGTCATGTGGATATACTTTTATACAATTATACATCAAAATGATAACTGTTGCATCTATCCAATTAAATTAAAAAAACTTCATTATGTAAAGTATTGTGGTTAATATATTTTAATATTTTGTTAAAAAATATTCTATATATTCAACCCGGCTTGTATAACTCCTGTACTATATAACAAAAACTATAACAAAAAGTTTTTAAATATATGATTATTCTAAAACTAAAAAAAAATATCAAAACAAAGATGAGACAAAAAACAATTTGATTTCCATCAAAAAAGAGAAAATCTTTAAGAGATTAACAAATCATAAATGTAGGGAGTAATGGAGTAATCTATTGCAATGCGTTAAACATCCATCTATTTATACGCCCTTGGTAGAATTAAATTATTATGGAAACCACCAAATAATGCTAGAGATTTCAAGAAAGTGGTTTTAACAGAATCTATGCGAGAGCTGACTAAACCAAAATTGAGAGGATTGCATTTTCAAAACTCCGTGCTGAGTTTAAAGCCAGAAATAAAAAGTTGACCGAGGAAGTATAAGGTACTTAAAGGAGGCTTTCTATACATCATTTGAGTAAGGTTTTTGGGGAGTCCATTTTGGGTCAATTTACTTAGCAATTAGAAAAGAAGTCTAAAACCAATTATAAAATGTCTACGCTTTGTCCCACTGTGACCTATAGATTCAGTGAATGTTTTTTCATCCTATTCTTCTAACTATTTCTGATTATAAATGCTCTTATACCAATACTACATTGTTGTAGAACAAATAGACAAATTTCAAAGCCAGAATAACTGCATTTGATCAACCTATATATAATAGCTAATACAATCACAGAGACCTTGTTCAATTTATCATTGCAGACCTCTTTTCTGTTGGCTGTACAGCAAAAAACCACTCTTATTGTTTGTTGTCATGGAACTTAAGATTTTCTAATCGAATTTATCTGAGTGTATTTTTCTCAAATTCTACACATCTTATGTTTGTCCTTTTAAATACTGTGCACCAGTTTGGAGTCCATTTCTCAGGAAGGACAAAAAATTTATGCAAAATATATTAGGACAGTGCTAAATAAGTAAGAATAATCATATACTATTTTTTTTTTAACCCAACAGTTCATGCCGTATTATTAGCAAACTTAAAGTGGTTTCCAAATGTCCATGCCATAATATTATGCAAACTGAAAGTGGTTTCCAAATGCCCATGCGTTAATATTACTGTTTTATGCATCTCATATTTTTTTCTTGTTTATCAGTAATTATACACAATTGTCACAAATTTAATTACTACATATTTACAGAGCTTTTGTTTCAATAATTCACTTTTATGTGTTCACATAAAGTGATGTTTAAGCAATTTACTTTTATGTGTTCACTTTAATTTTAAATATGCAGATAAGGAACTTCATTCAGTGCAAAAATCATTATCAAAAAAGCAAATGTTTTCTCACGAAGAAAATTATTTGATGAATAAATAATGAAAAGATATATTTGATAAATGAATAATGAAAAGATATATTTGATGAATGAATGAAAAAATATATTTGATGAATGATTAATGAAAATGATAATGAAAGAATAATGCTTAGAAAAGGTGTGTGGTATGTTACAAACACAAAATTTGAAAAGATTCAAGATATGAATCTTTAGAATGTGTAGAATGTAGGACTTTGTGCAGCTCCATGCCTTGCCAATTGTCAAACAAAAAGTGAATTTTTGTAGCATGCAACAATGTTAAAAATAGTCAAAATTTGACTATTTTTAACATCAAATATTGCATCTTTAAAGAACATCATTTGAGTTATTAGAAATTAGGCTGCTGAAATTCATATTTTACGGTGTATAATGAATATTTTCACCATCTTTAAAAGTAGTATTATAGAGTATTTGTATTAAAAGAGTACATTGAGCTATTTATTAATAATCTTTTGGTGGAGAAAATCAAAAAAACATTTCTTAAAATGTAATTAGATATTTGATGGTAATACAATGTAAAAAATAAGGTTTAAATAGTTTTCACTTCATTTTAAAAGTAAATGTATTTAAGGTGGTCAATACAAAATATTTTAGGAGATCTACTTTTTTTTGTTTTGTTTTACTAACTGGTAGTCCATTGACCAGGTTTTGCACTTTTTTTTTTTTTTGGCAGCAGTTTATACCTTAGGAAATGTTGGTATATATAAGCGAAGCGTACGTGGTTGTCAACGCCAGGGAAGCTAGGGGTCATGTCCTTCTCTACTTTTTTTTTGCGAGGATATTTTGTTTTAGAAATATAAGCAATTATTTTAGAAATTATGGATTTTATTTTAGAAATCGAGGTGTTGATCCCCTCCACTTTGAAGGCCGTGTCGACACTATTAGCATAAGACTATTTAAATCTCGCTTTAAGTAGCAAATCACTATTTTGGCCTATAAAATGAAAACTGTACATGTACCGATAAAATAATTATAACAAAAATTGTTGGTATTACATAGTAGAACACTCATGTAACCGTTATTTTAAAAATAGTGACCGAATTAATTAATCGGTAACGCTTTGAGGTATAAGTAGCAAAAAACTGACAAAACTTTAACTAAAACTACAATAAATCCAACACCAGTCATCCAATCAGACTGAAATTTTGTCCAGAGTTTGATGTGACTATTGGCTACATTTGCACCAATTTTTATCAAATTATATTGAGTGGTTCAAATTCTACAAGTGTTTTTATTGGCGCACTATGAAGTCAAAATTTGACTTAATTTGAACATTCAAATTAAATTATTTTCCGTAGACAAAATTTAATGATTTTAAAATTTGCATCACAGGGTACCTTGATGTGTACGCTAACTTTCTGTATAAGTAGCGTTCTTGGGACAGCTAGGTAGGCATTATAAGGATCCGTGCTAACCGTGATGATTTACGTAAAATAAACAGCTTCTTGTTGTTGTTAATGAAAAACAGCATCCTGAAATTTTAGGTAGAAATCATTGCAAGTGCAATATTTGAATGGATGATTCATTCATTGACAGTCACTTTTACTCCAACCTATCATAAGAAACACAAGTCACAAAGTTTCTGTGAAATTTAAAGAATTGAAGACCTTAATGTTGGCTCTCATTTGGGCTGATGGATATTCTTTCTTCACATTTTTTGTCAGTAAGGACAATAGCACAATAAGACAAGTGTCCAGAAACCATGTGTGAACAGCTTAGAATAATCTTGATGTAAAATAAGCATGGAATAATCTTGATAAAGAAAACCAAAAGGTTTTTACATAATTGATTTTTGTAAAATACTATTTTTCTCTAACATATGCATTTTTTTTTTCTTTTGTGCCCAAATTTCTTTTAAAGTTTGAGTAAAATGGTGTTAAGAAGATTATGGATTCCTGTGGAAACTTTATCAAAATATTATCAGCAGTAGTTCTCTAAAAAAGTAACTCAATAACTCGATATCTGAACTTGTTGGTACTTATGATATAATTAATTTGTAGCAATTTATTCTCGATAAGAATTTTTCTTGCTTTCTAGCAAACAGCAAGTATGAACAGGACCTTCTGTTTTTAGAATTTGTTGGTTGCATAATTCTACATAATTAATACTAGTAATTGCTACATTGTAAATATAAGTATACAAGGGTATGCATTTCTACTAACAAAATATGGGTCTGTGCAGCAGATAAGACTCCATTGTACTTTTAATTTTTTCATGACATCAAAATGAAGCAGTCTAATATATATATATATATATATATATATATATATATATATATATATATATATATATATATATATATATATATATATATATATATATATATATATATATATATATATATAAAACCCTCAGAATTAGGGTTGGCATTCAGCAGCGCCGACTCAACTGCCGACCATAAAGTGTTTGAGGTCAGCAAATAATTACCGACCTCGTTTCTATGTTTTATGGTGAGACCTTTGTATCAAATTTTTTTGCCAACCTTGTTTTTCCTAATTCCGAAGGTTGTATATATATACATATATATTAGGGTGTCCCAAAAAAAAAAAAAAACTGATTCCCATTCTATGTGACCTAAATAAGTCCTAAAAAAATTTGACGGTTTTACCTTAAGCAGAAGGTGCTAGATGTAAAATCTGAGTTTTACTGTTTTAATGTTAAGCTGGCTTAACATTAATAGAAAACACAATTTTTTTACACTTTAGAAAATTAAAAAAAAACAATTATATGCGTATAAATCATTTCCAATTGTTTTCTACTATTTAACTTGATAGTCTATATTTATAAATATGAAAATACAAAAAAATACATTAAAACTAACATTTATTAACAAATTTAAGATTTTGTTTTGTAGTTAAAAATGTATTTTTAACTACAAAAAATACATTTTGAAGGTTCGTTTCATCATCTTCATCTTTTCATCTTTATCTCTAGTAGCTGAAATAAAATCTTTAATGAGTTTAATGTTTCTTGCTGCACCATCATTTACAACAGATATGTTTTCGATCCATGCAATAAAATCTAGCAACTGAGGATAGTTAAAAACATCTTTAGTATTAAGACTATCATTGAGTCATTCTTTTATACTTGATATTTTAAAATATTTGAAGAGAAGCTCTGCTCGTAAATCAATTCAGGTAGCTCTGTAGTCTCTCCAATTTGTACATTTGATGGTTTACAACGCTGAAGTTCATTTTGCTATTCAAACTCAATCAGAGCTAACAGCATTCTTAGCTTTGTTTGAGAAGGAACTTCTTTATCCCAAAAGTTAAGTACCACGTATGGCGTCCCATGCTGAGAAACAAAGCATTTCCAATATTTTTACTGACCTTTCTCAATGTTCAGGGTGTCTGGATAGCTTTCAAATCATTGTAGGGAGCCAGAAATCCTGAAAAACTTTTTAAAAACCTCGGAACATAACAAATTGCAATGAACAAACTTGCATCCTCTAACTGCAGCACTTCTTTTTCTGTCAAGATATTACTAATATCTTGACAGAAAAAGATGTGCTGTTTTTAGCAGATCGCATCTGCTAAAAATCTTGCATGGCAGGCGCCAGGTTGATGAAATTAAAAACCTTGTACTTCCGCTCCAAGAAAGAAGGAGGCAAGCTTACAAACTATACCATAATCATTCCTTGAAAACATCATATCAGTAATTGCATTAGTCAAAAAAGTCTTAGCTTCCTCAGCAACAGTGCGAAGAAAAGTCAATCTTCAGATCATCTTTTTGCCAGTACAATTTAGATAAATTTTTCACTTCATTAACTTTCTCACAGATTTCAGGCCACTTGTTCTTTAGCTTGACATAAAGAGCTCTTCTTGGACCTTTAGTTTTCTTACCAGTAAGAGCAGCCATTTAGTGAGATACATGTACTTCATATATGTGTCTCCTACACATTATCCACAACATTGGCAATTTCAAAATATGTGTAAGAATTCGGACTGCTCCATTGACTCCACCTGTATTGCTTGCAGTTGTATCACAGCATATACCAATGATCTGATCTTTACATCCATAATATTTTAAAAGATTGTGCACTTGTTCTGCTTGGTCAACTTCCTTTGAAGAGGGACATTAAACAACATCTAAAAGATAATCTTACATGGCATTGTCATCCAGGCAACTCACTGAGACTGCAAGTTGCTCAATTTTTTGAATAATGTTAAGCCAAGTGGTAATTTGTTCCAACGGTTTGGTATCAAAATGAAGAACATGCCGTTGGCCTTAGTTATTGAAATCCACTCCAAGTCTCCTTCAAGTTCTACATATTTGAACTTTTTTCTTAGAAGATGATCAAACCATGGAAAGAGTTAAACGTAAATATTTTAAAGGAAATAATATGCTATTACTTAAGTTACTTTAAATCGGAAAGAAAATCTCACTACTAAAAAAAGTGTTATTTAATGAACTTAGTTTATATCTTCTTTAAATTAAGTTTAATGATTTTGGTCTTTATATTGTACCCAGAAATCACAAATTTATTGCCAAACCCAGTATTATTCCAAATTTTTTTAATCCTAGTTACCAAGCAAGAATAATCAGGATCTGTAAAAAACACCATTTTCAAACAAGATCCTTGGATTTCGATTTCGATTTGCAACCAACATTAGTAGAAGTAGGTTTGTATTTAACCGAAGCGAAGGATAAATTGATAGTATCTTAGAATATCACCATAAGATTAAAGCTGCCTCTGAGGTAAATCCTTCATGGGTACTTCAATAGGTAAATATACCTCAACCCCTCTGAATTTTTCTGTTTTTTCTTATTCTGTACCATCATCTTCTTTTTTTTAGCTGTTCTCCCCATTTTTTTATGAATTTCAAAATAATCAGTTTTTTAACTAAATTTATACTAAATTTTACACTTGCATCAAAAATCTATGAAGTCGTTATTCCCTCTCGTATCATATTTTATCTAAGTTTACCGTTACGGCTTTTATAACCATTTACACAAGAATTTCTTTGTGCACAATTTAGAATTTCTTTGTGCACAAATAATTCCATTTAGAAATTTTTTCCTTCAAAAAAATTCCTAAATGGAGTTATTTGTGAATCAATCCATGGGGAATTATACCAACTAATATTGTCCAGAAGGAATTATATCAATCGCTAACAATGTTTATAGGGAATGATGCTAATCTTTAATAATATCCTATGGGAATTATTTGTGTACCAATTATTACATCATATTAAAACAAATTGAAATACTAGATAATGCTGTTTTTATGTAAATACACATATGTGTACAAAACCATAAAACTCAGAATTTACATCTATCATTTCTAGTCATTAAAAAATTAAAAAAAAGTTTTTGGTAGCTAATTAGGAAAAAAAAAAAAAAAATTTAAGCATGGTAATTTTGCCTTGGAAAAATTAATATTTAAAAAAAATAATTAAAATTAATTGAAAAAATAATATTTATAATAAAAATTAATTGCTCACTAATATTACCAAAAATTTCTTTTTTGAAATTAGGTCAAGCTGGGGTCAAAAGAAGTGTAATTAAATAAGGACTTTAAAAATAATATTTTTTAAAATAATTTTGATAGAACTTTTTTCTGGAATCTTCTTAAACATTTCTGTAGTTTTTTCCTTTTATAAACCTTAAAATTATCGAAATAATATAACTAATAAAAAATAATTGCAGAATAAATATAAATAAAGTAATAAAATGAAAAAAACAAAAAAAATAAAAATAGTAAAAAAAATAAATAAATAAAAGTTTAAATTCATAAATGATGACATGATTATAAATAATATATTTAATTATTATATAACTTTTCTAGAAAAAGAAGAGTAAATGATGCAAATATAAGTTTTTAAAATATTGGGCTCATTTATATAATAAATGTCACAAAAAGTTGCAAACAAAAAACATCAAATATAAAAGGTGAATACCTGGCTTTGTTAAAAATAGGAGTTTGAGAAAGAGAAATGCTTTTTAAAAAAATAATATTATTATGAGGAATGTATGGCGGATTAGCTACAATATCACCAATATATCCAATGTATCTGAAAAAACAACAACAACAAAATAATAATAATAAAACAACAAAATAATAATAAAACAACAAAATAATAATAATAAAAAAATACACATAAAAATAAAAAGAATAATCAATCATGTATATCCCATAACTACCCATAATAATAATAATGAAAATTTTAATGATAATAGTAAAAGAACCCCAATATTATACACAAGAGTCTTAAGATTAAACCCCACCAAGTTCCATACAGGGTGGCCACCTTTTACAGGGTGGCCACCTTTTACATTATTTTCAAATTTTTTTTTCAAAGATTAAGTTATTTTTATTTTTGTAAAGTTTTTATAAACATGTTGTAATATATGAAAATATATATATATATATATTTTTTTCAAAATATTAAAAAGCATTTTTTTTTTTTAAATCTAAACAATAATCAGAAGTTTGTAATTAGAGTAAAACACCATGACTAAAGTTTGACCATGATTTTTTCATGAATGTTCCATGATTTTTCCATGACTCTTCATAAACTTTTATATTAACCACTAATCAGTAAATTATTCAATGCTTGCCATGCACTAAGCATTTGGTAGAAAGTTCTGAAATCATGACTGAAAAAAAAAATTAGAGTAAAACACCTTGTACTCCCCATGTACTCTTATTATTGCTACTTGGTTTCTTAGAAGATTTTTAGGCTTTTTTTTTAAATCATGGTCAAACTTTAGTCATGGTGTTTTACTCTAATTACAAACTTCTGATTATTGTTCAGATTAAAAAAAAAAAATGCTTTTTAATATTTTGAAAAAATATATATATATATATTTTTTTTCATATATTACAACGTGTTTATAAAAACTTAACAAAAATAAAAATAACTTAATCTTTGAAAAAAAAATTTGAAAATAGGGTACAGACTTTCCTTAATAATTATAATTCCCATTAATTTATTTCCAATAATTGAAATTCCCATTCAAATTAAGCATTAAAAACTTTGTCAAAGTGCATTTTTAGATAATTGAATCGGCTGAACATTTTTTTTTTACTGTTACAACAGATTTTGTAAAGTCTTCAAATTCATCTATAGCAGAATCAGCTGTTATCAACTAAGATATCAAATGGGCAGATATCAACTTTGATCTATATAACTTATCAACTAGCTGACCAAAACAAGCAAATCCTACTTCTTTTTTATTAGCCATATTATTTGAGGATAGTTCAAAGGACTTCTTTCTTGCAGTTTTTAATAATTTTAACCAGCTAGTAATGCAACTTAATGGAGTCTTTACTATAAAGTTATACTATGAGTTAATCCTATGAAACAGGTTGTACTGGATTACATGTTACCAGAAGCAGGGTGACCTGTCCTGATAATTGACTGATTAATACAAACTCAAACAAAACTTTTAAATGTACAATTAATTTCCAATAAATCGAACCTTCAAGGGACCAAGAAAAAATCAACTGAAGCAAATTCCCATTACGTCAAACTTTGGCTGGTATGAGATATTCAAGTTTGATTTAAGGCAATTTTTTTTTTAATGCTTAAGTATAAACAATAAATATACACCACTATACTAACAAAAATGTAAAAAAAATTTCAATAAAAGAAGTTACGCATTCTATTCACTCAGTACACTTAAAAGATAACATTGAAAAAACTTTAGCAACACAATGACTTCCTTTTTATTTGGTAATAATATTGTGTCTTAAAGCAAGCAATCTTTTATTAACTATTTCACATCTGATAAAAATTCTAAGAATTTAATCTATTCTAAGAATTTAGTTATAAATACAACGAAAAAATATATAAAATATTACGCTACTGTTATTTATATTTTAAATGAAATGACTTCTTAAAAAAAAATTTTAATCAAGTTATTTTGATTTTTTAATTTCCAATTTTTTAATTTCCAATATGAAAAGTTCAAGTTAACTGAAAAAAATTTGCTATAAGGGGACAAAAAAATGGTTATACTTAACAACGTTGGAGCTATCCAAAGTTCAACTTAACTAGAGATTTTTAATAGTAATCAATTAGACAATTTTAATGGATAAAATTAAACAGTTCAAGATAACAAAAGTTTGAGTTAAACAGTATTTGACTTAACAGGAACTAAATATATGTTAGTTATTTATTAAACTGTTATCATATTTTGATAAATACTAAAATTTAAACTATCTTCAGAAAAGAGTGACCTGGCTGATTGCAATAAAATGATAATCTATAACTTACACTGCAAAAATTTCTTTTTGAAAAAGGACTTAGGCTAGACATACTAGTACATTTTTTGCAAATACCCTAAGAATATCACACCAAAGAAAAAATATTATTTTAAGAAATTCCATGAATTTTCCATGACTTTTAATGAAAATGTAGGAATTCCATGACTTTTTCGCTAACCAAATAAAATTCAAATTCATTATCATGATTTCCATGACCAGTGGTTGCCCTGTCCATATCCAACTTGTTTTTGTATAGTTTTGTGCAACACATAAACATATTAATATTAATAATAACAATAATAATAAAAATAATAATAGTAACAATAATGTATGTATAAATTTTATTATTATTATTACTATAATTTGCACACCAATAATTATGTTATACAATATTGACAATAACCTTCTTTGTGAGGGTGTTAAGTTCATAGATGATCCTCCACATCTTTTTAAACTGAAAAGGCGTTCACTCAATGACACATTATTAAAAAGTTTACAGTAAAGAAAGAATGAACATAGTAAAACAGCAGATGCAATTTTTCCATCCTAAAAAGAAACATTTTTCCTTTAAATCTTTTTAAAAATAAGTTAGGTGGTCTAACAAACAAAACCAAAAATGCAAATAAAAATTATATAATAATAATTTTCATAGAAATTTAATGTGAAAATCTATTTATTTATATATAATGTGTAATCTATTTATTTAATTTTTGTAATTTATCATTTATAAAATTTTGTAAAATATCAGTCATTAACTTTAAAAATCCAGAAATTATTTTCAAAAAAAAAAAAAAAAAAAAATCCGGAATTTATTTTCATTATATTTGTCTAAAATTGATTTTAAGCTGACGGTTTTTTCAACATTTTTGAAACTTTTTTTTGTTTTCTGTATGGGTAATGATTAAAAAAGCTCTTCAATTGTTGGGTAAATTCTGTATGGGTAATGATTAAAAAAATTGTTCTTCAATTGTCCGATGTGAGTTTTTTGTTTTTTCCAATGTGATACCAATTGTTCAATGAGACTTTCTTTGTAATTGGCTATTGCTTCAGTGACATGATTTCAACACTTCTTTTGCAACTTGTTCTTGAGGAATAATTAATTTTTTGTGTAGAACTACTAACAAGACTATAATTTTCCCTTGATTCCCTTTAAAACTGATTTTTTTTACCCTATTTTTAGTAATTTTGTGGCAAATTTTATGTAAAAATGGTATATCTTTTGTAGCATGTACTGGAAGCAAGTAAAATAACTTTTGAATAGATTTAAACAATTTATTCAACATTAAGTTCAACAATCTTAAAAAAAAAAAAAAATAGGACAGTGTTTGCAAATAAGGATAAAAAATCCTTATTAGGCGCATTTTCAAACTATTCATAAATAAAAAAACGTCAGATACAAAAAAATAAAAAAACATATCAGATACACAAAAATAAGTTTGAAAAAATGTTTTTAGTATGAAAAACTGTCATTAATTATAACTGTCATTAAATATAGCTGTCATTAAACATAACTGTCATTAATTATAACTGTCATTAATTATAACTGTCATTAATTATAACTGTTATTAATTATAACTGTCATTAATTATAACTGTAATTAATTATAACTGTCATTAATTATAACTGTCATTAATTATAATTGTCATTAATTATAACTGTCATTAATTATAACTGTCGTTAAATACAACTGTTATTAACTATAAGTAACATCAATTATATCAATCAACTCACCAAACAATGGACTAACACAACATTGTCTTTGTTTTGTTTAAGAAAATTATTTAATTTCCTACACAATGATACAAGTTTATCTAGTGGGGGTGCCTTCTTTGGATTCCAACCACATTCAAAAACCTAAACCATCCAGAAAAAAAAAAATGTATTACATACAAATAAGACACTCTTACATGTTACATATGTATATATGCTACATACGCATGCATACCATATATACATACATATTACAAATACATATTACAAATACAATATAATATATAATATATAATATAAAACAAAAATAATACATTAATATGTAATATGTGTAAAATTTTACATAAATTACAATATATTTTCACATATGTTGTGTATGTCATCTTATGAAACAAGTGTTTTCCTTTCTTTTCTCCATCACCAAAGGTTTTGAATTAATGCAAAAAAATCTAATCACAAAAAATAAAAAATTACCCCCTCCCTTCATCAGTATAAAATTGTATCTTTTCTACATAACTTCGCAATTGTTATTCTTTAAACATAATATTTCTCGTTTTTAAATATTATCTTATAATTTTCTCATTTAGCAGAGTTTGAAATAGCGTAAGTTAATGTTATACTTTACAGATTAAGTTATAATTTAAAGTGGCAGTTCATGGCCTACATTATACACGGCCGGATATGTTGCATAAATAGGCCGAAAATTAGAAGGCCAGTTTTTAGCATTTTGGTTATTTTTCATACTGCCAGTTAATATTGTTTAAATTTTATTTTGGGAGATATCGATTAAGTTGGAAACTTAGTTTTGAATATAATGGTGAACAAATGTGCTGCTTTTAATTGTCAATCTGGCTATAAATCTAAAAAAAATGAATCTAGTTTTCTTAGTGCAAGTAAAGCTGTTTTTAGTTTTCCTAAAGATACTGTTTTAAAAGAAAAATGGATGAAATTTGTTAACAGAAAAGATTGGAAGCCAAGCAAACATTCAGTTATATGCTTGGACTATTTTGAAAAAAAGTTTTAAAATATGGAAAACAAGTTACCTTAAAATATGAGCTAAACCCTGTTCCAACCATTTATTCTGATGAAATTTCTATTCCATCTTCTATAATACCTAAAATTCCTACTTTTCGTAAACCTCCAACTGACCAACATTCTACCATCCCAAATGAAATTCATACATTTCAAGAAATGGATAAAATAAAAAACATTGATATGCTTCATGAACTCTCCAAATGGATTTAGTTTTCAAAGATATGAAAGTTTTGTTTTATATTATCGTTTATTTTTTGTAGACATAACTCCATTTATTGAATCAATACGCATCGATAACAGTTTGCACGTAAAGTTACATTACAAAAGTTCTCCACTTCCACCCCCTAAATGGTTTAGAACAATTAACAATTGTAAGCTTACAAGTTTATCGATTTTAAATAATTTGGTGTCTTATATGCACAACCTTGTTGAAGAAAATTGGTATGGTTTAGTTAATGAACTATCAAATTTAATTTTTTACAAATCCAAAGGTCGTCCTCCATATTCGTCACAAGTATTATGTTTTGCACTTATGCAAAGATATTCATCATTTCAGGCTTATTCCCTTCTTTTGAAACAACTCTCATTGCCATCAATGTCATTACTAAAGAAGTTAGTTTCTGGTGGAATCGATTCAATAAAATCATTAAAACTGTTATTAAATGAAGAAAAAATAAGCAATGATTGTGTTCTCCTTTTTGATGAAATGTATTTTCAGCAATCTTGTTAAATACCACAGTGGTAGATTAATTGGTCAAGATACTGAGGGTAATCATTACAAAGGAATAATTGTGTTCATGATTGTTGGTCTTAAAAAATCAATACCATATGTTATTAAAGCTATCCCAGAAATTAGTCTTACTGGAGATTTTATTAAAGATGAAATAGAAGAAAGTTTAAATACATTAAGATCAGCTGATTTTAACATTCGT
>NC_061168.1:4369189-4451689 GCF_022113875.1 Hydra vulgaris
GACTCTTTTTACTTAACATGATACTTGAAAAAGTAAAAAGGCAAATACTACAATTTTTAAACTGCTTTAATTAGTTATAGAAAACTATTTGATATGTTCATGCTGACGATAAAACATGTAAAAAGCTATAAAACAACAATAAAACAAACTGCAAAGTTGTTAAAGAGCTTGTGTTAATGTAAAACAACTTTGTGACACTGTTTTATACAGTTTATAACATTAATAGCATAAAATGCATTAAAAAATAAAACAAATTAAATAAATAGAATTGTTCTAATTATAATACTACAAAACTAAAACATGTCATAAAACTTTAAACTTTATATTTGTGCAAAAACATGCCTAAAGACCATACAAGTCTATAATCTATAGACCAAACAATAAAAAAAAAAAAAAACACTAGATACCGCTTTTTTATAATTTATTGTTTTTTGATCTAGCATATTATCAAGTGTAATGATTTTTTCATTCAAATGGTTTTTAAGTTGATGTTTTCATTTTTTCATCCAAATTTTTTTGCAATAAAAAGCAAAAGAAAAAAATTGGGTTTAATAAATATTTTGTATATTAAATATTTAATAAAAATTTCTTTGAACAGAAGTAAAATAATTTATTTTTTTTAACTTGAACTTTTAATAATTTAATTTTTGGTTTAACAATTGCAAAAAGTAATAAACTATTCAAAATGTTTATGAATAAATAAAACTTCCATCCTCACTTGCACTATGTTCTAAATCTAATATTGTTACTTTAGTTAGATAAGCGTTTACCTTGAAGGACTAATCCTCTCTATGCCACTGGGTATTACGAGCGTCGCTGCAATTGACTTTATAATTATTGAACATTAAAATTCTTTTAAATTTCCCCAATTTTTTTTGCAAAATTTATTTAATAAGAGAATTTTAGAAGAATTCTTTTGTTCAAATAGATTTCCTTTTTAAAAAAATCCCAAAAACAACTTGTGTATTTATAGAAAACGTTTAATTTTGATATCGCTTTAAATAAAATGAAAATATAAGATAATGTTATCGTGATTTTCATATTCAATTCGAATTCAAATATTTGGCAATATTCTATTCGACAATTTTAGTTAAAAAATTTTTTTGTTAGAAGCTTATATTATGTGTTAACAACATATAAGATATAAATAGAAACATTTGTATGGCTAACTTTTGTGAGTCTTTGAGTATAATACCTAAATTTAATAGGCGAGTAACTGTAAATAACCATTCAGTATATCTATTCAGTATATAAAAAAATATCTATTAGGTGTATCAACTTATAACCTTGGCTTCCACGCAGAGATTTAAATTTAAAATCAAAAACACTTTATGTTGAATAAAAACATGCGTGCAAGAGAGCAAAGATCACTATTCAAAATATAAATTTTGCGTGATGTACTTTATGACCCCTAATAAAAAACTCAGACAAAAACATTACTATTAAGAATGGACAAAAAAATAATAATCACAAAGAGGTGAAAAGCAATTGCAATTTGCGATAGACTTAATTCAAGCCCTGTACCATGTATATTATCTTATCACTTGCACTGTATTTTTTGTTGACAATTTTTTAGATAAAATTAATCAGAATTTTTTATTTTTTTAAACAGGAGTTACCTTGATAAACAAGTCTACAATCTATAGACTTTTATGTTAAAGTTACTTCAAAACCTTTATGTTCAAGTTACCATCAAGTTACCTCCTAACAGGAGGTAACTAGACTTTCAGGAGATCCCACATACATTCTAAATTATATTAGATTTTTTAAACTAAATATTTTTTAAACTAAGATTTTTTAATCTTGAGTCTTATTTTAGTATTTGTGGCGTCCAAAAGAGGTTGTATAGACGTCTCACGTACAGGAAATACATAGAGAGGCTCACAGGAGAAAAAAGTAAATAAGGTATTTCTCATACTTACAGAGAAAAACTATTTTTAAACTCAATATTTTTTCCCTAAAGTTTTTAAAATTTTGAATTTAAACAAAGCGTATTTTTTTTAAAGCTGTTTAAATTTGAAAATATTAAAAACAAAACAAAAATTAATAGCATAAAAAACACATCAATATATATTTTTTAATTAAAAAATAACAAAAAAGTACATCATAATATGTTTTTTTTTATTAAAAAAAACAAACAAAAAAACATTTTTTAAAACCTTTATTTCTATTTATAGCAAATTATAAATTGTAATGTATAACATTTATATTTGTAACATTTATATTTTTAAAACTATGTATTTAAAAATCACTTTTGAAGGTTAAATGGAAAAAGTTGACTAGGTATTTGATTTCAATGCTCTAAATTAGTGAAAACAGATCAATTATATCTTTTTTACAAGATAACTCAAAGCCTTGTAGAAAATGAAGCGCTTAATCTCAACTTCCCTGAATAACTAAACATCAAGTTACCTCCTTACAGGAGGTAACTGACTTTCAGGAGATCCCACATGTTCTTCTTTAATTGCAGTAAGTAACTTGATCTTTTTTGCATTCATTCTCAGATGCTAGATCATTCTAGATAAAAAAGTTGATTTGGGTGTATTAAAAAAAAGAAATAAATGGTGACCACTTTTCTAAATAAGCATTATTTTTTTTTACCAACTGGTAGAAACCCAATGGTTTTAACTATTGGATGTCCTGCTAAAAAGATAAATTGTCACTAAAGCAAGTATCCCTGCAACTTTATATTAACAAAGTTCTGATTTATAACCTTGCACAGGTTCATGGGAAAATTTCATCAAGTTAAAAGTTTCAAATTAAAACAAAAGCACAAACAAAACTGACGTTTCTTATTAAGTGGTAAAACACTCGCTTCATAAGCAAGAGGTTCCGAGTTCGATCCCCACCACGTCCCAGGTAGTACCGCCCTCAACTTGTTTCTCTGCGCAGCGGCCTTGTTTGTCAGGGTTCGTGTTTCAGAGTTATAGAGTTGAGAGGAGTTATAAACTACTCCTTTCTACATAAAATAGAGAAACTAACATTTACTAATAGAATACTACTAACTATTGTATGAATTCCAGAATCAGATTAAAAGGTTTATAAATTATGAAATTATTATTGATATAGCTTCAGCAAGCATAAGATATGAGAAAAAATTACAGGAAACAGGTGCTATTGTGATTGCAACATGGATTGATGCAAGAATAGTTAATAAACATGATAATAAAAATAGAACAATAAAATAAATAGAGCTCAGAGCTCATGTTTTCTATTTTTACAGAAAAAAAAGTCAAATTATCTTTTTGTAAAGAGTTTGATGTTGAATGTCTAATTTAATTGATTTTGTTTTATACTATGGCAGGTTGATCAATTGAACAAAAAGTTAAACAGGTTACAGAAGCAACAAGCAAATTTATTCTCACAAAAAACTTTTTAAGTGGAAAAGATTTGTCAAGACAGTTAATGTTTACAGTTAATAAGCCAAATGTTCATCTCCTTAATTAATAATAGAAAAATGCCAATGTCTTTAATGATTGCTAAAACCTGATAAATAGCACACTAAGTATATCTTCTATCATAGTAATAATTGTCTATATATTTTCAATATATTTTTTATTATAAATTTAATAAAATACAAATAAAACATACCCTATCATTAAGTTTATCTGTTCGATAAGTTCGCTGAGAAACATTAATAACAACATAACTATTTGCATGTTTGTTATCCATATAATTTCGAACATCATCAATATGATTTTTATATCCTACTTCAATGCCATCAACAGGAAAAGACATGACTAAAAATAACATACATACATTTACTATTGTAAATTAAAATATTTCACACACTTTAAGTTTTATAATGCAGACAAGTATTTAAAAAATTAATAATAATAATGAATAATGATTTAAAAAAAAATTTCAAATTTGAAAATGTCCTTTATATGTAAAGAGATTTTATTATTTGAAAAAGTGGTCGGTGATAGTTAGGTGATAGTTAAAAAGTTAAATATTAAAGCTCTTGTAATGGATTATGTACAATATATACATTATTGTAAATATTTTTAACTATTTTTGTTGTTATAAATTCTGTCTGAATTATTTGAAACTTAATTTAAATTTTTTGTAACGTGCATCAAAAATACTTAAATGGGTTTAGACCACTCAGTTTTTTCCTTTTCCTCCATTTTGAAAAAATTCCTTTTGCTCCATTTATGACTCTGAGTACTTTGTCTTTTTCTTAAAAGAACTTTAAAACTTTTCTATTGTTTTAAGACAAATACTTTTGAATAAAAAAGTTTCATTTGAGTGAAATGGCATAAAATCTCAGTGAAAAGAAAGCCACTACATCGACTGAAGGTTTGGCATATGACAGCAATCTTTACGTTTAATATTCTTTCTTTTTTCTTCTTCTTCTGAAAATGTTGTACACTATGTACAATATGTACAATATAACTATATACATACACTATGTACAACATAACTATATACATATACTATGTACAACATAACTATATACATACACTATGTACAACATAACTATATACATACACTATGTACAACATAACTTTATACATACACTATGTACAACATAACTATATACATACACTATGTACAACATAACTATATACATACACTATGTACAACATAACTATATACATACACTATGTACAACATAACTATATACATATACTATGTACAACATAATGTAGAAAAAACTAGAAACAATTTGTATTAAGTGATTAATGTTATAAAAAAAAATTCGTTACAAAAGTTTGAATGACAGTTACGTTTGATATAAGCGCTATTTACAAATGAAATAAACTCAGATAATATTAAAAACAAAGAATATTAAATTTATTTAAATTTTATTTGGAGATATTACTAAATTTTGCTTAATAGTAAAATTATATTTATTAAAAAAATTATTACACTTCTTTTTAATTTTTTTTACTAAAAAAAAATTTCTTGTAAAAGTGTTTGTTAAATGTAATTGTACATTAAAGTTTTTTCATAAGACAAGTGAAAAGCCTAACAATATATATTTTTTTAAAAAGTGTAATGAAATAATTTTTACAATAAGTTATAACTTTTATTTGTTACTCATTAACTTTTTAAAAACAAAAAACCATTATTAGTTGTAAAGCAGTTATTACAAACTTAAGAAAAAATAGTAAACAATATTTAACATATTATAATGCATTTATACAAGTGTCAAAAAAATTAGTTTAATATCCTCCTACTTCAGTATGTGATCAAGTCCAATCCATGCAAATATCTGAACCCCATTAAAACTGTTTTTCCACAGTTCAATAAAAGAGATTTTGTCACCGTCATAAATGTATTAACATCATAGGCACTAAATTTTCTCAGCAACTATTTTGCTCCTTATGGAACAAAGTTATTATTCATCCTTTCCTCAAGATTAGATTTTAATTTTTTTAGTTTTAAAATAATGTTTGTTGTTGTTGAACTAAATATCAACTAAAATATTTAAATCTAAAAATACTTAATTTAGTTATTTAATATTAAAAAAAAAAAAAATTCAATATATATTAACATAAAAGAATTTATTTTCAATGGGACTCATTTTGCGGTAATTTATTATATTGAATTGATTTAAAAAGGTAAAAAAAAAATAAAAACTAAAGAAAATTTCATGATGTCAAATGTACATTAAGTTAAAGTTTACATTTTTTATTTAAAACAAGGTCTATATATATATATATATATATGTATATATATATATATATATATATATATATATATATATATATATATATATATATATATATATATATATATATATATATGTAGTGATGCTATTTTGTGCATATACTATCAAGAAAGTGCTCGATAAACTAAGTCAGAGCTATAATATATGTATAGTAGAAAATAAAACTACGTGATTTTCACAACTTTAAGTTTCATGCTGTTGCAATCATCAGGTGAAATACAAATATAGTTTGTTCGTTTAAAAAATTATATACAATTGAAACTATACAGAAAAAACCTATACGGAAAAAACTTTTTTTTTATTGTTACGACCGCGTGTATTTAATCTTCAGGTTTGTGGTTGCTCAATAGAAATTTATTTTCGTGACGACACTTGGAGATTAACTCTGTTTTTTTATTGAGTAGCTCTTCAGCATTTTTATAAAGCAAAATAATCAGTTTTTCATATAAACATAGTAAACATTTTTTTGTTTCATTGTTGTAGGCGGGGGCTTTTTTTAGGATAGACCAAGTTGATTCTGGTGTTTCTTTCAGTTTTTCTCTAGTTTCCCATATATGTTTTGAGAGAGTGGTTGCATTTGAAAGTTTCTTATTTGAAAATGATTGCTTGTGGTTTGCATACCTCTTTTTCCACACTCCTTCTGATAAACCAATGTATGCTTTGCTGGGAGTGTTTGGCGAAGATGTTATACATTTGTAAATGATGTTTGTCGCTCTACAATTTTTATTCAACGGGCAGATTTCTTTTTGCTTGCAATTGCAAGGGAGATTTTCAGTGGTGTTAATTAAATTTATTTTTTTGTTGTGGCTTTTTATAATTTTTGAAATGTTGTTTGAGCAGCTGTAGCTAACTTTTGTAGTGTTTCGATTGAATAGTTTTTTTGGATTTGTAGTATTTCGATTTTGTAGTGTTTCGATTGAATAGTTTTTTTCTATTGAACAGTTAATTTCTATTTAGCAACCACAAACCTGAAGATTAAATACACGCGGTCATAACAATAAAAAAAGTTTTTTCCGTATAGGTTTTTTCTGTATAGTTTCAATTGTATATAATTTTTTAAACGAACAAACTATATTTGTATTTCAGAATATAGTTTGTTCGTTTAAAAATGAACTATTATTTGTTTCGAAATGAACTATTATTTGCATATCTTTTCACAAAAATTCACCCTGCCATTGAAAAATCGATTTTGACATAAGTACTAATATATATTCAAATGTATTTAGAATGTCATAGTCATGTAATACAATAAATTATCAATTCCACAATGACTCAGACTATTGACCTTGCTCTTGCTGGTTGCACAGAAGGAATTGAAGGTACAATTTGCCTTTATTTTTGCACGATGAATAAATCCTCCATTACATTGATTGCGCGCTCTGCGCATTGATTACTTATAGGTATCTGTTATATGGATGGCTCTCACTTCCAGTGATTTTTCAAAGAGCTTAAAGCCTTTTTGTATGGATTCAGTATTTCAGCCAAGTTATTAGTCTTTTTTTGTTGTACAGCCTGTAAACCAATGGTCTGACCCAGCCATCTGATATAAATCGACACTCTCTGCAGAACTGACCATGTTGAAGGAATTAAAATGACAGCCAGGATCGCTAGTATAGCTCTGGAATTCCACCTTGCATTGCTAATGTTGAGTATTTTTTTAAACCTGATCAATGGAAAATGTCCCTTTTCCTCAAAAAATCGGAACACTCGAGAGATCTGATTCATCTCTCCAGCCTGATGTTTTGAGAATTTTTTCTGTTCCGTTATCAAACTGTGTTTTCAGTTGTTTGTATTTCTTCAACAGTTGAGAAACAAATGAGTAATTGATGTTTGGCAATTGTGTTTTACTTACAAGTTCTTCATCCATCACCAAACAGAGGATACTATTTAACAGATGGTGTTGACAACTGATAAACTGAGGTTTGTTGATGCGTTACTCTGTGAACATTTGTTGCAATATTACAATAACACCATTCTTTTTTCCAGTGTTAATGCTGGTGGTATCTGCAACAATTATCTGTATTGAATTCCATAGGTGAAATTCATCAAGAAATTCCTTGAGCAATAGTTAAAACCCTGCCATCTACCAAGCCAAGGATATCCAAATTGATTTCTTTTTTTTTATTTTTAAGGACAACCACTTGATAATCCATTCTGGCGATGTGCTTGCCATCATCTTTCAATCATTTCTTCCTTCAGCTTGTCTTCATAAGCCAATTGCTTGCATATGTTAGCAGCTTTGTTTGTTGATACTCTTGTGGAGGTTACCAAGTTGACTGCAATTTTGCTTTTATGATGTTTTCTGTTTTGTGTAGGAGTTGTCTCATCTTCTTCATTGTTTTCATATTCACTGTCGTCAGCCTCAGAGTCAGAATCACTAAAACCAGGATAGTAAGATGATGAGTTGGATAACTCATTAGAAAGTTTTTGTCTTTTAGAGGGATGGATCTTTTCTTTACTGGTCGCTTGGCCTGTAGAGTATCCCACTGTTCCTTTGCTTTGAAGATGATACAATCTCTTGTCCTTGGAAGATAAACATGTTCCATCCACGTTAGTAATATGAAAAATTTCATCAAGGGGTTCATAGCTTCTCCGCTTGACACATTCATCATAGCATTTCAGTATTTTATTAAGCTTTGCTCGTATAACTTGATCAGATACATAAGGAAAATTTAGTTTATTCTTCCACAATTTGGTGACTTCTTTGGAAATCTCCGCTATTTGTTCCTTCCTTCCTTTGATTTTTGGTCCGAGGAAAAGGTATCATCCAATAATTTGCTTTTTGGAGAGGCATTCTGCACTTTTCTTCTAGTGAATATTCTTCTAATGGGACCATTCTTCTCCTTTTATAAGAGTCTTCAAATTTTACTAGATTATTGGTCCAGACATCCTTGTTCTTCTGAATGCTACTTTGCTAAGCTCATACGACGCTATGTGTTGCTTCTGTAATAATTATATAATATTAGAGCAGCTATATGTAGTCTAAAATGTTCTAGAATATTCTAAATTGTTTTAGAATGTTCCAAAATATTTTAAATTGTTCTAGAATTTTTAAAATTGTTCTAGAATGTTCTAAAGTCTTCTAAAATATTCTATTATTTTCCAAAATGTTCCAAAATTCGAAACACTTCTAATCTATACAAGTTTTAAATGATTTGCAGGAAAGCCACATGTATTATTAGTAGCATTAACAAGATTAAATAAATGATGAAACAAATCTCTTATTCGTTCCTGTATGGAATACTGTTGTGATATTTGGGCTGGTTCTTCTAATGAAGCTCTTTCTCTTCTAGACAAGGTCCAAAAACACATTGTAAACATAGTTGGACACATTCTATCTGCATGAGCTTCTTTCCAATTGGTGTAAAGTTGCATCTCTTTCTCTTTTTTACAAATACTATCATGGGCGCTGCTCAAAGGAGCTATCATCTCTAGTTCCATCAACTAAAACTCATTTTCACTTGACTCCTCATTAAGCAAAGTCTCATTTGTTTACTATATCTGTCCCAGCATGCTCTAAAAAATTTTATTCGTCTAGTTTTTTACTCAGCACTTTAACTCTTTGGAACTTTCTCCCATCTTCATGTTTTCTTGACTCATACAATCTCATACAACTTTTCATTTTTATTTTTAATTTTTCAAGTCTTCTGTCAACCATTTCTTTGCTCTATAACTCTATTCTTTATTTTCTAGTAACTCCTAACCTAATAGTGGTTGCAGCCTCGTTGGAAGTGAATCAAAATAAAAAAAAATTAAAAATCTAGAAATACTAAAAGTTCTTTAATTAGGAGTTAAGTTGTTAGTTTAAAACATTTATAATATATATATATATATATATATATATATATATATATATATATTAATATATGTTGGCTTAAATGGTAGAATAGCTGTTCGAAAACCTCTTCTAAAAGCAATAAATCAGAAAAAAAGACTTCAATGGGCTCTAACACATTTAAGTTGGACAGATATAGACTGGCGAAATGTATTGTGGATGGACGAATCTAAATTTCTTGTTTTTGGAACAAAGCGACAGATTTATGTGCAACGAACAGCAACTGAAAAATTTCATCTACAGTGTATACAGCCTACTGTCAAACATGGTAGAGGTTCAGTAATGGTTTGGGACTGTTTTGCTTCTAATCAGGTTGGTAATCTTGTGAAAATAAATGGAATTCTCGATAAGAACAAATATTATGTAGACATGCCGTGCATGTGGAAAGCGTCTAATTGGCCACAGGTTCACCATACAACAGAATAATGACCTAAAACACACATCTAAATACTGTACAAATTATTTGTAAAAAAAGAAAGCTCATGGAGAACTCAAATTTATGACATGGCCCCCACAATCCCCTGATCCCAACTCAATTGAGTTACTCTGGGAACAACTGGAACTCATTTTTTGGTCAATTTTTGCAACGAGTGTGGAATAATATTTCTCCAATTTATTTGAATAATTTAATTAAATGTATGCCAAAACTTATTTGTGCAGTAAGGGAAGCAAAGGATGGATTTTTTGAAAAAATATAAACTTTTGATTGTGTTGTATTGCATAAACTTGTTTATTTTTATCATAGGTTTAAAGATGTTGATTAGTTTGTAAATATTTATAATTATATTTGATTTATTGTAGTTAGTTAACTTGTTTTTTATGAGTGACTAGAAACTTTTGCCGGGCATTGTATATATATATATATACTTATATTGTACTTTCTATTTAGTTATGTAGAAATGGTTGACCACCTTCACACTTAATTAATGAAGTTAATATGTTGTAATATGAAGTTGTTATAAATATATTGCATTTATTTGCATTTATTTTATTAACAAATTATTATGTTGCATTATATTATTATTTATTTATTTTATATATTATTTATTTTATCAAAATCAATTAAAATCAAAGTACAAAAATTAAAATTTTTTACCTAACAATCTAGAGGTTATATAAGTTATGTCCAAATCACTGCTAACATAACTAGAAAAAAATTAAATCACAGTTAACATAACTAGATAAAAAAGGTCATTGAAATTTTTTATTTCTTCTAAAAATAAGAAAAACAAAAATTAACTTACCTGGCAACAGAATTTAACATTTTGGTTGATGCATCCTTAATGTTACTTAATAGACTACCAGCACGGTTAACCATACTTTCAAGTAGAATTGAGCTGCCTCCATTTTTTAAATGAGCTTCGGGAATTTGCTCTTTAAAAAGATTTTATACATTATATACATTGTTATATCATATATATATACATATATATATATATATATATATATATATATATATATATATATATATATATATATATATATATATATATATATATATATATATATATATTATATGGTGGTTCAGATTAAGATGAATTTTTTTTTTCAGAACAAGGTGTGCAGATCCTTATTTAATATCTAAGATTTTTTTTAACTTATAAAAATTTAAAGGTGGCACAGGGCCCCAAAGTAAATTAAATCAAAATTTTTTTTCTATGTTTATCCTCACAATTTAAAAAATTTAGACACTATTTCTATATATATATATATAGAAATAGTGTAATATATAATAATATATATATATATATATATATATATATATATATATATATATATATATATATATATATATATATAATATATATAATATATATAATATATATATATATATATATATATATATAATATATATAAATATATATATATATATATATATATTTACTCTCTAAGATATATATAAAGATTTACATATATCTTAGAGAGTGAGACCTCAGAAAGCAATGTTACATATTATTTAAGCAGAGCCATTGCCAATGACTCTGTTAAAAGAGAGCTAAATGACAATACCCAAAAAAGAAGAAAGTACTGCCTAAAGATATTCTAAAATGTACAGCGTTAATTGCTGTAGGAGATGACTTTCTGTCAAACAGCATACTACAATCATAGGCAGTGTCATAACTCAGAAGGAGAAATAAATGAATTTGTTTATCTAAATCGTCAGGTGCTGGAGAAAGGCAGTTAAAGCAGCTTATAATCTAATAGATTCTTTTAGTCTTAATCATCATACACAGTGTATATGTTTTGATACTACTGCTTCCAAAATTGGAAAGTACCATTGAAAGAGTTATAACAAGAATGGGACATAAGCTTGGGTGACCACTACTTCTTTTTGCCAGTAGACATTGTGTTTTAAAAAGACATATAACCCACTATAATAAGATTTATCCTGGTAGTAATACGTCTATTCCAGACAATCAGCTCTTTAAAGACCTAAAAGTGTGGCATGATCTTAAAAAAGACACAGTTTTGTTAAGGATTCAAACTCAAACAGGAACTTGTTTAAATAAACAATATCTTGAGGCTGAACAATTTTGCAGAAATGTAATATATAGTAGGATCTACTTTAATCTAGGTTAAGAATTGTATCTACTAACTTGATAAAAATAATTATAACAATCTGTTTTGTACGATAAAAATATGTAAAACATATTTTTAATTTTGGGATGGTCAAAAATTAAAAAGATTATATAAAAAAAAAGATTATCAGGAGTTAGCTGAACATTAATATCAGTATCTCTAGAAGAGAGGTTCAAATTTTGCATTTGGTTCTATCATGCAAGATTTATTGCAAAAGAATTGTATTACCTTAAATTGTATTTACTGTTGGAAACCATTTCAAACTTATCAGAGGAAAATATAAAAGAGATTTGTGATTTGGCTACATTTGTTGGCATGTTACTCTGAATGGTTCCTTAGAAAAGTATTGCAATTGCTGCTCTGTATCAGGTTAAAAATATAAATGTAATTATATAAATCAAAAATATAAATATAATTATATAAATTAAAAATATAAATATATAATAACAAATAAAAAACACATTAAAAATGATTAGTTACTTGTTTAATTGATAAATTAATCTAATTTTGTTGAAATATTGAGTAGGATATGAAAACACTGTGGCAGTTGAAAAAATCATTTGAGAGGCACAGCTGGTATCTTGATCCTGCCTTAGTTGTGCTTGCTTTAGCATATAAACATTGCTCAAACAGAGAAGATATTGTCAAAGCATTATACAGTACACTCTCCGCAAAACCAATAGTATATCCACTTGAATGTGTTATGGACAATAAAGAGCTTCTTCACTCCCTTGATCACAAGATCTTTTAGTGTAACTGAACAATCTTGGCTCATCTTTGATATTGGATATCAGAAAAAGTGAGTTGAAGTGGATTAAGATTCCTTCACAGTTCTGAAAGTTCAACAATTTTTATTGTTTTATTATTTAAGTTTGAAATTATTATTAAATCCCTTCATGTAGTCAATGACTCATCAGAGAGGGCCATTAAACTAGTTAAAGAACTGATAGGAAAATCATCCAAAGAGAAGAAAAAGCAGGATTTGTTTTTGCTTAACTATGTTTGCAAAAGAATTAAGCAAAGGGTAAAGAAAATAGATTTAACATCAAACACAACTAATAGTATTTTAAAACAATACCTTGTTAATAATTTAATAAAAGTCTAATATTGAGTTAATTCTATTTTTCTCACTCATCCTCCAACAACTTGAAAGAAAGTTATATTATTAGGGGAGAGCTAACTTTAGATACTTCACTAAGTTTGATATCCAAAAACATATTTTAATAGCTTATTTATAATTTGATTTAAGGGAATTTAAGTAGAAATAGGGAATTTTTTTTTTTTTTTTACATTATTACTTTTTTTTGTCTACTTTATTACTTTCTTACTTTTTCTACAACATTTTCAGTGTTGAGAAAAAAATGTATAGAAAGAAAAAAAATCTTTTTTTAATATTAGTCATTGTGCGAATAAATATAGAAAAAAAAAATTATTTCAATAGTGTCTAAAGGTGGCACACGTGGGGCCGAAAATGTCAAATAAGGGGTTTCTGAAGTTTTGTAATTTTTATAGATTTCTTTTTCAACTAATTTTTTGGAATTTATTTTTATTATTGTTCAATTATGTTTATAAATTAAAAAAATTATAAAATTATTGTGTTAAGATAAATACATATATTAATCAGTAGATGGAATCAGTGTTGCAAAAAAATTCTATCGTGCATTAGATGGAAAAAGCAATGATGGAATTAGTGTTGCAGTGTTGAATAATGGAATCAGTGTTGCAGAGCAACTGATTTTTGCATATCAAAAGTATTGAATCATTCCTTTTTAATTATATTGTCAATGATACACCACACTCCTTCATTTTTGGTAATGGTAAGTGGGTCTATTTTTTGGTAATGGTAAGTGGGTCTATGTTAGAAAAAAAAATTTTAATCTCTTGAAACAGGCAGCTGATTTTGAATCTGATCTGTCTTTACTCCTTTTAAAAAAATGTAATTTTTTTTTTTTTTTTTTGAAACACTGTTTTCATATTCAGGATGGTTCTTCTGATGAAGCCCTCTTATATATATTAAACAGTGTCCAAAAACACATTGTAAATTGTGTTGTTGTTACATTGCAACCTAGCTATCAAGCTTAAGCTTCTGTCACATACTCTTTCTCTTTTTTAAAAATACTACCATTGTTGCTGCTATAGAATTTGTATAAAAGAAGTAAAAAAAAGAATTCTTTTTCAGCAAAGTCACATTCTTTTACTGTAACTGTTCATTCAAGCCCCAAAATTTTAGTTTTTTTTTCACATAAGTGCTTTAAAATTCTTTATGCATTCATATCTCTAATATTTTACAGTTTCTTATAGTTCTTTTTTTTTGTTATTATATTTTACAGTTTCTTATAGTTCTTCTGTCAACTTCTTGAAGTCTTCATTACTTTCATTCAATTCCTAACTTAAATTGATGTACTAAAAAAGTATTATAAAGTATGTTGCTTGCAACCATGAAAAAAGTATTATAAAGTATAAGTTGTTGCTGGCAATCATGTTGGAAGTTTAAAATAAAATAAAAAAATTTTATTTTATTTTTTTACATTTTACAATAATTTCATTTTTAAATTTTAAATTATTTATTTTATTTATTAAAACTAATTATAATAATAATCTTTTATTTTTTTAAATATAGATTACAGTTGTTGCTATGCTATTATTACACTTGTTGCTATGATATTATTACACTTGTTGCAATGCTTTTATCTTTGTTTTAATTTAGATTTGTTATATTTTTAATTACTATTAAAAAAAAATAATTAATACTCAATTTTTTTTACCTGTTTTAACTGAATTGATAATTTGATTTTTCTGTTCCTAAATTATATTTATAAATAATGTAAGTTATTATAAAATGAATAATAGTTATAAATAAAATGTAAATATAAAAAACTAAATATTTCTAAAATATTTAGCTTATTATACTTAATTTTTATTTTTTTGTCAAAGACATTCATTTTTTTGTCAGATGTGTTAAATTTTTTGTTAGAGGTATTAATTTTTTTGAGTGGTGTTAAATTTTTTGTCAAGTGTTAAATCATTTGTCAGATGTGTTCAATTTTTTTTCAGAAGTATTAACTTTTTTGAAAGGTTGTTTAATTTTTTGTAGGTGTTCAATTTTTTTATCAAATGTATTAATTTTTTCGTCAAATGTGATAATTTTTTTTGACAGATGTGTAAAATTTTTTGTTAGAGGTATTAATTTTTTTGAGAGGTGTTAAATTTTTTGTCAAGTGTTAAATTATTGTTTTGTCAAGTGTCAAATCATTTGTCAGAGGTGTTCAATTTTTGTCAGAGGTATTAACTTTTTTGAAAGGTGTTCAATTTTTTGTAGGTGTTCAATTTTTTTGTCAAATGTATTAATTTTTTTGTCAAATGTGATAATTTTTTTTGTCAGATGTGTAAAATTTTTTGTTAGAGGTGTTAAATTTTTTGTCAAGTGTTAAATAATTGTTTTGTCAAGTGTCAAATCATTTGTCAGAGATGTTCAATTTTTTGTCAGAGGTATTTACTTCTTTGAAAGGTGTTTAATTTTTTGTAAGTGTTCAATTTTTTTATCAAATGTATTAATTTTTTTGTCAAATGTGATAATTTTTTTTGTCAGATGTGTAAAATTTTTTGTTAGAGGTATAAATTTTTTAGAGAGGTGTAAAACTTTTTGTCAAGTGTTAAATCATTTGTCAGAGGTGTTCAATTTTTTTGTTAGAGATATTAACTTTTTTGAAAGGTGTTCAATTTTTTGTAGGAGGTGTTCAATTTTTTTATCAGAGGTGTTAATTTTTTTGTCAAAGTATTAAATTTTTTGTCAGATGTGTTAAATTTTTTTTGTCAGTTAAATTGAACTCATATAAAGTGTAAACAATATAAACAATAGAAAATCAACCTTCTCCCAAAAATCTTACAATTACTGATGATTTTAATTCAACACTATTTTCTGCTGCTAAGGATACAAGTTCTGCATACACCCCATCAAGATCGGGTCTTTGATTTGGATCAACTTGTAACATGGACCCTAAAAGTATTTTTTTTTTTTAAATTTAAGCCTAAAATTAAATTAAACAATAAAACTTTGAAACTTAGTTGGACTAAAAATTAACAAATAACTATATTAATATTTGTTTATATAATAATATACATAATAAATAAAAAGTAAAATTACATTTAAAAATTTAATAAAAAAATATTAATTAAAAAATAATACAAATAATATATAATAAAAATAATTATAAATAATATAAAATAAGGTAAAAATATATAATAAAATAATATTATAAAAGAACAAATTAAATCTCACGAATTAACTTGTGAAAATCGTTATATATCACATCATTGACTGGAATAGAATAATTTGCATTCATTATTTTAAGCTTGGCAGAATCTTCAAAAGGATGACGCAAAAAACACAGCATGTACAACACACAACCCAAAGCCTATTTTTTATAAAATTGTAATTATAAATTGAAATACTATAAAACTTAAAAGGTAAAATACTGATATCAAACATCAAACACAAAACATTAAAACAATACTTCAAGTATCAGGTGTCAAAACATTTTTTAATTGTCAAAAACATATTTTTAACATGTCAAGTGTCAAAACATCTTTTCAAGTGTCAAAACATCTTTTCAAGTATCAAAATCTTTATTTAAGTATCAAAACATTATGTCATATACTTAAAGAACAATAATAAACAAAAATTTTAAAAGACACTCCAACCTATGATGTTTGACCAGCACAATCCAAATTACAAAAATTATGCTTACCCAGACATCAGCTTTAACAGTAATTGGATAGTTACTATATAAATCAACCATTTCAGGAGCTCTATACATGGGTGTAGTGTTTAACTGTATCTACAAATAAATTCCAAGTGATAATCTATTAAAACATAATCTGATATCACTACATAATAATTCTTAATAACAATTTAATACCTCATCTTCAGCAAGACTTCTCTGTATAGCAGTCCAGCTATTATCAGGATACAGAGCGCTTGTTGTAGCAGACCCAAAATCGCAAAGTTTAATAACACCTTTACTACTAATTAGTAAGTTTTCAATCTAAATATATATAACTAAACATGTATATATATATATATATATATACATACATACATATATACATACATACATACATACATACATACATACATACATACATACATACATACATACATACATTACATACATATATATATATATATATATATATATATTTATATATGTATTTATATATATATATATATATATATATATATATATATATATATATATATATATATATATATATATATATATATATATATATATATATATATATATATATATATATATATATATATATATATGTATATATATTTATGTATATGTATATGTATGTATATATATATATATATATATATATATATATATATATATATATATATATATATATATATATATATATATATATATATATATATATATATATATATATATATATATATTTGTATATATGTATTAGGGTGTAGGCATCCATAATGTAAAAATTTTTAAAAAATGCATTTATTTTTCATCAACCCATAATTAGATGATGTGTCATACAAAACCAAAATCAATTAAATTAATAGAACTTGCTCAATACATTTTAAATTTCAAAATACCTTTTTACATTTTTTTTTTTTTTTTTCATTTTCTCAACTGTCTGTCTAAATACATATTTTACAACTTACTTATCTACATAAATGCATGTTTAGTTATTATGTCAATTTTTTTTACTTTAGTATCATACTTTGAACTATGTGCATATGGTGAACACATTGGTTGAAAACTTAAGCCAAGAAAGTGTTTTTTTCAAAATTAATAAATTTATGACATTTAACAACTATGTTTTTGAATTAGCAAACTGTTTTATTATATTTACGTATAATACTGTTTGTTGCAACATAACGGCTGGATGCCTGGTAGTATGATCACTCTGGACCAGAATCTAATCTGGTTTAGTTTTAATTTAATTTTAATTTTTGAAAATAATTGTTTTTGGGCGACTGTTTAAAGCTTATTAACTGAATCAGTAGAATTTTTTAATTTGCAAAATACCTATACTAACTCACTTAATACTATTGTCTGATGCATTTTTAATACTAATACTATTGTCTGATGCATTTTTCATACTAATACTATTGTCCAATGCATTTTTAATACTAATACTATTGTCTAATGCATTTTTAATACTAATACTATTGTCTGATGCATTTTTAATACTAATACTATTGTCCAATGCATTTTGTAAAAAAAGCATTATAAAAAACTATACATAAAAAACTATACAGAAAAACTAGACATCTGTGTCTTCTCGTATCCTTTCGGAAGTTCGGTTTGTCATGATAGAAAACAATAATTTTTGTTTCATGCCGTTTTTACGAACCAATAAAATATCATATCATTTTGTATCGTATTTTTACGAAACAAGTAAAGCTTGTTTCGTTTTGTACCGTATTTATACGAAACAAAAAAATTGTGTTTCATTTTGTATCAGTTTTTACAGAACATTTTATAATTCCCCCGCTCCAGATAGATATTTTACACTCCAGATAGATAATTCCCACAATCCGAGCAATTCATGAACTATAACATTCAAACTATAACAAATGCGCATTTAATACTCACTAACTTAATGCTTCGTAAAAAAAAGCTTAACTAAAAAGTTTAACTTTATTTCGTTTCGTACCCGTTATTTCGTACTTTATTAAGTTTAACCTTATTTCGTTTCGTACAAAACAAGAAATTATTGTTTTGATTTGTACCGTATTTTTCATGAAACAAAAAAATTTTACTTTTTGTACCGTTTTTTGCGCAATTGTTTTATTTTAAAATATTTTCGTTTTGTACTGGTTTTATCAACAAAAAAAAATTTATTGTTTCGTCTCATTTCGTCTTGTACCGTTTTGAGACGCAGATGCTTAAGAAAAACTATTGTTACAAATGTGTATATTTAATCTTCAGGTTTGTTGTTTTTTAATAAAAATTTATTTTTGTGTTTTTTTATTCAGTAGCTCTTCCACATTTTTAAAACGTAAAACTATTAGTTGAAAACAAACATTAGTTATAAATATTTTTGTTGTTGTGCTGTTGTACAGCACAACAAAAAATATTTATAACTAATGTTTGATATTTATAACTAATGAGGAACTCTTTTTAGTTTAGACCAAGTTAATTCAGGCCTTTCTCTGAGCTTTTCCAGAGTTTCCCATATATAATTTAAGGCATGATTGCATTTAAAAGTTTTTTTTATTTTATCATAAGCAATCAATTAAAAATGAACTTTCAAATATAAACATGCTCTCAAAATATATATGGGAAATTCAGGAAAAAATCAAAGAAACGCCTGATTTAACTCAGCCTATCCTAAAAAGAGCTTCTTGTATATAGGAAATTGAAAGTCTTAATATAAAATTTAATAACTAGATACCTTTATATCTCTGTGTATGATTGGAGGAGATTGTTGATGCATGTGAAGAACGGCTTTACAAGCCTGAGAAAAAATCTTTAATACTTGAACAAACGAAAGTTTACCGTTGTCACTTTTTAGAAGATCAATGAGTTGACCTTAAAAAAAGTAAAATAATATAAAACTCAAGTCTGTAAAATAATTGTAAATAAAGAGAAAGTGAAGTCTGTGAATTAAGTTTAGTCTTGTGTTGAGTTGTAAGTAGAAACTGCATTCATAGAAAAGTCAGTGTGTAAAAATATTAAAACTTAATAATTTATTATAAACTGGTTTTCTATTTTATCTAATGGAGGCATCCAGAAATTACATATGCAGTAAAATCATTGATTTAGAATCCCCTCCTATCCCCTTTGTATGCAACTGTATTCTTTCAACAACATCCTACCCCCTCCCTTCTGCATATGTATGCATTATTTATTACAAAGTCAACCCTTTCCCTAATGTATAAATTTTTTTAAACATTTAAAGCAAAAAGACTTTTAGTTCATTTGTAAATTCTTTTTTAATATTTTGCAAAACTTATGCATTAGGGAGGGGGTTGATATTTTCTATTTTTAAACTATATAAATGATTGGATACAAATGCATTTTTATGAGTTTTATCAATCATTCATAAAGTTTTTGATGATTTTTGTCTATTTTTTGCTGAGCAATTTTCATTTTTCAGTTTCATTAAGTTCTATGGTTTTAATATAGCAACTCCAAATTAGCAAAAGTTTTTTTAATTTTTTTTTAAAATATTGCAAAGCTTTTGATAAAGTGCTTTTAATTGTCCGATAATAGCAGAAAACAACCTGACCGCAGAAGTAAACTGTAACCTGAAAGCAGAGGTTCCAACAAGATGCATTTTAATTAGTCATATATTTTTTTTTAATTTAATTACTCATCAATCATTTTTAATTTAATTTTAATTATTCATCTTATTTTCAATTTATTCTGATTGATTAATTAAGATTAATTAAAGTAGAATTAAAAAAAAAATTGGAGAAATAAATTTTATAACTATTTTATAATAATAATAAAACCAAATTATTGTAATAATTTTTTAATAAGATTTACGTGATCTGATAGGTCAGGGTGTTAACCAGCCTGATGGCACTGCATATAACCCGGTATTCCCGATTGGTTTCAAATTCCCAAAGGTTCATAAGATCATAGTAAAAAAAATAAAAATAAATCAGTCTCAGATTTTAAGTGTCCCGCTAGACAAGTAAAAAACGCAATTAGAAGATAATTAAATAATATTATAATATTATTAGTTATTAACCAATATTTATAAATACAAAATTCTTTTTTTAATTTACAAATACAAACTTTATGTAGATATTTAATGAATGAAATGTAAATTGAGAAAAAAAAAGAATAATAATAATAATAATTTTGTATTTAAAAACATTTTTTTAATTTAAATACCTACTTTACTAGATATTTAAAATACGCCAATTAAATTTAGTTGCTGCCCTCGTGCGGTGAAAGAATCTCGCTTTGCCCCCTTTGTCTTTGTTACTTATTTAACTTAAAGTAGCATATTGCAACAAAAGTTCTTCGAACAAACATTATTTGATGGAAATCGGCGAGCCAACCAAGTTTTTCAACTAAAAGTTATTAAGATTTCGAAAACTTTAATTTAATTTTCATTTAAAAAATTTAAATATGATGAACAATACGACATTTGTAAAAAAGTTTTTTAAGTATTTTAAAATACTAAAGTATTTAAATAGTTATATAGTCAAATATATTTCTTCAGAACTAATCGTTTAAACCTTTTAAAACTGTATTGAAAAAGCGATGTACGCAATTAATCTAGATCAAAGTTTCAATGAAATTTAATGATACATTCATTAAAACAGCAAACAATTGTCTTCAGTTCTTGTTTTCTCTCTACTTTACTGCAGCCCTTTTTCAAAGCAACTTATGTAAAAAAAAATCAATTTGACTTTTTTACCAAATAAGCTAGTTTAGATGTCTACAAACGTTTTTGAATACATATTTTTAAAGAGTTTTAAAAAAATTCATAAAAATTATTAGTTTCAAAAAGCGTTTTACAAAGAGTTTCTCCAAATAGTTTTTTTTAATTACGTTTTTCTCGAAATACGTAATAAGACTATTAAGGCGTTTTGAAAAACGGCTACAGTAGAAATGATTTAAAAATGAAAACTTTAAAAGATTGCCCAAAATTTTTTTTAATTTCCTCAAACCTACTTAATGATGGTTCAGAACCAAGGTTGATGGTTCCAAGCAAAAATATAACAAAAAAATAAAATTAGCAACTTAGGACCAAACAGCCCAAAAAAAGACTCAACACCCTAATTCAAAAAAAAAAAAATTATATATATATAACATTTATATTGTAAAAAAAAATAAAGATGTGAAGAATAATTTTAAAATAAAAATACCTGTACAAAGCTCTGTGAGAATTAGATACTCGCTTGAACCAGACTTTGTCTCTGAGCTGGCTGCAGCTCCAATAAATTGTATAATATTTGAATGACCACGAAGTTTCCGCTTGTTTAAAGTCAAAGATTTAATTTTACAAACATTCCGTGCAATTATTACATGAGCATACATTATTAATTTATAAACATAATTTGACATTTTAATTTATTTTATATTACGCTTTAAGGTACAACGTAATTTTTTTAATATTTTAATAGTATGTAACTTTGCTACGCTATACTTTAAAACTTTTGTTTCTTTTCACATCATGTTAATAAACAACAAATGATAAGTACAACTACATAACACAGACTTAATCTCAGACAATCAATACTTAATTTCAGATGACCAATATACCTATATTGGTCATCTGAAATTAAGTATTGATTATCTTAAACAAATAAAAATCGTTTAACATAAATTAATAAATACACTAAGGGGATACAAACATGATGAAACATTGTCACTTTTTCATATGATGAAATTACTAACTGAAAAAGGAATTAAAGCTGTAGCTAATAAAGTCAGATCTAGGGAGTAGTAGAGGAGATCTGGGTAGTAGCAGAACAAATTTATACTGAGAAAAACCTTCATATGAAGTTGATGCTGATCAATACTCTTTAACTATGAACTTTTTTAAATTATTGCTAGTAACAACAACATCATACCATAACAACAATATCATATCATAACAACAACATCATACCATAACAACAACATCATACCATAAAAACAATATCATATCATAACAACAACATCATATCATAACAACAACATCATATCATAACAACAACATCATATCATAACAACAACATCATATCATAACAACAACATCATATCATAACAACAACATCGTATCATAACAACATCATATCATAACAACAACATCATATCATAACAACAACATCATATCATAACAACAACATCATATCATAACAACAACATCATATCATAACAACAACATCATATCATAACAACAACATCATATCATAACAACAACATCAGTAGAGATAATATAACAATCATTATAACATTTAAAATTTATCTCACACAATTTATCTCGTATTTTTTAAGTATTGAGCATGAACTTTCTTAGTTTTTTATGAAAAGTTATTTTTTTTGGATTTGTTGGTTTTCAATAATATATATACAGTTGCGCCAGAAAGTAATTTGACAACTCTTATTTTTAGTATTTCGAAGGTAAAATAAATAATGATGTTATTTTTCTGAATTCAAAATATGTTTTTTGTATGTATTAACTAAATTTTTTAGTGGTATATTATATTAACTAACTCTAGAAACCTAAAGTACAATTATGTTCATGTTATTAAGAAATAAAACAAACAGTAAGCTGACAAAAAGCAACACAAACAGTAAGCTGATAGAAAGTAAGCTGACAAAAAGAAAAATTATAAAAAATTAATTATTGTTTTACAATTATAAAAACAATTAATAATGGGTATAAAAACCTTTAGCAATCAGTTACAAATACTATCACTTAATTTTTAATAATTTTGGGGGATATTTCTACTGCAGAGTTGCATTTGGCAACTCTTTCCCAAAGTTGTTCAATGAGGTGATACCCTGGGCTCTGAAGTGGCTGTGGTAAAAAATTTATTTGATTTTCTACAAAAAAATTTCTTTATAATTTTGACAGTTTGGGGTTATTATCCTAATGATAGATGTCTGCCTCAACTGATCTTGAACAATGCTTTGAGGTTTTCAGTTCAAATTTACATTCTTCCAAACGAAAGATACTTTCTTGAAATTATTGAGGCTTATCTGGATGTTCTCTGGCGAACTTCAAACGCTGCAATAATATTTGAAACAAATGGTTTTATCCTAGCCACATGGCCACATTATTTAGCTTCATTTAACCTGGATTTGATTTGAGTATCACCAATTGATATATTTATAACTTCTTTCAGCTTTCATGGTGAAATAAATGTCTTTTTATTTTTGCCTCAGTCACAGTAATTTTCAGTTTCTTTGTGGTAAAGGAATAATGGTTTTCTAGAAAAATTTTTGCAAACTTTGTTTACACTTTCTCTTGAAATATTGAATATTTTTTAAAAATAAATGTTGTTTGCAGTTTTGCAATATTTACAATATTATGCAAAGATTCACAAAGATTTATCTTTGCTCATATATTTTTTGTCCCAGGTGAGGCATTAACTCTCTAACTTATGGCATTCTAGAATATCTAACTTTATTTTACATTTTAATTTAGAAAAATTTGTTTAGAATTAATTTTTTTTAATATATAATAAAATGTTATAACAAATATAGACATAGACTTATTTAAATATGTAACTCTGGAGCTTAAATGGAAACTATTTTTGTCAACTTTCCAACCATAAATGGATGTATAAATTGCCAAAAACAAAACCAAGGCGTGTTGTTTCACAGGTATAATGAAACACTTATAATAGGTATAAATGTTTCATCATCAACTGTGAAACAACACGCCTTGTTTTTGTATTAATATAAAACTAATACTAACTGGTGTTAATATTAGTATAATACTTTCCGTAAAATCTTAAATAAACAAAAATATATAATAAATAATGTTACAGTATGACTAACTAAAATGTGTATAAATAAACTTTTAAGTTAAAAAATAAATAAATAAAAAGAAGTAAATTATGAAATGATACAAGATATTGGACTTCTTTTATAATATTTTTCTTTGACGTTTCATCAACCGCAATTAACCTCTAAAGAAAGAAGGATTTTAACATATATAAAAACATATATAATTTTAACATATATAATTTTAACATATATAAAAACATTTATAAACATAATCATAAACTCCTTTATTTGTGTTTTTTATAAATTTTGCTTTTATGCATATTGACAACATTTTAACAACAGCATGAACAACACAAAAAATCTCAATTAAATCAACATCTATAATATTGCATCAACATTTCATAGATATTACATCAAAATAAATTGAAAAATAAACCTTAAGTGCGTACTCTTTTCCAGTTTTTGTATCCTGTGCAATAAAAACAAACCCATAGCCGCCTAAAAAATAAATTTTTTGTAACTAACAGAGACAAAAACTTTTATCAGTGAAAGCTGATTTAAAAAAAAGACAAAGAAATTTTTTGTGTAAATATTTTCTAATTGTGATGCTTAAAAAGTGACTCACTTTGTAAAATTTATAATTTCCAAAACTAAAATGTAATTTTTAAGATACAAATAAATAATAGTAAAAAAAAACTGGCTCATGCCAAGTAAAATCGCAAAAATAATATATTTTAAACTTTAATTTTTGCATAAAACAAAATAAATCTCAAACTAAACTTTAAATTTTCTTTGAATTTAAGGAATTTAGATGCAAGATTTGTTTATTTTATAATATAAATCTAAATTCCTTAAATTCAAAGAAAATTGATAAGCTTTTAACTTGTTAACTGTTATGACTTCTCTATATGCTTTGGGTTTAAACACAGTAACTAATTGTTTAAAATACCTTTTATCCAAAAAAACCTTTTTAGATATTTTTGCAAACCTTTTGATATTTTAAAAAATGATTTACTTCCGAATTTCAAACGATTAAAAACCAAAATAAACCAGAACACTTGAACGGAGTTATTAATTTTATGACTTCTCAAAACAATAATACAACAGCAATGATAAAAAATTATGGATGCAAATAAATTATAGCAGGTGATATTAACATACGCTTAGATACTAAAGAACTATTTAGCAAAAGCTTCAAAGAAATGCTAGATGTACTAAATCTAACACAACAAGTCAAAGAACAAACTCATAAAATGGGACACATACTAGATGTAATAAACAAGCCAAATGAAATATCAGAAATTATGCTCGCTGTAACAGACTTTGATTTGAGTGATCATTTTCTCATCAATTTTAAAGTAGAACAAAAAAAAATGGAAAAATATTATACCCAACTATCACATACAGGAATTTAAAAACAGTGGACATACAATCCTTTAACAATGAAATATCAAGAAATAAACTATCATCAGCTAAAAATATGATGATAAAAAATATCTAAAATATCATCAACTGAAAATGTGATGATATTTTCAGCTGATGATATTTTGATTAAATAGATGAAAGACAAAATAACCATTTAGAGATTTCAAGTCACATAACTTTGATTTATAAAAAATATTTGATTTTTTTACTTCTAAATTTGTATCTGGTTATTTTGGGGGGTGACGAATCGAATAAAATGATCTGAAGTGTAAAAAATTATTATTATATACCTGAAATTATCAATTTAAATAAATTTAGGCAATTTTTATATACCTGTTTTTAATGTGGCTTGATTTTGATCTGCAAGTGGCTTGATTTTGATCTGCAAGTATATGGATTTACACAAACGCTGAAAGTTTCAGAGCTCCTGTTTGTCTGGAAGGTAGTGAAAAATCTATTAAAAGATTTCGTTACAAAAAAGTAGGGTCATGCCCCAGTTCCCCACCTTGACGTCATGGATTCTGGAAACAATTTTAATATGCACATTCATCGACACTACAGAAATACCAAAATTTTCGGAGCTCCAGTTAGTCTAGAAGGAAGTGAAAATTCAATCACAATATTCCACTACAAAAAAGTGGGAACCATGCCCTATAATCCATATATATGGAAATCCATATACTTGCGAATCAATATCCTATATACTTTAAAGATCAAAGAATATAGAATGATGCGTAAATTTTATTTTGATATCATCAAGGCACATGGGTTTCTTGAGCATTAAAAATATGTAAATAAAAAATTGTCTAAATTTATTTAAATTGTTAATTACACGTACTTAATAATAATTTTTTACACTTCAGATCATTTTATTTGATTTGTCACCCCTTAAAGCTAGCCAGATACACACTTTTTATAAATCAAAGTTATGTGACTTCTCTAAATAAATGTCAATATCTGCTAAAAGTCAAATGGTCATATTTTAGGATTTTCTTACAGTTAGAGGTTAAAATATTCGAAGAATTTTTATTTTATTAAGTATTCTCAACATTATAAAAATAATTTCTTCAGTATTAAATAAATTTACAATAAAAAGGTCATATTTAAGAATTTATATTATATATATGTGTGTGTGTGTGTGTGTGTGTGTGTGTGTGTGTGTGTGTGTGTGTGTGTGTGTGTGTGTATATGTACATGGATATATGTACATGCATATATGTATTAGGCCCATGCAAATCAGAAATTTTTACATAGAATCGAATCCTGAATCAAATCACTTGTATAATCATGAATTGAATATCGAATCTTAAAAGATATCTAAAAGCTTTTTTTTAACGTGTCATTATAAAATAGTTTACCAGTGTTAATATTTTGTTGAGTTCACATTGATATTAATCTTCAATTTTTTAAGACTAACTTGAAGTTATTTAAAGACACTCGATCTCAATTTATATTGTATATCACAGCGCCAAGTAAATTTACTGGAAAATTTTCAATGTTATTGTCAGCGGTTTTGCATAGTTTAAAATTAACTGGCATTTTAATTAGATGGTTTAACAATACTGAATTATGGGCTTAAGCATGTTGAGATAAGTAGCATAACATTTGTTAAATCAATTTGTATGTTGTCAAAGTAATTCCCTTTTAAAGTTTCTCATAAAGCTATTATTTAATGATAGAATCATTAAATTGAATTTTTAAAGTATAAATGCAAGGTTTAACCAAACTGATAACCACAGTGGTATCAGTGCTATGCAGAATTGTTGCATTTGGTTTAAAATTGGTTTTAAGAATGGAATACACTTTTTTTGAATATCTTTCCTCAATGTCGATATTCATTTTGTAGACCTCTAACAATTGGCATACAACTTTCACATGGCCAATTCAGAAGTTTAAACATACTACTAAACCTGGTTACAATATCAAGAAATATAAATGAAATTTAAATACTGGACAATATTTAGCAATATTTTAAAACAAAATTGACAGTTAAGTTAAACCCAGCTTTAACTTTAATTTTAATAAACTTAATATATTTTTTTAATTCAAATTAAATTATATATTTTTTAAATCAAAATTAATTTTTTTTTATCAGAATAAAATTTTAAAAATAATTTTTATAAAATTATTTTTAAAATAAATCATATTTTTTATCAGAATTAAATTATATAATTATAATCTTTGCTTCAAGCTTAAAGTGTTAGCGTTTTAAAAGCGAAAAAATCAATCATTACAATTTAAAAAAATAAAAAATTAAAATATCGTAATATAAAATAAAGATAAAATCAAATTTACCTTTTTTTATAATTCATTTTATTTTTTCTTATTAAAGAGAAATTTAAGTTAATTTTTTTTTATTGCAATCAAAAGTTGTATAAATATTCTTGTGCTCACGAGATGATAAAAAGTTTTTATTATATATGCATGGAGCTCACAGTGGGTGTTGAACTTTAATTCAGATAAAACTCAATTTTTTTCAGCCAATGGTTATCGCAATAATTTAGACCTTCCTATATAATCATGAGCGGTAATGTACTCGATGAATCATCTACCCTTCATCTTCTAGGATTAACTATTACTTCTGATCTTTCTTGGAAACCATATATCAAATCCGTTGCAAAATTAGAATCTGCTATAGTTGCATATCTTTATCATGCTCAACACTTTCTTACTCCGAATTGTATTTTTTATCTCTATAAATCTCAAATCTATCCTTGTATGGAATATTGTTGCTGTTACTGAGCAAGCGTCTCTTGTGCCATCTACTAAAATTCATTTTCGTGTTACTTGTCATTCAATTAAGTCTCATCCTTTTTCTGTGGCTGTTCCTAAGTGCTCCAAAAACTCTTATTCCTCTAGTTTTTTTTCACGAACATCAGTTCTTTGGAATTCGCTTCCTTCATCTTGCTTTCCTGATTCATATAATTTGCAATCTTATAAAGTCGTCTGTCAATTGTTAGCTTGCTCTACAACCTTTATCTTTTCTCTTCCAATAACTTCCAACACTAATTAATGGTTGCTTGCAGCCTTGTTGGAAGCAAAGATGTTTAAAAAATATATATATATTTCTTTTAAATTTTTTTTTTTTTTACGTTTTGTTTTATAACTTTGTATACAAAAAATTGTTGTTAACTATAAACAACATTGTATTAGTAAAGAGCGCTTATATCTAATATTTTAATAGCGCTTATATCTAATTGTCTTTCAAACTTTTGTAACAAACTTTTTTACATAACCGTTATTCAAATGTTAATGTTGTTTTTTTATAAAGTTAACTACTTCTTTTATATTACCACTTATAGAATAATTTAAAAGATAAAAAATGATAAAAAGTTGCAAATGGAAATTGCTCTAGGCGAACATAAAATTGTTTAACACATACGTAAATTGCCGGCAGCTTAATGCTTTAAAACAAGCCCTGAATATGAAAATATCTTATGTGTTTCATAAGTAAATATAATTTTAGACTTGAACTTACCAAAAGTTTATTTAGTAAAATCATGCACAAGTACATATAAAAATCTTCATAAAAGTAGTACTCTTTGATGTACATTTAATTTTTTTACAGTTTTTAAATAAAGGTGAGTAAATGGATAAGTTAAAAAGAAAAAACTTTTAAAAAATTGCTGGTGCCATTTATTTTTTTGCAAACTGTATATACATAGTTTTTAAGCTTCAATTATTCCATGCAGTCTAAAAGATTTTCACATAGCCGTAATTGTTTCATATTACATTTCTATTCCAGTACATTTTTTATCCACAATCTTTTAGCACTTTGAATTTTTAGATACCAGCTGCATTTTAACATTCAGCTTAGTACGCTTTGTTTTAGCTGCCCCCTCTCTTTTGGTCTACTATGTTATTGATGAAATATATGTTAGCAACTATTAATAATAAACCTTTGCTTGAATTTTGTGCTTTTATACTAGACTTTTATCTGTTCAACACCTTTAAATAGTTTCTAGCTAACTCTCCTTTTTCCCTGAGGTTCATACGACTGTATGTGTTCCACTAAAGTAACTGTATTCTAAGACCGGTTGCAAATAATAAATGTTAATGTAACAAGTATATCTATTACAAAAAAAATTTTTTTAAATACTAAATTTAAATACTAAAAAATTTTAAATACTAAAAAAACGAAAACAAAAATAGTACTCAAATTATCAAGATTATAAATTTTTTTCTATTTAAACATATATTTCTATTTAACATTTCTAACCAAATGAAGAGCTGTTGAAAAAACCTGCTCTTTTGTGTACAAAACTAATAAGGTTTTTATTAAGCTACTGAACCTTCAACACACTCTTAATATATAGTTGAAGAAGACGGTTGCTAACTATTTCCTGAAAAGAAAAGCAGTTGCAGGCATTGCGTTTGTTGAGTCTGTGGTTGCTCGATACTTGATTAATAATAATATCTTTAGTTTTTCGAGATGTATGATCACATTAATACTTTCAAGATTAACCACAGCAACATGTTTTTAGCTTCCATTCTGTTATAATAAACCATTAAAACTAAATACTTTGTTATTATTTGCAACTAAATATGTTGCTATTATTTGTATCTTTCCCATGATCTAAGGTAATAAAACATTTACATCCTGACATTTCTGAAAGTAGTTTTGTTTTAAAATAATTTCTAAAACTGATTTTAAGTCATTTATCTTACATAAAAGCATAGATGGATGGGGAGGTTTATAATTTTTATTAGTAAGAGTTGAGCATATTTATATAAAAATCTTAGTCTCAAAAAAATGTCCATCTACAACTACAATATAGTTTAATCAAACATTTTTTATATATTTAATTGAAATAAGGTTATTAAGAAAATTTGGCATGATACGTTTTTGTAAATTTTTAGAACAATTGCTTTCTGAAACATCTGGTTTCGACAATTTATTTTATCTATTAATTCGCTTTTTTGTTTGTTTGACTTCTAAGTGTTTTGTATTTTCTTTCCAGGTGATTCCAGAGTTTTGATAACAGAATTTTTGAAAGTTTTGAAAGAATTGACAGTTTTGAAAGTTTTGCGTAAATAAAATTGATCATTTACTTTAAAGTATAACTGCTACCTGCTGATGTTTAAATAGAAATATAAGAACTCAAATAAGTTTGTAAGATCAAAAATCAATTTTGAAAAAGAATTTTTTCTAATTTAACTTTTTTGTTGCTGTTGTTTTAATCTAATTTACTCATAATTAGGCTGCAAGCAACTACTATTAAGTTGGAATATACTAGAAAACAAAGAATATAGTTAAAGAGCAGGGAAACAACTAACAGAAGATTTGAAGAGTTGTAAGTTAGTCAGGAAAATATGAAGATATGAGAGAGTTCCAAAGGATTGAAGTGCAGGGAAAAAACTAGATAAATAAATGTTTTTAGAGCATGCAAGAACAGATACAGAAAAAGAAATTCAAGTTAACTTATAAAAGAATATTTATTAAATTTAATTTTATAATTGAAAGTTTAGTTTTTGTTCAAAGAAACCTATAAGAATAGCTGTTTTGACAGCAACTAGTTTAGAACTACCATCAGGGTTGCTTTTAAAAATTTGTCCTAGGATCAGCTCTATGCCCTATTGTCACAAATTTATATGCGCACATTTTTTTTTTTTTAAAAAAAACCTCTTTTAAAACTGAAACTTTTATGATTATTTGAGTAATCTTGCTCTAATAATGTTAAAAGGTGTTTTAATAATGTTTTTTAATAAACTTTTTAATAAAAAAAAATATTAAAGTTAATTTTAGAAAGTTTAATTTTAGATTTTATCATATAGAGATTTTCAAATCGAAACTCAAATCACTTTTCTGATTCAATTTGAAATTTCAAAGCTTTATAGAGGCCTTATATTTGTTTTTTAACTTTAATTAACAAATAAATATTCAGCTTATATAGATAACAAATTAAATAAATATAGCATTTAAAAATTTACCTTCAGCTAAAACTTTTTTAATTTTAAGATTCTGTTGACCTAATTCTACATTTTCTCCTACCATCTCATTTCCTCCTAAACCATTTGAACCACCAAACAACCCTCCAAACCATGCCATATTAAACTTTATTACTAAAATTTATTATTTTATCATCGTTGTTCTACTGGGTTTACTATAAAAAAATAAAGATATGCAAAAAAAAAATATATATATATATATATATATATATATATATATATATATATATTTATATATATCAGATATATATATATATATATGCCAGATATATATATATTAGATATATGTATATATATCAGATATATATTATGACATATAACAAGACAAAATTAAGTACAGTTTATTTCAAAACCATTAAATTTATTTGAGGAAACTAATTAAATTTGATCGTCTTTTAAAGCACAAATAAAACACTAGAAAGTTTTTTTAAAATTTTGGCAAATAAATTAAAAAATTAAATTAATATATTAGAAAGAAAACAAACAACTTTTATTATTTTACTTATTCCTTTAAAATACAATAAAACAATAAATAAAAATAAAATAATAAACAAAACACAAAATATAATAAACAATTAACAACAAAATAATCTAAATATCTAGTCATTTTGATTTGGAGCTTTTCTTCCTGTTTTACACTTTGGTTGAGGAGCAGAAGGGTTTTCAAAAGTATAAAATAGTTTCAACAAATTAATTGACTCTTGAGAAAGGCATCCACTAATACACTCCAAATTAGAACTCATTTGAAGTTCACATTGAGATAAATTACTTTTTGACTTTGCTTCTGTTTTAATTGAGCTAACATCTAATCTTGAACCACAACCACCAAACCGCTGATTTGTACAGCCATAGAACACTTTTTTTAAGCCTGAGATACGTAAGGCTGCTGCACACATTATGCATGGTTCAGTAGTAACATACAAAACACATTCACTCATGCTATTTAAATTTTTTCCAGCTTGTAAAAAGTAAAATCTAGCTTTCTCTAATGCAATAATTTCAGCATGTCGTGTTGCATTTTTAGTACGATTAACATCATTGTATCCATCAGCTATAACTATATTATCATGAATAATAACACACCCCACAGGAACTTCACCTTTTTCTAATGCAACTTTTGCCATTACTAATGCCTTTTTCATAAACTCTTCATTAATATTTTGAAAATATACATTACTCTCTATTGTCTTTTTACTGACTGTACTCTCTGTTAACACATTTTCCATTGTCTTATTATAAACAATACTCTCTATTTTGGTTAATTTTTTGTTTTGCTTCATAAAAGTTTTTGTAAAATTTCTTTTAAAACTAAATCTTCAACCAATTTTTCATTATGTATCTCAGAAACAATGTTATAGCTCATTAAAATTTGTTTATTAAGTCTTTTACTTAGTTTTTGTGTTAGAGAATGTGCATTATTCCCAAGAAGATTTACAGAAGATGCTAATTTTTCGAATTTTGTATTTGATGCAATATTGAGATTATCAAATAAAAAATTTTTCTCTCCAACCCAAATAAAAGCTGAATTTGTATAACTTATGACTCTTACATAAACCAGCTTTTCTGGTAAATTTACAGTAAAGTCATATTTTTCCATTAAAAATATAACACCTATATTGCATAAAAACATTATACATATATATATATATATATATATATATATATATATATATATATATATATATATATATATATATATATATATATATATATATATATATATATATATTTATATATATATATATATATATATATATATATATATATATATATATATATATATATATATATATATATATATATATATATATATATATATATATATATATGTATGTATGTATGTATGATGTATGTATGTATGTATGTATGTATGTATGTATGTATGTATGTATGTATGTATGTATGTATGTATGTATGTATGTATGTATGTATGTATGTATGTATGTATGAATGTATGTATGAATGTATGTATGTATGAATGTATGTATGCATGTATGTGTGTATGTATGAAGAAAAAAGATTCAAATAACTAAATAAAATTAACTAAATAAAGTGCAACTCTATTTTGTAATACATTATGCACCTTTTTAGCAAAAACTATCAAACAAAAAGAAAAAGATAAACTTTTGTATTTAATGCTTAACATTAGATGCATTAAAATTGTACATTAACAAAAAAAAAAAAAAAACCTAAAAATAAATTAAAATAATTACTTGTTATACCGAATCATATTAACAATTTAGAATTCAGAAATATTACCTTGGGCTATAAAAATTCGTCAGCGCGCCGATCAGTCTGGTATTTATCGCGAGGTTAAAACAATTTTTAATTTGTGATTATCGAAAAAATTCAATTTTAAATTAGCATTGGCTATGAGATAAAACTTATACTTGGATTAACAAAATATACAATCAGTGGCGTCCCGACACACTCGGTGGCCTGTAGACAAAACTCATCCTTTTAATGATTTTTCTGCAATTCAATAATAAACTCGGTAGCCCTCAACCCTATTATAGGCTAGGTGGCCTTGTAGACTTTGTCTACCCTGTCTACTCTATTTTTTAATCAAGATCTAAAAGAAAGATTCCCATCTTTGAAAATTTAATGTTCGTCTCCAAAATTTGTTGTTTATTCTTGTAGAATTGTGAACTATCTGTTTATGAAAGGGCAAAAGCGGCTTTTCGGATCGAAGTTAGACATTGTTTATATGATACATCAATGCATTTATAAATCAAATTTACACACATTAATGATGTATGTTATGCTTGTGTTTGATGTTTTAATATTCACGGAAGATTTTATTAAAGATATAAGTTTTTTCACTTGCGACATTGGGTTGTATACATTTTATCAACATTGATTTAATCGATTTTAGGTTATATACATTGGGTTAACTTTAATCCATATACATTGAATCAACGTTGGATTATTTACATTGAATCAACGTTGGATTATTTACATTGGATCAACGTTGGGTTTAAATTGTGAAAACATTCAAGTTTTGCGATAGCTTTACATCGCCCAATGTATCTGTGCAAACTGTTTATTTGCGACGGTATTAGGCCTTTTTTCTATATTTTTTTTAAAATCAAGACGTTGTCAATCAATATATTTTTCACAAAAATAGATATCGTTTACAATATAGTATAAATATTTAAATAATATTATTGTGAAGGGACAATGCAAATAGTACAAGACTACTTGAAAGCAGAGGCCTTAAAAAACAAAAACAAAAAACAAAAAGACCTTGTAAAAAAAAAACTAAAAAAACCCGAAACAAACAAAAAACTAATAATAAAAAGGACTGCCCAAAAATAAAAAATAAAATAAAAAATAAAAAAAAACTACTATTAATAACAAATAATAATAATAATAATAATAATAATACAACAGACATACACAACAACCAAGGAACAAAAATTTAAGTTATTTATATAAAATATTACTAAAACTAATAAAAACAAGTACGTAATAATACTGACAATAGATAATAATAAAAATAATAGTAAGTTATTAAAATAATGAAATAATAAAGGTTAATAGTATGAATAATGGTAGAAGCAAATGAAGTTTTATCGAGTAAAGAGAAAGATTATTGGATTCGAGTTGAAGTTAATAGAATAAAGAAAGAATTAAAAAAATAAAATAAAAAAACGTTGGATTTGCAACGGAAAAAAACACTCGATATTCGCGATAAAATCTCCATTCATAGTAAAATATTTTCAAAAAGTGTTCAAAAAAAATGGTCATAATTTTTGAACACTTTTTGAAAAATTTTACTATGAAATTTAAATTTTCTCGATAAATATAAGTCTAGCTGAAAATAGTACAAAAAATATTTCATCAACTTGTTGCTCTCACGTTTATATGTATATATTTACATATATAAATATAAACGTGAGATATACATATAAACGTGAGATATACATATAAACGTGAGATTATATGTATATGACATATATATTTTTTTAAATCAAGAAATTAAAAAAACCGTTTAAAATTCAAATTAAGCAATGCAATGGGATCTGACGTCAAAACATCGACTACACGAAGTCTACCTTTAGCCTGTGTCGAATTGACAAAGAAGGAATTTATTTCTATGCCGTCATTTTGATATAGTTTCAGTCTTTTTATTTAATAAACTATTGTCATTATTTGAAATAATTTTTCATTAAGGCATAATTTGCACGATTTTGTTGTCAGGTTATATGCTTCACATCTTCTAATTATTTTCCAATTGATCACAGGATTTTTTTCATTATCTTTTAAGTTCCAAACCTCCTTTGACAGCTCTGTATCGTTTCTATACTTGGGGATGTTAAACGATTTCAAATGGTTAGCATATCTCAGTTTGAAAGATGTTTCACAAATACCAATGTATGATTTTTTTATTGAAGGGTTATCCGAAGTGATGGTTGCTTGGTATACAATGTTGTTGTTCAAGCAGTTATTGTGTAAAGGACAATTGTTTTTATTAAGGCAGTTGCAGTTATCTTTATTAATGGTTAGATTTTTGTTTAGGATGTGCTTGTTGTGTAAATTTATTATTGATTTTATGTTTGGCATGCAACTGTAGCTGATTTTACTGTGTTTTTGTTGAAAATTTTGTGTAGTCTGTTGTTAATTGGAAAATGTTTGACAATCAAGTTTAAAAAGCTTTTTTCTATATTTGTGGTGACATTTATGCCATAGGGTGGGTTGTACCAGATTATTTTACGCGTACGGTTTTTCTTTTGTTGTTGTTTCAAGTTAGGTCGGTAAGATAAATTATGTTTATAACCAGAGTTTCGTAGTGCTTCATTATAAATAGGTACAGATTTTTTAAACACCTCCTCGCTGCTAGAATTTCCGGACAATCTGAGTTCAACATTTTGCGGTAGTTGTTTTAGTATATTAGAAGGGTGGTTAGATTGAGCATGTATGTAGTTTAAAGTATTATCAGGTTTGCAGTATGGTTGGTATGACTGGTCGCAGAGGTTAAGAGTTACGTCGAGGTAATTCACAGTTTTGAGGTTGCACTGTATAGTTATTTTGAGATTGTTACATTTGAATAAGTGAGTGATATGCTTTTTAATTTTCTCCATTTGCTGACCAGTAGCATTTTTAAAAACTGCTAATCCGTCATCGCGGTATAAGCCAAAGTCATATTTACTATAAAAATGTGAAATTTGAAAAGGAATGGATATTCCAACAAACTCACATATCTCCGCACCATCAAACGCACCCATGGTAACGTCAAACAAACCGCCTGACTTTTTCATCCAAACCTGCCCATTATTAAACAGTAAAGATTTTCTTGCATGAATAATAATTGACTTTTGTTCTATGCTTATAGTGACGTGTTTTTCCGCAAAACTGATAGAATCGTTAAGGAGTTTTTCACTAATTGAAGGGTAGAAATCGTTGATATCAAAAATGAGGAATTTATAAAGGTGTTTATCTTTTATATTTTTAAACCAATTGATAACATCTTGTGTGCTTTTCCGCTGAATAAGATGTAAAGTATTTTTTAATTCAGAGTTTTATTTTGAGAGAATGTCTTTACTAATTCTACCAATTTCATTTTTTTCCGGATTTATTAACCTAAGGTTTGTTAATCTATGTTTTGTAAAGAAAAGCGTTGCTGTTTTGTTAAATTATCTTTTATTTTTAATTTTAAAGAACTGGTTAAAATTTTGGAACAGTTTTGTCGAAGAATCTCAGCCTGTGTTTGTTTATTTTGTTGTTCGAGTTCGAAGGCGCAAAATTCAATATTAGTGATTATGTCCATAAAAGGAATGTTCTTTTGTCTTGAGACAAATTTTGGATCAAGATTAAGTAGTTCAGTAGTTGCTTTATCCAGAAAAAAATCCTCCGCCTTTTTATTAAAATAAATTTACATATTTTATATATATATATATATATATATATATATATATATATATATATATATATATATATATATATATATATATATATATATATATATATATATATATATATATATATATATATATATATATATATATATATATAGTGCTCGAAGTAAAGAAAAAAAAAAAAAAGATGGTATTCGGTAAATTAAAAATACCATCCCGCCTAATTATTGTTATATATAGAGATTTATAAAAAGGTGGCGGGATGGTATATACTTTATAAAAAGGTAACAGAATGGCATGCCGCCGCATCCAGCCTCACTTCAAGCACTATATATATATATATATATATATATATATATATATATATATATATATATATATATATATATATATATATATATATATATATATATATATATATATATATATATATATATATATATATATACGTTGGTAAAACGTTAGAACAATGTTGCAAGTTACGTTGGCACAACATCGGATGCCAACTGTAACTTGCAACATTCTGTATCATTTTGGTTATAAATGCAAAGCGCCGTAAGGGCAAGACACTGTAGTAAATAACGGCATACAATATTAGCAATTCTTTTTAATGGCTCAATGAATGTATATAATAAACTTAGTACATACAAAAAACATACTAAATTTATTTAAAATCAAAATTATTTTTCAAACCAGAAATGGAGTTGTCTGTTCTCAATACTAAACACACAACTTTATAAAAAAAAATTTTTTTGTTGCAGTTTTTAACAGTTTTTAATAGGCTTAACATGCACAAACCAACGGTCATTTGACACTAAGTAGTTTTTGAACTTGCAGTCGGAATTCTGATAGATCTACTTAAACGGCTTGAAGAGCCTGGCTTATGTACGACTGGTTATGTTAGGCTGAGTACTGTGAAGTATTATGGAGACCAAGTAAAAACTTAAACAATAAAGCTGATGTGCAATTTGTTGTAAAATTCCATTTGCATGCAATGAAAATTCCTTCAGATAAAAATAAATAACTTCAAGTTTACTACAAAAAAATTCTTTTCGAAGCAGCTTTTACATTTATTCTCGCAGAGAAGGTTTCAATAAGTTGATTAAATCATTCTTTCGATGTGATATGTACCGGGATTTTCAACAGCTAAGTATCAAAATGGTTATTTTAAATACTTTTTCCTCCCGTAATTCTATATTCATAAAGTTGTTAGACACTTCTAGTTCAACTACTTCGATAGTGCTGCTGCTGATACCGTTTCTTTTATAAATGACCGCTGACCGTTTCTTTTATAAATATAAAAAATATTTTTCTTCTTCAGATTTAATAAACTTTTTTCTCAAATAATATTTGTAATTAGTTCGTAAATATGAATCCATAAAATAAAATATTTTTATGCAATCTTCTGAAATAATTCTTTAGCAAAACAACATTTTGAAAAACTATTAAAATTTAAAATAAATTATTAAAATAAATGATTAAATTTAATCTTAGTATTATTAAGAATCACCAAGTTAATTATATTTACAAAAAAAAATAATATTAATTTTTGAAAATTAACCGCTTTTTTTATAAAAATTAGTGAATTTATGAAATATTCTAACTTCGACCATTCACGGATATACAACGAAGGAGACAGGTAACACTAATATTGCGAAATTATTGATAAGTGTTGCCTATGTAGAACTTACCTGTAAATTTACCAGTAAATTTTGACATCTTTATAATGGATACACACTATGGTATCATAATTTCAAAATAAACTGACGATTATTTGAGTTCTAAAAAATATAAAGCTTGTGACTTATTTTTGGAGATAAAATTACAGCTCAACGACAATTATGTATGCGTTGCAAATCATGTGACAATTGGTTGAGTGGATCTTGTTATCTTACTATGGTCAACGATACGTGCAAGAATTGCAAATAAATATATAAAGCTCATTTAAAGCAAAGTAGTGTTTTTTTGTTTTTTTTTAATTTTTTTCAATTAATTTAAAACCTTTTTAAATTAGTTAAAAAAAAAAGTAATAAAATAGTTGACTTATTACAATAAAAATTAAAAATACAACTACTTATATTTAAAAAAGCCTTTAATTATGTGCTCTTTCTTGTTTTCTTTGGTGCCCCAAAAGACTTTTTTTTTTTTGATCCCGGGGCGGCGCCCTCCTTAGTTACCAGTATTACCTGAAATTAAATCATATTTTTACAATAAAACAACATATAAAAATTAGTTTTCATTATTTGTGATGTTAAGTTTGTGATTAAAAATTGTGACGTTTATTAGTACTTATATAGCGGCCGAACTTATGAAAGGAAAGAAAAGAAAGAAACTTACGAACGTATTGAAAGTTCAGTCAAAGTAGGCGTTTTCGTTTTAAATTATACAGTAGCTTTCATAAATTTAGACGCATTCATTTTTTTTTTCATATATGTAAGAAAATACTCAAAACAAAAATAAAATAAAAGTGCTACCACTATGTTTGATATATAATTTAAAAGAGGAAATGAAACTCTATTATAGAATACCTTAATTTTTTTTACAGGATGTTTATTACTCATTTTATACCGATTAACACAAAAAAGTCAATTGATAAACTTGATTTTATTTTGTTCATAAATTTAGACGCACAATTAAAAAAGTCTTATATCTTGTTAATTGATAGTTAATTAGTAGTTTTTTTCTTATATTTCTCATTAATAGGCCTAAATTAATTGATTTTGTCAAAAAACCTTATATAAATATGAATTACCTGGAATTATTTAATCATTATTTAATAAATAAACAAAAGTTAAGTTAGTTTTGCACTAAAAAAACGTAAAAAAAGGGCAAAAGACGTGGCGTCTTTTGCCCTTAATTTGCGCAATTTTTTGCCCTTTCTTTGCATCTTTTTTGCATCTTTTCTTTGCATCTTTTTTGCCCTTTCTTTGCATCAATTTTTTGCATCTTTTGCCCTTAATTATTGCGCAATCTTTATGCGCAATAATTTGCCATCTTTCACTCAAGGTGAAAGATGGCAAATTATTGCGCACATCAAAGAAGGAACCAAAAGTAATAGAGAAATCGCCAAGTTAATTAGAGTTTCTGAGAAATGCGTTCGGACAACGAAACAAAACTTTCTTCACACTGGTGGTGCCAGCGAGAAAACGAGGCCAGGTAGACCCTTGTCAACCACGAGAAAGGACGATAGTGTTCTTTTTAGAGCTGTCAGAGCTAATCCAAGAATTAGTTACAAAGAATTGACCAGAGAATTCAATACAACGCGAAATACATCTATTTCTCAAAGCACAGTCCGCCGAATATTTATCAAATACAAGATTGGAGTCTACACTGCTTTGAAGAAACCGCTTCTGCGTCCATATGATAAACAAAGGAGACTAAAATGGTGTCGTGAAAGAAGGTATTGGACAATAGATCAATGGGAAAACATTATGTGGAGTGATGAGAGTAACTTTGAGCTTATCAATCGCAAATCTAACATAACAGTCAAAAGAATGGCTCACGAAAAGTATTACGCCAGGTACATTAGACCAACTGTACAAAGTGGAGGAGGCTCGATAGGAATCTGGTCATGCTTCAATTACAAAGGTGTTGGTATGTGCCAAACATACACCGGAAGAATCAACTCCAGAATATACGTAGAAGTACTGGAAAACAACCTAATTCCATCAATTGACCTGCTTATGCTCAATGATAAACCATGGAAACTTCAACAAGATAGCGCTACTGCACATACTGCATACTATACAAAGGAGTGGTTCAACGATAATAATATTATGACAATACCGTGGCTTCCATATTCACCTGATTTGAACCCGATTGAAAACATTTGGGCTCAGATTGATCGTGAATTAGCAAAGGTTCAAATTTCCACACTTGGTCAGCTGAAGGAATTTCTTAAGGAGACCTGGTATGGGGTCCCAGAAGCGATGTGCAAAAATCTTGTTGAGTCTATGCCTAGAAGAGTTCTTAGTTGTATTAAAGCAAAAGGCGGATACACAAAATATTGATTGGTTCATAATTTACGCCTTCTAATGTATCGTGCGTCTAAATTTATGAATAATTTTTTTTGTCTAATTTTTTTAATACCATGTAGTTGTACCTAATTATTACTTAGTATTTCATTTTTTTTGTAAACTTTTTTTAAATTTTGTATTCTGCATGTATTTATCTGATAAATAGAAAAAAAACTAAACCGAAATCTTTTTTCGTCATTGTTTAATCGTTAAAATACCTAAAATTTTCTATTCTCAAATATGATTATATTTTTCACTGTTTTTGTAAATCGGTATAACTTAAATTATTCCGATTCACAAAGACGGTGAAAAATCTAATGTTAATAACTATCACCTTATTTCTGCCCTCTCTACATTTTTCAAAATTTTAGAAAAAATCATATATGACAAGACATACAACTGCCTGATTAAAAAACATTTGCTATATAAAATTTAATTTGTCTTTGAAAAAAATAGTTCAATGGAACAAGTCCCATTTTCTTTTGGTAAAATATATCATAATATATATTTGGTGTTTATATCGATTTATCAAAAGCATTTGAGACAGTAAATCACAAAATTTCTTTATGACAAGACTCTACACAGATTTCTGCGAACACTCCTTGACGACATAGCTAAAGGTTTATTTTTTTAATTTTATCTTGTTTTCTCAAAATATAAATTTTAGTACTATTTCATTATATTACTTTGTATATCAAATATATCTTAATATCTTATTATTTAAATTATTTCAGAACTATTTTGAATGTACTTGTAATAAAAGTATTTATTGTTAAATTTTGTAAAAAATGTGTAGTTGTAATTGTATATGGAAAAAAAGCCAAAACAAATTTACTTAAAAAATTGAATTCTACAGAATAAGTGCTAAACTAATAAAATGGTACAAAAGGTACTTGTCAAATGAATCGCTAACTTGAAAAAGGGGACATGTCCTGCAAAAATTCACATAACATATCCCCCTTTTCAAGTTAGCGATTCAAATAGAAAGCAATTTTTCTACCATGTGAAAAAATTACTTTTTCTTAGTCTTCAAAATCAGTAATTGAAATAAAATGTGGTTTTCTACATGGTGTTTTATCCTTGGTCCACTCCTTTTTTTTTATTTTATATTAATGACTGAAATAAAGCTTCAAATCTTATGAGTTTGCTGACAGTAATACCAGTTTATTTGGATTTGCTGACAGTGATACCAATTTATTTTTTATCAGACAAAGAATAAATAAAATTTTCTTTTAATTTTTTTTTTTGTAGTTATTTACGTATTCCTAGAAGTCCTTACGGTCTTATCACAGGGCACCGTGGGAGAGCATTTAAATTGAAGTTCACGCCTTTTACCGTACCTATAACGCTTGTTGTGTGTCGAGCCTCGGACCGCTTGGTTCTGAACTAGAACCACTGCGCCACAGCTGCTTATAATATAAATTATGGAACTTAATCATTTTTCTACCTGGTTCCAATATAAGGCAAAATATTGTTTAAGGGGTATACTCCCATATTTTTAAATATAGACAATAAATAACAACATTTGACATAAAATGATTATCCATATCATAAATGTAGAAAATTAAAAAAAAAAAAAAAATTGGTCAACGGTTTCTGCAGTAACCGTAAAAAACCCCCAAAATAAGCAGAAAATAAGATTTTTGCTGGCCAAGTTTTAGCAAAAAATAATAAAAAAGGCTGAACAAAACTTTGGAAACACAATTAGAATAGGTTTATGAGTGTTTTAAACAAAACAGATTTTTTTTTAAAAAGTTCTGGGCCTGAAGACTTGTTATCTAAAGTTGACAATAGAAAAAAGTGCATTTTTCGAAAAATTAAATTAGCTATACTGTTTTATTCATAAGTATTTCAAAATTCTGTTCCGTTTAAAACACAGATTTTATAAAAAGGAAAATTTGTTGAAAATTTCAGATAAAACGCTCAAACGGTTCTCTTGGAATTTTGGCCGGCATATTGAGAAACCTCAAACGCATAAAAATTGAAAATAAACGATAAAAGATCTACAAATATATGTAACATTGTATATTGGATTTAATTTTAAAAACCTCCTCCTTGTTATGTTTTACTTTCTTTTTCAGAGGTTTTGTCACTTTTCTTCAGTTCTTTAGCCCTTAACTTTTGACGATGTAACTTGTTATGGGAGTTTAGTTTATAGATCGACGATTTAATGCGTGTTTTTTTTATGTCAATAGAACCGTTTAGTGTATAAAAACCTGGAACCATGTTCAGTTTTTCATATATTAGAGTTGAAGACTTCATCGCAATGTTAAAATTGACAAAAGCATCATAAGCACCAAACTTCAGCAAAGTCAGCGAGACATATTTCGTTTTCGGTATGCGATCCCAAATTTTCCCATAGAAAGACTCATTTGCATTTTGCGTTTTGCTGTGCAGACATTTTTTAAGCTCATCTTCTTTTGTGAACTCTTCAAACACAGGTTTAATCTTGTATACAACCTCTAAAGGTAGACCAGGTCCTGGCTTGTGGGTGTTAGTGCTATTTGTTTTGTCTCTGTTAAACTTACACCAACTGCTTACACCTGTTGGACAATGTGGATAGTGCCAATTATTTGCTTTTGATGATGCAACATGAAAAAGAGTAGCAAGCGCTGCTAATTTCATGGCAATTAAATAACCAGTATTCTGTCTAATTGCAGAAGGAGCACCCTCTGCATACTCGACTCATCACCTCAACATCTAAAACTTTCCCAATGTCCATTGAAAGTGCTGCAAATACACCATTCAATGATGAAAATCCCCTACGTTGCCACGTGCCACCACATGATACACTAACATCAAGAATCTCATTATTGTCTTGACACTGTAGTCTTAAATCAGATACAGCATCATTCATTGTTTCCTGTGCAACTTCCTCTGTAATATTAGTAATTTTTAAAACAAGTTTGTAATAGTTTTTTGGCGTCATTGGTTTTAGCATGTTCATGAGGGTTGTAAACCTTTCAATTCCGGAATGTCCTAATCGTGTATATATATATTAGGTACGTGAGTAAAAATTTCAAATTGTTTAAATACTATAATGTTATATATCATTAGAAAGAAGATTATTACAGTATTTTTTAAGGTGAAAAAATTATCAAAATTGAACAATTGGTTCAAAAGTTATGACGGTTTAAGTACCGATTTTTCGATATTAGGGTTTGTTGAAGAAACTGTTGTCAAAATAATGTTTTTCTTTACTCAAATTGTCATAACTTTGTCAATTCTTATCGAAAAACAAATATCTTAGTGTCAAAAGATAGGTGTAAGAGTGGGCTACAACTTTATGCTAAACTCTAACCACCGGGCGTTTCGGACGGACAGAGGGGGCACCAAACCTGGTGGTGGTGCCCGTACGAAACTGAACACTTTTTTCAGAAAAAAAGTTTTTTTTAAAGACATAAGCAATATAAATATTAAAACAAATTGTTTTAAATTTATACTTAACCATTAAAATATATGAGAGGTGTATGTTAGCAATAGAGGTGGGTGTGGTGGTGGTGGTTTGATACACCCTAGTATCAAAAACGACTTGGTTTTATATTTATATCTTTACTGAAATGTGTAAAATTAGTATACAATATAAAATTATGTTATACATGATCTTACGTCTACAAGTTGTATTTCTATTACAGGAGGGCGTATGCCCCCCCACCCACCCACCCATCCTAAAAAAAATATATACAATTACTGTTTTCAAAATTTGAATAATAAATTTAAAAATGAAATTATGAAATTGGAAATAAATTAAAAAATAAATTCATATCAGACAACCATCAAGTATGGAAGAAGAATGTAAAACTCATAGTAGATATGTTGATGATGTTTTAAAGGGGAAAGAGGCATACTAATACCCCTTCCCTCTCTAACCTAATATTATTATTTAATTGGTTATATATTACTAAAAAAATTATACAACTACTATTGTGGGGCTATAATTAGGTCAATAGGCTTTAAAAAACATGTCATCTTTATAACTAAGTATAGAAAAATACCTTTATTATTGTCTTTCACGTGATTCTCACATTAACAGAACCATACAGTATGGTTAACAAGCTAACCATTTTCTTCGGTTAATAAACAAATTTCCTGTTTCAAAATAAATATTATTTATGCAAGTCACAACACTTGCAACATATTTTTGACAAGTCACAACACTTGCAGTGTTATTAAATTAATTAAATTGTAACTCACTGGAAACAACATCAGCAGCAAGCTGGATCTTTTTCATGCAATAGTCAACAGCTCCAATATCAGATTCATCATCTTTCCAGTAAGAAATGGTGTAAATAAAGTTATTTTTTCTTTTATTAACTTTTTCTACTCTTTCGCTATATAAAACACTTTTGCATGTTTTTGGATCGTACCATTCATGTTCTAGTTTCTTCCGAACAATTCTATCTGACATGGCATCTTCTAAATCAAATAGTTGGTCATTGAACAAGCGCTTGCATGAATTAATAATTTTGTTAAAACTCAATTTGAATAGCTCACGCTCTAACTTTCTTTTTTCTTTTTCATCCATTTTTTGGCGCTTGATTTTTTGTCTTTGGCAAATCTCATCTCTCACTTTGCATTGATGCAGTTGATTTGTAAATCTGTTTTTATGTGCTACATTAATTGACCATTTGACAATCTTTTTTCTTAAACTTAAATCTTTTAAAAAAAATTTTTAAATCAAAACATTTATTCAACAAGGAATACTAACACAGCATAAAAATACTTTAAATGATATAGTAACTAAAACAATTCAAACTTAACTTACTGATTGTTTGTTCTAAATTGTCTACAGAAAAAAAAGAGTGACTTAAAAAAATGTAAGTATTAAGTATACAAAAATACAACTAACAAGAAATAATATTGTTAGACAACAATCTACACAGACATAATAAAGAACTGTATTAGAAAACTAATATCATTTATATATGTACATAAAGATTTAGATAGTGGCCAGATAATTTAAAAACAGTTTAATAAATTTATATTGAAACAACTTATCCATAAAGATATTTCTTATTAAATAAAAACAACGTTCAATCTTCAAATTAGATATGATTCATCAATAATTTAATTCACATCTAATTCTTATTATGAATATGATATGAAATACTAGATGAAACCTTTATTTTCTTCCTCCATTTTATTTCTAAATCAAATATAAAATCCAAGTCTTATTTTAATATTTACTAAAAATCGTTTTATTAAAGTAATTTCTTTTAAATGTACAAATTTTTTAACTATATTTTTATTCTAAAATATCTAGGTTTACAATATCAATTTATGACATAAGTCAAATATTGCTAATATGAATACTATATATGTAAAATAAATATAAATAAAAACAATCAATAGACCCCTCTGTCTCCCGCGCCAACATCAGGTAAAATGTAAAATAGGTAACAAAAGTGCAGCAAGAAATAAGGTGACTGCTACAAAATATTTTTCAACGAAAATTGGCAGGTGCATAGATAAATGAATAAATTTAATAAAAAAAGTAGATAGAAAAAAAAAAAGACTATATCCTGGACATTAAATTCACCACAGAAGTACAACCAAAATTTTGACATTAATAACTCGTTAATAAATTAAGTGAGTATAATTAAAAACCAATCGAACTAATGCTTCAACTATTCTTCTTTCTAAAAATAATCTATGTTGATAACGAATACTAAAAAGTTATTTCACAAGGCCTTCCTCAAGCACTCTAACTTTTAAGAGACTACGAAAAACGTGGAACAGAATTTTAGCACAAAATTCGGTTCCGTAAAACGCGATACTCACGTACCTATATATATGAGTCCTCATTGTATATACTGTTTGATTGTTTATATCAAAGTTTCCTTTTTTGTTAACTAACTTAGAAGTGTAAAAGTTATTTTGATATTTACACTTTAAACAAACAATAGAAAGTTTACATGCAAGTCCTTGCTTTTTACTTTTGTTTTCAATGATTGCTAAAGTCGTTTGGAAACAAGTCGGACAGCTCAAAACGCTAATAACGTCAGACAAAACTGAACAATCGATAATTCTATATCATGTCAGAACTTTGTTTTTAGTATTGGTATATTTTTGTGGAGTTGAGCTAATGACTGCTTCAAATTTGCGAAGAGAAGAGCTTGGCGTATCGAAGATATCAGTTTGACTATTTACAGGTGATTCGATATTTACACTTAAAGAAAGAAAATTTACATTATTTACACTCACACTGCTACTTATCACTTTTCTATTAAAAATCTTCTTTCTTTTGCCTGCTCGCTTAGTTCTAACTTTAATTCGATCAGCCTTAACCATGTCTGAAAACTAAAAAATTTAAAATTTCTGGCAAGAAAATGCGACAAAAAATAAGCTTTAAAACAACAAAACGAACTTAGTCTTTATATACCAAAAATAAAGTGCTAACAAGTCTAACAAGAAGCCAAAAGTGCTTTTAACTTGTGAAAATATTACGTTGTTTTGGTTTACAAGTGATTTTTTTAGGGGTAAAAAATTTTCTCTTTTTTGTACCTAACTCTCAAAAACAAAAAATTTTGGTATTTAGAGATATTTTTAGGTTAAACATTTCTGAAACCCCCATATATTTAATTGTTTAAATCAGTTTTTTTTTTTTTGATTTTTTAAAAATTTCTGGGGGAGTATACCCCTTAAATAAAAATAGTTTAAAGCAACTCGTTTATTCATAACTATATAAACTATATAAATATTGCCTGGGAAAGCACTGGTAAGTGAAGATCTTTATCACCATCAGAAAAAATGCTTTACGCGTAACATACTTCTAGATATACGTGCCCCCCTCCCCACTTTTTTTCTAAAAGACCTTTTTTTTTAAGAAAATTTTCGATATAGAGAACTTTTTTTAAAAATTGACGATTGTCCCTGAAAAGTTATGAATGCTTTAAACGTTTATGAACTTAACATTTATAATATCTTATGCTTAACGTTTTGTTGTATGAACAACCCATTATTAAACATTTTAAAAGATGTATGCACCTTTAAAGTAAAGAATAAATATAGTTTGCGAAAAAATAGCTACTTCTATGAACCCTTTTATCGATAAAATTTAATCAATTTTGTATAACTTATCGAGCACCTTATGTTTGGAAAATGTTTTTCAGCACAATTTTGATTTGTTAATCTCTTTTCCAATGTTTAAAATTAAGTTAAAGAATATTATTTTTTCAACGAACAATGTATTAAAATATTTTGTAGATATAACTTTTAACCATTTTTTTTTTCAACTGTTTTAGATTATTATTTTAATTTAAACTACTTGTTTAATATTTATTTACATTACAATTTTTATATGGTTCTGGCGACAAGATCATTATGATCTTCTTCCAGATTCTTAGTTTTTATTACAGGACAATTTCAAGTTTTATTACACGTTTTTAATACAGGATATAAAACCAGCCATTATTGAAATATATTTCCTGTGTAGTAGAAACGGGCCTTTAGTTTGCGCAAATAAAAACCCATCTGACATAACGCTTTGTTGAAGTACAGCCATGGCCGCAATGAGATCGTTCTGCGATGCGGTGTCGATCTTTCGAATTATTTTTTTTTACTGCATAGTCAACATATTTTTTATACAGCTTAGCTTTGGATTGTATGAAGACCAGGTTGGTTTGTTTGATTGGCGTCATAAATACATAGGTAAAGCCAAATATGTGTATTTTGAAACTAATCATTCTAGAAATCAAAGAGCATACGTCTCAACTGAATCCAACGTTATTGCTGCCATTAATGCCAAAACTGGGCATTTGTTGTGGCGAAAAGTATTTGCAGATGACGATGGAGATGTGGCAATGCTTTTTTACAAATCAAATGTATTAATAACAATTTCAGGGTCAAGTAAAATTATTCGTTCATGGAATTCTAAAAATGGTCATTTAATATGGGAGTCAGGCGTTCACAAGTTTATTCCTTTAGTTGATTCTCGCTTTAAAAATCTTCCAAACATAATGAAAAATCATCAGGCAACCATCTTAGAAGATGAAAGTTTGTTAGTTGTGTCAAACCAACAAATTTGTGTTGTGTCTTTAAATGATGGTTCAGAAATATGGCACTATGATGTTTCTGAATCGTCACAATTGTTCGGAGCATGGAATTATAACAATAAAATTCATTTATTTTCTGTTAAAATAATGAGTGATAAGTCTTATGTTTCCATATCTTATCTTGATCCGGAAACAGGAAATGTAATTGAAAGCATAGATGTAGAAGCTGATTGGATACTAAATGATCATATCAGCTGTGAAATTGTTTCAAGCTGTCTTATTTGTATTTCATCTAGAACAGAAGTTTTTGTTTTAAATTTAAAACCTGAAATATTATCTACTTTTTCAAAAAATAGTTTAGACTTAAAATATTTTATAGAAGATAGTGAGTTTGAAAAAGTTGAAAATTTTCAAATTATACCTTTATCATTAGAAAAGGTATCAGATAAAGCATGTATAAAGTTAGGTAAATACTCAGTATTATTCAAACTTAATGTAGACTTACTAGGTGTTCAAGTTGTTAAATTTCTTAAAACACCTGGGTTTTTTATGTCTATTGATGTTTTATCAAAAAAATTAATTTTTGAAATATCAGAGTCTGTTTTAAAAAATCAGCCATGTTTAAAAGTTAATGTATTTGAATATAATACACTAGAGACAGCTAGTAATCTAGAATCTGTTATTTATTTGGATGCAGAAATAGCACCACCAATTTATGGTGCTGTATATTTATATCAGAAGCAAAATGAGCTAAGTTATCGATTTTTGTTAATTTGTGAAGATTATTCCATGTTTCTTATTCAAAATGTTGGAAATAAAGAAGGAAAAATACTCTGGACAAGAAATGAAGGATTGTCACAAGTTTCTAATGTTAAAATGATTGAACTTCCTCCTTCAACATCTGCATTACAACTTTCTTTGCTTCATGATGAATTTTCTGTAAATCAAAATGGTAAATTTTTTATTATTAAAAAAATACTTCAAACATTAAATGTATAAAATTTTTAAACAATTTGTTATTAAATAACTTGTTTAATTTTTTTTTCAAAATCAAAGGTTGCCACAGCTTTTTAGATTGTAAATTTTGAACAAAGTGCTGACCTTATCTACTAAAAATTTTCATCCATTTTTATTTTTATATAAAATATCTATCATCCACTTTCTTTTTAAAAATTCAACTTGAACTTTTTAATTTTTAGTTGGTGTGTTTAACAAATTCATTAACAGAGTAAAAGCTCAATTTCTCCACTTACAAGCGTTTGTATCAAGTCTTAGAAAAAATCATCAATTTTCTAATAGAAATGCAGAAAAAAGTGTTTCTTTAAAGCGTGACCAGTTTAGTATTTATAAAATTATTTTGCTGATGACAAAAGCAAAGAAATTGTTTGCTATCAATTCTCAAAGTAATACCTTTAATACTATTTTTCGATTTTACTTGATATAAAATATTGTTTTTTGTTGTTGTTTCTAAAATTATTTAATTTTTTGTTATTTACTATCAATTTATAGATGGTGAAATAGTTTGGAGCCATTTTTTACCTCATGTAAGCTCTAATGGGAGTTTTGAAATTATTGAGCAACGTACTTCTGCCCATTTCCCACTTCCTTCACAGTGCATTTTGATTGCTCCTTTGAATTTAAATAAAAAAAATACAGTCATTTATAAGTTCAATCCATTAACTGGAGAAGGCTTGAAAGAGCCTGTTTCAATTGAAAGCTACGAGTATCTACAAGTTGCAGAACTTCCATTTGAAGGTACAGTCTTTTTATGTTCTGTTTGCTTTGATTTTGAATGTGCAAGGTTACCTAATTATAAAAAATGGCTTTTCAATTCCTTAATAAAATTTCACTTTTTATTTTTTAATGTTAAACATGAAAAAATCAAAAAACAAAAATCCTTTTTAATTCTTTAATTGCATTGAAATTAGTGATTTGTAGGGATAAAATTTATTTTTAGCTTGAAGAAAATTAAAAGAAAGTTATGAATATTTAAAAAATTTGCCAAAATTGTAATGTTTCCGTTTATAAAGAACAAATTTTTTTTTCTCTAGATGACAAGTCAGCTAAAGTTGTTGGTGTTGTTACTTCAGAGAAGCAGTTAAAAATTTATCCGCAAAATTCATATACTATTAATAAGCTTAAATCACATATGGACTCAATATACATTTACCTGGCAAATCAGACAACTAACACATTTATAGGTTATAAAATAAAAGAAACTCATAGTAATTTTGAATTAAACGAAGTGTGGTCAATATTTATCCCTGAAAATCAAAAATTGATTGTTCAAAAAAAGAAAAGAAATGATGAAGTTGTTAATTCAGTTGGGCGTGTCTTAGGGGATCATTCTGTTTTATATAAATACTTAAATCCAAATCTTATTGCATTTATGACACAGCAAGGGTCTGGTGTAAAAGGAACCTCATATGTTTACTTGGTTGATGGTGTAACAGGTTAGTTTAAATTTAGCCTATGTTTTACATTACTCAAAGAAAAATTTTTATTTGCTTTTTTCAAGTTGTTACTATGCACCTAAGAACAAATTCAAACAATTTTAAAGCTGAAAATGAATCAGTAATTGCAATCATTACTATTATTTCTTATTTATTAAGTATTTTAAAAATTATAAATACCATGCAATTAAAAAGAAAAAGAAGAGTTTTAATTCTATTTAATTCACTTTAAAAAAAGCATAAATAAAGAAGTATAAAATAAAAAATGTATGAATAATATGTTTTAAATAAAAGTTAATGATAAAAAATAATATATTTATAATGGAATAAAAAAAATTATTGATTGGTGTTAATACATTCGTGTGCTCATAGCTCTAGTTTACCAAATTGGAGGAGTATTTTGTTATAATATATATATACAGTAATTTGTGACATTAAATTTCTCTTTTCACAGAATTGTGTTGTTATAATAGGTTACTGTTTTGCTTTCATCATGCATATTTTGAATAAACAAAAACTTAGGATTTTGCGATCAAAATGCAGACAAACAAATCAAAAATGTATAACAACAATACAAGTTATTCAGTTTTCAATCCAAACTCTCAATAACTTTTTGAATTCTTGTTTAGTGTCTGTGAATTTTTAAGAGCTGATTATAGTGAAAGTTCTCATTTTGATCAGTTAATTTAAATTTGACATGATAAAACCTGATTACTCTATATTTTTATTTTTATAAGTCAATAGTTTTCTTCGGTAATAAGTAAAATTTAATAAAGAAATGAATTTAATGAATCTTAATTCGCTTAGGATGAGTATATTTTCCAAAATGTAACTAATTACCCCTCCACATTAAGCACCTGAGAATAAACAAAGAAAAAAAATTAGACAAGTTCAGGAAAATATTAACCAGCTCTCCAAATATTGACTGTTAAAAAGATATTTTTAAAATAAAAATATTAAAAATATATTTAGTTATATTTATTAGTATATATATAAGTATATAAATTTCTTTTTAAAAGTTGCGAAAAATTTGTTCAAAATGGTTTTTAATCTTTTAAATTTACTTTTTTTTGTATTAATACTTGTATAAGAATTACACATTTTTTTTTTTTTTTTTGTTATTGACTTCCTCAAGGCCGAGAAGGCCACTACAGATGAGGAGGCTACTTAATAGTGGTTATAACCCTCTCTCAACTCTATAACTCTGAAACACAAACCTTCTAAATCTAAACAAATATTTTCATTGAATCGTTCAAAATAAACTTGTGCTTTTTACAATTCATGTTGATTACATAGCCTCTTCATTTGTGAGCATTTCACACGCCTAAAAATAGTGCAATATAAATAGTTGCTTGTTTCTGTAAAAGCAATTCTTGAATTATAAATTCTTTTATAGACAAGAAAACAATCTTGAAAATTAATAAACTCCATAATTTCACACTTCTGAAATCATCACTAATGCTATACTGATTTAAAATTTGATACATGCTTTAGCAGGCTTGGTCGGGAAGCGGGAGCGATCGCCCTCGATTGCTGACCACGTAAATAATATTTAGTTGTGAAAAGCTGGCCAGATTTTTTATGCGTTTTGAGAACATTTTAAAAAGCAAAAAAAAAAAGCGACTAAAATAAATTGGGCCGATGAGAGACAATTACAAAAAAAAAAATGTAGGCAAATAAAATATCTTTAAACCCCAAAAAAACCTTAAGCTAAATAAATTACATTTAGAACAAATATTTTCTAAACATCGGTTTTTTATAATTTTTTTTATAAAATTAGGCGATGTTTTTTATATAAAGTAACAACTTACGATTGTTTAAAAGAGAAACAAATATTCTTTATTTAACTAAATTTGAAATTTTTAGTTTTACTTAAGCTTAATTTATTTTATAAATAAAAAAGTTAATTTTTTAATACCTATTTTATGTTTCGTGTAGTTTGAAAAGTTTAACATATTTGAAGCAATTCTTCTTAGTAAGATAAACAAATGAAATAATTAAATCATTGAATTATTATAGGAATTAAATTATCAAGATAGAAATCAACTTAAAAGGTTAAAAACACTTAATGACCAGGAAGCGAAACCGCTTCACAATATCGCTAATGATGTTTAATAAGTGGGCTTTTTAATTTTAATTAGTATTTAAGGCAGAAAAAAGTATAATGAGTTTTAAGAATGGTAACTTAAGCGAAAATAATTAGAGTTAGTAAACCAATATCTAGAAACTTTTCTTTATATCTAAATATTTGCTATTATATATTTGTGTTCTGTCGTGTTCTCAGGCGCGATGCTTGTTCATCCGTGAGTTACTTTGTATGCGTTGTTTGTGTTTAGTAACCAGAAACTTCTTATATGTTTGTTACATAATTAGTTTTATTAACTTTAACGATTATAACTTCATTAAAAACGCAATTATTTTTGTAAGTCTTTGTTTAAATCATAAAAATTGCTTTAAAAGATACATTACGATAAAAAACAAATACACAAAATTATATTTACATAAAGAATACAATCTCTTTTAAAATAAAAAATAAGAATATACTAATAAAATCTATGATTTATAATAAACTTTTAAAATTTTAACAATTTAATTAATATATATTTAAAACATTTATTTTTGTAAACAAATAATATATATTCTTAAAACAATTCTACAAATCTCAAAACGTAACAAATCGTGAATAATACAATTTTAACAGAATACTCTAGAACTTTATTTCGTTTAATCAGCGTATTTTTTGAACCAATAGTATTAGTTTGTTTGTTAATTTGGCGGGTTTTTAGTGTTCGCAAATATTCTTTTTATTCTTTCGCACAAAGATGTTTTGAGAACATTCAAGTTTGTTATGTTTCCATGTATGTCCGTAAAACAAAAATTCTTTGTTTCGTACATAAACTTAAATGTTCTCAAAAGGACTAAAAAACCTGGCCAGTTTTACGCAATTAAATATAATTTCCGTGGTCAGTATTCGAGAGCGATCGCTCCCGCTTCCCGACCAAGCCTGCTTTAGTTTTTTTTACAGATAACTTTTAAGATTTTGTTTTAACCCTCACACTCCTTGAGCTGAAATATGAAAGTTGATCATTTGCTGTCCAAGAAAGTCATCTAAGTAGAAAATTGAAATTCATTGAAGTGATAATAATTTTTATGTTCATATAATAAAACATTAAATGATACAGAAAATCAACAAAATCACAGCTGTTTCCAGTACTAAAATCAACAATATTTCATTCTGCATTTATATTAGAACTAATAAAGAGTTTATAAGTTTCTTTGTTATAATGATTATATATATTATTAGCATCTATGTTAATATTATTTTCATTTTTTTTGACAAGTAAATCTACAAGATGTAAACTTTCTAATTAAATATATAATTTCAAAAGCTTTATTTTTCTTTTATACTTTTTTCCAATTTTATCATTGAATCTTAATTATTCCTTTTTTTTTTTTTTACTTACTCAAGCTGGCTAACGTTCAAGGTAGCAAGAATCTGATAAGAATAGATCCTAATAACATTGTTTTATTGTACTTTTATACACATTTTCTTCAGGATTGGTATTATGTTTCTTTGTATTTTGTATTGTCTGTCTGCATTTTGATCCCAGAAAGCTTTGCAAAAAAGTTTATTAAATCTATTTTTAGAACCACAACAGTACCCTATTGAATTTACATTTTTTTTCATAATAATAAATAGGCTTCGATATTTGTTAAATTAAAATATTTATTCTTTAAGTTTAAGGGTTCAATTATAATTTTTTGAAATTGTGAAAAGTTGTTATATATATACAGCTCTTGATATCCTCGCAAATAAAATTTTTAAAATTAAAACTAAAATAGAAACTAGAGATTTTGGAATATTTGGAATTTTTTTTAATTTTAAGAAAACTTTTTTATAAACAAGTATTGCATCTTCGATAACATAGTATAACATAAAATTCTGTAAAAAAAGTATTATTGAATAACAAAGAATATCAATAAAAAAACAGCAATTTAAAAAATTATGCAACAAAAATAAATCAAAACTAATATTTAAAACATCTCCAACTTGCTTTTTTTTTTTTTTTTTGATAGCAATACATCTTTTTTGCATTAATTTCACAAGATTTTTGCAAACTTTCCTTGGAACTCTTCTCCAAATGGTATCTAATTTTTGCTTCAGGTGTACCACGTCCCTGGTAGTACAGCGCTCAACTTGTTTCTCCACGCAGCCACCTTGTTCATCAAGGTTCGTGTTTCAGAGTTATAGAGTTGAGAGAGGGTTATAACCACTATTAAGTAGCCTCCTCGTCTGCAGTGGCCTTCTCGGCCTTGAGGAGGTGAATAACAAAAAAAAAAAAAAAAAAAAAAAAATGTGTATATGGATTTTATTTGTATCTTGACTAATTCTTTGTCCATCCAAGCTCAAATAGATTCAAATGTATTCAAATCAAATGTTATTGTTATATTTAATTTTTCTCCTCCACAAAATTTCTTTAACTTTTTTACCTCTACTAAAATAGCAGTAAACCAATTAACAGGAGAAGTAGTTGAAAAGATTAACTTTCGAGTGGCTGACCTTGGTATGTTTTTGGCTATATCTTTTTTTTTTCAAATTGAAAAGACTGCCTTATTATTTGGAAATCTGTTTCTATTTAAATAAACAAAACTCTACAACTCTTTACTTGCTGGTTGAGAAGTTGAAAATGTAAAAACTATTTTCACAACTTTCTCTTAATTTGAAACTTGCATTAATTTAATTTGCACTAGAAAATTGGGTTTAGCTACTATCTCTTTGCTGCCAATCAGTGATTGCAAAATCATCTTTTCCAACTGTCAATTTTTCAAATCAAATATTAAATAATCAAGGACAATCAGTAAGATCCACTAGATAATATGTTGGATGGAAAAAACCCAGTGTACATATTTCATGGTCATTTTCAGTCATGGTTTTATGGATTGAAATAGAATGTGAATCTCCTCTATACTATGTGAATAAATTCCCATTGGCATAAAGTGACAATTTTTAGTACTGAGTCTTCATTCTGTATAGATGCATTAAGTTATCAAATCCTTTATAAAGTAGACAACTAACTGTAGTACTGGTTTTGATAATGGTTTCAAAACATAAATAAAACATATAAATTACATTGTCCTTTTTTGTTTTTTTTTTAGATACTTGTTGTTAGATGTTAATATATTCAGATTTTTTTGTGCATAGAGAAGTGCACCTCAGTTGACTAAATTCAAATAAACTAATTTGATTTCAAAATTATACTATACCTGACTATACCAGCATGTTAAAACTACATGTTTGTATTTTCTCAAAATTTGTTTTTCATTAATATGATTTTGTGTTATACTAAATTATTCAAGATGGGATGCTTTTTGCTTAAAATATGCTGTCTGTTTTCCAAAATTGTCTAAAATATTTACTAAGTAAATAAAAAAAGTAAATAAAGAAAATGTTACTCAATAACAGGCAGCCATATTTTTTAACTAAAATCCTATATAGCTCTCATGTTGAATGCATTTTCGGTTACAATGCTTATAACAAATTTTCTATGCATTATTATGCAATATTAATGATAACTTGTTGCTTTTGACCAGTAGAAGAGATATCTGATATCAAAGGACCATTGTGGCTAATGTTTGAATTATATATATATATATATATATATATATATATATATATATATATATATATATATATATATATATATATGTATATATGTATATGTATATATAGGGGTAATATATTAAAACTAGGTATGTAATATACATTATAAGGTGCCTGATGAACCAGTAGTGATTTGCTCTATTAGCCAATTCCAATGGCTGATAATTGTCCTATGATATTGGTTACCAACGACATTGGGGTCTTCCATAAAAGTATGTATGCACAGGCTTGGTCGGGAAGCGGGAGTGATCGCTCTCGAATACTGACCACAGAAATTGTATTTAGTTGCGAAAAACTGGCCAGGGTTTTAGTCGTTTTGAGAACATTTAAGTTTATGTACGAAACAAAAAGTTTTTGTTTTACGGACATACATGGAAACATAAAAAACTTGAATGTTCTCAAAACATCTTGGTGCGAAAGAATAAAAAGAATATTTGCAAACATTAAAAACCCGCCAAATTAACGAACAAACTAATTCTATTGGTTCAAAAAATACACTGACTAGCAAAATAAAGTTCTAGAGTATTCTGTTGAAATGTTTTTGAAATTGTATCATTCTCGATTTGTTACGTTTTGAGGTTTCTAGCATAAACTGTTTCAAGAATATATATTATTTGTTTACAAAAATAAATCTTTTAAATATATATTAAGTTGTCAAAATTTTAAAAGTTTATTATAAATTATAAATTTTATTAGTATATTCTTATTTTTATTTAAAAAGTATGTATTCTTTATGTAAATGTAATTTTGTGTATCTGTTTTTTATCGTAATGTATCTTTTAAAGCAATTTTTATGATTTAAACAAAGACTTACAAAAATAATTGCGTTTTCAATGAAGTTATAATCATGAAAGTTAATAAAACTAGTTATGTAACAAACATATAAGAAGTTTCTGGTTACTAAACACAAACAACGCATACAAAGTAACTTGTGGATGAACATGCATCGCGCCTGAGGTCACGACAGAACACAAATATATATAGCAAATAATTAGATATAAAGAACCGTTTCTAGATACTGGTTTACTAACTCTTATTATTTTTGCTTAAGTTACCATTCTTAAAACTCATTATACTTTTTTCTGCTTTAAATACTAATTAAAATTAAAAAGCCCACTCACTAAACATCATCAGCGATATTATGAAGCAGTTTTGCATCCTGGTCATTAAGTGTTTTTAACCTTTTAAGTTGATTTCTATCTTGATAATTTAATTCCTATAATAATTCAATGATTTAATTATTTCATTTGTTCATCTTACTACGAAGAATCGCTTCAAATATGTTAAACTTTTCAAACTATGCGAAACATAAAATAGGTATTAAAAAAATTAACTTTTTTATTTATAAAATAATTTAGCTTAAATAAAACTAAAACTTGCAAACTTTGTTAAATGAAGAATATTTTTTTCCTTTTTAAACAATCGTAAGATATATAAAAAACATCGCTTAATTTTATAAAAAAAAATTATAAAAGAGCGATGTTTCAAAAATATTTGTTCTAAACGTAAATTATTTAGCTTTAAGTTTTTTTGCATTTAAAGATTTTTTATTTGCCTACATTTTTTTTTTTGTAATTGTCTCTCATCGGTCCAATTAATCTTGTACCCTTTTTTTTTTTGCTTTTTAAAATGTTCTCAAAACGACAAAAAAATCTGGCCCGCTTTTTGCAACTAAATATTATTTACGTGGTCAGCAATCAAGAGCGATCGCTCCCGCTTCCCGACCAAGCCTGTATGCAGGTATAGGAAAGTGGTTACCTAAATAAGTACCAACGTGTTTAAAAGGGGTGTTAAGTAAAGTGATTATGTACTTTATTCTCTTTCTAACCTAAAACCTGATTTCTTTTTTTGAATTTAATGAGTTTTTTTTTTTTTGACTTTAGTCACAACTGTTTTATATTTCATTTTAAATAATTAAGAGAATAAAGCAAGCAATAGTTGTTCCAAATAATGTTTTTAATTTAAATGCAAACTGTTTCTTTTTTTTTAAATTATACAACCTGGTTTTTATCATTTCTATCAAAATGTTGTAACCAGATGATATTTTGATGAAAGTATAATTTTTTTTATCATTAACAGTTAGATTAATATTTAATTTTTCCTTTTTTTTTAATGTACTACTTTAAATATTTTCAAAGTAATATATTAAGGTTAGAAGGGGTAGAGAAGCAAAATAATCATGCATCAACTAACCATTAGTTATAGACAAGCGAAATGTACATACATCGAAAAATTGTTTTTAAGATTGAGTTTTTTAATTCATTAAATTAAACCTCCTTTTTAAATTCATCTATAGAATTTAAAAAAGGGTTTAAAAGATTTATAAAGACTAAATTAACACAAAATAAATTTGTTTCACAATAAAATATCCCTTAAAATGTTAAATTCAAAGAACGTCATCATTTAGCAATAACAAAAACCATAATATTTTTAAGCATAAAAAAAAAATTATGCATATAAAATCGTGTTAACAATTTAAAAAAAAACTAATTGGTATTTTAAAATACAAGCTGTTCAAATTCATTTCTACCCATTTTTAAATTTTTTAAAATTTTAAGGTAACATCAATTTGAATTAACAGCTATTAATTTAAGTTTAATTCAAAATCGACTAATATGTTACTAGCGACGCTGAACTATTTGATTAAGTAATTATTTTTCATTACTATATTTTTATTAGTATATTTTATTAAAATTATTAATTGCCTTATTAAGATTTTTGGCCTAAATGTTATTTTTGAAATGAATAGCAGAAGTTTTAATTTTAAAAAAATCCTATTATGTTACAAATTTTTTTTTTTTTAAATTCTGAAAATTTGTTATTTTTAAGTACTTTGGTCAGATATTGATCAATGTCAATACACATTTTTTTTTTCCATTGACCTAAGATAATGTTATGATATACATTCAAACTTTTTCCCAGGGATTTGGGTGACAGCCTTCATTTTAACACCAAAAATTAATAAAAGTTTACAAATTATTAATTTTAAATAAAATTGAATAAATAAGACTATTAAGTCCATAGAGTATTTTTGAATTCCTCAAGCAAAAATTGATCTAAGTTCTAAATTTCAGCAAAAATCTCCTAACCATTATCAAGATATTATTTCAAAGGTGCTTTATTGCTCTTAACCGTAAAAATGCTGAAAAATGAAACAATTCTGAGATGAATAGGTCACATTGTCTGGATGGTTTCATATGAAATGACACTTGAAGTTTAATTTAAAAATTTAAACAATGTAGAAATGTTTTTATATAAAGATGCTATGGAATCTTATTTTATTCCATTTTTTTTAAATATAAAATGTTTTTTTTTGGAACTATTATAATCTGCCTGGGAATAACAGGTCAGCATTGGTTAATTGAGACACAAAAGGTGATCTGTCTTTGCTTTACTTTGGCATATAATTGCTAACCTAAATTTTTAAAAGTTTCTCAATGCAAAAATAAATATATGTAAAAAATATATAATTGATTCAACATAAATTATTTTTATTTTAGCGCAATTATTATGTTATTAAGTTTTAAAATCTAATATTGACTTATTTTATTAGGTAAAACCATTCATTTACATGTTGACAGCTATTTTTATATTATTTAAGAGGTTTGGACCAGCAATGGTGTGTGATGATATTTTGTTATGACAGCATGTCCACTGCGTGTTAATTGTTTTGAGAACATTTAAATTTAAATTTCTTCCCATGTATGTCCCAATGAAAATAAAATTCAAGTACCTGCTTAATGAATCAACTTCCTATATTTAAATCTTTTATAATCAAATATTTTATATTACCAAATCACTTTTAAGTAAAGCAACAATTTACAATTAATAAGATAAAATTACATGTTGTATAAATTATATTTAAAGGGGTTATCTTTTTTGCAGATATTTTCCAGAATTCTGGATATTTTTCTTAACATTTAGTTTTTTCAGATATCCAAAATGTTTTCCATACTTTCAAGTTTAGGTATACATTTTTTTGATATATTCTTTTTTTAAGCTTTTTCACTCATCACTCATACAAAAATTAAAAATAGTTTAAAAAAAAAAAGAAACAACTCAGCTAAAAGCAAAATTAAGAGGAAAATAAGGGAAAATATATTCCAGACTTTTTCTGGATATTTTACCTAAACAATTTGATGGATTTTTAAAATATGGCCTGGATGATCTATATATTTAAGTTTATTTGTAAATATATGACATTTTTTTATTTAAAAAATATATTTTTTATTTTAAATGTAAATCCTTTCAAACAATTTGTATAATTGGTTTTATAAACAACATGACTTTAAACAACAGTTGTGTTTGCAACAAAGTTTTTTAATAATCATTCAAGTTAATAAAACTAATAACCAAATAAACAATAGAAATTACTAGCAACTGAATACCACACCAGAGGTTCAAACAGATCACAAACATACATATATACATAGTGACTTAGAAGTAAACCAGCATCAGAATTAAAATTAAAATATTCACTTGCTAAACATTATCAGTGGTATATTATACCACTGATAATGTTTATATATTATATTTATAAAGTTATTACTTTTATTATTATTAGTATATTATATTTTATAGAAATATTACAGTCTGAGTTCCAATGTTATTAATTTTAAACATTATCTTAAATGTCGTTTATTAAAATATTATACTACATTTATAGATTTTTAAGCTTTGTTTTGTTTTAGTTAAAGGGACTACCAAGTCCCGAAAAAAACGTCTGAGCAAATTTTTTTTGATTAAAACTAATTAATAAATGTATACCAAGAAAAACAAATCTTGTTGTTTTAGTTGAAGCTCGTCTTCTCCGTTTTTTGAGTATGTAAAATAAACGCAATTTTCCAGGCGCATTATACAGACTTGATAATTTATTCAAGCGCGTTTAATTCATAGGAGTTTTAGAGCATGACATCATTGGAAACATTCTAGAAATTCTATAAAAATTTTACTATTAAATTTTACTCAAATAGCTAACTATAGTTACTTATTTTATTAAAAGTTTATTTTATTAATTGTTCGTTAGTTTTTTACAAATCTAACGAGCAATTAATTAAACCAAGCACTAAGAAAAGATATAAAAATTAAGAATATACTAATAAAATATATAATTTGTAATTAACTTTCAAAATTTTGACAATTTAAAAAATATATATTATAAAACATTTATTTTTGTAAACAAATGATAATAGTTTTACGGCTTTACAGATGTGGCTCTGAGAATGAGCCATAATATAAAAGTAATAGTTCATTTGACAATATATTCTTAAAAAAATTTATGCTAGATATCTCAAAACGCAACAAATCGTAAATAATACAATTCCTAAAACATTTCAACAGAATACTCTAGAACTTTATTTCACATAGTCAGTGTGTTTTTTGAACCAATAGAATTAGTTTGTTCGCAAATTTGGCGGGTTTTTAGTGTTTGCAAATATTCTTTTTATTCTTCCGCAAGATGTTTTAAGAATATCCAAGTTAATTATGTTTCCATGTATGTCTGTAAAATAAAAATTAATGTATATTAATTTTTTAATTTTTAAGCCCCCGCTATAATATATATTGGATGTTATAATGGAAATATAAATAATGAAATAAGATCACCTCAATACCAAAAAATAACATTTTTGAAAATCAGAGAAAAAATGCGTTAATAATTTTTTTTTCAATATTTACTAAGTAAATTAATAAAAGTGCATTATTATTTAAGTTAAAAATTATTTTATCTAATATTTTGAATAAAAAACTTATAACAAAAGAAATCAAAATACATGTGGTCTAGACGATTATTTTAAAAAAGTTGCGCAAATAAAGTACTATTTTGTTTTTTATTTTATTTTTGTTTTTAATTTTATTCTGTTTTTAATTTTATTTTGTTTTTAATTTTGTTTTACAAACACATTTTAGAACTTTAAAATATAATAAAAATGAATATGATTTGGAAATTGTATGTAAAAAATAACAATCAGTGTTTTAAACAAACAAAAAAAAATCTATGATGTCATGCACTAAAACTCCTATGAATTAAACGCGCTTTAATAAATTATCAAGTCTGTATAATGCACCTGGAAAATCGCGTTTATTTTACATACTCAAAATACCAGAGAAAACAGAGAAGACAAGCTTCGACTAAAACAACAAGATTTGTTTTTCTTGGTATACATTTATTAATTAGTTTTGATCAAAAAAAATTTGCTCAGACGTTTTTTTTAATATTCTCTTTAATATGAACACAACATGTCTCAGGACTTGGTAGTCCCTTTAAGTTTTTTAAGTAAAGTTTTTTTGCATTTGTCTCTTGTCAGTTAAGTTAAGCTTTTATTGGACATTTTTGTTCTAAAAATGTTTAAAAAGTAGCGGTCAAGTTGTTGCAACAAATTATATAGATGGTCAAGAATGGCTTGTTGTCACATACATTGCCATCAAAGCCTGGTTTAAGATCAGTTTAATAAAAAAAGTTTAGTTATGACATTTGGAGAAGAAACATTCTTTAAAAAACATTAAATTTTTTTTAAAATTTAAAACAAATTATAGTTTTTTATTAAAGCAATTAAAAACAAAAAGTGCTACAAAGTTTCTAGACAATTCTAAACAAGTGGTAATATGCCTAATAAAAAAGTTATTAAAAAATGGGAGTTGAAATGTTTCTGCTTTCTAACAAATGGTTAATACTGTAATATTTTTTTAAACTTAGTCGTTAACTAAATTTACATTACTAAATCCTTTTCTTTCTATGATCAATCTAAAAAACCAATGAAAATGTAATAAATAAACTATAAAAATCAAAAGTAAAATTTTGTTATCTATTGTCACTAAGCACTGCACTCTAGTGCTGACCTGAAATTCTTTAGAATTCGTGAGCTGCATAACTGAATAAGATTATGCTAATATTTGATTTTTGTTTTAATTCTTAAATTAGTACTTGATAAATTATAGAGTTTATAGTTTTTATTTTAGATTTTTTTTAAAGTTTTCAACTTTTCAAGTTGAATATTTTTTTAAATACGCATTAGAGCATGTCTAATGTTGAAAATTTCTTTGCTATCAAAACAAAAATTTTAAAGTTAAACTTTGATTAATTTTAAAAAATGTGTAAAATTTCGGATTATTTGGGTTGTTTCATAAGTCATTTTTGATTATATTTTTGAAGGCAAAATGGACAAGTTTATTTAAAAACAAAAACAGCTTTCTGCTAAACTGAACATTTGAAGGTTGTAATATATCTCATGATGGTTACGATTCAATTGAGACTTTTTGAAATTATATAGTATATCTCATCTGCCCCCTGTCTTCATAAATAATGCTGGTTCTATGGTACGTAACCATATTTGTTAACCATGGTTACATATTATGATTCTATATAAAGTTTAGTTAAAGCAATTTAATTTTTAATTTTTATTTTTGTTTCAGGTTTTATAATTTATTCATCCTTTCACAGAAGTGCTGATCTTCCATTGGATTTGATTCATTCAGAAAATTGGCTTATTTATCAATACTATAGTACAAAACATCGGCGAACCGAGATGTCTGTGGTGGAGCTCTATGAAGGATTTGAAGAGAAGAACAAGTAACTTTTAAAAAATGTTTAGATTGATGTTACTAAAACCCATTATTATTTGTTAAGCTACTAATTTGATTCGTTTCAACTATTAGTTTGATAGTTATGAATATTTACTATATATTAGCAACCCTCGGAATTAGGGTCGGCATTCAGCAATGCTGACCTAACTGCCGAACTTAAAGTGTTTAAGGTCGGCAAAAAATTGCCGACCTCATTTCAATGTTTTATGGTGAGACCTTTGTATCAAATATTTTTTGCCGACCTTATGCTGTCCTCAAAAAGATTGAGGTCGGCAATAATTTGCCGACCTCATTTTTCCTAATTCCGAAGGTTGATATTAGTATCATATTTATAATTACTAGTTGTATTTTTTTTTTAAAATCTGTTTATAGATTTATATTTATTATTATTCTTTGTTTCCCTTTTTAAAACTCTTTTTTAAAAGAAATTTTATTAAAGTAAATAATTGTGTTGAATATCAACTGTTACTTGTTAATAAATGAATAATACTTTTTTATATTGCAAGAACATTGATAAAGTTTAGTTTTGGTGTGCATAGAGACTCAATTTTTTGAATTTGTAAACTATGTTCTCTCAAGATATGTAATATTTAGTTTATTTGCTTTAACAAACAAATTATATTCACCAACTAAACTATGAAATGTTCATGAATGGAAGTTAGTAAATGAAAGTTATAAACAACAAAAATATTTTAGTTCTGTAGTATTTTGAATCTTTTTTGTTTCTGATGTTTGTAAACAACTTGGTAGAAGTTGTGTTAAATACATTAAAAATATATAAGCAGGTAATAGCAAAATATTAACTATAACATTTTTTATTTATAAACAATCAGAAATTACTGACCTTGATAACATTGTAAAACGGTGTAAAGAAAAGGGTGTAAGGTGGAAGAATGGATTTTAATTCCAAAAAGTGTAAGGTGGTGAGGTTTGGCAATCAGCAATTTTTTATATAAAACTTAATAGAAAATTATATTAGAAAGTTGTGTTGAAAATAAATAATCATAAATATATAATATTGAAAGTTGTATTAGAGAGATTATTATTAAAAAGTTTTTTTTTTATAGTTATTAAAGTTTTTAAAAAGCTTTTAAAACTTAAGATTGTAAAATATGCAGAGTTTTGTACATAAACCGTGCGTGGCTTCATCTTATTTTGTGACTCATCTCAGCCAAATTTAGCCAAAATTTTCTATGCTTGGAATAATTTAATACAATAAATGTAATTGGGTTTAGGGAGGCCACCTTAAGTCTGAACTTTGCAACCTAGCCCTAAATGCCGAAAAAAAAGTTTTTTCCAAGTATGTCATGTTGGATCTCAAAAGCAGCGAAATATATTAAAATTTTAAAAATAATTTTAATTTATGAAAATTTTTTGTATAATACTGTGTAGATAATTTGAATTAATAAAAACTAAAAGTAGAAAAAGTGCTTTTTAACAAGATTTTCTTAATGTATAAAATGTTTTTGAAGTCAGTTGTTTATTGTACTTCATTTTTTACAAATTTGCAATAATCTTTGATTTTGCTTATGTGAATAATATAAAATATAATATAATTTTAATAGATTATAATAAATTTCTCTTTATCTATATTTTTTTAGCACAGCATTCTCATCTCTTGATCCAGGTTCTTCTCCAATGATACTTTCACAAGGCTATTTCTTGCCTGTGTCTGGTGTAAGAACATTGGCAGCAACAATAACGCAACGAGGTATTACAAACAGAAACATTCTCATTGGTTTAGAAAATGGTTTTATACACTCACTGCCGAAAAATTTTTTTGACCCTCGAAGAAATCTAAAACAAAGTGAAATGTTGAATGAAGAAGGTGTTCTGCCATATTCTCCAGAATTACCTGTCTCTCCAAAAGGTTTTATTAATTATAATATGACTGGTAAGTTTTTTTACTAGAATATTAGAAGTTAGAATAAAGTTATTTTGTTTGTACATATTTCAAAATTAGCTGATTATTTTAGTTGAAAAAATTCGTGGCATTCATACTGCTTCTGCTGGACTTGAATCAACATCTCTAGTTTTAGCATATGGTCTAGATTTATATTTTACTCGTGTTATGCCATCTCGAATGTTTGATGTTTTAAAGGAAGATTTTGACTATATTTTTATATCAGGTGTTCTTTCGCTGCTGATTTTTTCATCATTGATATGTGGCAAAATGGCTTTTATTAAATCTTTAAGAATGACATGGCAATGAAGAGTTCTATAAAGATTTCTGATAATATAATTTATATAGGAAAATATACATATGCAAATATATTGTATTTTTTTGGAAGTAAAAAAATGCAGGAAGTTATGTTTGATATATCTATTTAATTTCTAATTTAATGGCTTGTATAATAACTTGTGTATTATATACATTATAAAACTATTTTGCAATTTTTTAATTATATTTTCATTGTAAAAGTTTTCTTTATTTTTAATTTTTTTTTTTAGATTTTAACAAGGAGTATTTATTTAGTTGTTTATATTTAATATTGTATTTCACTACATCTAATTTTTAATTTCAATTGATTTTACCTTTTCTAAATTTTTTCTATTAAACTAGTTATAACTTATAATTGATTTTCTAATTGTCATTTGATTAAAAGAAAACATGAAAAATATGAGAAAATTTATTTTGATATATATATTTTTTATGATATTGTAAAAGAGTTATAGGTAATAATGTAAAGATATAAGTTTAATCAAATAAATGATAATAAAGTAAATGTTTGAATAAATGATGTTTTAATATGTAAGTTTGTTATTTTTCATTTATTCTAGTTTTTATTAAAATATAAAATAAAACATGCAAGAACGACAAATTATTAGTGAGCAGCCAAAGATAAGTGAAGATGAAAAGAAAAAGCTATTAGCTGAATCAGAAACTTCTTTTTATTACCGAAGGCGTATCCAAATTAAAGGTCTTCCTACTAATGTATCAGAAGAGGTTTCGTTTACTTTCTTTACAACTTTTTTTTTTAGTTTTCTATTAGTTTTAGATAATAGGTTTAGCACGTTTTACTTTTTATTTGTTCTTAAACAATATTTTTAGCAAGTTGCAAAGATTCTTCTGACTTCTTTTAACTACAACAATATATACAAAGATGCAAATAATACAGGTTGAATATTTATTTACTTTGGATTTAAATTTCATATATATATATATCAGGCCTTGTTATTCCCAGAACATGCCTTTGTTCTTCCCAAATTCACTTTACTCTTGGTTTGTAGAGTAGGTAGCGACGCTCCTTCGGCAGGGTTGGCAAAAACCCGGGTTTTTTAAAAAAAACTCGGCCCAGTGGGTTTTATTGGGTAAATTTGGGTTTTTTTGGGTTTAATTTTTTTTGTGTTTTTGTTTAATGATATTGAAAATTAGTTTTTTTCTACTTTAACTTTATTTAAAATATATTTTATATATTGTTGTTTAATTATTTATAACAAGAATTTTTCAAATTATTTTGAAAAAGATTTTTAAATATAATTTAAAACTATAATAGAAAAAAAAAATTTCATGCTTAATCTATATGTATTGATTTATTTTAAATTTAAAAGTATTATTCTATATAATTAAAAATGTCAATGAGAAAAAGTGAAAAAGAAGGCTAGAGAATGGGAGGTAGTAACTGAAGTTTCAATTAAACTTTGAACTTGAAATTCGAATGAACAAACTTGTTCCTCTGCACAGCGGCCTTGTTTATAAAGATTCGTGTTTAGGAGTTGAAGAGTTTTTTTTTTTTTTTAAATCAATTCACCTCCTCAAGGCTTAAGGCTACTACAGGCAAGGAGGCTACTTATTTGTGGTTATAACCCTCTCTCAACTCTATAACTCCGAAACACGAACCTTGACGAACAAGGGCGCTGCGCGGAGAAAGGAGTTGAGCGCGGTACTGCCAGGGACGTGGTGGGAATCGAGCTCGGAACCTCTCACTTATGAAGTGAGCGCTCTACCACAACACCAACACCACTACCGCATAAGAGTTGAGAGAGGGTTGTAACCACAACAAGGTAGCCTCCTCGACTGTTGTGTTGGCTTCTCTGGTCACTACTACTCATTTAAATTCAACTTGGGAGGTGAATAACATAAAGTAATAAAAATCTCAATCGATAAAAATATTTGAATAAAAATTGTAATAATGTATTTCCAAATAATGATTCAAATAATAGTAAACCTGCTCTGATAGCTGTTATTGTTGGTTATAATAGTTAATAATAAAAGTTAATAATAATTAAGTTAATAATAATATTTAATAGTTATTTTAGTAAATAATATTATAGTTATAATGTTAAAGTTGGTTATAATAGTTCATAAACTTATTAAATATCTTTAAAAAAACCCAATAAAACCCAGATTTTCCAGGGTTTTATTGGGTTTTTTTAGGCGGGTTTTTTTGGGTTTTATTGGGCGGGTTTTTTAATGCCAACCCTGTCCTTTGGGAGCTGAACTTGCCTTCACAGGTCTTGGTAATGTGGCCTCCGCAAGGCAATTAGCTGGCGGAGGATAAACCACAAAACCAGTTTATATCAAGTGAAAGAAAAGATTTTAAAAAAATTATAAAATTTAAATTTACAAACAATGAATGATTATTGTAAAAAGAGCCATTTAAGTATAAATCAATTGCTGTCAGTATTCTTAAATCCATTGCCAGACTATTATCACCACACAGATAAATCGAAAATGAACTAAATAAGCAATTGCCAGTTGATTCAGATCTGTAAAAAAGGCAATTAATTCTACAATAGGCTCAATGGGAAATAAAAATACAATAAATTCTACAATAGGCTCAATGGAAAATAAAATTGGATTGAATCATTTAATTACAATAAATCAATTAGGTAAAAAGTTAAACCATATAGATAAAGGCAAAAAAATGTATTTCATAATATTATTGCTATATAAATTCACATCCCCAAATGAACGAACGCAGGGATAATATGTTTATAAATTTTAAATGTAACTTTTTATTTTACTTTTTGGAATAAATAAAGTAAAGCTTATTTCACTGCCAAAGTTATTCTTGACTCCTGAAGAATGTCGCGCTCAACAGAAAGATTTCTCTTTATTGACTTATGAACAGTCAACAACTGATAAAGATCTGGCTTATGAAGGAGATTAATCTTTATTGACAGTTCTGAATATAGAGTTTGTAAATTTTCAATAAATCCATTCTCAAACAAACACCTTACAGATTGTAGAGAAATGCACGCCATATCAAAAATTATTTATAAGTTATTTAAAAGATACATAGAGTTATCGTTAGAAAAGGTTTCTTTTTAATTATTAATGGGGAAATATATATTTCTTGACAGACAGTGTTATAAAAATGGTGAAGCAATGCACATGACACAGGGCTATTGTGTGTGGATTTTTTTTTACTTTTTTATATATATATATTTTCCGTTTGTTATAATAACAAAAAGAAATTACTATTGAATAAAAACCAGGCAGAAGCAAGAGAAAGACAAATTATCTTATCACCGACCCCCCGTTGCATTGGTGTTTTGTAAACGTTTTAAATATTTACATGCGCAATAATTAATAAAAATAGTATATACACAAAAAAACTTTCAAAATGAAAAATAGAAGCTTTTGACAACAATATTTCAACAGAATAATTGAGTTAATAAAATGAAACAAAAGATAGATAACCAAGAAGTTATCAATCCACAAAAATTTTATTGTGTTTTTTTTTTTAAATAATGAAATATAACTAAATATTTATTACTAATTATTTAATATCAATGAAAGCACAACAAAGGAAAAACAAAATTAAAATGTTAAAGAAATGTAGTAAAAAAGTTCAAGAAATGTAGTACAGATTTAAAATAATTTTTTGATTCAAACAATTAAGTTGAATTGTTCAAAAAATTTCAAAAATCTCAAAAATATATAACATATTTCATCAGCCTGAGCATTGTTTAGTTTAGTAAAAAAGATGTTAGTCAATGGATCTAACAAGACTAACCCTAAACCCACCCCTGAGATGTTATTAGCAGAACTTGTTTTTAACAAATATACATATCTTATATTTATAGCACTAGTATAAGTTTTGTTTTTAAAATAAAATAGATATAAATTGGATTTTTAAACCATTTACTTATTGATTGTGTTATTTTTAGTTGGTTGTAAAAGTTTGGTTCGGTTTATAAAAAAAACAGTGAAATTCTTCTACACAAACGGTAAAGGGAAAACCTAAACCCCATTTATAACTCTACTTTTTTGTATTGATGTCATTAATTACAAAAGCGCATTAATTAGACCAGTATTTTTATAAATTGTAGAGCCGGAACTTACCTTTGAGATAAAAAAATGATGTTAAAATTTATAAAGTTATTCACTTTAACTGTCAAAAAATAAATAAAAAAATTTGGCTTTGACAAAATCTTTGCATATTACTCGTAAACTAGTTAATCATTTTTAATTGACGTTTAATCTTTTGATCAATTCAAAAAGTTGATAAAGGAAAAAGTTGTGTTAAAAGCAATTTTAAAACTGAAATGTATAATAAAGTTATATGTAATACAAATATTTTAAAGTAGCTCAACTTAAATATATTAAATTTTCTTACTTTAATATAGTTTGAGAATTTGAGCAGTAAAAAAAAATTGAAACTAAAGTAATAATAGTAAACTAAAGTACTGTAAAACTAAAGTAAAGATAAAGTAATAAACTAAATAAATAAACAATGTAAAGCGTTTTAAAATTTTTAAAAGAATTTTATTTAAATTTAATAAAATAAATTTATATTTAATTATATGTAATAACAAATTTTATTTAAATTTAATAAAATAGAATCAAAATATTTATTTAAAAAAAAAACTAAAAATAGAAAAAAAAGTAAATTTACCTGTTTTTTTATCTAATAAAAAAAATACACAAATATTTTTTACAACAATTAATAACAGCTTAATGTTTTCCGCATAAACTGTTCTAAAAGATGTTTAAATAAACTAATTGAAAAATTTTAGCATAACGTAAATTGCGAAGCGCATACATGAAATTGTGAATACGTATATATATATATATATATATATATATATATATATATATATATATATATATATATATATATATATATATATATATATATATATATATATATATATATATATATACATACAGTGGTGTACACTGGATTTTTAGATGTTTGAGTTTTGACACTTACACACACTTTGCAAACTCCAAACTTTTGTATGTTCATACTTATGTCAAATGAGAATGTTTTGCAAAAAGTTGTGGTGATTGGAGCTTGGGGACAAAAAACCCCCAATTTTCGGGCCCACCCAGCCTTTATTGTGGGAGCAACAAGTTGATAAAATAATTTCTTTAGTATTTTTATCTAAGTTTATATTCATCAACGAATTTCTAATTTCATGCAATAACCTCTTAATTTTTAGTTTTTATGACCCTGCAAAGGTTACAGCCCCCTCAAATTGAGGGGGGTTTAAACTTTATATGGTCATAATTTGTGAAAAATAAGATATTATTGGATGAAATTTGAAATTTATTGATGAATATAAACTTAGATAAAAATACTAAAAAAATTATTTTATCAACTTGTTGCTCCCGTGTTAAGGGCTGGGTGGGCCCAAAAATTGGGGGTTTTTCGTCCCCAAGCTCTTATCACCGCAACTTTTTGCAAAACATTCTCATTTGACATAAGCATGAATATACAAAAGTTTGGAGTTTGCACAATACCTGTTAGTGTCAAAACTCAAACATCCAAAACTCCAGTGCACACCACAGATATATATATATATATATATATATATATATATATATATATATATATATATATATATATATATATATATATATTTATTTATTTATTTATTTATTTATATGTTCATTTATATATATATATATATTTATTTATATATATATATATATATTTATTTATATATATATATATTTATATATATATTTATTTATTTATATATAGGTTGTTTTTTCGCAAATATTTTGTATTACAAGAGTGATTAAATAATTACAATTGATTTTGTTTGAGGCAAACAACAGTAACAAGAAAATTTTATACAAAAATACAATGCACTACTAGTTTAGATAACCTTAAATTCACAGATGCGCATTTCCATTTCGTGTGTGTGATTTTTTTTTTCTTTGTTTTTACAATGAGAATCTGGGACTCAATATTATGATCTTAAAGGACATTATAAGAAAAATATTTTTATTATATTTTTGGCTGTCTGCTTTTTTTCCAATTATGACCTTTCTCTTTTAGACAAGGTGCAAAAATTTACTGTAATCACAGTTGGACCTCTTGCAACCAAAAATTTTTATTTATCTAGTTTTTTTTCCTAGAACATCAGTTCTTTGGAATTCACTTCCTTCATCTTGTTTTCCTGATTCATGTAATTTGCAATCTTTTAATTTTTTATAAACTTCATCTATTAACTTTAAATCTAGTGTGCTGTACTGTATTTCCAATATACTAACATTAAGTGACCTTGTTATATTCCTAAACTGTCAATTTGTCTGGAATTACCATCACCATAACCTTCCAGTATCGTTCAACAATTTTTATAATATTTAAACTGTCGATATCCTCTTCGTTCATTTAATAATTTAAACCTACCTGTTCCAAAACGCCATTCTATCAAGTATGTAAATAAGTCCATTAAATACCCAAGTATAAGCGCATGGAACAATCCCCCCCCCCCCCCCCCGATTTAAAATCTCTAAACTCAATATCTGACTTCAAGGTCAGGCTTTTCGATCACTTGTTAATAAAATACAAATAAATATCTCTGCAATCAACTTCCAAACTCCCTCTAATATTTATAAATTAGTAATCCTCTGGCTTTTCATTCTCCTATCCTCAATAACTCTAAATTCTCTATTTATCAAATTCTATCTACCTAGTCTTTTCTTATCCTTAATTCCTTGGTTACTTATTCTGCTTTTCCTTTTATTTATTTATTTTTTTCATTTTGCTTTTTTTATTGTTAGTATATTATCATTGTTATTGACGAGGATTTTCTTGAATCTTTATTTATCGTTATAATCAATTTATTTTCTTTCATTTGTCTTATTTATCTTAACTTCATTGTTAATATTATCACTGAATATTATTCTAAATTATTGATATTCTTATTATATCAATGATTATTATTCTTATCATTATTATTTTGTTTTCAGATGATAGTAATAACTTTTTTATTATTTTTATTTTACTTTCTATTTTACTATCAGTATTACTTATTATTGCTATATATATATATATATATATATATATATATATATATATATATATATATATATATATATATATATATATATATTAGGACATCCCATAATTTTTTTTTAGAAACCAAATTACATGCGGAGTTGCTAATGAGTGGCGTAGAGGTCATATTTATAAGTCAAATTTTTTTATTTTTTATTTTTTCCTGTTAGAAGTATTCGCGCCGGTCGTTCGAAGTTACGCACTAGGCAATTTATGACCAAAATTGAGCAGTTTTCAACACAACGGCGCGAATCGATTTTGATGTCGAATCCAGTTAATTTTTTCATTTATATTCTCTTCATGTGTTCCCATACCAAAAAAAACACTGTGCTTTTCGAGTTAAGAAATACATAATGCCTACCATTCACTGATTTTGATAGAAAAATCAACATTTGTGTTATTTCAAAGTGCCTTTTTGTTGATCTATGAGGTCATTTTCAGTCATGGTGCAATATTTTTTTTTTTTTACTCCTTATTGGTATCAAATGATGTTTTTAAAAAAATTACTTTTGTTGGAACCTAAGATTAAACAAAGCCAAACTTAAAATGGTTACCGCCAAAAGATTTGTTATAGGACTTTAAATATTTTGCTGTAGTTTTAACTAGATCAAAATGTGTTGATATATTTCAGAAAAGATCTACTTAGATTTTGTGTGTGTTATTTTAAATTCTCATTAAATTTTAAGTGCTCATCGCAGAGCACCGCAGGAAAATTTTTTACTAGTAAACGTCGTTTATATGACTAAACCGGCATCAATCCTCGGACCTCCGATATTAAAATAAGAACTCTAAGTACTGCCGTAGCTGCTATTATATTTATTATATACATATAATAAATTCTTTCCTTTAAGACACATATCTCTAAAAATCACATAATTTAGTTTTTTTTTAAATACATTTTCAAGGTTTAGAGTCTCCAGTAAGGTAATTCTAATTATTAGAGATATTGGAAAGGTTTTAAATTAACTCACAGCCAGTAGCGAGGGAGCAGGCGTTGTAACTGACTCCTTGTATCCATTCTTCGTCTTTTTAAATGGCTTTTTCCAAGAGTTTTTCATTTGGAGAAGGTTCTGAAGTTTTTCCTCGCTCTTCGCACGCTCTACATTATCTTGAATGAGTTTTACTGCACGTTCTGATGAGTCGTTAACAACTTCGACAGATTTTACAAAGCTTTGAAACTCATTGTATCCTGGAAATTTTTTCCAAAAAATCTGAGGGAGTTTCATCCATAGACATTTTTCAGAAGTATGACCTAGGATATCAAAAATTAACCAGGAATCTGGCGAAATATATGATTCAAGACCTGGTGGTTGATCTATATTAAACAACAAACTGCTACCTGAAAGGATTTTAGATTTGGTTCTAACCGTTCCTACATTTTTAATGCCACTCCGTTGGGTTGAATAAAGAACTTTTGCCATCTTTTCCATTTCGATGTAGTGATCTTTATTAGAACATGCTAGCGCCAGCACCACGGTTGATGGAGCCAAATACCACATATGGTTTTGCCATGATTTTAATACCACTTCTGCGGCAGGCTCATACGCAGTGTAATGGCACATCTGCCAATAGTTTCGTTGATCCTAAGAGTGTGAGTTAAAAATAATGCAATACAGATAGTAAGTAAGGTTGATAATGACACGTCTAACATCTAATGTAGTAAGTGTCATTTATTTATGTCATTATTCTAAAACAATTTAGTTGGTATTTTTTTGAAACAAATTATTCTTAAATTATGAGACTAATATAAAAATATTTAGGAAATTAAGTTTTACTTCAAAAGCTGCAGAATCAGAAAACTTGCAGGTCAAAAACCACGATGCCCAGAAAAGAGAAATGCAGTCAGCCATTCTGTTGATCTCTTTGACAATTTCATCACTCAGAAAAAGAACCTGTCTGATCTTAGGGAGAAGCAAATTGAACTTCATATAGTACAATGCCTTTGCCATGAACCTGGCGTGTGAAATAGCTCCGGTTTTGTAAATTTTATACCTAACTGTCTGATCTTCTTCAAGGAACATAACTACAAGCTCTGCCAGTTCACAATAATCTTTGCGCTTCTCAAAAGTCTAAATGTATATAATTTACAACTTAATTAAAAACTTTTATGTTTCTTTTTTCTATTTTTGTAGTTGGTATATATATTTGGTATAAAGTTGTTTTAAAGTAATATATTTCTTTATTTTAACCTTACCTGACTATTTCTTAACTTGTTTTTATCTATCAGGTCCTTGCAAGTTTTTAGCGCCAATAGAGCCTGCGTCTCCAGCCAGGTACCCTTAACATTCTGGTGATTAAATTTCAACAGCATCTTCTCGTTGTTTGCATCAATACCATGCCAGTTCTGCTTTAGAGATTTAAATAGTTGATTCTCTGGTCCAACAGATTTGTTTACTGCAACTTCATTGCAAAAGTGTTTTATATGGAGCTCTCCTACATGATGGCGGCAGGCTAACAAAAGCAATGGTCGGCTATGAAAATTAGCTAATCTTGCACAAGCTCCTTTTAAATAGCCAGTGTTTGAAGCAGTGGTATCAAAACAAACTCCATGGATGAACTGCCCTAGATCAAAAGAATCTAATAGATTTTGAATTGCTGTGAACTGAGCCTCACCACTGGCGTGTTCCAACCCTGGAGCGCTTAACAGATGGGTCTGATTGTCATGCCTTATAAGCACACAAATTCGGTCTTTTGTCTCATCTATGCTACCCGTATAATCTTTGATAATTTTGCCATCAAAATGCACAATGATGGGTTTGCCGCTCGTCTTAACCATACTGGTTATGTTTGCTCTAAGAACACCAGCATCATTTCTTATTATTAAATCCTGTGACTTGAGCTGTGGGATAATGTTACATTTTCTATATCTCCACCGGCATTGCAAAGAAAAGAAGAGATAAGTGCTGTTGCCTGGTTAGTAGATATTCCCATCCCAATAGCAGTTCTGGCAGTTTTTGAAAAAATGTCTTTTGGTATCTTTAGAGTCATACTTTTAACTGTCTTCTTCGTTGATGCGTTACCAATCTTAAAATCATCTTCGGAACATGTATCATTAGAGTCATCAGTAATCATTTCACTTTCAGAGGAAAATCCGGAGAAATCATGGAAAGTTTTTTTTACTATACCAGAGGTTTTAGAGTTATTTCTTGATGCAGATCTATTACTAACATCTACAAACCGACCGTCCAACGCTCCAATCACCATCTTTCTGCAACTTAGCTGGTCCCGTATGAAGGTTAAATCTTCAATCTTATCTGCTTCCAGTCTTAGCCTATCAGTCTTTAAACTACGTTCAAGAAGCGTAATGTCTTCTCCAGCCCAAAATAATCCTTTAAATTTAATTTTATTAGGTAAGAACAAGAAAAAGCAAACTATTTACTTCACAATAAATTAGCTTAGTACTGGCTGTTTGACTAGAAAATCTTAACATTTAATATTTATCCCCTACCTGTCATTGATTTCTCAAATTTATTTCTTGTCTCAAGATAACCAATTCCAATTTTTTTCTGGGATTTCTTCAATGCTATGTACTTTTCTACATACTTCTTGACATGAAACATCATCCTTTTGTCACTGATGACTTTGAAGCCAGTTTTTCTCCAAGGAATTAAGATTCCGGAAAGGATACAACTGACATTGCAAAATTCATTGTTTGTTATGCATTTTAATCTATGAAGAAATTCCGTAAATTAAAAACATAACTTATTAAATTATCTTTACTATATTTGACATAAAACATAAAATAACGTCCTTATCTATTGATTTCTAAAGCTAAAAGCTTACTGGAAAGTTTTGGACATTAAATGACAAGCGACGAGATCCTTTAGTGCTTTCTTTGGAGATTGTTCTCTTAAAAATAAGTAGCATTGGGTAACGTGAATCCTTAGGGGCAGCTGGTTTGTTTCCATTCTATCCAGAGTGACGTTAACTAGGAACATGTTCTTACGACTCTATCTTCTTTTTTTAAACCCCTTCTTGGGACAGGGATACACCTCAGATACTTTTGTTGTCATAGCTAGCTTTAAAACAAAATTTCATAATGTTACTCATTGATCATAATGTTAATCACTATAAACATTTTCATAATTTGTATGAAGTTTAAAATTTTTTAAAAGTTCATTTAAAATATTATAAATGTTTAAATAACCTAATTCATTTAACTATAATTGTAAAATATAACATGCATTATTATGTTATGTTGTTATAATAAACTTACTTGAGGTGGAAATAATAGATTTTTTAAAATTAAAAATTGTTAAGTAACGCGATAAAAAAATTGTTTTCTAAACTGCGCTTTTTTTAAATATTACCCGATTTTTGCGTTTCTAAAGTACCACCTAGTAACAAATATGATAATAATAAAAATGCGCACAATCGGTATGGATAAAAAACCTTCCATTCTTTGTAATGACGCAGTTAAATTGTTAAAGGTTTATAAATTTCTATTCGCGCTGATCATTTGAAACTGCCCATAAAAACTCAAAAAATGTTAAAAAGTTAAACTTTAAACGAATGGCGCGAGAATAAATACTCATCCAGAAAAAAAAAAAAAAAAAAATTCATTAACAAACCAATATCTTAGGAACATTTTGAGACACTCCGTGAAATAAAATTCGTTTATGAGGGTCAAAATGGGATGGCCTAATATATATATATATATATATATATATATATATATATATATATATATATATATATATATATATATATATATATATATATATATATATATATTGATTTAATGTTTATTGTTGTTTTAATTGTTTAACAATTTGTATTTACACTATTAATATAATTTTATTATTATTATTATATTTCTAAATGTCTATATTGATATTTTGTATTAGGTATTTGCTTTATATTAGTACTCGTAGTGTTGTAAATATCCTTGAAATGTTAAACAACTTGTTTCAGAATATATTTGATTTGATTTAATTTTCATTGATTATCTTCAAAAAGGAAAAACCATCAATGGCGCATATTATTCAAACCTATTGCAGCATTTGAGTGAAGATTTGATTTGATTTGATTTAATCTATGATACATAGTGTATTTCAAAATGAGAGCAAATTGTAGATTTTATTATTATAAAATAATAGATGAAATACAATTTTCTGTGCAATATTTTTGTGTTTTGAAAAATATATAATAATTGTATCATCTTTAAAACTAAAAAATAAAAAGAAATAAGCTAATATTAAAATGCAGCTACGAAAACAAATTTCTTATCTGTTACTTTAATGTTATCTAAGCTAACACTGCATTGTATTTTTGTATATAATTTTGTTGTTGTTACCTTTGTTTTTAATGCCTAAAGATTCCATAAAGCAAAAAAAAATTAATGCTTTTGCGGTATGATAGTTTGCTCCATCTTGCATTATAGGTTCAGGTTCTTAAAAGATCCTTTCTTCTTGATACCTACAACAACCAATTAAAATGTTTAAAAATATGTTGAACAGAGAAAAATATGAAAGTGGTCAGAAATTAATTGTACACCTTGTGTGTATATTTATATTTTACCCACATTTTTGCGATATTGGGAATATTTATTCTTGTTACACTAAATATTGGGAATTCGTATTGTCTTATTACTTTCTTTTTTTTTTTTTTTTTTTTAAATCATTAAATTTTTGGAATTCTGCTGTAATGCAGTGCCATTGAGCTGGCTAACACCCTGATACATACATACACACACACATACATACATATATACATACATACACATACACACTATCATATATGTTAACAGTTGTTTTTACTAATTTATTTAAATGTGTGTGTATGTGTATTTATTCTATATACTTTCTACAATAATATAATTTCTACAATAAGCACCTAATTATAAACAATTTTTTAGAATAAGAATATTCAAAGAAAAAAATGTTTATGCCATAGATTACTTTTATGTTTTGATTTTGTCTGTTTAAATGCTTAGTAAATATTTCTACTGAAGCACTCACATTGTTCCGGTATGCAGATATAAGTATATGATATATGCAGATATAAGTATATGTATAGCAGATATAAATATTAATAATTATAATTTAATTAATATCTATTTAGTTCACATTTTGTTTTCGGTTCCTGAGCAAGCGCAAAAAGCTATAAGTCAATTTAATGGCAAGTTATTCAATAACCAGGCAATGGCTGCATCTTACTCCCAATCTACTTTTATGCTATATGTCGGAAACTTGGCTTATGATTGCAGTCTTGAAAAATTCCGTGAATTGGCATCACAGTGTGGTGCAATTGAAAGAATATTTTTAGGTTTTATTTATTTTTCATTGGTTTTGTCGCCTGTTGTTTTTATATAAGTAGGTTTAAGACAATGATTTATAATAAAGATAATTACTTATGACTAAATGTAAGGTTTTTTAATATTCATTTTTTTCTATTAGTTTATGATAAGAAGTCAGGTCTCAGTAAAGGCTATGGATTTGTTGAATATGTTAATCAAGCAGATGCTGAGACTGCACGTACAAAACTTGTTCAAGAGTCAAAGGAGAAAAAATTAAAAATTGACTATGCTCCTTCTGGTCTAGACAGTTATGATAAAGTACATAGTACATCATTATGTGTTGAAAACTTTCCGCCCAATACATCAGTTGATGAAATAAAAGAATTGTTATCTTCTGAAGCTAAAATAGTTTTTTGCCAGGTTTGTTTTTCTGTGAAATAAAAAAAACAGTTTTTACGGGTGAGGAGAAATTTGTTACATAAAAGTTAAATTAGTTTTGTTTGGAATCCATAATAATATATTTGAGCATTCGAATGTAATTTGTATTTTTAAATATTCTAGTTAAATTTAAAAAAAAAAAAAATTATTAAAAAAAAAAGTTTAACAACAAAGAAAAAGCAGTTCTTCAAAAAATATTTTGTAAAAAATTCATAAGCTACCAAAGCTGAAGCTGCTAACCATTATATTAAAGAAGAAATCTATTTGAGCGCAGAATTTCAAAACCACTCTTTCAGTCTACAACATCGGCTGCAATAAAATCAAGCATTTGTATCAAAGAATGCCTAGAGAAACGACTTATACCATTCATTAATAAGTATCATCAAGATCTAAATTACATTTTTTGACCAGATTTAGCTAGTGCTTATAGGTCTAAAGAGGTCATTTCCTGGATGGATGAAAATAACAATTTTGTGCCAGTCGATATGAACCCTCCTAATGTCCCCAAAGCCCGGCTAATCGAAGACTTTTGGGGAGTATTGGCTCAGAATGTGTATGAGGGTGGATGGGAGGCCAAAAGTTCACCACAATTGATTGGGTGTATCAATGGGTGTTGATTGGGTGTATCAAATGTTGCATCAAAAAATTGATGCAACATTTTTACAACCACTTATGAAGGGTATCAAAACAAATTGAGAATAATAGCTGACAAGGGAGACAAGCTGACAAAATTATTTTAACAAAATTATTATGAACCGATAGCACGGTTCATAATAATTTTGTTAAAATAATTTTGTTATAATAAATAATGTATTGACTTAAAAAAATATTTTTAAAAATTTTGCTATTATTTCTATAAAAATACAAGGCTTTGATTTTTGTGTAACTAATTTCTCCTTACCTGTTATTATTATTGATTTTTTTTAAGTAAAGCTAAAAGAAGGACTAAAGTAGATTTTTAAAAGAGTTTTTACTCTTTTAAAAGTTTCCTTTTTATACTCTTTTAAGAACTCTGAATAGCAAACCGAAACAAAGCAGACAACCAAGGACATGGTGTAGATCATGTCACAGATTTGTTTTTTAACTTATTCAATTGCTAACTA
>NC_061168.1:4454189-4524189 GCF_022113875.1 Hydra vulgaris
CACCATTAATGGGAAATCAAAAACAGCGTCAAAATTTTGGTCCAGGTTTTCAACCAAATGATCAAAGATTTTCTAACCCAAGGTTCCCAGGATCGCCTAATGATCAACAAGGGCATTACCAAAATGAAAAATTTTTTCCCCCTCAAACTCATCATGGTGGTTTTCATCAAAATGATTCTCCTAACAATTTTGCACAGCAGTCAAGCCATTCAAATTTTGGTCAAGATACTCCATTCCCTTCTAACAAAGAGCCTTTAGGATCAAGGCAACAAAACTCTAAAATGATGCAAAATCCGGAACATAGGCAAATGCTACCTCAGAAGCAAGATTTTCAGCAGCCTAAACAGCAGTTTAATCAATCTAAAAATTTATCAAATCAACCATCCAACTCACTGAATCCTCCCAACTCATGGAACAATGCAAATATTCCAAATGAGGTTATTTTTTACATTTTCTTACTTGTATATTTGTACATACTTAGTTTCATGTTTTATATTAAAGCCATTAAATTGCTTCCTTCTTAATTTTTCCATTAAAGTTGTTTATTTTTTAAATCTGTTGTTTATTTGGGTGAGAGTAAAATATTAATAATAAAAAAATAATTTAAAATACTAAATAATTAACTGAAATTTAAATGCCAAAGGAATTTAATATAATATTTTTTCACATACTTCCTTTTGTATCTATATATCATTAATTTTTATATCATTTGGTATATTTAGTATCATTAATTTTTATATCATTCTGTATCATTATGGTATCATTTTTCATCTAGTTTTCTTTATTCTACTTATCCTAATTTGTTTTTGTTTTTTTCAGAGTCAAAATTATTCTGATCAATTCAGTAATAGTTATTCAAATCAACCTTCAAGTAATTACGGTTCCTCAAATAATAAAGCTAATCAGTACAGTAATCCTTATCAAGCTCCTAACTCTAATATGTCACAGACTGGCTATGGTTATAACATGGCAGACCAAAACCAACAAGGACAAACAGGTTCACAAATGTGGGGCAACCAAAACTATTCACAAAATAGTCAATCAGCAAACAGCTCATATGATTCCAGTCAATGGAACTCTCAAGCTCAACCAAATTTCCAAAATTCATTTCAACCGGACTCTATGGGGCAACAGCAAAAAGAACCTCCATGGTTGTCTAACAATCAACAGCAAGACACATCTGCATCATCAAAGCTATCTCGTAAATCAAGATGGGGGCCTGAGCAAAACGGTCTTAACCCTGCACCATCCTCCAAGCCTGAAATAATGGAAAACAAACTAAACTATGATCCAAGTCATTCTAGCCAGGGTTATCAAGCGCCTGCTGCTCAGACAAATAATCAACCAACAAACTGGAATCAGATGCAGGGTTATCCAATGCAAAATACTTGGACAAACCCAGGAAATGATTGGAATCAATCACATTCACAATCTCAAAAGCCAGATAATAGCCAAGTATGAGATAAGATTATGTTTAAAAAATTTTTTAAATTTACTTCCCAAGGCCGATAAGGCCACTACAGACAAGAAGGCTACTTAATTGTGATTATAACCCCTCTCGACTCTATAACTCTGAAACACAAACCTTGACAAACAAGACTGCTCTGCGGAGAAACAAGTTAAGTGCGGTACTACCAAGGACGCGGTGGGGGTCAGAACCTCTTGCTTATGAAGCAAGCGCTCTATTACTACACTGCTAGCGCGTATGTTTAAAGATGTTGTTTAAAATTTTATTATTTTTGTTTAAGGTGCCAACATACAATGTGAAACAGCAAATTGCCAGCAGTCAATACCCACAAACAAATCCATACAATCCTTATTCAATGGGAGCTGTCCCATCCATGCCAAGTCAGTCTTCAATTCCACCAGCTGCAGCTTCACAGCAACCACCATCTCAACCAAATGCAAGCTTTAATCAACAAGGTTATCCACAAGCACAGATGACTAATAAAACGAATACTGCACCAAATATGGCTGGTAAGTTTAAAATTAATAATAATTCTTTGTCTTTAAAGCATAATTATTTTTCTGAAAATATTCTATATTTCTAAAAATGTTAAGTTATTTGCTAAAAATTATAGATCTCAATTTGTTAAAAGTTTACATGTTTAGTTCTAGTTCATATTAGATAAACATAAATTTAAACTCAAAAATATATGCAATTCAGTGATAAGGTCAGGAAATGCAATTTAGTGCTTGGTCAGGAAACAAGTGCGTTTGCACTCTATATCTGACCACGCATGTAGTATTTAGTTGCGACAACATAGCCACAGCTTTTAGATGTTTTTAGAACATTTCAAAAAGTACAAAAAACTTAACTTGACGGAAGACAACTACTAAAAAAATTAACTAAAAAAAGTAATAAATTCAATACAATGCATCAGACCCCTGAAACAGCGGTCTAAAATGATCAATATTTAAACTACACACTATGTATACATTTAATAACTTTATATTTTACTTTAGTAAGTTCATAGGTTTATATATTATATATTTAAATATTATATGTATTATAAATTAATATATAAAGAGCATATTACATTCTAAGTAAATTATGATTTTATTATATCTTTTGCAAACTTGAAGTTTGTTTTATTGCATCAAATTCTTAAAAAGCAAACTTTTATGGTTAAACTCAAAAGGTAAAATATTTTTATGAAGAGACAGATAATCTGCTTCACAATACTGCTGGCGTATTTAGTGAGTAGGCTTTTTGATATAGTTGTATGTTTATGTTCTGTATGAACCGCTGGCGCAGTGCTGGTTTACCCATTAGTCACTTTATATAAATGCATGTTTATGTTTTGTTTGACCCTCTGGCTCAGTGTTCATCTACTAGTAATTCACTATGTATGTTCATTTCAGTCATCTGTAAGTTTCTGTATGTTTATTTAATTATAAACTTAATTAACTTTGATTATTATTTTTTTAATTTTATTGAAAACGCAGTTGTGTCTTATTTTTATAAAATCGATCATACAAACATTTTTAAAAGAATCACATTTAAAGAATAAAAAATTAATCTATATTTTTATATTTATTTATATAATTCTTAATAAAACTTAACTTTATATAATTTAAAAAATAATATCAAAAATTTTTTTTTTATAAACGATCAATAAAAGTAAATCATTACTTAGTTTGAAAGCGCATTGCAAATATTAAACATTTGATTACAAAAAATTATTTTCAAATTTAATTATTTTGGCTTGACTAAATGTAAATATAAATGTTCTCAAAATGTCTAAAAAGCTGTGGCTAGGTTGTTGCAACTAAATATAATTTGAGTGGTCAGGAATAGAGTGCAATCACACTTACTTCCCGACCAAGCTTAATTATGAATGCTCAATTACATTTATGTAAAATATATGTAATTGAGCATTCAGTGATTAACTAAAATAAATTTTACTTTGTATTATTTCAGCAGCTAAGTATCCTGCTCAAGCTCCAGGAAGCATGTCAATGAATGCATACAGCAGTCCGTCAGTAGTCCAAACTGGATATAATCAAACAGGAAGTGCTTCAACACTTGCGAGTGGCTATGCCCCCACAGCTTCAGGGGCACTTAGTGGTGTACCTACTGCTTCAACATTTCCAGGTGGTGTGCAGAGTTCTGTTGTTCCCTGTGCTGTACCTGTAGTTTCTACTCCTGTACCAAATCCTGCTGCTCAACAATATATTCAGTATTATCAGGTAAAATATAGCCTCAATGATCCAACACAATTTAATATTTTTCTCATTTGTATACTTTTATATATTAACCGAAATTTTTGATATAATATTTAAGATTTTTTTTTAAGCGCGTCAAAGTTTAATCAGTAATTAAGTTTTTTTTTTGTTATAGCAATGGTATGCATCACAAATGGTATGAGATTTTTATAGATTAATATTTATAATACTTTTAATTATATTTTTTATAAATAAATTTTTTGTTTTTTGGTAACAAAAATTTGTTTAGGCAACAAACACACCTGAGTATGCATCCTTAATGGGTCAGGTATCATCTTTTGCTAACCAATATTTTAGTCAAGGTTATGGTCAAGCAGCAGCTTTAACACAAGGTTATGGTCAATCTGCAACTCCAACACAAGGTTATGGTCAACCTGCAACTGTAGCTCAAAGCTATAGTCAATCAACAACTTTAACACAGAGTCAAACTGTTGTAACCCAGGTTTCCTTCATTAAAACTATGATACAATTTTATTACAATTTTACCTGTTAATGCATTTCAAATTCATACATTTTATACTATTTATTGTAGGCAGTGAATCCAACTCTTGGATCAACTGTACAAACTTCTACTTTAAATAGTGTTTATGGGTCAGTCCAATCAACACAACCTTCTACAAATGCTGTTAATACAACATCAGCTGTTCAGGCTCAATCTTCTGTACAACAGCAACTTCCTGCTCAAGGATATGGCATGCAATGGCAACAACAAATGCAATCATATCAGAGTAGCTTAAATTTATTTTGTTTTTAAAAAAATATTTTAACAATTATTAAATTCTCAATAACCAGGTTTTTTTTTTTTTTAGCTAATCAATTACCAGCTGCACCTGCTGCTAAATCTGTATATACTCCAGCAGTTCCACAATCATCACAAGCAGTTCCACCACCACAGCAAGCTGCTCAAGTATTTTTTTTACAGTTTTAAAAAATATATATGTTTTCAGGGCTGCCACAACTCCAAACATTTAACTTATGACTATCTTTATAATTTAATAATAATTCTTACAAATTTTTTGCTAATTATGAAATTGCTAATTATCCATGATTATTTGTAAACTATTGAACATTATTTATAAATTTACACTAAAAAAAACAAAAACTACTTATGTTTAGTCTACTTTTACTCATATTTAAGAAGGTTTTAAATATACCCTCTAAACTTATTGTGTTAAGATTAAAGTGGCAGCCCTGTTATTCTTATCTTTTATTATTATTATTATTTTTTTTTTTTTCTTGTATTTCCTATTTTTTATTTTTGTTAATTGTTTTATTGTTTTATTATTTTCTCCAAAAACATCAATCTCATACAATCATTATCTCATTTTCAACATTATTATTCTTTTCTTTTTTCTTTTTTTTTTCAAATTTGTAGTATGACAGAACTTTTTTGTAATGACATACAAACCCATGTAATACGTCTCATTTAACTCAATCTTATGACTTATCCATAACCAATTTTATGATTTGTTTCATTTATTCAACTAAACTATTTGATGCTTAATTAAGTATTTGAAAATATATGAAATTTTTTATTTATCCTTACTCAATTTTGAAATTTGACTTGTTTATCTCAATTCAATATTATATTTGAATTTGTAACATTTGTCCAATACAAATCTAATTTTTAATCCAATCAAAAGATTTATAATAATGAATCCAAAATAAATTTAAAAATTTAAAGTTTAAGTTAATTAAAATTTCTAAATTTCTGCCAACAAAATTTCTTTATTTAAAATCCTAATTTTACCTAAATCAAATAAATTTTTTGTTCGGGAAATGTTAGTTTTTCTAATTCAAAAATCAAAGATATATTTGGCATAAATATGAACATTGTTTGAATGTTATTCTAAAATTAAAAATATATTGGACACAATGTTTTAACACATTGCTAACACTAAAATATTTTGTATGAGAAAGAAAAAAAATTGATTCAGTACTTGAAAACAATGTTGCAATTAATCCATCATTTTATTTGAAAAGCGTAAAACTAAATAAGGTTATAGCAATGATAAAAGTTTCTGCTTTTTATATCATACTATATGACTTTTTGCATTCTGTAAATAAACTAATTAAATTATTTGAGATAATAAATTAAGTTTCATCACTAAAATTGTAATTTATAATGCAAAAAAGTAAAAAAAAGATTTTTTTTTTTTTTAATGAAAAATAAGTTTAATTGATTAGATTTTTTTAAACTCATAATATTTAATGAAATACAGTTTACATTACATAGTTTATTTTTTGTCAAAAGTGATTGAAATAGTGTTTACTTTTAATTAAATTGTGCTATGAAGCTTTTGCAAATTGTAAGTTTCTTTTCTAAAGCATAGGAAATTATGATAAGAGAATATAATTCCATGTATTCAATCGAGTTGAGCAGTATTAGTTTTATTTAATGTTCTTTATTCAACACAAAAGATTTATGAGCATACTAAAATATTAGTTTTATTTAATGTTCATACCTTTATTCAACACAAAAGATTTATGAGCATACTAAAATATTATGGAAATGTTTTGGTTTATAAAATAATTTAATACAAGTTAAGCTCCTAGCCTTTTATGAAAAGCTTTTCATGCCCAAGATGTTAATATTATATATCTAAGATAGTTCTTTAATTGCCTGCATAACTTAACATTGTGGGGTTGCATAAACACTTATATCATAAAAATTGCATAATTATGTTATGATATTAAAAAGGTAGCATGTTATTATTGATAACACAATATTATAGTTACACGCATAAGAGTATTATGTATGGCTTTGATAGAGTTATCAAGCTTTGTTGTTTATATTTGCAGACACTAACTATTTATTAGGACTATATATAGTTTTTAAATTTTATAGTTAAGGGGTGTTTCAGTATCAAGGGGTGTTTCAGTATCAAGGGGTGTTTATCAAAAGCTAATTTAATGTATCAATAGTGTGGAGCTAAAATACATAGTCTATTATCTCTAATAAAACTATAATTGTTTTATGCATTTGCTAATTTTTGTTTTATTGGATATTTAACTAATAATTAATATGTATAAGAAAATGTAAGCTGTATTAGTTAATGTTATTAAAGATACTTAGAAATATAAGAACCACAAGCTTGCTATAAGTTAAGATTAAAAGTTAATAAGTTTATTGGTTAACATACAGATCTACAATAATGGATACATATATATAAACGTGTGTGTTTTATTCATTTATAGGTTTGCATATTTGCAAATAAAAGCTATGTTGCAATATTTCATGGTCTGTAAAATATGATGGGGGTTAGTAAAAATATAGGTTTTTCATAATATATATCAATTAATATTCCTATATATAAACATTTATAAAAATTAGTTAAGCTGTTTAACTTAATTTAACTCTGTCTATGATTATGATTGAGTTGGCCATAAAACACTATTTTACGTGAAATTTTATCATATTTTGGTACAGAAGTTATAACACAATATTTAGTATATATTTGTAAATACATTTTAATTTTTTTATTTTTGCTAGATACCAAAAAAATTATCAAAAAAATTATCTTTAAGCATTATGTAAATTTGAAAAATTGGAATACATATTTTATATATATATAATTATATATTAACATAATACAAATCATTGAAATTCCTATATTGTCTACAAATTTATATCGTTAATTATAAAAAGTCATTATTTTAAAGTTATGAATAATATAATAGGAAAATTATGCAATGAAAATAAACAAAGATAAAGCAAGTATATTGCAATATGTATTTTATAAATATATTATTGTATAATGTATAAGTATACAAGAATTGTGTGTAATTAATTGAAAAAAGTTACATCTAATCAGTTATATAGGTCAATTATTTATCTAGTTCATCTGGTCAATTATTTATCTAGTTCATCTGGTCAATTATTTATCTAGTTCATCTGGTCAATTATTTATCTAGTTCATCTGGTCAATTATTTATCTAGTTCATCTGGTCAATTATTTATGATTAAGCTTTTATTGAAATATTAAGTATAGTTAAGTAAACATGAGAAAATGACATCTGATTTTAAATTTATTTAAAAATTAAAAAATTTTATGTTAACTACCATACCATATAGCCATAAGGATTGATAAAAAATATTATGGTTATGCAAGTATTTACATAAGTAAATTATATAAGATTAAGCTTGTATAGAAAAACTATACAGGTTATGCACAATGCACATACAAGATTATTATTTGGAGGGGAACTATTTATTATTAATTATTGAAATATTTGATTTATTTAGATTTGTTTGCATAATTAATTGTTAGAAAAATAGGCTTGATTATTAGGCTTGAGAAAAATTTTGTATGATTATTCACTTATTATTAGAATTACTAATTCAATACACATTAATAATTATTTGAGTACCAAACGTTGTTTATTCAGTTGTTTAATAATTCACTATTGATCATGTTTGATTAATCGACTATATGAAAATATTATCTGACCAATTAACGTGACATTGTCTGATATGACAAACTGTGAATTATATCTAATTATGAAAATAAAGGGAATTAAAAAATGGAACTCATTCCTTTTTTGTTTTTAGTATATGCATGTTTGCAAGATAAATATTCCTAATTTATTTATGCCAATATTTTGATTTTTGCGATCAGAAAGTTTCTATTAGTTGGACTTTTATAACAAAATTTATTGATTTTGTGTAAATTCTAGGCTAAGGTGATAATTTAATTTAATAATAAGTAAGATATTATAGTTATTAATGGAGTTTAAGAGTTATGTGCAAATAAGGACAGGCATTCTAAATCTGAAGTTTTTTAAAGAATTTTTTTTTTTTAACTCCATAAAAATTTGCATTAATTTCTATTGTTATTGGTAATTATTTTTACCTGGGTGTTATTTTTATGATTTGAAACTGAGCTAGAAAAATTTCCCTCAAATTATAAATTTATTTTTTGATTTGAACTAAAAAAAAAAGAATTTCAGATTTATATTATAGTTTCACAATAATATAATACAATAAAGATTATGATGTTTGGATCACTATAGTGATCCAAATCTGGAAAATTCTATTTATTTTTTATATTTGGATTTTAGAATTAAGGATATTAGTAAGAATTTCAATTCTATTTTTTTGTGAGCCACAATTTTACTAAATTAAAGTTAATGTACAATGATGTACTTTATAAAAACTTTGCTGTACCTGAAATTAATTTGCGACTAAATTGAAATTGTTTAATCAATTTAAAATCCATTTAATTTAAATCCATTCATTATTTTTAAAACTCCATAAATTTTCAGGTCTTTTTTTCATAAACTTTATTCTTCATATACTTTAGTCCTTTTTTTTTTTTTTTTTTTGTTAAACCATTCTTAATAGTAAAGTCATAATTTATTTTTTCCAACTCATTTTGTGTTGTCTTTATTAAAACCGCATTTGTGATTCATCAAATAAACAAATTTACTCCATAGAATTCAGCCGCAGCGGTCTATTATCAAGAGAGTCAAGGTTATTCCCAACAGAACAAAAGACCTCGTTATTAAAAACTGGTTTGCTTAAAAAGAAAAAGCATTTTAAGCTTGAGTATTGATTTAAACTAATGATGTTGTATACATATTTGTTTTAAGCACGGAAATATTTTATATTGTGTTTATTTTCTGACTTTTTATGATTGTTTGCCTCTTTTTTAGCATTACCGCTGTCATCAAATAAATATAATTTGTTAAATTATTATTTGTTATTTGTTACCTGTTATTATTTTGAAATCTTTTTTCCTAATATCTAACTTTGCAAAATTGAAACGTTTTGCAAAATATTATTTTAGGATTTTATAAGTAATATAAAAAGAACTTCATTTTTTTAATAATTTTACTATCTGATTATTTTGGAGTTTTATGTATGACTCTTGCCTTTTAGCTTTTTTTTTTTTTTTAACAGTGACAAAAACACATAGGATTGTAGAAGTGTGTTAAATATATCTCTTTGCAAAAAAAATCATTTTATATGTCTATAAAATTAATTTAAAAAATATTTACAAAATTCCCTAGGTTTTTTTTTTTTTTTTTTTTTTTTTTTTTTTTTTTTTTTTTTTTACTATTATAAAATAGCTTTAAAATGATGAGTTGATAGATTTTTCTAATTTTTAGATCTAATGATATAAAAAACAAAATTTTGATAAAAACGATATAACCAGTTATATCTCAGTATGTACAACCAGTTATATCTCAGTATGTAACTACTATACTAAATGTTGGTACTAAATGTTGATTCTTTGAAGCATTAATTTTTTTTAAATTCCAAGTTCATAATAATAAAAATTCGATTTGATTAAAGTGCGAATAAAAATCCGATGTATATTTTGTTCTCAGTTATTTGTATTCTTCTATTCAAAAATTCCTGTAAGGATTAGTTGTTTGGAAAAAATGTTTTTTAAATATTTATGTTTTATATAATTTATTTTAAAATAATGAAATAGAATTTTTTTACTCAAATGCATGGCCAACGGCACGGGTATGGGTTTTTAAGTTATTTTGCATTCTTTTATTCTGTTTTATATAATTTAGCCTCCTTACTTAAAAAAATGTCGTCGGCCCTAAAATAGTGACCGAATATAAGCTTTCCTCTTATCAATATAAATCGCCGTAATGTCATAAAATCTTATTTTAAGTTCGTTAGCACTAAAATAATTACTTTTGTCATTATAAACTAAGAATAGGAGGTTAGATTAAAATTAACGTTTTAGTGTTATGGTCAATGTCACCTTTTTAAAATTTACGTGTTAGTGTTATGGTGTAACCTTATTTGCATCATTAAAAGACTTAAAACTGTTTACCAAAATGATTACGTGTGATGTTCTTGGAAAACTTGATGCATCAGAAATAAGGTGACACAATGGTAACAGTGACGTGAGTTAAATTAAATATCTTTAGCCGTCACTCGTTGGCTATTTAATTATTTTAACACACTACAGCCAGATAATGAATAAACCAATGTAACTATTTTGATTCGCATAATTATAAGAATAAATAACTACACAATAGGACGAGCATAAATTTAGTTTTTTTTTTTTTTGTTGTAGTTGAAAAACATTAGTTAAAAGAAAAGTAAAAGCATAAAATCGTTTTACATGTGTTTTTATGTTGTTTCCAAATGCTAAGCATATAAGATTTTTCATTTACGTTTTTTTTTTCAAAAGCATATTTCAGTTTAAGGGTAACATTGACTGGATACTCAAGCTGGCGGAATGTCTTACATATGATGAATTGTTAACAATTACGTGAAATAAAATTAATCCAAGCAAAAATTAATCTAAAGAAAGTGTGCCGATACACAAATGTAAACAGATTCTAAAAGTGAAACTTGTAGAAAGTTAAAATCCTCATCTAATAATGTCGCGTAATACTGCTAAGAACAAAACATCAGAACCTGAAGATGTAAAGAATTATTTTGTTTCAGAAAATAAACATCAAAAAGTTTAATGTTCAATTTAAAAAAAAAAATTTTAATCATAAATTAACTTTTTAAATCTTCAAGTAGATTATGAGAACCGAATCTAATTGATATTCTTCAAATATAAGATTTCATTACATTTTCATTACAATTTGACAACTATTTAATGTTGCTAATTTTGAAGATAGTTTTTTCCTTCGAAATCCGCGTCGTCGGCCCTAGTGTCAATTGTTACACCGCTTTAACTTATTAACAACATTTGTTATACAAATCTGTGCATATTCTGAAAAACTGTTTAACAAAATTTTTTTTTTTTTTCTTGCATTCTCGTAGATTGTTTAACACGAAGAACCTGGCAATCATCGCGTAAAAGTTGGAAAGTCTTTTAATAACAAAAATTTATTTAACACTGTACATCAATTTCTGTAAAAGGGCGGAAGTATTAGAAGTCCAATATTGTAAACTTTCGAGAAACTATAAAAAAAACTGCACTTTACCTCAGTTGTAAATTTTTGTTATTGATTCAATTTTTTTTTTTTTTTTTGAAGGTGAAAAACATCCTCTTCAAAAAAAAATTATAAAACCATTAACAAAAATTTACTACGAGCGAGTTTTTCTTAGTTTCCCGAAAGTTTACATAGTTGGACTTCAGTCCTTCTAACATTCACTGATTCAATTAAGGTTACAGAAACCGTATGTATTTTTGTAACCATTTTATCAAGAATCATTTTTGCGTTTACGTAAAGTTAGCGTATGAACTGTGGTGAACTTACGTCAAAATTGTCTGGTTTTATTTTTTAGTAAAACGTGTTTAGCTAAAAATGCTAATCTTTGATATTTCAATCATAAAAAAAACCTATATGAATGAGTTTTTTTTTAAAGTATGGATTTCCTCAAAACTATGTATGCAAATCCGCCCTTTTGAAAACTGATTCATATTAGAATGAATCTTTTTAAGAATTTTTTTATATTTGACTAGGTTAGGAAAAGGGAAGTTTAATTATCTAAACTTTAAAGGGAAACTGTGCTAAAAAAAAGTTCTTGAAAAACTAAAATAACAAATATAGGGAGCTATTTTAGGTTATTTGGCAAACTATCAAAATTGAGTTAAGTCCTTTTTTTTATATTTAAACAACCTATATTGCGTTTCTTTAAAGAGGAACAGTTCAAGAAACATTCTCACCAAATGTAATCATTTAAATTGCCAAAAAAGAAAGTGCCAAACTGATTTATTATGTTTTAAAATTAAAGAGAATATCAGACGGGGTTCAGCTTTTTACTTGGACTTGAGGTTATTCGGGCTTGGGCTTGTAATTCTATTGTTTTATTTTTTAATAATAATCGTTATTAACAATATTACCTCTTTCTTTTTTCTTTGGAAAGGAAAAAATTATCACGTGTGCATCAGATTAAGTTTTAGTTTGTCTGAAGTAACACTACGCATGCTCACGTGATTATTTAGTTCCCGTAGAAAAACGGACGAATGGTCTTTATATAATTACCTTTATATAATCACCTTTATATAATTCACAATACTCGACTATTGTTTCTTTATTTTTTTATTTAATAATAACTGTGTACATGTACAATGACAATGTACGGAGCCTAGTTGATCTAGGTTTTAACAGCCGATTTATGTTAAAAATAAGTCCAACTTTGATTTAAATTGTTTAAGTGTTTTAGAATCTAAAATGTTTTGATCTAAGTTATTCCAGCTGTTAATAACACATTTATATTAGCAAAAAAAATAAAAAAGTTTTTTTTTTTTTTTTTTTTTAAATTTTCATGGTTTTAAAACTTGAGCAGTTTTCTTTTAAAATTAAGCGTCGCTTAGCAGCTTTAGCATTTGTAAATTTTAAACTATTTTTATCATTAATATTTGTCTCATTACCACAAAATACTTTTTGGCTACTTAACTAAAATTAGCATTACTTAGAAAATAATTTTAAACGGAGTTGAAATTTTAGTCATCGTGAAAAAATTCACAAGGCCATTGCGGCGCTTGTAGTCGCATATTTTATCTTTTCTCTGATTTCCTCACTACTTTTATATTTTTGTAATTAATAGCCTTTTTAAAATTTTAACAATATATGGAGATCTACCAATACCATGTATAATAAATCTAGATCTACCGATAGCATGTATAATGAATCGGAAATTGTTAAACTTAATTGCTGGTTTTGAGTCAATTTGTCATTACTTCAAACCTTTTAAACAAGTGTTTTTTAAAATGGCGGGTTTGCTTAAATTGTTTTGAGCAAATCCGCCTATTTAAAATCACTGACTCAAATAAAGTAAAGCAATGTTTGTTAAGTTATAAACTAAGCAAGTTATCTTAAGTTATAAACTAAAGCAATGCATTGGTGACATTTTTTATTTTGATATAAAGTATTATTTTGATAGTGTGTGTTACTTTAAAATATCTTATATAGAATCATTTCGTATGAATTGTTCCTCTATTAATCTAGTAAATGAGATTCAAATTTTTTTCTTCAAATTAAGATTTCAAATTATTTTCTTTTAAGTAGGTTTTGTTTATTAACTATTTTCTCTTATCCTGTTAAAAAAATAGTAAAAATGAATGAATTGTAATAACAAGGGGGTGGGCTTAAACAAAGCGACAAAAATTCATCATAGATAAAAAAGGTTGGTAATAAATAGAAGTAGTGAAGATACTTTCAAATCAGTTGTAAGTTTTTTTTTTTCAAAAGTAATTTGTAAAGGATGTAAAAAATAATGATTTTTAATTTTATTTTTAACTATAAAAAAGAAATTCTAACATGTGTTCTTTAATAATAATAATATATTAAGTCCGTATACAAGTTTTTAATTTTACCAAAATTACTTTTTGTAAATAAATTTGTTTATGCTTAAATAATAATGAATTATTTGCAAAATCTTGCAGTGATTGGAGGCTGGGAACAACAAAAACCTTGAGAAAATTTTAAGTTCGAAATTTAAGCAACTTTAAACTGACAATTAGGTGTCTATTTACAAAAAAAATCTTTATGTACTTTTGACTATGTAATTTATGTACTCTTGAAAATTGAAGGGCTAAAATTTTATTTTATGATTCTTTAGTGTACTTAGCAGTTTGAGAAGTGATTCGAGCTTTATTTACTGTTTTTTATTTTATTTTCTGTGTTCTCTGTATATAGAATAGACAGTGGCGGATTAAGACTTCTTGGGGCCCGGGGCTATTTTTGTTTTTGGAGGCCTTTTTATGGGTCAGAGCCTAAAAATGACTTTTAAAAAAAAAATTTTTGGGGCCCCTAAATTTACGGAGCCCGGGGCTATAGACCGCCCTTGATCCGGTACTGGGAATAAATTATGGTAGCGTTTCTTATTTGTTTCTAAATTTTTGCAATATTTGCAAACCATTTGTTTCTTGCTTAACAAACGTGTAGCTACACTTATTAAGGTGACAAAAAATTGTCAATTTTAATGTTCGATGTTAACCTTGCCTTACACAAAATTAAAAATCTGAAAAAAAAAACCGCTTATAAAGCCCTTTTATGAACCCACATTATCATTATAAAAAAAAATTATAATGATAATGTGGAGCACTATTAGCCTTACCAACTCTAAAGGAAATAAAATTCTTTCGTTCAAGCTAGTTAAAGTTCGGGTTACAACATAAAAAAGCCTTGCAATATAGAAATATATAAACTAATATAACTATACATAATAATAAAACTAATTGAATTAAAACTTTACGACCGTTGGTAATCTATCGGAAATCGGTAGCCAAAAATTCTTATCCTACAAAAGTCTGCAATATTAGTTAAGATTGCAATATTAGTTATGTTGTATCAAAGAAAAGATGTTTAAAACTTAAGAAAAACGTTTTATAAATAAACAAACTATCTGTCTCAACCAAAACCCTTAGTCAAAATATGCAAACTCTGCATAGTTTATGGCGAAACCAATCAGTCGATAAATTTATTCTTATTCTTACCTATTAATTAAATATTATTTAATTATTATATATAAAACTAAATATTATTCTTATTCTTACCTATTGCCCTATTAAAGTATAACATGGGCTTCAGATTTTAATCTGGAGCGAGCTATTAGTTGCAAAGCTTAATATAGAATTATTTTGATGTAGCGCAATTTATTGTGGGATTGCTAAATAAACAAACATTTCACCAAAGCTATAGAATTTTTTAATGACGCTTAATCTTCATGGGATCGATTTGCATGGGGGGGGGGGGGGATGCGTGATTCTTTTTTAGGAGAGAAGAGTTTAGTTCATTTCCTCTTTTCTTATACCGGCATTCGGTAAACAATTCCGAAAAATGTGGCAACCTTAGGCACAAAATAAAAAAAGGTTTTCTTTCATTAAATTGCTTTTATATCGAGTCTATGGAATATTTATTTGTACATTTATACAAATATTTGTAATTTATACAATTTTTGTTTTGTTTTGAATAACATTTTTTTTGAAAATGCGAATTTTTTTTTCAAATTTATGAAATCTTATTTTTGAAAAAGTTATAAACTATTCAAGTAAGCGTCACTAACATATATTAACATATATTATTTTTGGATAGCTCACCGAAAAAAGTTTGACGGTCATATTGGAAAGTCCAACGGTAAAAGTAAAAGTTTCAATACTATTATAACTAGTATTTTTAAAAGCAGTACAAAAAGAGCTAAAAAATAAATAAATATATAATTTTAAATTTATTCTTATCATAATAATTTCTTCTACAAAATAAAGTTTTTAATATTCTTAAATGAACAGAACAATGATAAAGTTTTTTATATACCGGTTTGGAACCTCCGGTTTTTAACCGGTCGTCCTGTTCAAAGTTAACGTTTAAAAGCAAAAAAGCTAAAGCGAAAAGTTTAAAAGCAAAAGAACGTTATTATTTTTCACATTAAACTTTTCGATTGGGTTTCAAAAACAGAACAATATAGAGTATCGTGTAAAGTTCAAGGCAGTTAAACCTTAACATACAAAAAAATTAAGCATAATCATAAATGGTTCTTTCAATTAAGTTATCATAGTGGAAGAAAAACAGTAAATGTTACTTTTCAAAAAAACGTATATAGAAAAAGTTCTTCGTGTAATGGTAAAAAATATTAAAGATGCACTTTGAATACCATTGGTTGTAAAGTAAGAACTACCACACTTAATGGTCTATACTTAATGTCTTCCTCTTTTTATAATCACGAACCAAATAGTGCAGGAGTACGAAAAAATGACTTTATCCAAGAATTAGAGACGCTGGTTAAAGATCTCCAACAAAACCAATGCAAAAGTTATGAACGATCTTTCATAATTTTACTTCAAGGTAATGAAGTAAATATTACTATTGTTATTATAAATATACAAATATTCATGAATAATTTTTATCATTTATTATTACTTACATCTATTATTGATATGCATTTCTACACAAATCTCCATTTTTTCAAAAAAGAAACTATAAATTATTTTAGGCCAATTAACTGTAGGATGTACCATAAATATATACAGTAAACCCTCTGAATTAGAAAAAAAATGAGTAATAAATTGCTGACCTCAAACTGTTACAGATTGGCATCAAGTAGGCAAAAAAAACTTGACTCAAAGGGATTACCATATAACATAAAAACAAGGTTAGCAAATTTTTGCCGACCTTAAACACTTTTCAGGTTGGTAGTTAGGTCAGCATTGCCAAATGCTGACCCTAAATCCGAGGGCTATATATATCTGTGTGTATATATGTGTGTGTATATATGTGTGTGTGTGTGTGTGTGTGTGTGTGTGTGTGTGTGTGTGTGTGTGTATATGCCAACCTAAAAGTGTTTGAGGTGAGCAAAAAATCGCTGACCCCATTTTTATGTTTTATGGTCAAACCTTTGTTTTACATTTTTTCTGCCGGCTTGATGCCGAACACAGATTAAGGTTGGCAAATTATTGCGAACCTTATTTTCCTTTTTTCCGAAGATTGATATATATATATATATACACACACACACACACAGGCCTTGGCAGGAAGCGAAAACTTTAGCTCTTGCTCACACTCCCCTAAAACAGTTTATGGGAGCAATTTATGACTCTTGCAATAGTATAATTATTGTTGTAACTAAAATAAAAAACACATTTGAAAAATAATTTAAAATGCCATTTAAAAAAAATTAATTTCATAATATACTGCAATGCTTTTTAAAAAGTATGGTTGCAAAAAAAAAATTAAAAATTAAAAAAGAGTGCCGATTTAAATGAGGAGTAGCTCGCACAGCTCCCCAAGTTTGTTTTAAGACCACTCTCGTGCTAATTTATTCCCGCGGAGGCCTATATATATATATATATATATATATATATATATATATATATATATATATATATATATATATATATATATATATGCTACATATATATATATATTTGCTACATTTTTTGTTTTAATAAAATAAAAGACTTAAGGGGTAAACAGATTCTATCTGTTGACCAGCCTCACACCCCTTCTTCATCTATTTGGCTGGTGTAGATGTATTTTTAATACATTGTTTCCAGTTTAGGATGTTAAATCTTCTTGACTCGATGCATGGATTTTGCTTGTGTCTCTGTTTTAATGACTAGGCAAATCATTCTAATATTTCCTAATAAGAGTACAGCTCTAAAACTCAGTTTTATGGTTCGGAGGCTAGCTGGTGGTCAGGTTTCTTGAACTCTGTGGTAGCTCTCAGAGAGGCTGATTCCATCAACAGCTGGAAAATATCAAAGTATTAACTGTACCATGTTGTGCACGGATGGTGTCCCTGTTTGTACTTTTGATGTGCATTGATAAGGCCACATTGGAGCCCTTTAACAAAACAAAAAATGATAAATTAACAAATTTAAAAATGAATAAAGTAACAAAAACTATAAAATACAAAAACCACTGTCATCACCAAGTTCACTAAACCTATCATTTACTACTATTCGTGGTCTTCAAAGTGACTTTTTTCTGTTGAGACTTATCTCTTGCAAAGTTCACCAGACCTACTTGCTCTTCATGAGACTAATTTGAGCTCAGCTGTCTCATCTTGTTATCTTAGTGTCGATGGTTATCTTCCTTTAATTCGTAAAGACTCCAATAGTCACATGCTTGTCTGGGCATTTACATTCGTAAGAATTTACCTATTTGTCGGGAAATTAGGTTTAAATCTACAGACTACTCTTTTATGTGCTTTTGTTCAGCACCATTTCACTCACTCTTACTCTTGGTATCACTTTACTCTTTGTTCTATATCGCTCTCCTTCACCTCAAGACTGCACTCTTCTTTATGTTATTTCTGATCATATTGACCAAGCCGTCTCTCTTTATTCATCAGCCAATATTGTTGTTGTCGGTGACTTTAATGTTCATCACGCTGAATAGCTTGGGTCTAGCGTCAGTGACTCTGTAAGCATTAAAGCCCACAACTTTTCCCTTTTTCAACCCCTAACTCAAATAATCAACTTTCCAACTCGCTTTCCAGACAGACGTTTTCTTTATCATCAGAATCCCCCTATCATCATATATCTTACAACTAGCTTCAAGCTGACTGGGACTCTTTCCGTGATTTACTTTGTGATGGCCCTTGATAGAAATCTCTTGTCTTCCTGTTGACAAATGCGCTTACATAACTTAGTGGATTCAGGCTAGCATGGAATCCTTTATTCCCTCTCAATGATTCCAGGTCATGCCTCACTATTCTCCATGGTTTTCCTCACAATGTGCTGCTGCAATTGCCAATCAAAGCCATTATTTCCATATCTCTAGAAAACAGATGTCTGTTTATTACTGCTAGGAACCATTGAAAAAAGGTTTTGTCTAACGCCAAAGCTTGCTATTCTCAGGTTATGAAATCTCGTATTTCATCACCCAAATTAGGCTCTGGTGACTTCTGGAGAATCTTTAATGGTATCAATAATAAAGGCAAGTCTGTAATTCCACTTCTTTTGTATGGTTCAAACTTTGTCAGCTAAAGAAAATACTGAATTATTTGCTAAGAACTTTTCATCAATATCATCTTTTGATTTCACTAGTTGCGTTCTACCTGATATAGCTGTCAAACAGGTTGCTTGACATTCGTATCACTCCAGCGTCTGTATCTAAAGTGATTTCCTGCTTAGACTCTTCTACAGCTTGTGGCCCGGATAATATACCTGTTATAGTCTTGCAGAAGTGTTCTCCGGAGCTGTTATCTATCCTTTCAAAACTATTTAACAAGTGCTTATCAGAGTCTTGTTTTCCAGCCTGTTGGAAAGCAGCATTTGTTATCTCTATTTTTAAACATTCTGGAGAGCGATCTGATTGGTCTAACTACTGTCCCATTAGAATCTTTAATTAACAAACACTTAATGTCACTTGAATCTAACAATTTTCTGGTCATCAATATGGATTTCGATCTTCTCATTCTACGGCTGATTTGCTAACAGTAATAATCTATAGATTTTATTGTGCATTAAATAAAGGTGGAGGGGTTAAGACCATCGCTCTTGACAAAGAGTTTGATAAAGTTTGGCATGCTGGTTTTCTCCATATGCTATCAGTTTATGGTGTATCTGGTTACGGTGTATCTGGTTATGGTGTATTGGTTTTACCGTGCATTAGATAGAGGTGGAGAGGTTAAGGCTATCGCACTTGACATTTCTAAAGCTTTTGATAAAGTTTGGCATGCTGGTCTTCTCCATAAGCTTTCTTCTTATGGTGTATCTGGTAACACATCTTTAAGATTATTGAGTCCTTTCTTTCCAATCGTAGTATAAAAGTTGTTCTCGATGGACAACACTCTTCTTCACACCCTGTAACTTCAGGGGTTCCTCAAGGTTCAATCTTTGGCCCTATACTCTTTTTAATTTACATTAACGATCTTCCAGATATTCTCACATCTAAGGTGGCATTATTCGCTGACGACACTACCATTTACTCTTGTCATGATAAGAAGCCTACACTCTCTGATTGTCTGGAGGGGGTATCTGAGCTTGAAAAGGATCTCACTTCTGCTACAGCATGGGGCTCACAGTGGCTGGTGAACTTTAATTCAGATAAAACTCAATTTTGTTCGGCTAATCGTTATCGTAATAATTTAGATCTTCCTATATTTATGAATGGTAATGTACTAGATGAGTCATCTACCATTCATCTTCTAAAATTAACTCTTACTTCTGATCTTTCTTTTAAATCGTATATCAAATCCATTGCAAAATTAGCATCTGTTAAGTTTGCATCTCTTTATCGAGCTCGACACTTTCTTACTCCAGATTCTATTCTCTATCTCTATAAATCTCAAATCCGTCCCTGTATGGAATACTGTTGCCACATCTGGGGCGGATCTTCTAATGATGCTCTTTCTCTTTTAGACAAGGTGCAAAAACGCATTGTAAACATAGTTGGACCTGCTCTGGCAGCCCATCTCCAACCTTTGTCACATCGTCGTGATGTTTCTTCTCTTTCTCTTTTCTACAAATACTATAATGGGCACTGCTCTAAAGAGCTAGCGTTCCTTGTGCCATCTACTAAAATTCATTCTCGTGTTACTCGCCATTCAATTAAGTCTCATCCTTTTTCTGTGACTGTTCCTAAGTGCTTCAAAAACTCTTATTCTTCTAGTTTTTTTCCTCGAACATCAGTTCTTTGGAATTCGCTTCCTTCATCTTGCTTCCCTGATTCATATAATTTGCAATCTTTTAAGTCATCAGTCAATCGTTATCTTGCTCTACAGATTTAGTCTTTTCTCTTCCAGTAACTTCCAACTCATATAGTGGTTGCAGCCTTGTTGGAAGTGAAGATGTTAAAAAAAAAAAAAAAAAAAAATATCTGGAAACATCTTTAAGAAATTTTGTATACTTCCTTTCCATTTATAGTATAAAAGTTGTCCTTGATGGACAGCAGTCTTATTATTCTATAACTTCAGGGGTTCCTCAAGGTTCAATCCTTGGCCTCTCAGATATTCTCACATCTAAGGTGGCATTATTCGCTGATGATACTACTATTTATTATTGTCATGATAAGAAACCAACTCTCTCTGATTGCTTGGAGGGGGCATTTGAGCTTGAAAGGGATCTCTCTTCTGTTACAACATGGGGCTCACAGTGGCTGGTGAACTTTATATCAGATAAAACTCTTTTTTTTTTCAGCCAATCATTATTGCAATAATTTAAATCTTCCTCTATTTATGAACAGTAATGTACAAGAAAAGTTATCTACCCTTTATCTTCTAGGATTGACTCTTACTTCTAATCTTTCTTGGAAAACATATATATAAAATCTGTTGCAAAATTAGCATCTGTTAAGGTTGCATCTTTTTATCGAGCTCGACACTCTCTTACTCTGGGTTCTATTCTCTATCTCTGTAAATCGCAAATCCGGCCTTGTATTGAATACTGTTGCCATATCTGAGGTGGATCTTCTAATGATGCCCTTTTTCTTTCAAACAAGGTGCAAAAACGTATATGTAAACATAGTTAGACTTGCTCTTGCAGCCAATCTTCAGCCATTATCACATCAGCATAATGTTGCTTCTCTTTTTCTTCTACAAATACTATAATGGGCAATGCTCTAAAGAGCTAGCGTCTTTTGTGCCATCTACTAAAATTCATTCTTGTGTTACTTGTAATTCAATTAAGTCTCATCCCTTTTCTGTGACTATTCCTAAGTGCTCCAAAAATTCTTATTCCACTAGTTTATTTACTCAAACATCCGTTCTTTGGAATTTGCTTTTTTTGTCTTGCTTTCCTGATTCATATAATTTGCAATCTTTAAAGTCGTCGGTCAATTGTTATCTTGCTCTACAATCTTTATCTTTTCTCTTCCAATAACTTCCAACATTAATAAGTGGTTGCTTGCAGCCTTGTTGGAAGCAAAGATATTTAAATAGGTATGTGACATGATTTTTTTTCAATTAATGAAGTACTATATTGTTATATTTTAAAATTAAAAATTAAAATTTATTAAAAAGAGTTTCATTGCAGTATTTTAAAGGTGAAAAATTATTAAAATCAAGCAATTCTACTATAAGTTTTTAGCATTTTAAGTGTAGAATTTTTGATATATGGATTTGTTGAAGAAATGGTGACCAAATTTTAAAGCTATGATATTTAAAGTTTTCTCAACTTTAAATATCATAGCTTTGTCAATTCTTTTCAAAATTCATATATTTGGTATTAAAAGAAAGGTATTAAAAAGGGGAATAAGATTGCATAGAAGTATGAGGGGTATTAGAAGGGTGTTTTTAGCACTCTTTAAAATGTTCAAAATCAAAGTTTTTTAAATTAAATTTTAATTCTTTATTGAAATTTAAAATTTTCTTTTTACTTTTTTTATATTTTTTATTATATTACATATATATATATATATATATATATATATATATATATATATATATATATATATATATATATATATATATATATATATATATATATATATATATATATATATATATATATATATATATATATATATATATTCAATTATTTTTTTATCATAATATTCATTTAAACGTTAATGTTAAAATGTTTATTACGATACGCTCTCTGCTAACTACCCATGTGTCTAGCAGAACTTAAGTCTAAAATTAGTGCCTATTTTTCATGAAATTTCACAGGTAGCATAAAGAAAGGTTTTTGCTGATGTCTGAATATATTTTTAAAATAGTTTCAGTATTCCTTCAATACATACCTGATGCACAAACAACAAGGAAGTTTTAAACAACAATAAATTCATTATAAGCAAAATTAAAAAATTATATATTTTGTGCAGAATTAAAGTTAAACTATTTAAGTACTCAAAAAAAATCTTTGTTGATACAAATTTTTAAAAAAATGACACAGCAAAACATGTTCATATCATGCCACTCTTAAAAATACTGAAAAAGTGTGGCACATAACTTAAGTAAAGAAATGGCTTTGTTAAGGTCGGATTTACGCGTACATACATTTATATTTATATATATATATATATATATATATATATATATATATATATATATATATATATATATATATATATATATATATATATATATATATATATACATATATATAAACATGATAATGGTAATATTATTCTGTGGAGGTATTGGCATTATTAAGGTATTACCATTATAAATTTACTTTTTTTAGTTTAGTAAAATACTTGTTAAATGTTTACTTTTTTTTAGAAAATGAAATGGAAAATGAAGTTTTGTGCTTTTTAATTGATTGTGAATTAGCAGTTTTGAATCTGCATTAAGTTTAATTTTTACTGGAGTGACAATAATGTTTTTTATTTATTTTGAGCTGGCAGTATGAAAAAGGTTTTTATTTTTTAAAAATTTATAAGAATAAAGTTTAAAAATTGATATTTTATAATATATCTTTATATCATACATTTTTTGTATTTGTTAATTAATAATATGAAAACTCAAAATATCTTTTTGTTTTTTTTAAAGGCACAAAGTTTAGGTTTAACAAGATTTTATGACAACCAAGTAAAAAAGCTTTTTCATTTTCTTGCTTACCACTTGAAGACCCTAATAGTTATGAAGAACTTTTCGAACAGATTATTTACAATGCACCTTATATAACGAGCATTGCAGATTTTTGTTTTTATAATATTGGCTCTCTACAATTGCTATTTTTCCTCATAGTATATGGAGTCATTTTGAAAATGATGGTCCCAGAACTACAAAGCATTTTGAAGGTAAGAATGACAATTAATAAGCAATTTTGGTATTTATTGAGAATATTTAATATTTACCCATATGTTTTTTATAGTTTTTAAAAAAAATTGTTTATATTTAATGTTTATTTTAGTCTGGTAATTATATTTTACAATCATTTGTTTATTTTGTATTCTAGTTAAGAGTTAAAATTTAGGTTAGAGTTTGTTAGATTAAATAAATTAAAAACTTGTTGTATATAATTTAGAGTTGTTAATTTATTTTGTATTCTTGTTGAGCATTATTGTTAAGTTTATTAGATTAAATAAATATATTAGAGTTATATATAAATATATAAATAAGTTTATTAGGTAAAATAAATTTATTATATATTTTTCTTGTAATACTATGTTTGGATCATGCTTTTTCACCTTGGAATAATACCTTGTGGTAAATTTAAATGCCATCTAATCATTTCCATATAATTTGCAACTTTCTTGCTCTATTGATTTCAATGCTGAGCGACATGAATTGTTAATTTTATCATAAGGGTGATTTAAGTTTAACTTATTCTGATTCTATTATTTTAAAACACCTTGATCATTTTTTGACCATTTCTTTTAATTTGATTTGAGCAAGCATTACAGTTAAAATAGTTATTTACTTGTGCAACAGTTTTTTAAAATAACTGTTAATTGCAACAGTTTTTTAAAATAATTGTGCAATAGTTGATTACAAGTAAAAATAAAAAGTATATGGCTGTAGCTACACTCGATGCATGTTTCCCAGTGGTAATGTAAAGTTATTACTTGTGCAACAGTTTTTTAAAATAAGTGTTGATTACGAGTAAAAATAAAAAGTGTATGACTGATGCATGTTTTCCCATGATGCTCGATGCATGTTTCCCAGTGGTAATGTAAAGTTATCAAGTAAATGTTTCTTAAATACTCAACAAAATAGTTTTTTAAGAAAAGTTTTTTTGGAATATTATTCCTTAAAAGATTAAAAGTAATTTAACTGCATAGATAATCTAAAAAAATTATTTGAACTAACAAAAGACTCTCTGTGATTTACAACATGTGATTTACAAAATGTGTACAACACATTCGTGCAATTTTAACCACTTTTCGTTTCATGTGGTAATGTTTATATTTGTCTTACAATTTAAATAATCTAAAAAGAAAAAGAAAATATTATATTTAAAAATACTAATATTATTATTAACTAATATTAAAATATTAAACATTTTCAAAAGTATTAACTAATATTAATTAATATTAGAATATTATGCATTTTTAAGTAATTGATATTAAATATTTAATTAATAATTAATAATTTAAATTAAATATTTAATAAGATTAATTCGAAAAATTGTCAATCAAGAAAAATTGTCAAGTTATTTTACTTAAAAAAAAAAAATCCAATTCAATAATTTGGTATACTTTGCATATATTTTTTAATTGCTGCCATTCTTACATAAAGCATGTTATTTTCAAATTAAATATTATTATATAATAAAGATTGAACCATTAAAAGGGAATTCAAAAAAAAAAAAGTTATAGGTTTATAGATTTACATTTAAAATACATTGTTCAAAAAAAATTAGGCAACAGTAAATTTCTATTGGTAATCCAATTGTAAGTTTTATACCATAGTGCTTTAGTTTATCTAATAGGATGGAGTGGTCAACAGGGAAAATCCCAGATGTTATTGAGAGCTTAAGTATATGGACCAGAGGTCTGTTTAGTTTTATTAAAGATAACTAAATCACTAGTCATTTCATCAAACCAATTCTTTTTTTTAAATAGGGAAAGGTTTCTTCAAATTCTTTATAGTTGAATTCCTTATTGTACATGATAGTGTTTCTTGTGGGTTTTAGGTAGTTTTTAAATGAATCGATGTTCGACTTATTTTATTAGCTAGATTTGGACCAATATTTATAAAATATTTGTTAAATTCTTTGGATATTTATTTTTCACAGAATATGCCTGCATTGTTAATATTAATTCTTTTTGGTAAAGAAGTTGAATTTATTTTTTTCTTCCCATTATCTTAATAATGATGGACCACGTTTTCTTACTATTAGATTTGCATTTAATGATTTCATTACTGTAGTATTTATTTTTAGCTTTTTTAATAAGATTTTGGTTAAAATATTATAGTTTTTGTAATTTATCTCAATATCAGTGTTTTTATTATTTAGAAATTTATTATAGAGTTTTTGCTTCTATTTGGAGCATTTTATCAGTGTTTTATCCATCCATGGATTAGCAACTACTTTTTTCTTAATTTGTATGTCCTCTTGAGGACAGGTTTCATTAAAGCAATCTAGAAATATATCTAAAAAAATATTGAAAGCTTCATTAATTTCCTGACATCTATACACGTTGGACCACGTTTCTTGTTTTAGTCTAAATAATAATTCATTAGTATTACTTGTTTTAAAATTGCGTTTTTTCAAATTTTTAACTTTTGATTCAAAATCAGACATGGATTTTAAATTTCTAACTTTTAAAAATATCGGAAAATTATCGCTAATATCAGTCATAAATATACCTGTTTCAAGTTCCATTTCCAGGTAATTAATAATGAAAATTTTGTCAATTGCCGTTGCCGATGTTTTTGACCCTCGTGTATTAATTGCTGACAAGACATTAAATTTAAGAAGCATGTCAAAATAGGATTTTTTTTTTGGAAATTTTGAATAAGTTAGAACATCGAAGTTTATGTCTCCAATAAAGTATACAGTTTTATTTTATTTATTTTTTCAATTGTATTTTTGATAAAAGTTTCAAATGATTTGATTTTACCACTTGGTGACGATAAATCATCCAATTAAAACATTTCTAAGTTCCTGAAGTTCCTGGTTAAATGCACTTCCGCAGTGCTCTGTGACAAGACCGTAAGGACTTTTCACAGACTTTTTATTTATAATTTCAATAAATAGGCTTTCGTAATTATCGTTTGAGAAGCATAGTATGTTTTTTTTACCTTAAAATCATGCTTTTTTGAGACATAAAGCCCTAACCGTCCACCTTTTTTTCCACTTCCTCTTGGTTGACTTATAAGTTTATAAAATGGCAAATTATAAATATAATTTAATTTAAGTGAATTTTCAAAATCATGCCAAGTCTCTGAAAGAACTATGACATCGAACGTGTAATTTATGTTTAAAAAATCTTTTAGTTTCTCAAAATTTTGCTGCATGCTTCTAACGTTTATATGTAAAACTGAAAAAGAACAATGATCGTTTATTATTTTAAATTATATTGGAGGCAGTATGTTCTTTTGTCGGAAATACAAAAACTGGTCTGCAGAAGATTCGGGAGCTGAAGCATTGAATTATCAAATATGGGTTATCTTTCTACAAGCATTAGACACCCACCTTTACAACAAGGGTAAGACACTCGCCAACGCTTGCCAACAAGCGTCAAACACCCGCCTTGCCAACAACAACCCCTGATATTTGTTTTTGATTTCAAAAAATTTTGCTCTAAAATTATGATATGGTGTGCCATTACCGAAAATCAAAATGCAGCAAGCACATAACGTTATTTCAACGTTCTTTCAACGTTGAAAAATGGTTGATATATGGTTGAAAAATAACGATCTAAATCTCAACGTTATTTCAACGTTAGTTCAACGAAGAAAAAAAAATGTTGAAACTTCGACGTTGGTTCAACGTTTATTTTTAACTAAAAACAAACGTTGAATTAACGTTGAAAAATAAACGTTGAAATTAGTTTGAAATTTAGATATGAGAGTTCGCCGACGCAAATGTACTAATAATTCAGAATTTAAATAAAATTTAATATTTCACATATGTTAGTGCGTGGGATAGTTCTTTAAAAACTTTTAATAAATGTGTTAATGTAATAAAACTGAAAACATTAAAAGATTTTTTTGCTATGAAAATATGTATAATTTTACAAAAATTTATAAGAATTGGCATTATACACAAGTTTTTTAAAAGTCTTTTTACATTGTGTACATTACCTTACATTGCATATTTTATATAAATATATATATATATATATATATATATATATATACATACATATATATATATATATATATATATATATATATATATATATATATATATATATATATATATATATATATATATATATATATATATATATATATATATATATATATATATATATATATATATATAGGCCTTAGCGGGAAGCGAGTGCTTTATCTGTTGCTCTCGTCCACATTTCCCTAAAACGGTTTATGTGAGCAATTTACGACTCTCGCAAAAGTATAGTTTTTCTTACAAAAATATAGTTATCATTGTAACTAAATTAAAAAACATAATGCCATTTAAAAAAATTAATTGTATAATATACTGCAATGCTTTTTAAAAAGCACGGTTGTTGTAAAAAAAAAAGTTAAAATTAAAAAAGACCGCTGATTTAAATGAGGAGCACCTCGCACAGCTCCCCAAGTTCGTTTTAGGAGAGCTTTTCTCCGCTCTCGTGCTCATTTATTCCCACCTGTATATATATATATATATATATATATATATATATATATATATATATATATATATATATATATATATATATATATATATATATATATATATATGTATAGCTTGTTCAGTAGAACAGAACTTAAATTTAAAGTTTTAGTTAAAAATGTGAAAAATTGACTAGTTTTTTTTTGTTTTTTTTAAGTTGATTAAGGTGCCCCAAGAATTCTTTACAGTCTTATCACAAGCAGCGCAAAAGAGCATTTAATAGGAAGTTCGCGCCTCCTTCCCAACCGATGTCGCAAAACTAGCCCAGAGGTGGGGTTTGAACCACGGATCTTACGTTTCTGAGGCAAGTGGGCTGCCACTGCGTCACAGCTGCTCAGCTGATTTAGTTAATGTAGGCTTTGATAATAGGAGCTAAAGTATACAACAAAGTCATTTTTAAATATATCTACTTTGTTTTGTCATGTGCAAATAATGCTCATCCAGAGAAAGGAGCCAGTCAACGAAGATCTAAAGAACAAAAAGATTTTTTTTTAATCTTTTGTTAATGTCGAGCTGTTCAACTGTAATAGAGTTTAAATTAAAATAAAACACATTCTGGTTATATAATGCATATGTCATTATATAAACATTATGAAAATAACAAAGAATGTAAATTATGACTTTTTTAATTAACTTTTATTACTCTGCCATCATAGATAATTGTTTTGGATATATCAGTAGTGTACCATTCATGACAATGTTCTGCCAATAGTTTTTTTTTACACATAATATAATTTAAATTATCAAGTTGCATAAATGACAAGTTGTTAAAATAAATTTTTTTATTTCTCTTTATTATTTTATTTATTATTGTTATTATTAATATTATAATTATTTATATATTTCTTTTAATTATTTGTTATTTTCTTATTTATAGTATTTATAAAAAAGTTAGCACTTATAAAAAAAAAAAGTTATTAAAAGTTGCTAACATTATGCTCAAATTAAAGCTAAGATTTCTTCTAAACAGACTTCAAAACAGCAAACAATTTATAAAAAAAGAAAAAAGTAAGTTAGGGAAAAAGCTGTTTATAAACAGCTTTTTCCCTAACTTTCTTCTTTTTTTAAAATATTTCAATATATCCATTGAATATCAAATCACATTTATATAGACTAGTCTAGATTGATTTGTCTATTAACTTTAACCTCTCAGTTGTATTCATGTCTGGTTTTTCAGATCTTAATTAAGATTTTGTTTATCATATTTTTTTGCCATGATTTCATTATTTTTTGTTAACTTGTGATTTAAGTAATCCATTAATTAATTGATTTGTGATTTGATTGTATTTTTACTGTTTTTTTTTTGTTTTTGTTTTTTGAATAAATTTATTTTGATTTCGCAGGTTAATGGCATATAAATTAAAAACAAAGTTTAACCTGACCTGATCTAAAACAAAAACAAACAAAAGAGAATGGATTTTAAATATTTACAAGATGTTATTGATATGTATATTATATTTCTTTGCGCTGCTCCCACCAATATATATATATATACATATATACATATATATATATATATATATATATATATATATATATATATATATATATATATATATATATATATATATATATATATATATATATATATACATATGTGTATAATTATATGCATATGTATATATAAATAGAGTAAATTGTAGATATCTTGACCCTCCAGGGGACCAAGGAAAACGGTTCTACTAAACGAATGTTTGACTTAAGCGATGTATAATTGCCTACAAGGTTTGTGTTATGTGTGTGTATTTGCGTTGATGTATGATAATGATGTATAATGTATAATTATCCAAATAGGTTGATATCTTGGTCAATAATGAAGTAAATTTGGCACGGATCAGTAATGGGTTGTTTTTTTTTTCATACTATTGATCACTTAATGTTCACATTGGCTTGTGAACAATGTGAAGTATAATAATACTTGTAAAATGTACAAATGTACCTTACTTTAAAGATATTTTTATTTAGATGCAGTTACCTGATGTTTTTAAATAAAAATACACAATGCACAAAGATAGAATTTAGACCGTTTGAAAGTTGCACCATATTAATTGGATCGTGGAAAATGCATCAAATCAAAATGAGTCTTATAACAGAAGGCGATAAAAATACATATGAATTTGATATTGATGATGAAGATAACGATATCATGACTTTATCAAGATCGTTTTAAAAATTACTTTAATTTTGTATAAGTTATTGTTCTAAAAATGTATAAAATATTTTTTTGGTTTTGTTTGCTTTCAATAAATGCCTTTCAATTTCTATAATTTAGTTACCTGCGTTAAAAAAATGGTATAGGGTAGATTAATTGTAATGCTATAGCAACAGTTAGTATTGTAATATAAAATAAATTAATAATACTACTACTAATAATAAGAGAAAGCTGTAAAAATTGAGAACAAGATGTGCAGTACAATAGAATAAGTTATTGTTTAGCTATTATAAGTTTATGAAGAAGACTGTTTCTTTTCTTACTCATAACAATACAATATTGTACAAAAAATAAATATTTTTTTGGATTAAAAGAATCACGGCACGAAAAACTGTATTTTTGAGGTTTATAAACTCGTATATAAGTTAGTTGAATCTTAATCTAACGTTGATTTTTCAACGTTGATCTAACGTTGTTTTTTCAACGTTGATTTGTGTTTCCATTTCAACCAAAAATCAACCATTTTTCAACAATATAAAAAATATGTAAAAAAATATGGTTTTGCATCCATTTAAAACAAACATGACATCCATTTAAATTTAAAATAAATTCATTAAATTAAAATAAATTAATATAATTTTAATAAAAATAAATTTATATAATATTAGATAAATATATATAAAAAGAAAACCTTTTTTTAAAATAATATAGAATGTTGAGATTGCGCATGCGTTAAATGTTTTAAATGAAAATCACAATTGTTTTAATTGAAAATCACATTGTTTTAATTGATTGTCGCAGTGTTTTAAATGAATGTCATGGTGGTGGTCATGATTGTTTTAAATGGGTGTAAAAACCGGTATATCTATATTAATACAAATTAATTAGTATAGAACTATGATCATATCAGTTTCATATTTTTAGACAAGTTTATGTACACAAATTTCCCCTGATATTTCTAAATGATTTTTCTAAATATCTAAATACTAATCTCTTGGAAATCAAAAGCTTTTCAGAAAAAAGTCATAAATGTTTCTGAAAAGAGATAAGCAGTTATTGATTAGAAATGATTTTTCTTAAGAAACATCATTATGAACTAAAATTATCAGTCAAAATTGCAGCCAAACTTGCATTATAAACGCTTTTTTAATTTAATGGATATACGAGTGTTGACGTTTATTTTTTTAATAGCTAAAACTTATAGCGTATAATATATAATACTTTAAATGTTAAAGTAAAATAAAACATGAGTGTACATTAAAATAAATAATACATTATTTACGTCTTTTTTATTTATTTGAGCTTTAGCATTTGAGCGTTTTAATTACAATAAAGTATCAATAGAAAAACATCACTTAAACATTAACTAATTTTTGATTAAATTTTATTATTGTAACATTAACATCACTTGAATCAGTTATTTGAAACAGCTTGTCCACACAACCTTTTTCACAAAACCTTGTCCACACAACCTTGTTTTGAGATTATCGATAAAAACTGATTCTCTCATCCATTTTTATTTTTCAAAAAAGTAAGTTTAACAAAATCATTAGAACGAATCCAAAGAGACAACGGTACAAGCGATCTCTTTGTTCTTAAGTTGTAAGTCTGTCTACACTGAACTCCATACTTTTTTCTTTTTTTTAAAGTTTATTTTAGGTGCCCCAAGAAGTCCTTACGGTCTTATCACAGAGCATCGCGGAAGAGCATTTGAAAGGAAGTTTACGCCTCCTTCCTTACCGATATTATAAAACTTACCCAAAGGCGACGGTAAACCACGGATCTCTAGTTTCTGAGGCAAGCGCGTTAACTACTGCGCTACGGCTGCTAACTCATCTCAATACCGACAAATGGGGTTTTTCAAATAAGTGATTTAATTATAATGCTGGGATTGCTTTTTTATAAATATTTGATAAAGATAACTTTTCAAATTGCGTATATTTATAAATAAATAAAATTAGAATACTTTGCAAAATTTTGCAGTGATTTGAGCTTGGGAACAACAAACTCCTGTTGAAATGTATCCTCCCCCATCCCTTACACCGAATGTGTTAGCAGCCGTGGCGCAGTGCCATTCACTTCAATTCTGCATGATTAAAATATAAATTCTCTTTTAATCATGTTTTTTGTACATGTCTTCTATTCTTCATCAGTAGTAGAAGAGTTCGTGTTGCATGATTTTATCTTGATATCTTTTTTTTTTTCGGGGGGAGCATATTTTGTTTCGCCGAGCACCGTGTTTCAATTTTGTAAGTTGTTACAAAATTATTAAAAAGTTATTACAAAATTATGATTATTGTCTATTAGTTTTTTAATATATATTTTTTTAATTTACATATTAAACTAAAATAATTAAATTTTTAAAAATATTTTTACATTATAAATCTGTGGGTACCCAGTTACTTTTCAATGTTACAAATACCTTTATCTTTTCAAAAGTTAAAAGTTAACTTTTTTTTTGTTGTATTAATTTTTTATTGTATTAATCACAAATTTTACGTATGCATGATTTCCAATTATTTATAAGTTTTTTATACTCCCGGTGTGTCCCAGTGTTGGTCCGGTGTGTTCCGGTGTAGTAATCGTATAAACTGTTGACTACAATCATATAACATACCGTTTTCCTTAATTTCCAGTATAATATTAGATGTTTCTCGTAATGTTTATTTAAAATCTTCTTAGAAAAATGTTAGAATAATGCTCATCGAAGTAACCTTTTTTTATTATAGCTCAGGTTTATCATGATCACCATGCTATTGGTAACATATAATCAAGTACCTTCTCTAAGTCCTACTATTTATTTATCTAAGAAAAGGCTAGGTTACTTTTAGGTTACTTACTAGTATACTTTGACTCATTATACACCTGTCTTAAAGATATTGGTTTAGGTAAAGTTTAGAGAGGATGTGATGATAAAAATATTTATCTTGCGCAGATGTGACTTATTATAACTGCATTTAGCTACTGTCTGATAAACTAAAAAAAATTACACCCTGCTACTATCTTGTAGATAGCCTCATAAACAAAGACTTTAAGGGATTAAAACGGGAATTTGAGGGGAGGATAGAAAACTAAACTACTAAACATTGCTTAATACATTACTACATAATATATTTACTATATTTATGCATAATTTACTCATTTCTAGTTCTTTTATGTGCTTTTATTTAGTATTTCTCTACTCAATCATCTTTCTCTATGTTCTATATTGTACTCACTTTTCTCAAAACTGCACTGATCTTAATTTCTTTTCAAATAAAATCAACCAAGCCCTTTTCTCTTTATTCTTAACCCAATATTGTTGGTATTGGTGACTTCAAAGATCATAACTTTTATATTTCTCAATCTTTTAATCAAATAGTTAGTTTTGAGAATCGTTTTTTAGAAAAACCGAACCACTTTCCTTGATTTGTGTCTCTCACAAATCAACTAGGTTGTGTTCAGTTTCTCCTTGTTTTCCTTTAGGTAGCTCGATCCAAGCTTTAATCTCATGAAATCTTTTTATCTCGTAATTCTTCAAACTTAAAGCTAATTAGGATTCTTTTTGTGATTTGACCTTTTGGTCTTGCTTGGTCTTGGTTAAAAAGCAACTAAATATTTTTTGATGACTCGGGATTTGTATTTACTTCAAATGTTTCTTCAATAAGTACAGTTTTTCAAAAATAATTTTGTTTTCAAAATTAAACATATTGTCTGTTTTAACTGGGCTAGTACCACTTTTTAAAAACTAGTTGCTTTCAGCCTTGTCAAAAGTAAATTAAAATTTTTTTGTCGCTAAAAAAAACGCGAAAACTTTTGAAAATAAATTTATATTCGGCAAATTCGTTTTGACGCATGATTATTTTAAGCTGTGAAACTTTTCGGTACTTTCGGTAAGATAAACTTTTATTTGATGTCAACCTTTGGAGGAGATCCGGGAGAGGTGGCCACTTAAGATAAAGATTTTTTTCTCTATCATAGGGTTGGTTTCATTAATTATATAGAATTGTGTAAATAATAATTGATATCGCTTACTAATACAAAAAATTGTTAAATTTTTTTTTCAAATATATATTTTTAAAACTTATGGAATGTTATTTTGGACTAGTTTTTAAACTATTTCGAAATAAATTGTAATAAAATTTCAAAGGAATTTACAATAGTACAAATACTAATGTAAAGTAAATACCTGAAGATACACCATATCAGTATAAAAAATGAAGAAAATAATATCAGTAATAAAAATTATATCTATAATACTAATTATGATAACAATAGTTATTTATGTAATGATTACATTGATAATAATAATAATAGTAATAATAAAAATGATAATTTATTGTATCTGTTTTTTTAGTTTCTTATAAAAGAATAAATTATTTAAAATAACTTTTTAAAGTTATATATGGTAAATTTTTAAGTTTTTTTTTAAATTTGTTTTATTTTTAGTTTTAGTTCTAAAAAATGTCTAAAAACGAAATCAAAAAAACTATAACTTTAGTTAGTTCATCAGTAAACAACTTTTCACCAATCAATCACAGCACATATGACCCATTATCATTTTGTGAAAAAAGGAAGAAATCAAACCAGTCTGAGAGAACAAATTCTTTTTATTGCACTAATATATCACCAGCAACTACCCCATCATATCGTGATAACAAAGCTGGATGGTTTGAAACTCACAACAAACATGCTGCCTTAGCTGTTAATTCAAAATCTGAAGTTATTTTAATTGGTGATTCCATCATAGCAGGGTTATCTCGTTATCATAATGTATGGAGAAAGTATTTTAATCCATTAAAAGCTCTTAATTTTGGTATTGGTGGTGATCGTACACAACACGTTCTGTGGCGTGCAGAAAATCTAACTTTAAGTCACGCAATAAAATATATTGTTATTCATTGTGGAACTAACAACTTAGATCATGATAATTCACAAGACATTGCTAATGGAATTATATCTATTGGACTTGTTTTCCAAGAATATAACCCAAACATAAAAATCATTGTTACTGGACTTTTACCACGAGACTCTTTTAGTAGTTCTTTTCGGCGAGAGAAAATTTTGCAGACAAATAATTTTTTAAAAAAGTTGTGTAAAAATAAGTTAAACAATTTCTTTTATATGAAACAAGATGTTGATTGGACATTAGAAGATGGCGACTTGAATGTAAAACTTTATTATTCAGATTGCTTACATTTAGTTGAAACAGGAAATAATAAGCTTGCTATATCAATAGTTTCAATATTAAATAAAGTAAGATGTGAGGAGAACATTATGTATTCTTCAGATGATTTTGAAAGTGAATTTCATACAAATTTTGATAAAAAAAGACAATTTACTAAGCGCAGAGGTTCGCCTTTATTTTTTTCTGCAAATAAACGTCTTCGAAGCCAAGAATTTGTTTATGAATCAAGACGTTCATTAGCTGAAGAAACAGATAGTAAATCAAACAAAAGTTTAAGAAAACAGTACAGTGTTAGCAAGCTGACTTCAGTAATCAAATCAAAAATCCATGCTGCAATTGTTGGCAGAAAAAATGAAGACACTAAACTTAAATCTGTTGCAAAGTCAATTGATATATCCAGTCTCGATGATATGAAAAGGAAAAAAGCACGCCTTTTGAAGTTTGATATCTGATTAATGTCAGACAAATTTTTTTTTATACCTGTTTATAAAATGCAGTTACTATATCAACTGTAACTTATTTGATATAGTTGTAAGCCTTTTTACTTAAGCAATTGATTTTGAAACTTAGCAAAAATCAATTATAGTAAAAATAAAAAACAGTTTAGAATTGGCAAGCTTGACAAATATAATAAGAAACTGAGAAAAAAGTAATAAGGTAACTTCAGTTTAAAAAATTATTTCTTAATTTTAATTAAAAAAATTATTTTTTAATTTAAATTCAAATCATTAAAAGCATTACATTAAAATTGTTTTAAAATTTAAATACAAATTAAATTTATTTATTGAATTTTGAATAAATAAATAAATTTATTGTTAATTGTATAAATAGATTTACAAATTATGAAAATTGAAGTTTAATCTTTAGTCTAACAGATAAATTAAAAGTAATTTCTTATAAATTTTTCTTAAAATATTTTTAGGTTTCTACAATTATTAATATTGAAATTTTAAAAAATTAATAATTATATAAATTTATACTCAATAAAAATAATTATATAATTTAAATAAAATAATAAATAATAATAAAAGCCCAATCAGCATGGACATATTTTTTTCATGGTTCTGCTCAGATTTGTCTTGTCAAAATGCAAAAATGGTGATAAATATTGTTATTATGTTACTAATAAAATTAATATTGCTATCACAAATAGTTCAAAAAATAGTTACAAAAATAATCAAATAATTTTGAAAATAATAGTTTGTTTATAATTTTCTCTTTTTTGTGAGCCAGAGCCAATTCTCTCAGCCCTGATTCTAGCTAAAATTTCGCATCCCTACACAATTTTGTCAAGTGATATGTTAGCATTTTTGTTTTAAATTAACACTTTTATTTAAAAAATTTTTAATAACTATTAAATCGCAAAAAAAAAAAAAAAGGCTTTTTACAGGCTCCACTGTCACAGCTTGGCTCCAGCTAATAAAAATTGTTGTTACTTTTATTAATATTATTGCTATTATTATTGTTGTTATTATTTTTATTATAATTATTATTATTGCTGTTACTATTATTGTTATTATTATTATTATTATTATTATTATTTTTATTGCTATTAATATTATTGTTATTGTTATTATTATTATAACTATTAATGCTATTATTATTATTGCTATTATTGCTATTATTATTATTATTATTGTTATTATCATTATTATTAATATATACAAATTAGTAAATTTAAGCTTGCAGCAGATTATTTGATTCAAACAATAAAACTAGTAGAAGGGAATTTTAGTTTTTAGTATATACAAAATACTGTTTTGTTTTATTTTTCATCAACTCTGCTTAATTTAATTTAAAAATATTAAGTTGTTATAGTTATCAAAATCATTGCTTTTTGACTTTTCTCAAAAATGAAGATGATAACTAGAGAACCAAAAATAAAAATTTTCACTTTTTTTTTGTTCAGTTAAATTGTTTATAATTTGCAATAAATAAAAATTATTTATACATTGTATGTAATTATATAGGTTGTGTACTTTATTCAAAACAGCAATATTTAGTTTATAAATTAATTAATTATTTTAAATTGTTATCTACATAATTTTGCATAAGCAGATATTTATTTTTGTGAGTCTTTAAATTTTTAAAAATTTTGAATTAAATTTAAGTTTAGTGTACACATGTAATTTAGTTCAGCATTATCCTAATTTTAAAAATGTCGTTTTTATTGTTTCTTTAATTTAATACTATTATTACTTTATTTTTAACATTATTTTTACCATTTTTATTGTTATTGGTGTTAATCTTATTATTGTAGTTGTTATTGTTGTTATCTTTATTGTTGTTATTTTTATTAGTGTTGTTATTTTTATTAGTGTTATTTTATTAACTTATCTGTAAAGTATATTTCAAGTTTTATGAGGTAAAAATTTCTGTTTTTGGAGTTAAAACAATTGAAAAATAACACTAGATTGACTTTTTTTAAAGTTTTTTTTATATACAAATAAAAAACAAAACAACATTTTATGCATAATAAAAAATGTCTAGTTTGTAAAAAAGAGTTTTTAATTTTGACATTCAGGCATCTAGAAAATCAGAAATACAATGACATTTTTTGTAATGATATTTATATTTTATATATTCTTATTTATTAGTTTTATTTTATAACTTTTGAAAGTATATTTGACTGATTTTACTTTTTATAATGCCAATAATTAAATATTTTAAATTCAAATTTTTAGAAATAATTTTATTTGATTATTTCATTAATTAACATTTTGTTAATAAAAGTTGAAAAACTTTTATTAACAAAATTAAACAACATTTTGTAAATAAAACTTAATAAGAATTAAACAACATTTTGTTAATAAGAATATTCATATAAAGTATATGATATAAAATCACAAACAATTAAGATAAATTATATTTATCTAAATTGTTTATTTGCAGATAAAATGAGTATATATTACAACTATGAAGAAGCTAGTATTGGCTACGATCAAGCACGCATAGCTGATGGTGCTGATTTTATGTGTGCTTTATTTTCTGGGTTATTAAAAAAGGATTTATCGCAGGTAAAACCTTTAAAAAAATTTTCAGTCTACTTTAGCAATATATATATTTCAGTCAGTATTTTTTAGTTTGTGTTTTTAGTAGTTAGTTTTTACTGTACACTAATTATAATGTGTAATGTAATTTCAATTTATAATTATGTTACATGAAATTTTTTTTATTGATTAGTTGTTATACATTATTAGAAATTGCTTGATAATACTGAATTTTGATAACAAAGACTTGTTAAGAAAATTAGAATCAGTGAGTTTCTCTTAACTGAAAATGCTCTTTTTTATTTCTATTTGATTTACTGTCAAGTAATGCATGTTAACCATGCTGAAAGCAACTAATATATTAATATTTAATAAAGCGATTCTTGATCATTGTGACTCTTGAGATTGCGATCTAGAATATTTGTGTAGCAAAGTCATAATCAACTCAGTTTTAATATGGAAAAATGTCAGGAAAGACTAGATTGTAAAAATTGTATTTGATTATAAAGATTTTAAAAATTGCTTTATCCATTTTATAACCTCATATATAATTAATTGGGGAATCCTGCCCAAATTAAGTGTGAGACTATAGACATTAAACTTTTTAACTGTTCTAAAAATCTATAGCTTAAAAATGTAACAAGTTCAAGTTTTATTAATTATAATTATATTATAACTATATTATAATTATTTATAATTGTTATATTCAGGACTGTGGAGTCTGTGTCGTGGAGTCTGAGTCACAACATTTTTAGCGGAGTCACTAAACAAAATCGAGACTCCGACTCCAATAGTAAAACTTCTTGGTATTGCACGTGCATCTATAAAATATTTAACCTTTAATGAACTTTTCATATATTTGGCAAAATTTTTTTTAAAGAATTCAAAGAGTTGGAGTTAGAGTTGTACTCTGAAAATTTCAATGATTAGAGTCAGAGTCTGTACTTTTTTTTTATGACTCCGCACCTCTGGTTATATTAATTATTAATTATATTAATTATAACTATATTATAATTATTTTTATTTGTTAGGTTAGCTAGCTGATCAAAAATAATTCGCAGTTCACTTGCATTTCCAGTATAGTTAAATTTGGAAAGTTATCTTTTGAATTGTAAAATAATCATAAAAGTTTAGCATTCAAATTTTATTGATTATATATTGTTTTTATAAGTTTTTTAAAGCATATAAAACTAACAAAAATAAAAATTAAAGTTAGAGGCTAAACTGGAATGACTTAATAGCTATTTTGCAAGTCACACTATTATTAAAACTTTTTTGCAAGATTTGTATATAGTACAAGATTTGTACTATACCAGATCAGAGATTAACAAGCTGGTGACCATTTGCTAATTATTAAACAAATTTAAGAAAACTTATTCAAGCATAGGCGATTTAGTTTTAAATAGTTTTGTCAAATAAATTGGGTCAGATGCTGGTTAAGTTTTTCTATTTTTTTTTATTTTTATCATTTTCTTGCTTAGAAACTTTTCATTGCAAGTATTAGATTAAGTTTTAAAGTCTTAATTTTTACTGCTGTTTTACTTAAAATAAGTAAAAAAATAATTTATGCATAATTTGCATAAATTATTTTTATAAAACATTTGTGAAGGAGGTATATTAGATATATTAGAAGTATTTTCAAAAAAATTAATGATTTTTTTTTATTTAGGCAAATAAAAAAGCTAAGTTTATTTTATTGTCTATAACTTTTTTTTTGTGTAAGTATTTGTTAAATTTAACATTTACTTTAATAGTTTAACAAGTTTTAGTTGTGTAAGTAATCATCATTTTAACTTATAAAGATTTTTTTAAATTTTATGAATACTCTTGGGTGCTTAATACCAGGGGGAATTTTAGTCCAGATCTAATAAAAGAGGGAGGAGGAGGGTTCTTAATAAGGTGGGTGGGAATCTCTTACAGAACACAAATAAATAATTTAATTCTAGTGTGTCTTGCGGTCAAATGCATATTTTTTAACAGCTGTTTCATTGTAATTCAATAGAATTTAATATGCTTACATAAGTTTTATACTATAGTAAAAAATAAATAAAAATCTAAATTTTGACAAATTGAGATTTTTTAAAGGTTGACAATTTTTAAAGCCTAATTACACTGGAAAAAAAATCCCACTAAAAAAATATCAAAAAATCATAATATATTTCTTCTAATTTTTGTTTTTTTGTTTTTTTTGTTTTGATGTGTTTTTATTTTGTTGATAACAAGTCAAAATTCATAAACGGAGGGTCTAAATAAGCATGGGATGAGTGGGAAAAATTTCTGAAAACTAATCAATGTCTCTTCATGTGTGTTAAGCACCCAAGAGTACATGTTTCAAACCTTCCCAGGAGGTGTGTGTAATTTTTCATCTCATGTCCATGCATAAGTTTTTATTTTAGACAACTTGGTCATAGCTGTTTGCAAGTTTTATTACATTAGGCATTTCAATACTTTGCGGAAAAAATTTCAAAAACGTATGAAGCAAAACTAACAAAATAGGAAATTAAAATAGAAAAAATAAGAAAAATTAATAATTTAAATAATTTGTACTGTTTTTATTTTTGTTGTTTAGGTTGGTTGTTATTTTTAGTAGTGAAATTGAATGAAGCAAAAAAAAAAAAAATGTCAACATAAAAAAAAAATGATTTTCCTATATTTTATTTGTTTTTGTTTTTGAAGAGTAAAGCAAAAATATATATTGCTATCTGTTTGTAAAATATATTTGTATAATTTTTATGTAACAAGTATATATGGTTCCTATATGAATGCGTCTTTGTAATGCATATATGTTTATATAAATTCATGTGTTGTTTTGTTCATGTATGTATCTACCTCATAGGCTTAACTTTTGCATCATTTTTTTCATTATATATTGTTACTTATTTGTGCAATAGTAAACACACATTTAGCCTATTTAGATGAGGCGTTTACTTCATAAATGGAATGTCTATGGAATGTCACCACTATCAAATTTTTAATGTTTTTCTTTTAAATACTGCTGCTCATATATTTGCTTTGTAACCATTTATCTTTTTTTTTTTTATATATAAAAAAATTTTTTGTTGCATGTTTTTGAATCATACACATCCTCTAATGTTCAGATTTCTTATAGCATTTTAGCCTCTCTGTATTTTCTACATAAGGCGCACACACTTATATACATAGTTTTTAAGCTTCAATTATGCCATGCTGTCTACATAATTTTCACATTGCCTTAATTTTTTAATATTACCTTTTTATTCCTGTATGCTTTTATCCCCATCTTTTAGCCCTTTGTAATATTGGATACCTGTTGATTTTTACACAGAGTTTAAAAACATTTTTTAAACTCTGTCTATATTGAAAACTGTGTTTTAGGAACACTTTTCAATTTTACTGGTGAAATCACAATCAATTCTATAGAAGCATCTTAAACTTAATCTTCTTCTCAATTTTTTACTTTACAATTCCTCTACTTTTTCACTTCACTATTCCTCTACTTTTTTTATAACAGTTGTAGTATTTCCAACATTGTATTACACATTATATTACCTTATTACATTACATTACATTATTATTATTATACACCATTACATTACATTATTATTATTATATTTTCTTGTATTACACATTATATTACCTTGTATTACAGATTATTTTCTTGTAAAAGATTTGCTGAGTCAAGAGAAATCCCTTCATCTTTGTTCTTCACTTTGCCTAAACAAATTTAAATAAGAGTATTAAGAGTGATTGAAAATTTAACAATATCATATCTATATATTTTAGTTAATATCATATCTATATATTTTAATTAATATCATATCAATATTTTTTTTATTAATATCATATCTATATATTTTAATTAATATCATATCTATATATTTTAATTAATATCATATCTATATATTTTTATTGAGATTGATATTGATTAAATCATAGATATAATTTAATCAATCTCAATAAAGATATATATATTTTATATATATTCATTTTTCTAATTAAACGAGTAAAAATATTAAAACATTGCATAATAATTAATTAAAAATAAAAATAGATATATAATAGTATTTTTATAGCTAAGTTTTAAATTTAATATGTATAAATAAAAACAAAGAAAAAAAACTTATAAATCTAATCTAATTTGATAAATTGTAATCTAGGGATATATAATTTTAATTGTTTGTATATCTCTTTCTTAATTCTATAACACCAAAATATGAACTTTCATAAGGCCAGGTGCTGGCTCTAAAAAGCACATGCGGGATTTTTTCTGTGGGATATATGCTGTATTTTGCCAAATATGCATGATTTGAAGGCCCACATTTGTATATATATATTTAAATATATATATATATATATATATATATATATATATATATATATATATATATATATATATATATATATATATATATATATATATATATATATATATGTATATATATATATATATATATATATATATATATATATATATATATATATTTAAATATATATTTAAATATATATATATATATATATATATATATATATATATATATATATATATATATATATATATATATATATATCAATAAAAAACTGACCTTATCCAGTTAAATTAACATACTAAAGCAACAAGATTTTTTGATTTCCTTAGAATTAAAATTTTTTCTTCCAGAATTTGTTTCAAAATTTCCCTTTGTTGTTTCGCATTCCAGCACTATTGCATATTTCAAAGTTTGTTCAACTTCGGTGGGAATTTTACTTTTAGAAAATTGCTATTTTTATCTTTTTTTTATTTTGAATTAAATTTTAAAATTTTAGCAGCCAAAAAGGTATAGGTTTCCAGATTTAATAAGAGTTTGAACAACAGCCCTAAAGTTTGAAATTTTTTCATCAACATTTGTATCATTGAGTGAAGTAAAAGTTGAATGTTTTGTATCCCATGTAAATCCCAGATGTCTAAGTTTATTCTGAAGATTTATTTTATTACTAGAAATTGTTATCATATTGGTTTGTATTTGTGCTTTACCTGAAATCAAGAATTCAGTTTTTTCGGTATTTTTTTAAATACAATTTAAATTACTGTAAATATTGCATGTTTTTATCAGCTTTTTGAGACCAGAGAGGGTAGAGCTTATAAGTATGATATAATCTGCATATGCCATCACACCAGTGAAGCTACCATATGTTTATGTTTTCATTTCTAAAAATAAACAAGTTTCACCACGTTTTTATGGTAACCAAATAGGCTTTCTATTTTATTGTTTAAAAAACATTAAGGCTAAAATTTAAAAAGTATATATACTATTATACTATATATATATATATATATATATATATATATATATATATATATATATATATATATATATATATATATATATATAATATATTTTTGTTTTAGCGTTATTAAATATACAAGAATTATTGTATTTTATGTTATATAAACAAAGTTTTAAAAGAAACCTTTTTTTTTCAAAATCAGCTAATTTTTTTACATTGATTTTGGTTTTGTTTGTATCGTCATTTTATCTAGTGAGTTTCAAAACAAAATAATGAGTAAACAAAATAATGTCTGCTATATTTTAGTAATAACTGTATAATTATTTAGTCGTGTTATTAAATATATATGTTATTGATATATATAATTATTTTAATAACTAATAATTTAAAGATTTATATCCATTTTGTCAAATCTTAAAAAAAGAAGAAGCTATAATTATAACATAATTATAAGCTATAATTATAAGCTATAATTATAACAAGCTATAATTATAACATAATTATTAGCTATAATTATAAGCTATAATTATAACAAACAGATTTTACGAAAAAGTGGTTATTAAAGTTGTTAAATATTTGTTTCAACCGGAATACTTTCAAATGGAAATAAAATGTTTTATTTCTTTATTTGTATATATAGAAAAAATATTTAACTACTTTTTAAATAGCAGTAGTACATACAATAAGTGCAATTTTATAAAAACTCACACAAATTATTTATATTTAAAAGCGTTACAATTTTTGTTTATGAAAAAAAATTAATCATTCTAATTTAACAAAAATTTTATCAATATGAATATTTTTCTATAATTTAAAATTAAACGCAATTATTTCTCATAATAATCATTGGCTAATTTTAATAATTTTATCTATATAATGACTGATATAATAAGCAATTTAAGTGACGTAACGATCAATTATTTTTTCCAATAACATTTTTGTTCTGAGGCAAAAGTTACTAACAGTTGCATTTTATTATGAAAATTACAAATATATATGCGTTTGAAGTCCAACAGTTTGAATCAGAGATTTGTTAAAGAATTTAACTTGTGGAATAAAAAATAAAGCAAATAAATATCATTTGTGATTGTAGTAAAGGGTATAAAAATTCAAAAAAGACCCTTTTAGGATAAATTGCCTTTTATCCTAAAAGGGTCCAAGCAGGATTCCCGCGTAGCCTCTGGGGCCAGCACGCCACTGCATAAGGCTGATGCATTATTAAGTAAAATGCATTACTTTTCCCTGGTGGGTTTGAAATCTGAACTCCTTGCTACATAATTATAATTAAATATTATAATAATAAAATAGATGTATAAAAATTGTCTGTTATATGTCCATTGTGTTAAAGTTGTTTGTTTTCAAGTTTTAATAAGTTTAAAAATGTTTTTTTATTTTGAAGAGTAGTTTTATATTTTTAAGGTTCCTTTTATAATATTTTTTCAGATCAGTGTTTTAGATGCTGGTTGTGGAACGGGTAATTATGGCCTTGCTTTTTTAAAGAATGGTTTAAATCAATTAACTATGATTGATGCATCAAAAGGAATGATTGAATGTGCAAAGAAAAAATGCGCTAACTATGAAGGCAAAGTGGAGTTTAGGTTATCTGTTTTACCAGTTATAGATTTTCCATCAGCACAGTTTGATGTGGTTACATTTACTCAAGTTCTTCACCACTTAGATTCACCTACAGTCAGTCGTAGTTTTCATGATCATCCAAGATGTACAGAAGCTATATCTCAAGCTTATCGTGTTTTAAAGCCAGGGGGTTTGTTATTAATTGATGCTATGTTTGATGAAAACTTTAATAGTATATGGTGGGGTCCTTTTTGTCCCATTGCTTTTAACAATATGAAAGCTTTAAGACTCAATAAAAGTAACACTATTGCACTTCTTAAAAAATGTGGTTTTTCTGATTTTGCTCATATATCAAGACCAGGTGCTTGTCTTGCTGATCCTTCAGTATACTTTAAAATAGAAAATGTTTCGGATCCAAAATGGAGAGCACATTTTTCGCAGTATAAGCTTATTGAAAGTAGTGGTGAGTTGAATTTCTTGATTGATTTAGTTGAGAAGCATATTTTGGAAGGGACTCTAGAAGTTTTTCGCTCAAAAGTTTTTGAAAATTTTTATTTATGTGGTGATCATTCTATGTTTGTTTGTAAAAAATATTAAATTTTCATAAATATTAGTTTATAAATTGTATTTTATATAATTTTTTAAATTTCATTTTGTAAAAAGAAAGAGATGAACTTTTTTTTCTAATTATTTTTGTTCGTTTTTACTTTAGTTTTATATTTAAAATTGTATTTGTTGATATAGTAACAGTTGTTGTATTCTATAGAATGTTGAATTATGTAGCAATTAAATACAAAAATATGAAATAATCTATCAAGATATAAAGGTATGAGGCTAAGGTATGTTTTTATAATTATTTTTTAAAATTAATATTGTAAGACTTTGTGTTTGTGTGATGAGATTTTTTATTTTTTTTTGAAAATTGATTTATTTTATGGATAGATACTGTCTGCTGAAATTGTAACCATATTTTAGCGTAATTTAATTAACAATTTATATATATTTTTAAAAATAATTCCTCATTTTTGTTTTCTTTAGCTGTGCTTATCTGAATGCACATGGTGTGTGTATATGAATGTATAAACACAACATTAGATATACACTGATTATATACTGAAATAAGCTGCTGTGGGGGCTTCAGTACATACATCAACTGAGGGCTTGGGTTATGCAAGTACTATTTAGATAAGAAAGAACTTTTACTATAAAAAAAACATAAAAAAAATTATTTTTTCTTCATATTCTTAGTTTTCTAAAAATCTTTTTAGAATCTATTTTCTAAAGTGCACCTTTTAAGAATAAAAATTAACAAAAAATTATTAGAAAGTTGTATCCTTACATATATTATCCATAATCCTTGACTTTAATAATTACACTTTTTCAGACTAATATGGTAAAGAATAATAATTAAATAAATACATTTTTTTCCTGGTAATGTCTTTAATATATAGATACTACCTGTCCAAACTCTATTTCTCAGTTGATTTATAGGCTGAAGCAACAGCAATGTATTTATTTAACAACAATACATTGAAGCAAATGACTGTTTCCAGTATAACCATTCTAATGTTTTATTTACACAGATGTGTATCATTCAAATATAAGAAATAAAATCGTTATTTTTTTATTCACACAGATGGATATCATTCAAAAATGGGAAGAGATGAATGAAATTTATTGTTTCAATAAAAAGGTAAATAATAAAAAAATGTTTATTAACAATATTTAATAAACATTTGGCTTTAATCCTCTAAATTAGGGTCGGAATTCACCTAACTGCCAGCCTGACAGTATAAACTTTTCAAAATTCTGAGGTTAGCAATATTTTGCTGACCTTAGAATTTTAAAACTGAATTTTGTTTGCTATTTCAAATAAATTAAAAACAGCAAAACAAAAATGATTTGGATTTAGATTGATTTAGATTAAATAAAATAATATATATATATAATATATATATATATATATATATATATATATATATATATATATATATATATATATATATATATATATATATATATATATATATATATATATATATATATTTAATATATATTTATATGTATATATATATATTTAATATATGTATATACATATGTAATTATATGTATATATATATATATATGTGTATATATATATACATATATATATATATATATATATATATATATATATATATATATATATATATATATATATATATATATATATATATTGTTGTTTTATTGTACCAAATTAAGATACAAAAATCTCTTGTTCGTTTGAGAGTGATCAATATAATGTAAGTGTTTACAAAATAGATCAATAATAATAATAATAATAGAGTTTGATTATTTGAAAAAATACAACTTTTTGATGGTACTTGAAGTTTCATGCCCTTCGGCAATCATCAGCCATATTTTATTCTTTTAAAACAAGAAAAACCGTTAAAAAATACAAAATACAAAAATTAACAGAAAAAACAATAACAAAGCAATAGAATGAGTTCTGACGTCAAAACAAAATTTTTAATTAGAAAATTGTTTAATCAGCCGTGTCGAAGTGGGCGAGAAGAAACTTGTTTCGATGCCTGCATTTGGATATCATTTCACTTTTTTTGTTAATTAGATTTTTATTTTTGGAAAACAGAATTTGATATTTTTCATTTATACACAGTTTGCAAGACTTCATGGTTGGGTTGTAAGCATTGCACTGCCTAATTATTTTCCATTTAATAACTGGATTTAAATTTGCATCTTTCAGTTTCCAAAATTCTTTTGATAGTTCAGTGTCATTTTTGTATTTTTGAATGGTAAAAGATTTTACATGGTTGGCATATCTAATTTTGAATGGTGTTTCGCTTATACCGATGTATAGTTTGATGACAGGATTGGTAGTAGGATTAGTTGAACTTATTTTAGCTTGGTATACAATGTTTTTTGTTAAGCATTGGTTTGATAGAGGGCAGGTGTTTTTATTAAGGCAGTTGCAATTGGTTTTAGGTAGATCTTTTTTGTTGTTCATAATTTGTCGATTGTGTGCATTTAGGATAGATTTCATGTTCGGCATACAGCTATAACTTACTTTTATGGTGTTTCTGTTGAAGATTTTGTGGAACTTGTGGTTTATTGGGAAGTGTTTGTTGACTAAAGTTAAGAAGCTTTTTCCTATGTTAGTGCTTACATTTTTGCTGAAAGGTGGGTTAAACCAAATGATGTTGCGTTTACGGTTTTTTGTATAAGGTGAATTTAAATTAGGGTGGTATGAAAGTTTATGATTAAAACCGGACTTTAACAGTGCGTCATTGTATGCAGGGGTAGATCTTTGGAAAATTTCTTCACTTGAGGAATTTGCAGACAATCTTAACTCAATTGAATGCGGAAGCTGTTTTAAAATATTTGGCGGGTGGTTTGAATCAGTGTGAATATAATTTAAAGAATTTCCGGGCTTAGAATATGGTTGGAAAGTATGGTCATTTAGATTTAATGTGACGTCGAGGTAATTTACAATTTTCATGTTGCATTGTATTGATATATTGAGTTCGTTTTTTTTAAATATTTCAACAAGATGTTTTTTAATTTTTTCCATTTACTTACAAACGCTATCACCTCAACATACAAAAAATCGAATACAAAAATAAAAAACCAAATAAATAAAGAAGGTAAACAGATATTACAGAATCACGACGTTTTTAATAAAATTAATATTAACACACCTTCAAATTGCTTTATAAAATTAAAAGACCATAAAGAAAACTTTACAAACAATCCAACTGTCCGTTTATTAAACCCCGCCAAAAACGAAATCGGCAGAATTAGCAAAGTTATACTTTCTAATATAAACTCTGAACTTGTCAATAAACTTCACCTCAATCAATGGAAAAAAACACAAGATACCACAAACTGGTTTAATTGCATCAGAAATAAACACCTTTGTAAATTCCTTGTTTTTGACATTGTTGATTTTTACCCATCAATAACAGAAAAATTACTCAACAATGCTATCCATTTCGCTGAACAACATCTAAATATTGAACCTAACCATAAATCATTGATCTATCACGCAAGGAAGTCATTACTATATAATGATGATCAAGTTTGGATTAAAAAATCAGGCGGTTTATTCGATGTTTCAATGGGAGCATTTGACGGAGCTGAAGTTTGTGAACTCGTGGGAATTTATCTATTGTCTCAAGTTGCACAGGTTTATAATAAAAATGATTTCGGACTATACCGCGATGACGGCTTAGCAGTTTTTAAAAACATGAGTGGCCCCCAAATGGAAAAAATTAAAAAACATCTTGTTGAAATATTTAAAAAAAACGAACTCAATATATCAATACAATGCAACATGAAAATTGTAAATTACCTCGACGTCACATTAAATCTAAATGACCATACTTTCCAACCATATTCTAAGCCCGGAAATTCTTTAAATTATATTCACACTGATTCAAACCACCCGCCAAATATTTTAAAACAGCTTCCGCATTCAATTGAGTTAAGATTGTCTGCAAATTCCTCAAGTGAAGAAATTTTCCAAAGATCTACCCCTGCATACAATGACGCACTGTTAAAGTCCGGTTTTAATCATAAACTTTCATACCACCCTAATTTAAATTCACCTTATACAAAAAACCGTAAACGCAACATCATTTGGTTTAACCCACCTTTCAGCAAAAATGTAAGCACTAACATAGGAAAAAGCTTCTTAACTTTAGTCAACAAACACTTCCCAATAAACCACAAGTTCCACAAAATCTTCAACAGAAACACCATAAAAGTAAGTTATAGCTGTATGCCGAACATGAAATCTATCCTAAATGCACACAATCGACAAATTATGAACAACAAAAAAGATCTACCTAAAACCAATTGCAACTGCCTTAATAAAAACACCTGCCCTCTATCAAACCAATGCTTAACAAAAAACATTGTATACCAAGCTAAAATAAGTTCAACTAATCCTACTACCAATCCTGTCATCAAACTATACATCGGTATAAGCGAAACACCATTCAAAATTAGATATGCCAACCATGTAAAATCTTTTACCATTCAAAAATACAAAAATGACACTGAACTATCAAAAGAATTTTGGAAACTGAAAGATGCAAATTTAAATCCAGTTATTAAATGGAAAATAATTAGGCAGTGCAATGCTTACAACCCAACCATGAAGTCTTGCAAACTGTGTATAAATGAAAAATATCAAATTCTGTTTTCCAAAAATAAAAATCTAATTAACAAAAAAAGTGAAATGATATCCAAATGCAGGCATCGAAACAAGTTTCTTCTCGCCCACTTCGACACGGCTGATTAAACAATTTTCTAATTAAAAATTTTGTTTTGACGTCAGAACTCATTCTATTGCTTTGTTATTGTTTTTTCTGTTAATTTTTGTATTTTGTATTTTTTAACGGTTTTTCTTGTTTTAAAAGAATAAAATATGGCTGATGATTGCCGAAGGGCATGAAACTTCAAGTACCATCAAAAAGTTGTATTTTTTCAAATAATCAAACTCTATTATTATTATTATATATATATATATATATATATATATATATATATATATATATATATATATATATATATATATATATATATATATATATATATAAAAGGCTTGTATATGTATAAAATAATGATGAATAGTTTCATCATTCATTTTTATCGCTTAAACTTTTTTTTTAACAATTTTTTATTTCTTTTTTTTATTGCAGTCTGATAAAAACAACTATGATATATTCTGCTTTCTTTGCAAAAAGCAAGTAACTGGTCAAAATGAAATTTTAAAACATTGTAGAACTGGTACGCACAAAGCTGAATCTGTAAGTTCATTTAAATTATTTAAGTTATTTGTTTTATATTTTATATCAATAAATATTTTGTGAGTATATGTAAATGATATACTGATTTATAAATAATTTCCAAAATCAAAGTGTAGAAAATTGAAATCAATAACAATATGTATGAGTTACTTTTAGTGAAAATTTCAGTTCTAGAACACGGCTGTTTCAATTTTGGAATATTTAGTCAAAACATTTAAAGCTAAAGCATTTATTTTTTTCTGTGCATACAGTTCTAATAATATGGTGTTAAGTTGTTAATAAATAAAGACTCACCAAGTCTAATAAAATAATTCATGACCAAATTTGAGTTTAAGTTTTTGAATTAACCTCGCTTTTGGTAGTAGAATTATTTTATAGCACTTGAATCTATAGTCTCTTCTCTCAGTAAATAAAGTGTTTGAATATACAAATAGCTAATTGATATCTTTTGAAAAATTGTTTTTATTCCCATTAAAAACTGTTTTATAATCAGTTGGTTTACTGATAGGTTCTTTAAGAAGTAAACTATCTTTGTACATACAATTGATATCAGATTCATACTCATGCTAAACCAGAAAAACAATTGCTCCACTCAAAATTTTGATAACGTTTATAAATTCTTAATTTATTGAACTAAATTTTTACACCAACTTGATATGAGATTTATATTCCATTCTTTAACCAGCGAGGAGGTATGTAAAGCAGAGGTACTGCAAAGGTTCTAACTTCTGGTGATAAACATCGAATGGATATGTAATATATCTATAAAAAAATGTTACATATAATGAAGGACAATATATCTTTTAAATTAAATACACAAACATACAAGATCATACCCAACCAACATACCAGTTGCTCTGATCACAAGTTAATATATAAAAGCTAGATTTTTACATACATTTGATGCAAGACTAGTATTCCATTCTTTAACCTAAGCGAAGGTATTGCATAGGTATAAATAACTTCTGAAGCTAGGAACAGAATGGGCACCTACCTTATATATAAAATCAATATATTAAAAAATAATATTTTAAACTAACATTACACAGATATTAGAACAGAATAAAATTATCTTATATACAAATTAAAGATCTCATATAATTTATCTTACTTTTAAATAGTTTTTTTTGTTGTTGTTGTTTTTAATTTTTTAAATATTTTAACTAAATTTGATGACCACAAACAAGACAAAGACCTTGTCTATAAAATGAATTTTCGCCACGCTCAGAACACACAACACACTTTCTCACCTTAGAGGCTTGAAGCTTCCTATCAGCTTTGCTGTGCAATTCAAAGCGTTTTAAAACAAGATGCAGCTTTTGCTCCTGATTTCTTACTGAATGCAACTGTCTTAATTCTTAAAACTTAACTTAACTTAAAAATGGAATTTCATATATTTCCCACCCTTATCACCAGCAAAAAGGAGCCATACTTCTTCGCCAAAACCGACATCCGAATTAAGGTCGCGTACATAAAGATTAGTAAAAACCTCTTCAATATAAGTTGTCAAATTCTTGACCATCAGTACAGATACTAAACAAGGTGCTTCATTCGCAGATGGATAAAATAACATGGACTTCACAGTGACATGTTCTTTATTGACATGCATTGTCCGCATTTCTTGTTCTTGTCTCATCTTGGGCTCAGATCGGAGAATCCTTGCACCAAGATTACACAGAATACGTCTTAGTCTACGGAATTCAGCCGTGGACATCCTTAATTGGCTCTGTAGCTCTACAACATCAGAAACACTTAACTGCTTAACTAACACTTAACTAAACCCAACTTATTTGCAACACAACAAAATATTGACTTTTCACAAGACATAGAATCACAAAACAACATAGACAAATCACTTTCTAAATCTGAACAAGCTAATAATCGAAGGAATATAAAAGCAAGTTTAGATCGTTTAGCTGCAGCATGCCTACCTAACTTAGAATAAGGTTTACCATTTCCTAACTTAATGTAAGTATATTTTTTACTAACTATTGGCTTTTTAACTGATATATTCTGTGGATTACTTAATTTAAACCCACAAAATAATTCAGAGGAACCAATGTTGTCGTAGTCTAAATAAGAATCAACCACAACTAAATCCTTATTGCTACTAGCAAAACATTTGCAAATTTGGCAACTGTTCTGGCTTAAATCACTAATTTTTGCAATTCTTTTTTCAATATTAATTTTTTTTAGCAATCTTACATTTTTGGCACGAGCAGATGCAAATTTACGCTGTGCTGTTTTAATTTTTTTTTTTTAAAGTTGGAACTGCTCCTCCTGTTTTAGCCTAATACTCATAGTCTCTAATTGAGAACTTAATGAGTTACAATGTGTGTTGAGAGCCCTATTTTTAGAATTTAAATCTGTAATTTCAGCTTCCAACTTAAATACTTGCATTTTAAATTTTTCTATTTGCTCCATATTTGTTTTATTTTCAGAAGTTAATTGATCAATTTGATTCAGTAGCTCCTGACTGTTATTTAAAGTGAAAAAGTCATCTGCATCTGCTGATTTTTTTTTTTTGGGGTGGAGCTTGCGACAGTTGCATTTTAAAAAATTCTTCGTTTTTTATAGCTTTAAAATTTTTTTTATATTTCTTTTTTTGTCGTGTTAACTTTAGGCACATTTTATCAAACTCGTCATTACTAGGCATATCAAAATCAATTGCCAAAAGAAAACTCATAAAACTAAATAAATCACTTCTTATTTTAAAGACTGTCATTAAAATGGAAATGACATTGTTACTGATCTTATCTGTCCTAATTAATCGCTTAACAAAAGGAAAGTTACACCTATCTTCCCAACCATTTTTCCATCCTATATGATGTTTTAAAATTTCCCTCTCAGTTGAATACATAGTTATCAAAATAATGTTGACTTATTAATCAATATAATAAAAACAAATAAAATAATATTAATTAACAAATATATGCACAAGATAAAAGTGGATTTAACAACTTATCTGATATTAGTTTGATAATCCAAAGAGAAAAATTCTGCGTAACTTTGTTTACTTTATACTTCAAAAATTGACTCGCCGAAACAGTTGTTTGGAGAATATTCGTTAATAAATAGTTTGGGACGTAACGCATAAAGGTTACGTCATTGCAAAAAAAACGTCAACACAAATGTACGCCTAAAACTAACAAGATTAGTTGTAAAACATGACATTTTTGAAAACATATTTCATAACATAGCTGAAGGCAAGTAAAAAATTTTTTTTAATTTCATTTGCATAAAAGGTTGAAATTTCATTAACTTATGTCATCCATCAAAAAAGTTATGTTTTGCATTTAAAAACGATTAATTAAAAAATATAAATGCTTTAAAAACAGTCTTTTTGTAAAAAAATCTCTTGGATGACGCAGGAATCTGATAGAATGGGCATTTAGGGTTAAGCATTCCAAATTTCAACTATCAAGCACTGAGCTATGTTATGAAATCTTAGTTGGCCCAACTCATGTTTTCCGGAAAATATGCGAAAATTAGAAAAGTGGTTCTAAATTATTAAAAATATTTTGGCAATATTTATTTTTATACCAATTAATGTAAATATTTATTTAACAAGGAAAGATAGATCTTTTATATTTTTTTAAATGCAAGATAAAAGCATTTATATAAAAAAGTTACTATTAATTTAAAGTTTGTGAATTTTTATACTTTTTATGCGGAAATACTTTTTTTTTGATAAACTCATGACGTCACGCTCGTTTTTATATTGAGTGAAACAGCCGTGAGAAAAGAATTTTAGTGTTAAAAAAAGAAAAAGTCAACTAGTCAAAAAAGTCAAAAAGTGTTTTTTCCCTGATTAAATCTTAAAAGATTTTTTCTATTTTATGGGCAACCAAATAAATATGTTTGATCTATTATTTTTATAACAATACAATTATCTCTATTATACTATTGTTTAAATATCACATATATAATAAAGAAGAAATGGTACCTGTTTTATGCTTTTTTGTATTAATTCTGATAAACCTTTTTTTTTTCTGCCATCAAAAAAGTACATAAAACAAAAGTTGTTCTTGATGACACTCGCCCTCATTTTCAGTACACTTACATGACTAAGTTACATGAGTAAAAATATTGAATATTTTTAAATTAAAATTTAACTTGATTTTCTTAAATTCAAATAGATTTATATTAAAATTAAAAAAGTTAAACTGTTGTTTTAACTTTAAATAATTAAAAACATTTTAAACTTGAAGTTGATGCAATTCCTAAACAAGTAGAATTTAAAAAAAATTTAATATTTAAAAAAAAATTTAATCTTTTTAAAAAAATTTAATCTTTAAAAAAATTTAATCGCTTATGCCTCTCAACATTTGTGCTAAATTTCAGGGAAATTTTTTATATACAGTGCAACTCCTTGTTTTTAAAAAAATATTCACTTTATAGATAAAATAAAATATGTTTTGTTGGGTTTTAATTTGTTTATTTGTTTTATAGGAAAGAATCATGCGAAAGAAGAAAAGACACTTTGAAGCTATGAATAATAAGTATGAGTTTCAATTGAACAATATATTGGAACAACAGCTGTTGACAACACAGTATTTAACAAAAGAAGATCTAAATTTGAGAGAGGAAGTATGTAAACGATTTGAAGAATGCCTAAAAAAGATGATTGCTCCAGGTAAAGTTTTAGGATTTTTATACAGTATAAAATTCTCTTTTAAATTTTATAGTTTTAATTTTTACTTATTTTTATATTTTTTTAAAAACTGATTTCTGTATTTTTAGATCTACACTGTCGTTTGTATGGTTCCTCATTAACATTGCTTGGGTTTAAAGATTCAAATGTTGATATTGACATCAAATTTGATATGCAGGTAGGTTCTGTATGTTTCCAGTTGCTAAGTAACAACAGTAATGACTTTTGATATGCAGGTAGATTTTGTGTGCTTCTAGTTTTATTTTGAAAGTTTTAAAAAAAGTTATTCATGTTTATTTAAGTAATTTTATTAAATTTTCATTTATATTATATTGTTTTATTTTACTTATAAATATATATAAATATTATATTTATATTATAAATATATTGTTTTATTTTGCTTATAAATATATATAAATATTATGTTTATATTATAAATATATTGTTTTATTTTAGAAAATGATAGAGTTTAATCCATTGATATCGGATCCTCTATGTTTTTTTTCTTTTGTAGTGGAAGTGATTCAAAAGCAAAAGTGTAAGCTTTTGTTTTTTTTTTAAGATTTCATAAAGTTTTCAACATTTAAACTTTTGTGATTATTATTTTATTAAATATTTTTTTGTTTTGTTTTTTATTCAGCTCTTTATTCAGATCTTGAGGATAATCTCAATATGAAAAATCCCAATATTAAATTTAAGGAAATAAAAAGGTAAAAAAATTTAAAAGTAAAATAATAGATTTAAACATTTATTTTTGTTTTGTTTTTGTTAATTTTTGTGGTGTTTTGTTATCAGTTACTTATATTCAATATTAATTTTAATATCTTTTGTTATCAGTTACTCAGTCTAACTTTAAGTCAAATTACTTACATTAAATTTAATATATAAAGTATCTTTTTAGCCTACAATACACACCCATTCACCTAGTTTCAATTAAAATACACAGCCATTTCCCTAGTTTTAATTAGTAGAGGTTTGTTTCATTGAAATAATTGCATTCAGCTTGTAATATTTTTTTAGAAAAGAGTTTAAAATTTTGTTTGTTATTTTTTGAAAATTCCAAAATTTTGTTTGTACATTAGAATGTTTTCAGAGTTTTTTTTTTATTTTTCATCTATTGTTGCAATCTTTTCTCAATTTTTAAACTATGAATCATGAACATCAACAATTTAGATCCTGCCAGGTTCCTGGTAACATGTTCATGGTACTAACAGAAACTTAGTGAAAATCTAACTGTTAGCTTAGAAAGCCAGCAGTCTATCGCTATATTTCTACCACATTATTTTGAAGATGCTCTATGTAATATGTCTTATTTAAAAAGCCTTTGATTTGAATCATGATTAAAACTTGAGTAAAGTTCTAATCAAGATTCAATCAATTAATCAAGATTAAGTAGATTTAAAAAGAATTTTTGGGAAGTGATAAAAGTGAATGTAATGATTTTGGGAAGTGATAAAAGTGAATGTAAAGTTTTTCAAGACATTCAAAAAATATATCTTAAAGATCCAATAAGTTATTAATACGAATCTTAGAGATCCAATAAGCTGTTCATAATAACACATCACTAACATGAATGAACAGTTAGTTTTTAAACAGTATAATTTGACCCAAATATTAATCACAGATAAAAAGCATAATGGTAATATAAAGGTTAGAAATAAAAATGGCTTATAAAATAATTGGCTTTTGAAATAAATGGCTTGTGAGAAAATTCTTTTTATAGCATCAAATGCTACAATGAAATTAATTTCAAGAGATTAGAAAGTAACCATTTTATATAAAAAGTTTACAATTTATAAAATATTTATATAAATTTATATATATTTTATATAAAGTTATGTTGGACTTCATTAAACATTTGAAATTATTTTCACAATATTATTGTAGCGAAATAAAAAAAGATCTGTTGCTCTCACCATGAAGGCATGACAGTCATTATTTCTTGATTCAATCTTGTTGATGTTGTTAATACATTAAATTTCGTCTATTACAATAAAACTTTCCATTCATTGTTTGTACAAATTGGAAAACCACATTCTAATTTGAACAAAATGACATAAGTTATATTTAAAAAACAAGACTTTTATGATTTACTGCAATGGAAAGAACTCTTTAATTAATGTGTATAACAGTATTAATTAATGTGTATAACAGTTATTTAAATTTTAAACAATGTGCAACATTAAGTGTTTAATTAAACAACAATTGTCTTCAACAAAAACATTTTATCAAAAATATTTTACTAAAATCAAGTAAACAAGTAATAGTTTCTCCCTCCCAAATTACTTTTCAATTTATCCATGTATATTTAAGCTTGGATTAAATAACTGAAGCTTCAATCTTTTCTAAATTCTATGAAGTGAAACACTTTCAAATAAAGATGTATTTTAGGTTTTTATTTTTTTTTTTGATTTATTTTTTTGATTTTATCCTTTGTCAATTTTTTTATTTTTTTAGTTTAGTTTTACATTTTTTTTTTAGTTTTTTTAATTTTTATTTCTCTTTTTAATTTTGTTTATTTTAATTTTAGTTTAAGTTTTTGATTATTTAGTGCATTTTTTACACGTTCTAATTTTCAAAACTTGCTAAGAGCTGTGGCCAAGTTGTCGAAACAAAATGTTATATTTGTGGTCATATAAGACATTTGACTGCAAGCTTTTTCTAAAAAGGCTTGATATATATATATATAAATATATATATAATTTTATGTTAATATGTATAATACTAAAATAATAAAACCAATCAAAGTTAAAAAAAAATGAAATTTAAAACAATTTTAAAAATTTTTTTTAAATTATAAATCATATTTTATTTAGTGGACTTTCATGCTGCATAGCTCCCTTTTACAGTAAGGTAAATAAATTTGTATTGCTTTTATTAGTAAGGTTTTACAGTAAGGTAAATAAATTTGTATTGCTTTTCTAAAATATTTGTTATTTATAACAATATTGCAGAAGGTGTGATGCTACATGACAATTAAAAGCTTAATTGTATATTATATAAAATGGTTTTATGCTGTTTTTAAAATTAGAATATCTTTAATACATTAAAAATATGAGCAAATGAGTTTAATTAAAACAACCAAAACCAAAAAAATAAAAAAACAAGTTTTGGATAAAAAGAGTATTGTGCATATAATTCACTAGATACTTTTAAAAATTATCAGCCCCTTAGCATAACACATTTTTTAGTTTTATCAATCTTATCATATATATATTTATAGCAAAAATATATATAACAAAAAAGAATTTTAATTATTAGAATAAAGTTTTAAAGTTTTCTTATATTATAAAGAAACTAATTACAAATGGTATAAGAAATTTAAAAAATGATTTGATTTTTGCTTGTATATCTCTGAAAGCTCAGTGGTTTAGTGCGCTGTCCTCAGAGTTGTTTTCTTAGGATTCAAATCCACACCATATCATATTACATTTTTCAATCTTACCGTCTATATTAATAGCAAAAAAGACTAATTGTTAAAATAAAATTTTAAAGTATTATACACGATCGCTCAATGTAACACCTGCAAACTCAACTTATGAAAAAGACGATTACACTTATAGCTATTTGTACACAACACTCAATGGATACAATTGAAACTCTGTCTCATTGGATTTATAGTTTTAATCGTAATTTTTTAGAGTTTCAGAGTAAGTGAGAAATTGAGAAACTTTGTTGGAACTTTAACATAGTTTTTTGAAAAAATTACTTTTTTTTATTGGTAAAGTAATTAAATTCTTATTTTATTTCTATGCTGCTTTTACAAAAAACAAAAAAATAAACAAAGAAATAAAAGTATTCTTGCTGTTTTGAAAATATTGTGCTTGTGTGTTATCACCGTGTTGTGCAATTAAGCCTTTAATTTTGAAATTATTTTGCTTTCAATTTTGAAATAATTTTGCTATGGGTAATTATGGTAGAATTCACAGGGACAAATGCAAACCTGTTTTGGTGTGATTGGAGTAGTATAGGCACCCAAAAACTTGTTGTTTAATTTTTGCTTTTTTATTAAGACTATGAAAAAAAGTTTTGTTTTCAAATGCAGTAAGAATTAACTGATTTTTTATTTTACTTTAGTCAATTTTTTTTCTCTTCAGGATGGATTAAAAAGTAGTTACATTCCTTGATTTAGAACAAGTTTTTGTTTTGATGTTTTGCATAAAAAATTTTTTGTTTAATGTTGTACAACTACCATTTTTTAATTAATCAAACATTAGATTTTAAAAAATAAATCAAAACTTATTAAAAACTCTATATTAAGACAGTGAAGTGTATGAAAATGTAGTTTTTTAGAAAGATAGAACAGTTTTAAAATATTCATTCAGAGTAAAGTTAACTTTAGCATCTTGGCAATTAAGTATTAACTGTTTTTAATAATAAATAAACATAGTAAAAATTTCTTTTCAAATTTTATTTTTGAATGAATGAATATTTTTGAATGAATGAATGAAAATTTGATCTGTAGTTAGCCATTTTATTTTTTGTTAAGAAAACGAAAAATTAAAAGGATTACTTTTCAAAAAGTTTTGTTTCCCTTTTTTACTTATTTTTGACCTAAATGATAATGAAAATAATGATTACAATGACTTGGTAATAGTTTTATTAGGTTTTAATTATTTTCAAACTTAGATGTCTTTAAAGTTTAAAAATATCCAAAGTAAATGTAACTTATTTTATGTACGCATTTATTTTGCCATATATATATATATATATATATATATATATATATATATATATATATATATATATATATATATATATATTCTAATAAATAAGACAAATTTTTTAATTTTTGTTAAAATCATTTATTTTGTAAATACATGTTTCGACTATATCATAGCCATTATCAGTTAAAATATATTAAAATACTTAAATTATTAAAATTAAGTTGAACTAATAGAGACCTTATAATAAAAATACAATAAAAATGCAATTAAAAAATGTAACAAATGTTTTAAAAAAGATAAAAAAAGTGGTAATGTAATAATTAAAGGAACTAGATTGAAATAGTAATTTTTACATTATTCATTTGTTTTTTAATAGTGGGTTTTTCCCACTCTATGTACATGCTTTCTTTGAGTTTTAATATAAACTTGTTGGAGGCCGAATCCAAAATTGAAAAATTAGCATGATTAAAACTATTAAAACAGCCTTTATTTGAATGAGTATGTTTACAAATGTGTGAGTTTTTATCCCTTTTTTGGTGCTCAATTAATCGTGTCTTTAAATGGCGAGTAGTTTCGCCAATATAACAGGATTTACAGCCTGCGCATTCAAATTTATAGACAACGAATGAATTAAAGTCTGTAGGAAAGGGATCTTTTGTGGAAAAAAATGTTGAAATTTTAAATGAAGTAAAAACCAATCTTACAGTGACAGATTTACATCTTTTAATGATTGTGTTTAGTCTTCGGTTAAATCAGATATTTTTACAATATAAGGAAATTTAAAATATTAATAATATTGTAAGTTTCCCGAACGTGATGAAATGTCAACATTGGTGTTGTTAATATAAGAGCTATGGATTTTTTTAATCAACCAAGACGGGTACAAGTTGCGTTTGAGAACTTTAAAAAGATCTTTAATATCATGAATAAGACCAAGACTAGTGTTGTTTATTTTATGAGCTCAATCAATTAGGCATTTAACCAGACTAACTTTGTATGAAAATGAAGTAAAACTGAAAAAGTTTGTGTAGAGTCCCGAAAAGGTTTTCTTATGAAAAACAGTGGTAATTGTGGAATTGTTTTTTTTATTTAAAGTTAGGTCCAAAAAAGATATTTTTGATTGAATTTCTTTTTCCATTGTAAAAGTAATAGAACTATGTTTATTAATGATATACTCCAAAAATAAATCGGCGTGATTTTCGGAAGTGAAAGCAGCAAAAATGTCATCTACATACCGTTTATAAAAAGCTGGTTTTTCTCCGTTATGTGATTTGAGCCATTTATCTTCAAAATTTCCCATGAAAAGACTAGCAAGAACAGGTGCTATGCTCTATTAGTTCAACTTAATTTTAATAATTTGATTTAAGTATTTTAATATATTTTAACTGATGATGGCTATGATATAGTTGAAACATGTATTTACAAAATAAATGATTTTAACAAAAATTCAAAAATTTGTCTTATTTATTAGAATATTTACACATTTTGTGATGAAGAGAAACTTTGGAAATATATATTAAATTTATTAATAAACATTAAAAAAAATTTCAATAAATGTTTATAAAATGCATAGTATTTGCAACTTGATTATTAAATTGTTTTTAAAAATCTTAAAATAGTTTTTCTTTGCGTACTGAATATAGCATATGCTTACATTTACCGTTTCTAAGAAATGTCTTTTACAATAAGAACTATTTTAAATCAAGTCCTTATATTCCTAATGTGGCTTTTATTCAAAAAATATTTTATAAAAGAAAAAGTTGTAAAAAAAAGCATTTAACTGCAACTAGATTTTTTTCTTTAAAGAAACTGATTATTTTTCCTTAATTAAAAAATTTAAAATTTTAAAATTTTCAATTTGAAGAAGAAATGTAAAATAGTTTTGCAATATTTGTTAAAGATATTTTTTTCTAACTAATTCATTATGTAAAACATGTTTCTCCATCATAAATTAAAATTTGTGAAAGTTAATAAAAAAACTTTTTCATTTGCTTTTAAAAAAGGGAAAAGTGTTTTTGTTTAGGAGAATTATTTTCAGGAATTATTTAATTACTTATTTGTTTCTTATTCAATATTGTGTAAAGTTCTTTTGAAATTTATTTCTGAACATAAATTATGTTTACGAATAAGTTTATATTTACAAATATCTTACAAATTGGTAATTGATCAAATCTATAAATTGTTAATAATTTTTATTAAAAATAGTTTAATAAATATGTAATCAATAAATAAATTGTGATAAACAAAAGATTATGTTAAGTTTAAGATTGTTTTAAGAAATAATTTATAAGGAAATACAATCTTTTTCAAATACTGAATTTAGATTTCATCAGTAATTTTTGTTATTAGTTTAAAAATTTTTTAACGCGGTTTAAAATTATATCAAATTACAATGCAGTACTATGCAATCAGGGCTGCAGAGTCAGAGTTGCGGAGATGCGACATTTTCAGCAGAGTCGGAGTCGCTAAACAAAATCGCGACTCCGACTCCAATAGTAAAACTTCTCAGTATTGCACGTGCATGTACAAAACATTCAATTAACCTTATGTTCATAGTAAACTTCAAAAAACGTTTCATAAATTTGTCAAAAAAGAAATTTTTAACTTATCGCGCAATATTTTTAAAAGAATTCAAAGAATTTTTCAAAAATTTTGCTTTGGAGTTTGAGTCGGAGTCAGAGTTGGAAACGGAGTCAGAGTTGTGCTCAAAAAATTTCAACAACTGGATTTGGAGTCGTTACTTTTTTTTTACAATTTCACACCCCTGGATGCAATTTAACTTTTAACAATGTAAGCAATGTCAAAAATGAATTAGAGTAACATTTATTAGTGCTAAGCATTTTAGTTAGGCAATAAAATCTCATAACAAGTCCTGAGTTTAATTTTTTGTTGTGGAAGGCTGATATAACTGCCAAGTTTACTCTATACTATAGTGACTGTTGTGTTGACCATGGCAGTATTTATGTATTTATGTATGTATGTATGTATGTAAAACAATTATTTGAAATTCTTTTTAATGTTATCATATATTTGATTTTTAGTGTTATCAAACATCTGATTTAATAATCAAGTACACCAATGCTGATAAGAGATGCGCTAAACTGGCTATGTTAATAAGAATGTGGAGCAAGGCAAGTTTCAATGTTTATAAAATTAAATCCAATATTTTCATAATTTTAGGAATTCTTGATAAAAAAATTATAAGTTAAAGTTATAAAACTTATGAAATTTATATTAGGTTTGTGGTCTGGACAATGCTGATAATGGAGGATTATCACCATACTGTTTTGTATTAATGGTAATTAATTATCTTCAACATACCGAGCCACCTGTCCTTCCTATAATAAAAGTAAGTTTTTTGTTAGTAAGAACATTTTTAATAGCTTTTTAATTGTATTTTTTATTTTTTTTTTTTATTTATTAAAATTTTTTTATCTATATTTATTTAAAATCTTTTTAAAGGTTACTGGTTGCGAACATGAAGTTAATAAGTTAGTTGACCAGGAAAATGAAGACATGTACTCAATACCTAATGATGAAGTTAGTGAAATATTATTTATTTTTATTAAAACTTTATTTGCTTGTTTACATAAGATAATTGTATATTGTTGTTTCACTAGTAACAACTAACTTTTTTTTCCAAGTTTGTAAATAGTAGATTAATAATTCTTTTTTATAAACATTAAAAAATATTTTGTGGGTGTAGGATTTTTGTAAACAATATATATAAAACAGCTGTTTTGCTGTTTTAGAATTTTGAAAAACAGCTTTTTTTTTTCTAATTTAAATATAAATTTTTTATTATAATCAAGTATAATTTGACCTAAATCTAACTTCCAGACATGAAGCAAACTCATGAAATTTTTTATTTACTCTTTTGTGAAATAAAGATGCTCTACTAAAGATTGCAATAATTGGAACCTGATTTGGAACTTTTGCGAAAAGAACTTCAAACACTCTAAAATAGCCTCTATCTTTGTCGAGTTTTTAATTTTTATTAGTTTTTTATTTTTCATTAAACATAATTATTTGTCTTTCATCAAAAAAGCTTGTTTTTAAAAAATTAACTTACGTCATTCTATTTAATTTAGAAAGTTTTCCTAGTGTACTAACTATGTATAAAAAGTTTTAATGTAATACTGGATTATAACAACTGGGAATTTAACATAATATAACAAAATGTTAATTACAAGAAATTATTGTTTATTTACTGGAAATTTAACATGATATAACAACTACAACAAATATTAAATAAAGAAAAACTAAAACTTTAAATTTTTTTTTCAAGTTTACAGAGTAACATTAATTTTTAGTTCAACAATTAAAAAAAAAACTTGAGTATTTTAAAAGTTTAATTGTTTTTGTTTAAATAACATTTCAGAAAACATAATTAAATTAAAAACATTAATCAATGTTTATTACTAATATACTAATTAGTGTTGGAAGTTACTAGAAGAGAAAAGATGAAATTTGTAGAGCAAGATACCGATTGATAGATGACTTAAAAGATTGCAAATTATATGAATCAGGAAATCAAGATGAAGGAAGCAAATTCCAAAGAACTGATGTTCGAGGAAAAAAACTAGACAAATAAGAGTTTTTGGAGCACTTAGGGACAGTAACAGAAAATGGATGAGACTTAACTGAATGAAGAGTAACACGAGAATGAATTTTAGTAGATGGCACAAGAGACGCTAGCTCATTAGAGCAGTGCCCATTATAGTATTTGTAGAAAAGAGAAAGAGAAGCAAAATATGATAATGGTTGAAATTCGGTTGCAAGAGCTGGTCTGACTATGTTTTTCTATGCGTTGTTGCACCTTGTCTAAAAGAGAAAGGGCATCATTAGAAGATCTGCCCCAGATATGGCAACAGTATTCAATACAATGCCGGATTTGAGATTTATAGAGATAGAGAATAGAATCCAGAGTAAGAAAGTGTTGAGCTCGATAAGGAGATGCAACTTTATCAGATGCTAATTTTGCAACAGATTTGATATATGGTTTCCAAGAAAGATCAGAAGTAAGAGTTAATCCTAGAAGATGAACGGTAGATGACTCATCAAGTACATTACCAATATAAAAAGATCTAAATTATTGCAATAACAACTGGCTGAAAAAATTATTTCAGCCAATCAGATAAAAATTTAATTCAGATAAAACTCAAATTTTTTTTTGAGTTTTATCTGAATTAAAGTTCACCAGCCACTGTGAGCCCCATGCTGTAGCAGAAGTGAGATCCTTTTCAAGCTCAAATGCCCCCTCTAAGCAATCAGAGAGGTTTGGCTTCTTATCATGACAACAGTAAATGGTAATATCATCAGCAAACAATGCCACCTTAGATGTGAGAATATCTGGAAGATCGTTAATGTAAATTAAAAAGAGTATAGAGCCAAAGATTGAACCTTGAGGAACCCCTGAGGTTACAGAATAAGAAGAAGAGTGCTGTCCATCAAAGATAACTTTTATACTACGATTGGAAAGGAAGAATTCAATAATCTTAAAGATCTTTCCAGATACATCGTATCTTATTATGGAAATATATTATGGAAAAGACCGACATGCCAAACTTTATCAAACGCTTTAAAAATGTCAAGAGCGATGGCCTTAACCTCTCCACCTTTATCTAATGCATGGTGAAACCTATCGGTTATTACTGTTAGCAAATCAGCTGTAGAATGAGAAGATCGAAATCCATTTTGATGATCAGAAAGTAAGTTATTAGATTGAAGATGAGAGATTAAGTACAGGCCTTGTTTTAAATAAAAAAGTGCTTAATGCATTAGCTTAACGCGATTTTGACGTCATAAAATTATCTTTATTTTTTTTTATAGGCGTTAAGTGTTTTAACTACCGCAATAAATAAATAACCGCAAACTAATTCAATTTAACAATTAACTCAAATATAAACTATAAACGTTTTAAATATAAATTTATTATGAAAATTTTGTAATGTTTTCAATTGTTACTTTATTATTAATTTTAGTTCAATATTATTTAGTAAAAAAAAAAAATATATATATATATTAATTATTTCTGAAATTTGTTTTTGAATAATTGTTTTTAATCGTTATTGAATAAAAAATAATAATGATTTTTTTTATTTTTAAAAATTTCTAGAGTAAACAAAAAATATTAACATTGATAAACACAAACCCATGTTAATTATTTAAACAACGATTTTGTTTTGACTAGCAAAGAAAAATTTAAGTTTTTAAATATTTTTTAAATTTTTAAAAGCGTTTCAACTTGCGTTTTAAAAAAATATAAAAAAGTTTTGTCTGCTTTGAAGCGTATTTTTGATACGTAGTTTAGAACGCATTCGCTAGGAATTTAATTCATAAACTTTTTATCTTATTGTAAAAATATTTAACTTTTTAAACAAATCACAAAGAAACAGAGCCACAGAGAAAAATCGTTTTCAACGATTTTTTTATTTTTATTTTAGGAAATTAAAAAAAAAAATTAAATATAAAAGTCTTAATTATGCAAACTCTTTTGTTAATTATTCTTAAAACAAAAAAACAAATACTTCTACGTCAAACTTTAATCGTGCAAACTTAAAAAAATACTCAACTGAAATAATTTAAGTATATTTAATAATTTGAATCGTATCTGTTTATAATAAACATTCGTAAAAATTTGTTTATTAAAAATTAAGTTCCTTAACTTATAAACAAACTCAAAAGTATTTTCATTCTACGTATAATTACAAAACTCTTTTTTTTTTTTCGTTTGTAAGCAATTTAACTTAATAAAATAAAATAAAAGAATAAATACGAGGTAATCTTTGTTAAGAATAAATTTAATTTATTTATTGAACTATATTTTTATTTTTAATTATATATCAACTTAATTAAAATATAGTAACATGTTAAAATATTTTAACATGACTTGTATTATTTATAAACCGTTGGGCAGTTGCTCTTACGGCACTATTGTTTTTGGATAATATTTTATTTTGATGAAGATCACATAACTTACATTTGATTTTAATAACGTAAGTCTTCTCTTTTTCTGTGATCATCGCATCGGCAAAGTCCCAAGATTTAAAAGTTTTTAAAGTAAATCTTTTGTCCTTCAAAATACAATCCATATTCAAACTTTAAATAATTTAGAGATAATAGAAATATACAAGGTTTTTATATACTAGTTTGTTTTGTTTTATAAAGAAAAATACATATTCATTAGTAAAAAATGGAGACTGTCATTAAGCTAAAACGTGCCTTAGTATTTATTTAACGGAACTTGTAATGTGCGCGTGCATAATAAAACCTCCGTTATATAAATATATTCAACGTAATATTAGTGTCATCAGCGGATGTTGTAGTCTACTCATGATTTCTTTACCTTATATTATAACTTGATTTATGACAAAAAAAACTTATTGAATCGCACGCAGAAGAATTTTAACAAATTGTCTTCATTCAAATATTAATATTGCGAGTAACAGGTAATTTTTTTTTCTGTGCCGACCCTCTCCCCCCGCATAACTTAAACTATATACTAATAAACTAATAAGAAAAGCTATATACTATTAAACTAACTATAAGCTATATACTATTAAACTAATAAGAAAAGCAAAGACATTTTTTTTTAACATCTCGAAAAAATGTCTTGATATTTTTGTTATCATGATAACAAAAATATTAAGACATTTTTTGAGATTTTATTAAAAAAAATGTCAATTCTTAATTACAATTTTTTTTGCAAATGTTTTTTATTATAAATTCAGTAAAAAATTCATAAAAAATCTATATTACAAAAAACTTTTATATTCTGTATTAATAAATATGGAATATAGATTTTTAAAAAGTTTTTTACTAAAAACTTTACTACTTTTTATTAAAAACATTCCAAAAAATTTGTAGTTAAGGATTGACAAACAATTTTTCATGTTGCTATAAATATTTGGATAAAAAGTTTAGCGTCAAATTAATTGCTATAAAAAGGAAAGATATATCGCGATGAAAAGTTACAACAATTAATTTTAAAGTAAATTCTTTTTTTTAATAAATACCTTTACATATCGTTATTTAAAAGTTAATGTGGTTTTTTTGAAAATTAATTACTTCTTTTATGTTACCGCTAATTTAAAAGTTAAAAAATGATAAAAAGTAGCTTAACCAAAACAGCTCTACGCGTACGTAAAAAGCGCTTAAGGCGTACGTAAATCGCTCTAGGCGTAACGCTTTAAAACAAGGCCTGAAGTACATTAATGTGTCCAAAATGTTGTGCTGGGTGATTTTCTTAATAATAAGGTCTGTTAATAAATGAGAGGGAATGGGTTATATTTAAAAATTTTTTTTTTATTCACCCTGGATTTTTTTTTTTTTCTGTTTATTTATTTTATTTATTATCAACAAAGAAAGTGTATCCCACAACTAAAAAAACTTTTAATCTAAACCGGCCTTAAAAATTAGAAAATATAAACTCACTGATAAAAATAAAAATTCCTACAAACCTGTAAGTTAAAACCACCCTCCTTTCTTTATTGGATCTGGACTTAAATTCCCACTTACATTTTGATTTCCATTATCTATTAAGCACCTGAGAGTATCTTCTATGGCATTATCAAATTATCTATGAAATTTAAATCTACATTATCCAATAAATTAAACTCTCTTTAAATTCTAATAAAATTTCTCAAGTTTCTGCTTTTATTAATGGCTCAAGCATTAGTCATGTTATTTTCCATTGAGTTTTTACATCAAGATAAAGCTGTATTAATATGTTGTCAGTTTTTATTAATTTTTTATTATGTTATCATTTTTTTCTTTTCTTTTTTTTTTTTTTTCTTTTTTTTATTTAACTTCACCTCCTCAAGGCCGAGAAGGCCACTACAGACGAGGAGGCTACTTATTTTGTGGCTATAACCCTCTCTCAACTCTATAACTCCGAAACACGAACCTTGGCGAACAAGGCCGCTGCGCGGAAAAACGAGTTGATTTTATCAAAAACTTATTAAAGAAATTAAATTACATCACTTTCATTAGCTTTTAATCTATTTTTTCATTAGTTTAAGTTCAATTTAACCTATTGAGTGATAAATGTATTTATTTTTGGTAATGGCTTGAATCAAAATGCCATTAACTTTAAATTGACAAATGAAAAATTAACAGTAAATTGAACATTTAATAAATTTAAAAATTGAATTATTTAAAAATCAACATTTTTTTTTTTTAATTATAAGTTAGAGCAATTAGAAAATAAGGGATTCCTTTATAATATGCTCCTTCTCCCCCCCCCCCCCCTCAGGACAGCCCTGATTAGAAAATAAGGAATCCCTTTTATAAAAGTAATTATACAATTTTTATGTGTATGTAATCTCATACTTTATTCAAACCTTGTTTCAAACCTTTTTATGTGTTTCAAACCTTCAGAAACTGCAAGCTAGAATCAGAGTCAGAAAAACAAAACAGCTTTAAAACAGGTTGCTAACAACCCTTAGCAACAACATTGC
>NC_061168.1:4529189-4539189 GCF_022113875.1 Hydra vulgaris
CAAAAAACTATAATGTGCAAAATTTGAAAGTTGCAAGTCTTTCCAATTCTATCTTATTTTAATTTTTTACATTTATTTGATTATAAAACATAAACTAAAGTGAGTTATAATTAATGAATTTTTTAAAATAAGTGTTAGTGTAAAACATTTTCCTGCATATTTTTATGTATAATGAAATGTAAATGATTTATTTTTTAATTTTTGTAATTTTTTAGACATGTTTCAGTCCTGAAAAAATGGGCAGTCATAAAAGCTATATAATTAGATGAACTTATGTAAATAAAAAAAAAACATGGTTGTAATTAATTTAGGTTTAGATAAACATTTATCAAAAATTTTTTTAGATATATTTTTGATTTAGTAAAAAAAAAAATTTAACTTTTTAGCTTGAAAACTTTAAATTAATGCAGAAAAAAAAACAGCTGGAAAGTTTTGGTTTTGCTTACATTTACTTATTTTAAATGACGCATTTCTATGTAACCAGCTGACCGGACCCGTAATAATACTGGTCTTTGTAAGTCTATTCCACACTGACCTTTTCTATACTTTTTATTTATATATATATATTCTAGCTTTGCGAACCCATAAAATTTTTTGAAACCATTACTCTTTTTTTATTTATTTATTTTTTAGTAACATGATTCATTATGAAAAACTGCTTTAAGAGCAAAAAAATTAACATGCACACTATTTCTGCTTATATAGAGCTTATAACAGATTTATAAATTAGGTTTGTTTTCCTCCTGAACACATATCATTGATAGCTCAGTGGTTGTCATCAGTGTCATTTTATGGGGTTTAAGACCTCCCGTTAGCATAATAAATTTTGAATTTTTTTCAATTTCATTTTAGCAATTAATCTAATTGTTAAAATGAAATTTTAAAGTTTTCTCATTTTATATATATACTATACATGATTGTTTCATATACTGCCTGCAAACTCAACATATGCTAAAGTCATTTAGACTTAGAGGGGTTTGTACATAACACTATACAGGCCTCGGCAGAAAATGAGAGCTTTATCTCATGCTCTTGCCCACATTTCCCTAAAACGGTTTACAGGAGCAATTTATGGCTCTAGCAAAAGTATAATTTTTTCAAATTAAAAAAGTTATCAGAGAATGATAACTTTTTTAATTTGTGGCGCCCTGGGCTTGTAACAAGTATACGAGGTGTGTTCAAAAATTAAGGTGACTTTTCAAATTTCGCGGGCAACGTACTTTCGATTATCGATTTTTTTGTTTTGTCATGTTGGTACACTTTTGTCATGTTGGTACACACGTCTCATGCCCTACTCGTTAGAAAAGATTTCAAGGCATGAGCCAACCGATATACCAACATCCTCAGCAACTTCTTTGATAGTGATTTGACGATTTTCCAGAACAATTTTCTTCACTGCTTGAACATTTTCATCAGTTATTGACGTGGTTGGGTTGAGCGAGGCTCGTCATTGGCATCTTCCCAGCCATCTTGAAAGAGTTTGTACCACTTGTAAACATTTTTTTTACTCAGAACAGTTTCACCGTATGCCACTATCAACATTTCAAGTGTTTTGGAGCACTTTATTTTATTTTTTACACAAAGCTTGATGCAAATCCTTTGATCCATATTTTTCGATAGCAAAAAATCGCCGAGCACGCATAACACTTATAACCTTTACGCCTCTCACAACCAAACAAAAAATGCTATACACTTGAAACTTAACTATACTAAACACTATTCCCGAACATCTGTACCAAGTTTCAAGTGTATAGCATTTTTTGTTTAGTTGTGAGAAGTGTTATAAGTGTTTTGTTAGAAAGGTTATAAGTGGTTGTGAGAAAGTGAAGGAGAAAGTGGTTGTGAGAAAGGTTATAAGTGTTTTGCGTCCTCGGCAATTTTTTGCTATCGAAAAATATGGATCAAAGAATTTGCATCAAGTTTTGTATAAAAAATAAAATAAAGTGCTCCAAAACACTTGAAATGTTGATAGTGGCATACGGTGAAACTGTACTGAGTAAAAAAAATGTTTACAAGTGGTACAAATTCTTTCAAGATGGCTGGGAAGATGCCAATGACGAACCTCGCTCAACCCAACCACGTCAATAACTGATAAAAATGTTCAAGCAGTGAAAAAAATTGTTCTGGAAAATCGTCAAATCACTATTAGAGAAGTTGTTAAGGATGTTGGTATATCGGTTGGCTTGTGCCATAAAATCTTTTCTAACGTGTAGGGCATGAGACGTGTGTCAGCAAAGTTTGTTCCAAAATTGCTAAATTTTGACTAAAAGAACCATCACATGAGCATCGCTCAAGAACTGTTGAATGAGGTCAATGACGACCAAGATTTACTCAAAAGGGTCATAACTGGTGTAGAATCATGGATATATGGTTATGATGTTGAAACCAAAGCCCAATCGTCCCAATGGAAGAGCCCAGGTGAGCCAAGACCAAAAAAAGCACGTCAAGTTCAATCAAATGTCCAAGTTTTGCCTACTGTTTTCTTCAATTACCATGGCGTGGTGCATCAGGAGTTCTTACCAAATTGTTTGTATGGTCAATAAACAGTATTATCTTGAAGTTATGCGCCATTTGCAAGAAGCAATACGAAGAAAATGTCCAGAATTGTGGAAAAACAATTCATGGCTTTTGCATCACGATAATGCCCCTGCTCACTCATCTTTGCTTGTGAGAGATTTTTTGGCCAAAAACAACACCACAATCATGCCTCAGCCACCATATTTATCGGATTTGGCTCCATGTGACTTTTTCTTGTTCCCAAAACTAAAGAGACCTATGAAAGGACAGAGATTTGTAACGATTGAAGAGATAAAGACTGCATCGCTGGAAGTGCTCAAGGCTATACCGAAAAGTGCTTATGAGAAGTGCTTTGAGGATTGGAAAAACCGTTGGCATAAGTGTATTGTATCTGAGGGGGGTTACTTTGAAGGGGACAACATAAATATTGATAAATAAATAAATAAATATTTTTTCTTAATTATACAAAGTCACCTTTATTTTTGAACACACCTCAAAAAATTAAAATTTTTATTAATAAGCAATTTTTTAATGAATAAACAGATAGCTCGCACAAAAACCAAAAGTTCTCTTAAGAAGCTCTTAAAGGAGCAGCTCACATGGCTTGCCATGTTTATTTTAGGAGAGTTTTTTGCAGGGTTGAAGAAAACCCAGGGTTTTTTAAAAAAATCCAACCCAAATGGGTTTTATTGGTTTTTTTTTTTTGGGTTTTATGAATTTTTTCGGTTTTTTTAAAAACCGATCAAAATACCAAATTTTTATAACTGTATGAGTACAATAATTTTTTTTTAATTTCATAAACTCACCTCCCTATTGCTCCAATGACTACTTCAGTCAAGGGAGCAACTTTAAAAATATTTTGTCTCAATCCTTAACATTACCATTTTTACTAACAAGCAACATTAACAACTAAAATTTTTACACAAATGCACTGTTCGAAGAAATAGATTGAGCGCAGTAATTTCAGCAGAGATAATTTGAACCCCAACTTTCTGATTGTGAGCCAAATGTTTTACTACTATTCTACTAGCAGATTTTTCCTATAGTGTAAAAAGAGACTCCATCAACTATAAATGATGTTAATTAATTGCACTAAATTAAAAACATGTTTAGAATATATTTGTCTAAAAAAAATCACTATAAAAATTATTATGACAACTGAATTATTCAAAGTTGGTAAGACAATATAAATGTTGGAAACTAGTTATATAGTTAAACCTTTTAAGTTATTGTCAATCGGAATGACTATGAACACTTTTTAAATATTTTTGCATCATTGAAGAAAACTGTTAGCCTAATCACTACATTTTTTTTATCAAAACATTATACTGTCCAGCTTCCTGGAAAAGTTATCGGCATGATCAACTGGACTTAGTCAAACAATGGATATTAAAATATCTAAAATGAATTTGTTAAAAACCATTACAGTGTCTTCACCACCAGATTCTTTTTTTTTTCTTGAAGATGTTTTACTGGCTCAGTTTTGCAATTGAATCAAAGTAACACATTATATAGCTCTATTGTGTGTGTTTCTTCACCTTTGTGCAACTTGATACTGATGTTCATTTTCAACCTGCTGTTCATAGTCACCCCTGTTGGTGGTACATGTTGTAAACTTGTAGCTGATGCAAAATATTTGAAACCTGTCAAAAGACAGATGAGCACGACTATCATTTTTACCAACAAATCTTGTCCTTGTGAAATGAATTTTTACCTGACAACTTTCCATTTCTAAACTGTAAATAAAGTTTAATAATTTTTATATATAGCATTTTGCTTTTGGCTTTGTACTGAAATTTGCAGTTAGTAACATAAGCTTTAAAAAATAAAAGATTAAATACCAATATAAAATGACATATATAAAATGCTTGTTTGGAAATATAGACATTCGAGAGGAGAATAAATTTCAAGACATTACTAAATAACTAGTAATGTCTTGAAATTTATTTAATAGAATGATTTTTATTTTCTTTATAAGTATTTAACTAATTTAATGTTTTAATACATATTTGAATAACATTTATAATAACTTACTACATGTTTTAAAAAAATAATAGATATTCAACTTGCTACAAAAGCAGATTGATCGGTTTTGGATATATTCTAAATATCATTATGTATATAAATACAGTGTTTACAAGAGTAATTACAGCATAAAAGTTGCATTTGCTGATAATAAAGCATTTATAAGTGTTAAAATCAGAGTTATCAGTTGTAAAATAGGCCATTTTTATAAAAACCCAAATATATTTTGGTTTTTTTTTGGGTTTTTTTTGGGTTGGGTTTTTTTGCCAACCCTGGGTTTTTGTGGCTCTTGCACTTATTTACTCCCGCAGAGGCCTGACAAATGGTAGAACTATAAAGATCTTAGACCATTAAAAATTATAGTTGTGGCATTAGCTTTAAAACGCTAATCTAAAGCCAGAAAAATTTTGCCTAATGACATCAGTTCGTGACAAAAAAAGCTTCTATACGTCAAGTTTGTTTTTACATTTTTTGATTAGTTTTAATTATGATACATACAATTGCACAAAAAGATATAAAACTGTTACAGATATATCATTTCATTGATAAGAGTTTCTATTTATTACAATAGTAGTAAATAATAGTAAATAAATAGTTTTAAAGAAAATCATAGTAATTACTATATTTAGATGGTTAATAAACAAATAAATAAAAAATAAAATAAATATCCCATAAAAAATATATTATATATATTTTTAATACAAGGAACTTTCCTTAAATATTTAAACAAAATATTATTTTGACTTTTTTGCCACAAAGTCATGTCACATACGCCAAAAAAATTTGGCTTTAACGATTTAAGAAAAAGTTGAGTCTATCTTATTTAATGGTCAAATTAGAACAAAGCATTTTAAACAAGAACTTTTTTTTTTTTTTTTTATATCTAAATGACCATGCTTAGTAGAAGATGACATAATTTTAGCAATCAGAATTTAAAATTGAAGTTTCAAATTTTTTACTTGGATGAGATAATATGTTTTGTGTTTTTTCAATCTTTTTTTTAATATACAATAACATAAATACAAAAATTCAAAACAAAACCTTGAGCAAAAAAGACATGTAATTATTTGAAAATTTTCATATATTATACACTATGACTTTTTTACATTTGCATATAAAATTATATATGTTTACATATGTTGTTTAATAAAATTATATACCATCCGCAGCTTATTAGGACTAATTACCTGAGCCCATTAATAACATAAGTATCTCAATCATGACATATACGCAACAAATATCTCCTGGTGCTTTGATTTTTTTAAGAATTTTTAGCTTTTTTAAAACTTTCGTTTTTTAGTATATTGAATAATATCTTTACATATTTTATGTATGCAATATCTATAAAAAAACAAAAAGAATTTAAAAAAATCTCCAGTGGTATAATTCGAAAAACCGCTTTTTAGTTCAGAAACTCTGCACGCTATCCATGCATTTACGCTAGCACACTAAAATTATTATATAGTTTTATATTTTAAAACTATATTTTTAACGAAAATACAATAGATCAAAATTAAGGAGATGGCTGCAATGCCATTTTCAAGTGAAAGTCAAACTGTAAAACTTGATTTACTTGTTTTATTATGTTTTAACATTACATAATTTGAAGTTTATGTATGTTAGATGTTTGCATGCACTTTTGTTCACGTTTTCTTATAAAAAAAAGATGCTGCGACTCTTTCATTCCACTACCTCTGTTGCAATGGCTGCCAAGGGTTTCGTGTCAAACAAGCTCAAAGGGACAATACTACTACTACTACTACTACTACTACTACTACTACTACTACTACTACTACTACTACTACTACTACTACTACTACTACTACTACTACTACTACTACTACTACTATTACTATTACTACTACTACTACTTCTACTACTACTACTACTACTACTACTACTACTACTAATAATATAATAATAATAATAATAATAATAATAATAATAATAATAATAATAATAATACTACTAATACTACTACTAATACTACCACTACTACTACTACTAATACTACTAATACTACTAATACTACTACTACTATTACTAATAATAATAATAATAATAATAATAATAATAATAATAATAATAATACTATTACTACTACTATTACTACTACTAAATCTACAAACAGGATTAAGTTCGACAATAATATATAGAGATTCTACAAAAATTTTCTACAAACGTTTTGTTTACCATCAGAGTGTACCAAATTAAATATGGATTCATCTGACCACAGTATTTTTCTCCATATTGAAATTAACTTATTAACATGAGTTTTAAAAAATATTAATTGTTTTTTCTTATGTTGCTTTGTCAAAAATGATTTTTTATGTGGTGTGTAGCTTTTAAACCCATTTTCATGTAAATCATTTTGCATTATTATATCAGTTATTTTGGTTCCAATGTTATTTTCTATATATTCTGCAACTTCTGCAAAATTATTACTTGCTAGGAAGCGCCATTTTATTTTTGTCCCATTATATTTTTCCAACACTCTATATTTAGATACACACACACACACACACACACACACACACACACACACACACACACACACACACACACACACACACACACACACACACACACACACACACACACATATATATATATATATATATATATATATATATATATATATATATATATATATATATATATATATATAAAAATCTTTTTAGATCCATTTATAAGCAATCAAAATGTTGGCAAATCTTTAGGATCACAACTAGGTTATTTTTCTAATTAACTTTTTCTTTTAAAGGTTTCTAGTAAAAATTTCATACTTTTTTTAGTTTAGACAACTTGACCATAGCTGTGGTCAAGTTTTTTAAACTAAAAAAAAAGAAAAAATTAGCTTGCAAAGTACAGAATTTTTAAGTGTACTAGTTGTTTGAATGTTCTCTTTTTTTATATAGATTTTTATATATAGATTTGTTCTCTTTTTATATATAGATTTTAGTTTGATATGGAGTTTTTACTCAAACAAATATTTATTTTAGTGATGAACTTTCTTACAAAATGTATGGAAATAACATACAAGTACTGCATTTCTTTCAAAAGCAAGTAGTTTTATTAATTATTTGTTTTTACTTTTATATGATTTTTATTTTAATTCATACATTTTTATGAGATATTTTTTGAATAACAGATAGAGTTGAATCACATTTTATGAAAGAGAATACAGAGCTGAAAGAAAACGATGGTGAAAATAAACTTGATAATGGTCATCATGATTTAGAAGAAAAGCTTGATGAGGAGCAAGTCATACATTTTGCTGTAAACAAGGTTTTAAAGGAATTGTTAAATAATGTTGCAAAGGAAATTTCATGCATTGCATCTTTCCACTTTCGTACCACAAGTTTTTCCCCAAAGACTCCATTTCCAAAGTTTTGCTCTTCGTGTAAATCAGATGGTCATGGTCACACTACTTGTGAAGTTGAGAACTTCATAGTAAAACCTTTGCAACCTTTAAATAAAGCTAATATAGATATTCTTGATCAAGTTTGTGTAGAAGTTATGACCACTTGTGAAATGACTGGCACAGAATTTGATTTTCGATTGAAGATCTTGAAGAAAACTGAGAATCATTTTAAGAAGATTTTTGATGGTTATTTGTTTTTTGTTTCATTATATATATATATATATATATATATATATATATATATATATATATATATATATATATATATATATATATATATATATATATATGTACCTCAGGTCAGTTATCGTAACTCACATTAAACTACATTACAGGAGAGCCAAATTTAATTACAGGAGAGCCAAATGAAGTTACTATACTTGTTTTTCTGTTAAGAAACGGCTTTTTTTATTTTTAAAATTGATATTTAATATTATTTTGATATTTAAAATTGGTATTATTTACTTTACCACTAAAACAAGACGGTCTCCCTTATTTATGTTAAAAATAACTTATGATATTTTACCCGGCATGACAGTTGAGATAAAAACCTGAAAATCAGCAATTTTGCAGTTACGATAGTTGACCACTGGGGTACAGATATATATATATATATATATATATATATATATATATATATATATATATATATATATATATATATATATATATATATATATATATATATATATATATATATATATATATGTATATTCATGTCTTTATTTGTTTTGTGGCATTAAATTATTGTCTGTAATAAAGATGTTTTTAGATAGTTGCCGTCTTTCATTGTTTGGTTCTTCTGTGAACGGTTTTGGTTTTCGAAACTCTGATTTGGACCTATGTCTACGCTTTGAAACTGATACTCCACCAAAAGATTTAAATTATCAACGTACTATTGGTCTGATAGAAAATGCATTAAAAAAAAGTTCAGACTTTTCTAAAGTATTTTCTATAAAGTCTGCCAAAGTTCCAATTGTTAAGTTTTGTTTAAGAAATGGCGATATTGATGGCGACATTAGTTTATACAACTGCTTAGCAATCGTTAACTCCAAATTGCTAAAAACTTATGCAATGATCGACACTAGAGTTCGAATTATGGGTTACTGCATCAAGTATTTTGCAAAAGTTAGTTGTCTTTTTACTCTTTAAAATATGTCTATACATTTATTTATAGTTTTTTAAATGTCTTCCAAGCTAACATATTGTTTTAAAGAGGCATGTTGTTTACAGATTTTCATTTGTTACTTATTATTTTCATTATTGTTATTATTATTAATATTATTATTATTATTATTATTTGCTGTTACATTAATTATAAGTTTAGATTTACACTTGAAATAAGTTTAAATAATAAAATATGGAAATAATAAGTTAATAAGTTTTGACTTCAACTAAAAAAACCATTTGCACATAGTTTAGTGAACTTTATATATTTGATTTGCAATTCTAAAAGAAAATTATTTTCATGGTAACGCAAAAGAGTTTTGTTTATCAAATTTAAAATACAAGCACACGATATATAGTGAAAAACATACTAGTAAAAGTAAAGATTCTTATACATCTAAAATCAAATATAAAATAATGAATAAAATTGTATCATTTTGAAAAAATACTACTACTGCTACTTTATATTAAATGTATATACGTGACAACATGATAACATGGTACTTTTATACATTTTGCTTACTTCAGTTTTTGAAATGCACACTTAAATCTAGTCATCTGTGTTTTCTTAGAAGTTTGATTTAACATGGTGCATAATAATAAAAGTACTGATTTTTATAAAGATTTTATTTTGTATTGGTTTTATCACAAAAAAAAAGTTTTTTTTACCATTTTGTTTTGTATTGTACCAATTTTAGATGTGGATGTTTACTTGAATCAGTTTTAAAAAAGCATGAACAGATTTTTTGGTTTTGTTACAAGTAAAATGTTGCTTAATACTTTCTGTCCTTGTCGCCCGGCAACAAACAGTAAAATAATGTTTTTCCAAAAATTGCTTATTCTTTTTTTTTTAAACAGAGTAAGCAA
>NC_061168.1:4544189-4601689 GCF_022113875.1 Hydra vulgaris
AAGATTTTTTCACTAGCAGAAGTTTGAGCCTTAATAGAGACACTTCTAAAAATAGAATAGAATAGAAATTTTCTTAAATACTTGAGGTGGGTGGTTTGATACCATGTGAATGTAAAGTCTTTTAAAAGGTTAGTAGGAGTTTTTTAGGATAATAAAAGTAATATTAATATAGATAATATTAGAATATTAGATAGATAATAAAAAGAATATTTATAAATCAAGTGATGAATAGAAGTTTATTGAGAAACAGTTACAGTAAAAAAATACATCTTAGCTGAATGATGAGTCATGCAAGATTGAAAAAAATATTCAATTTTTTTGGCTTGATTTTCAATCAGTCTAGACTAATTGAAATATTTTTTGGCTTGATTTTCAATCAGTCTAGACTAATTGAAATAATTTTTGGCTTGATTTAAAGTACAACAACTTCTTTTTTTTTTAATTTCACACAATAAAATTTGGTTATTTTGACAAAAAACAGATGAAGATGTTATAACTAATTACTAAATAAATAAATAACTAAACTTTAAGAACGTTAAAAATAAAATAGCTAAATTTTTTGCTTAAGCCTTCAGCATTAGATTATAAATAGTTCACATGACTCAAAAATGCACATTTATATGGTTCAAAATGCAACTGTTACATTTTAAAAATAAAGAATTTTTTTCATTTGCATTTTGAATTAAAAATGTGATTTTAAAACTTATTTTGAAAAAAAAAAATCCTATTACAGCGTTTTAAAAACAACTTTTTTAGATAATATTTAAATAAAAAATAAAATTTATTTATGCGCCTATCTAATTTAATTCAAGTTGATTTCTTTTTAGCAAAATTATATATAGTGTATAAATACTTAAAGTGTTTTTTAAATGTTTCTTTGAAATAATCAAGATGAACAATCAAAATAATATGCTTCAAAATGTTAAAAACCTTAAATAACCTTTTAAATAACATTATAGTCACACATTGAAACATCTTGAAACATTTATTAAACACATGTTATACGTATTATTCAATTGTCTAATGTTGTTCAAATGTTTTTTATTACAAAATTATAAATTAGTAAGATAATAAAATAAAATAATAGTATACATGCTTTTTAAATGTTTCTGTAAAATAAACACGAAGAATTAAATCTTCATAGTTCAAAATTTTTATTGTTAACTTTTTTGTATGTAGGAACTGTTTGGTTGCCCTGTTGGGCTAGCAATTCGTTATTTTTAATAATTTCATTCACCTTTGGAAATACAAGTCATCCTGCATTACTAGGCAACTGTAATGTTACACCACTGATTGAGTTTTTGATTTTTATTATTTCTGATTGATATTGATATTGCTATTCCTGTTATGAGACATTCTGACTACAAACATGATTTTATATATGACATACTTGTGTATATATCTTATATGATATACTTGTGTAATGTATATATGTTATGATATACTTGTGTATATATGTTCTATATGATATACTTTTTATACTGAGATTTTTTTAACTTTTCTGTAGTATTTCAGCAGAAGAAGGTTTGCATTAATTGTCAGAGAGTTGTTTGATTCATGATTAGATTATTTGTATTGATTGTCAGAGAGTAAGTTGTTAGGTTCATGATGAGATAATTTAATAATTTTACCAACATCAGCATAAAGTTTGATATGATGTACTAGCAAACTGTTTGATGTCTGGCAAACTGTTAATAATTAGTTGCAGTCTTCTCATTAGGACCCACTCAGATTTTATTATACAAGTAGTTAATAATTTTTTAACCTATTATAGCAGTGTCATAGATTCCAAAAGGTTGCAGTTGTGTAAAAGCATTTATATTGGACTGTTAAATGTTATGTGCTTCCAGAAAATTAGTGACCTATCTTGAATTACACATATTAGTCTTTTTTTTGTGCAAAGTTACATTATACAGTATATATGTATAAGAAATTTTATGACTTTGTAGACTGCAAATGTATGTAATATATAATGATATTTGCAAACTGTATATGTTAGTGATATAAGTATGTAATATGTAGTGATAGTTGAACTTTATTTTGAAAATTGGTATAAAATAAGATTTTTTTGACGAGTCTACAAATTTTTATCTGTGAGACTTTTTGTAGAATATTATGAATAAATCATCAGAAAATTTGGTCGATCTTTTTAACTTTTTAAAATCGTTTTTTATGCTTGTTAGATTTTGGTTATAACTGCTGTTTTTGCTAACTTATTTCTTATAAGGGTTGATTAAAAAGAGACATCGGTTCTTTTCTGTTCAACTGCAAATACTTTCTGAAAATAGTTATTTAGTTTTGTGCATATTTCACCTGTAATTTCTGTAATTGCTGAACCATTTGTTCCTTAGGCTATGAGTTTGTTTATCTAATCAAGTAATACATGTGGTAGTGATGTAGTGGTGGAGTGCTTGCCTCATACATGAGAAGTTCCAAGTTCAACTCTTACCACATCCTTGGTAATATTGTGCTCAACTTGTTTCACCGCACAGTGGACAAGTTTGTCAAGGTTCCTGTTTCAGATTTAAAGAGTTGAGAGAGGGTTGTAACCAAAACTAATGTAGCTTGACTGTGGCCTTCTCAGTATTGGAGGGGCGAATTAACATTAAAAAAACAATCATTTTTTTATTACAAAAATGTAAATGTATGTGGTTTTGGTTTAACTTGGATGCATTTGCAAGTTCTTCTTCTAGATACTATGAGTTCTTTGACTAACTTTTTAATATTTTAGCATGCAACTTTTTGTAAATATTGAAAGCTTCATTTGTATGGCAGCCTGAAGCAATTTATTTGAAACTTTTTTCTTTTATTGCTGAACTTTGAATGAACTTTTTTAAGTAGAGATGTTGACTGTATGTGCTCTGGAATTAATATTTTGTTAAACAAATTATTTAGTTAAAATCATTGTTAGCTGTCTGACCTTCTAATATGCTGGCCTTAGGCTTGATTCCAGATAAGAACATGGGATGAAATGTTGTTGCATTTTTTTATGATTGACCAGTTATTGTACAGCCTAGCAGATTGTCTTCTGAGACTCTTATGAACTTCTCTGGATGGAGATTAAAATAAATAATAATAATTAGGTTTAGTATTGATGATGACTAAACAAGACCTGAATGGCATAAAGTTATTATTTGCTGTTATAAATCATTATTTTCTAAACATGATTTTTTTGTATTTTTTCATTCTGATTCACTCCCAACAAGACTGCAAGCAACCACTGTTATATTGGGAGTTACTAGAAAAAAAAAAGAATAGAGTTATAAAGCAAGGAAACAGTTGACAGAAGAATTGAAACGTTGAAAGTTGTATGAGAATGAGAATTTGCTGAATGAGTTTAAATGAATGAGAATTAGCTGAATGACAAGTCAAGCAAGAATGAATTTTAGTTTTTTGAACTAGAGGTGATGGCCGCTTTGAGCAGAAACCAGTATTTGTAGACAAGAAAAAGAGATGCAAATAGGAAAGAGGCTCAAGCTTAGTAGATAGTTCTAACTATGTTTACAATGCATTTTTTAACTTTATCTAGAAGAAAATGAGCATTATTAGAAGAACCAGCCCAAATATGACAACAGTATTCCATATATGGATGAATAAAATATTTGTAGAGGTAGAGAATGGAATCAGGGGTAAGAAAATGGCAAGCACAATAAAGAGAACCAACCTTAGCAGATGTTGATTTAGTAATTGATTGCATATATGGTTTCCATGAAAGATCATTAGTAAACAATAATCCAAGAAGGCTTAAATAAGAGGACTGAGTGAAAGGGTTTCTATTCATTAATATATGAATGTTGACAGTATTGCGATAGCTGTTTGCAGTACATAACTGAGATTTGTTGGAGTTAAAATTTACAAGCCACTGCAAACCCCAATCTGTTACAGAAGTGAGATCAGATTCAAAATTGGCTGCCTGTTCAAAATGGTTAAAAAGAGAAGACTTTATTATAACAGGAGTATAAAGATGAGTCATCAGCAAAAAGAATTACTTTAGATTTAATGTTGTCGGGAAGATTAATCTAGATAAGAAACAAAACAGGACCAAGAGTAGAACCTTGAGGTACCCCAGAAGTTACTGGAAACGAAGAAGAATGTTGAAGAACTTTAATAAAGCGTTTAGGTAGAAACTATTTGATAATCTCAAAAACATTCCCAAAGATGCACTGTATGTAGAAAGCTTATGGAGAAGACCAGTATGCCAAGCTTTAGATATGTCAAGTGCAATAGCCCTAGCCTCTCTGCCTCTATCTAATACAAAATCTTTCATTCACAGCAGAGCAAGAGGATCAAAAACCATATTGACATTTGACTCAAGATGGGATGTGAGAAATTTGTTTATCAAAAACTCAAAGATCTTGCTAATAACAGAAAGAAGACTGATCATACGATAATTGGAGGGGTCAGAATCTTCACTAGAGTTTTTGAAAATAGGAACAACTGGTGTCATTTTCCAGCAGGCAGGAAAACAAGACTCAAGCACTTATTAAATAGTTTAGGGAGAATTGAAGAGGACAATTTTGTTAGACTATGACAGGAATGTCAATTTTGTTAGACTATGACAGGAATGTCAATTTTGTTAGACTATGACAGGAATGTTTTCTGGACCACAAGCTGTATAAGAGATTAATTGAGATTTAGCAATGGAAGCTGGAGTGATTTGAATGTCAAACAATGGATTAACTTGTTTAATTGGAATGAAAGAAAGAGAGTGGCCATAAGATTCAAGAGTCAAATTCATCACTCACATCAATTTTGACATAAACATCACTTGCATCAATTTTGATATAAACATCACTCACATCAATTTTGATATAAACATCACTCACATCAATTTTGATATAAACATCACTCACATCAATTTTGATATAAACATCATTCACATCAATTTCGATATACACATCACTCACATCAATTTTGATATAAACATCACTCATATCAATTTTGATATAAACATCACTCACATCAATTTTGATATAAACATCACTCACATCAATTTTGATATAAATATCACTCACATCAATTTTGTGTCAAAGAGCAGCATAGAGTTTATAAGATGAATGGGCAATAATTCTTGAATTCATAAAAAAATTATCAAGCTATCCCAAGCAAAAGTGTGTTAAAAAATGGGGGGCTATAGAAAGGGTTGAAAAAGGTGACTATAGAAAGGTTAGCTATACAAAAATAACATTTTAGAATCATTTTCTTTTTATTAAACTCAAAGAAGTTAAAATTTACTAAAATACGTATTTAATGTGTCATTTGATTTTTTTTTTTTTTACATTTCTAAAAGTATGCAAATTGATCTATAACTTATACAAAGTACTTTAAGTGTAAAATTAGGATGGTTTGGTGGTTAAGTGGTTAAAATTAAATGGGTATTTTAGTTTGTTTCAAGTAGTGTTTCATGTTTATTTCTGTGATGAATGTGTTTTGAATCTTATAAGTATGAATGCTGAAGTGATTTATTTAATACAAAAAATTATACTAAAGAAGTTTTGAAGAATTTTGTTATATAAAAAGATTTATGCTTTTAAATAGTTTAAATATTTTTTTTGTAGATTTTTTGAAATAATTATTTTTCTTGTAGCTTTACTTTATAAAAATAAATTACACATTGTATTGTTTTTTTTTAGATTTGCAACATAGGTGATGCTTCTCGTGGTAGCCTCTCTTCATATGCATACATTTTGTTAATGTTATATTATCTACAACATTGTGAACCACCAGTTGTTCCTGTCTTACAAGAGCTTGCAGTTGATAAAAGAAAGACAGTCTTGATTGATGGAAAGGATACGTGGTTTTTTGATGATATTCAAAATCTTGTAAGTATATTTTTATTGTTATTTATTATTACATTTGTTAAAAAGGATTTGTAAACTAAAGATAATGGTGGTCATCTTAAAATATATAGCAGTTATATTCTGTTGTGGTGTATTGGTGCATGTTTCAATAGCCAGAATTTAAAAGTTGGAACACCGCCTCTGTCTGTAGGGGTTGTTGCAATAATATGTAAACAAAAAAATTTAAATTTTAAATAAAATTTCAAGTTAATTTTTAATCTAGTTAGTTTAATTAGTTAATCTTCCTGTTTTGTACTTTCTATAGTAATTTTTAGTTATAGTTAGATAATTTTTAGTTTAGTTAATTAGCCCCTTGACTTTTTCTAAATATAATAGAGCCATTTGATGCTTTTAATGTTTTCTAATTCACCTCAAGAAGATGCAAGAGAGGGCTACTCAAGAAGATGCAAAAGGGGGCTACTTCTAATGTTCTTTTAATGTTTTTTAATTCAACTCCAGGAAAATGCTACAGTTAGGGGGGCTCCTTTTTTTGAATGTTAAAATATTTATTTATATCATATTCAAATAACAAAGTATTCATTATTTTCAAATATACTGTTATAATTGTTTATTTTAAAAAAAAATTATGTTGTACTCAAATATAGGGATTGCAATAAATTTTTTAAATGTAAATGTAGCCTATTGTATACATAAACTCTCATAAATTAAATAAATTTTGACAGCAATAAATTGTATCTAATAAATTACATCCATAGTATATAAATAATGGATATTATATGCCATACAATTTCTCTTAGGATAATGTGTGGAAAGATTATGGAAAAAATAAACAATCCATAGCAGAACTTTGGATTGGTTTTTTTAACTTTTACGTTGAAAAGTTTTCTTTCAAACGCAGTGTTATAGCTATTCGACAAAAAAACTCTATTTCAAAGTTTCAGAAATCATGGCTGCGTTACTCTGTTGCAATTGAAGGTGTTATAATTATTATTAATACTAATATTGTTATTATTAGTATTATTGTTATTGTTACTACTATTATCGTTGTTATTATTTATATTGTTGATATATTTTTTTAAATTTAATTTAATTTCAGATCCTTTTGATCTTGACCATAATTTGGGCGCAGGGATTACAGATAATATGTATAAATATATTATATCATGCTTCAAAAAGGCTCGCTTACACTTTGGCTCTCCTTTATCCAATTCAACAAAACTCAGCATGAAAGAATATTACTTTGATCGTTCTTGTTTTACAGATGATATTGTTCCAAATGATAGGTTTGTTTATTTTGCTGACAATGTTGTTCGAAATGATTGGGTTATTTATTTTACAGATATTTTTATAAATTTTTTGTTTCAAAGGGTAGAATAGTTTATTTAGTAAATTTTAATTAATTTATTTCAGTGTTTATTTTTATTTCTATAATATTTTTATTTTTATAACTATATTTTAAATTTCTTTTTCAGATGTTGTCGCATTTGTGGTAAGATTGGCCATGTTGCTACAAATTGCAGAGAAGTTAGCGATAGTGATGAGAATGGTGAACAAAAAGTATGATCTTATATTGTTTTCATTTTTATAAAATGAACTTACCATTATGCATTCTATACTATTAAGTTTCTTGAATATAACAAACACATAGTTTACATTATGGCTTTAAAGTTTATCAAATAAAACATAGCTTTGTTTTATGGTTTTTAGTTAAACAAATTTTATCAAAACTTGATAAAACAAAAATTTAGAAAGTAAAATCTTTTTGTTGACAAATAACGCAGGAGCTTTATTATTAGATAGTTTTAATTGTGTTAATATATAGTTACCTGGATATTGGAAAACTGTTCTCTCTAAGCCTAAACCAAATTGTGAAATCCAATAAATTGCAGCCTGAAAGGCAAAATCTCGTAATTAACAGTTATTATCTATAGAAATAATATGTTGAGCGGTAAGAGAAACCAATTTTGTATTTCGTAAAGTCTCTAAATGAACTGAGATGGAAAAACCATTCAAAAGTAAATAACTTAAAATCTTACAGGTTGCAATATTTGCTTGGGTTATGCGCAAATACTAAGCTAAGAGCAGATTTTAGACCCAGCATTGGTAACTCATTTGGTAGAGCTACTAGAAAATCTAGATCAAAGTAGAGTGAAATTTTTCTGGTTCAGCATTATTGTCATGCCCTTGGATGAGGGTATGACAACAATGCTACCAGAAAATTTCACTCTACTTTGATATCTACCACTTATCTTGCCTAGCAGGGCAAGTAATAGGTAAGCTAAGTGGTAAATATCAAACAAGCTAACAATGTATGTCTTGATAGAGAGATGATCAAAGCTGAATTTAAGTCAACAGTTATTATCTGCCTGTCTTAACTAAAGCTGTAGAAAAGATGTAGAAAATTTAAGTCTCTAATAGATGTCGAACTTTATAAACTGTATTATTACTTTATAACTGGGAATTAATTTCAATGTAAAGTCTAGGATTACAGATGCTAATTTAAATAAGATTAATGAATCGGAAAAGTTGATTTGATAAAAAGTTGGTTGGTAAAAGCGTTTTTAAATCCAGACATGTGGATGAAAACTATGAAAGATTCTCTTGATAAAATACAAAGTCTGTTATTATCAGCAAGCAAAGGCATACCAAAGCAGAAAATGAGTTCTATTAAGTTATTATTATGCAAGCCGCAACTACTTCTTGTTGGGGCTGAAAAAATAAAAAGTGAAGCTGAGGCCAAAGTGAAAAAGAATCAACAACCATATCAAATCAACTAAAGAAGGAGTAAATGGTGATATTGAACAAAAAAAATTTGGGTTTTGAAGAAGCTAAAGATGAACTTAACAATATAAGCAGAAGATCAATAGAACAACAATAATAAAATAAAGTTAAAAACCAGTGTATACAGATCCGCACATCTTCATAGAAGATTAGAAGTCTACGTGATATATCGCTCTACGTGAAAAAAAGCTATGATCTTTTTTGAGCAATAGGAATAAACTCACGTTTCACGCAATAATAACAGCTATTACATTTAGCACAATAATTAAATAGCTGCAATATAATCACTGGTATCTTTATATTCTTGGAAATATTATGGTTGAAGTACCTAAAACTAAGCCACTGTCTCCTAAACCAGACCCAGACCAAACGCCTGAGTCTAATAAAGGTGTCCTTAACTATCTAAAGAAGATCATTTGATAACTTGCTGAATAAGCAGCTACTACATTCCCAAGGACTATTAGAGCAATAACGGACTTTGACATATGTGGTGTGTGATCAAATACTTTTGCTGACCAATCAAATGACAACTTGACCAGAACTGTTTAGATGTTTTGATGATTTAAACATTTCAGAAATGCGATGTAAAAAAGAATACTAAACTAAACTTAAACTTAAAAAGAAAAAGAAAAAAAAAGAAAACAATTTCTTTCAAAAAAGAATATAAGCACCAAAATACTTAAACTTGAAGCAAAAATTACTTTTTGTTACGTTTTTAATTGCGTTTAAAAATTACCTAAAAACTTATCTTTTTAAACAAAGAACACAATCAGAAGCAGGGTACAATCGATAAAAATATGGCAACCAAGTGTACATCTAAAACATGCCTTAATGCAGGGATTATCTTTTCTGGATATTTCCAAAATTCCAGAAGTTTTTTTCAACTTTTAGTTTTCTGGATATCCTAAACATTTTCCATACATACAAGTTTAGGTATATAGTTTTGTAATATCTATTTTTTTTAGCTTTTTCACTCATCACTCATAGAAAAATAAGGAAAAATTTGGGAGAAAAAAAAAAAATTGAAACAACTAAAAATAAATATATTTCTGGTTTTTTTCCAGGTATTTTACCCAAAATATTTTCCAAATTTTCAAAGTATGACCTGAATGGTCTATGTTAATAGCTAAGTAGAAACCAGCATTATCTGACTGCTACTCTACTGGGCACTGTAGCTGGATAATTCATATGAAAAATCTCTTATGTAAAATGAAATACTCTTCATCATCATTTTAGATTTGTCTTGAAAACATTTTTCTGCAGCTGTGAAAAAAACGTCTAGTACCCACATTAACAGAAGCACTCCAAGACGTAAGTGAACAGTAAACATAAACACTTTACACTCACTCGATGCAGTTGCAGTTTGTTGATAGCCAGCAACTTTATTTTTTTATTCAAAGCTCTATTTATAGACTATTGTGTACATAAGGTTAAAAAATAAACTAAATATCAACACAATAAACTGTATCGACAATAGTGATCGACCGAAATTCGGTTCGGTTCCGGTTCCGGTCATAAATTTGGCCGGAATCGAAATTCCTGTTTCGGTTCCGGCTAGATTTGAGATTTCGTTTTTGGCCGGAATTTCGGTTCTAAATGCTACCGAAAATAGATATTATAAAACTTTATTTTAAATAAATTATTTAGCATTGTAGCGTAAATATATTTTGATTAAAAAAATTTAAATAATTTTTTTGCTAGTTATTTCAACTTCTTATATTATTTTTTGCGTCCGATCGCGTTGTTACTTTTATCTGGTTTTTAATTATCATGTTTAAAATATCATGATCTACAAATTTAATGACGCTACAATGTTATCTACATTGTAGAGTCATATGTTTATGGACTTGATTATTTATTTATTTTAATTATCGCATGGAATTGGTAACGGTAAAATCTTTACGAACTTGGTGATTTTTTTTAAAATTATCACGTGGAATTTGTTTGAAATAAATTAAAAAAGTTTTTATTGGTTTCATTCATTTTTTTAAAGCAAGTTGTTTTAATGTTTTCTCGTCGTTAAAACATTAAAACAATAATGTTTTCTTGTCGTTATAACTTTTTTAATGTTTTCTCGTTTAAATTGTTAATTGTCTTTTTAACGAACTTTTTAATGTAACGTAAGAAATTTTTCTTAAATATATATATATATATATATATATATATATATATATATATATATATATATATATATATATATATATATATATAGTTAACAACAATATTAATACAAATTAATATAATTAATAATTAATATAATTAACAAAGAACTTGTTAATTATATTTTAAATCCTTGTTCTTGACTCAAACTAGCAACATTAAAAAACTCATCTGATTAAGTTCTTCGATTTCATTCTAATAAAATGAGCTCAAACCGAAAAACAAGTTTAGTGTGGAAGTACTTCATAATTGAAGCAAACAATCCAAGAATGGTTCAGTGCAAAATCTGCAACAGCAAAGTTTCAAGAGGATCTGACGACCCAAAAAAACAAGGATTAAGTGGACTCACGTCACACCTGAAGAATCATCATCCTGACATCAAACTTACGCCCGAAAAAGCAGAAAATCCAAAGGCAAATGAAGAAGCTGACTTAAATTCCAACAAGAGGAAGGCAGTTACAATCTTCAACATGCGATCAAAAAAACAAAGATCCGACATGTTACAATCTACAATTCCAAACTGGGTTCAAGCTTCTTCAAAAATTGACTCTAATTCTGAAAAAGGCCAAAAATTTCACAAGTCAATTTTTGAAATGATGATTTTTGACCTCCAACCATGGTCTATTGTCAATGATGCTGGATTTTTAAGGCACCATGCTCTTATTGCTCCAAATTACGAAATTGCTAGCGAAAAATACTACAGAAGTTTACTGGATCCGACTTACGAAAAAATTAAAGTTGCTCTCAAGGAAAAGCTGGTTCAATCAGAAGCTGAAAATGTGTCTGTCTGCCTTGATGCATGGTCATCATTTCATCATGGCTATCTGGGAATGACTGTTCACTTTATTTCCAAAGACTGGAACCGTGTCAAATTCTGCATCTCTTGTTCTCCATTTGATGAAAGTCATACTGCAAAAAATATTTTCAAAGAGATCAAAGCAGCAGCAGAGGAATGGGAAATTTCTTCAAAAATTGGAGTTTGCTTAAGAAACAACGCAGCAAATGTAAAAGCAGCCTTCAATGAGCCAAGCTGTAATTATAAGTCAGCTGGATGCCTTAACCACTCCCTTCAACTTGTGATAAAAAAAGACCTATTATCAGATCCTACCATCAACGAACTGATTGAAAAAAGTCGAAAACTTTGTTCTTACGCATCCCATTCTATTGGTTTCTACACTGAACTTTACAGACAGCAAGAAATCCAAATGGATAGAAAAGACAGACTTGGCTTAAAAACGATGTTGCTACAAGATGGAACTCTACCTATTACATGCTTGAGCGAATTTTACACCTGAAACCAGCCATTGCTGCAACTTTACTCAAATTTCCTTCTGTGGGAATTGAATTTTCCGTCCAAGATTGGAGCCTCTATGAAAAAGTGGTGAGGATTTTAAGTGTTTTTGAGGAGGCAACAAAAATGTTGTCAGGTAGTGATTCTTGTATCAGTTCCTGCATTCCAATTGTGACAACAATAATTAAAGCTTTGGAAACAACCTCCGGCGACGTCAGTGTTCAGAAATTGAAAATAGCTATGAAAAATGCAATGGAAAAACGTTTTTCAGCAATTGAAAAAACAGAACATTATTCAGTTGCTACTTTACTTAATCCAAAATACAAATGGTATTTTTTCCGATCTCAAGCTGCTTTGCAAAATGCCAAACACATTGTCATGTCCTAAATGGAGAATTTTGAACCTCTTGAAGATGAATTGGCTCCTGTTACTCAAATTCCATCTGGTGACAATGAAAAAAACACGGCATTCTCGCACATAATGTCAAAAATTATTGCACAGTCTCAAACAGGACTAAATGAGCATTCATCTTCCAAAATGACGAGGGAAGTGTTGAAGGATTTTTTGGATTGTCCAATGGCTTCTCATTGCCTAGAATTTTGGAAAAACTATGAAAAAAATGCGACTAGCAAAATCAAGTTAGCATTGACTAAGGTGGCAAAAAAGTACCTCACACCACCCCCAACATCCACAGATGTTGAAAGATTGTTTTCTACGGCTGGAGATATTCTATCTAACGAAAGAAACAGACTCCTTCCAGAAAATTTGGAAAAACTCCTTTTTTGTCGAGAAAATCTTGCAGTTGTTGGATTCTGCTATTAATCATTTTTTATTAATTTAACTTTGTGTTTTAATTGGAATAAACTTGCAAACAAAAACTATTATTTATTTTCGGTTCCGGTTTCGGTTTCGGCTCTGGTTAGGGTTTACTTTCGGTTCCGGTTCCGGTTAGGAATATTTAAAATCTATTTTCGGTTCGGTTCCGGTTCCGGCAAAATTTCAGTGCCGGTCGATCACTAATCGACAACATATTCAAACATATTTTTTTTTTTTTAAATCTTCAGTTCCAATAAGGCTACAAGCAGCCACTCTTAGAGTTGGAAGTTACTGGAAGAGAAAAAACAAAATTTATAAAGCAAGATAACGATTGACAGACGACATAAAAGATTGCAAATTATATTGGCTGAAAAAAATTGGGTCTTATCTGAATTAAAGTTTACCAGCCACTGTGAGCCCTATACTGTAGCAGAAGTGATATCCTTTTCAAGCTCAAATGCCCCCTCCAAGTGATTGTTGATTAAAGATTCAAAAACCTTGCTAATGATAGGAAAAAGACTAATGGGAGGGTCTAATGAGTCAGATCACTCTCCAGAGTTTTTGAAAATAAGGATAACAGATGACATACTGGAAAACAAGACTCTGATAAGCACTTGTTAAATACATTTGAAAGTATAGGCGACAACTCCAGAGAACACTTCTGCAAGACTATAACAGGTATGTTTTCTGAACCACAAGCTTTAGAAGAGTCTAAGCAGGAAATCACTTTAGATACAGAAGCTGGATTGATACGAATGTCAAGTAATGGATTAACCTGTTTGTGGGCTGTGTCAGGTAGAACACAACTAGTGGAATCAAGAGGTGATATTGATGAAAAGTTCTTAGAAAACAATTCAGCTTTGTCTTTAGGTGAGATGACAAAATCTGGAAAATACAAGAGAGGTGGAAAACAGATTTGCCTATATTATTGATATTATTAAAGATTCTCGAAAAGTTTGTGGAGCCTAATTTTTGAAATGAAATATGAGATTTCATAACCTGAGAAGGGGGCTTCGGCGTTAGACAAAAACTTTTTACAATCGTTTCTAGCAATAATAAACAAATGTCTGTTTTCTGGAGAATTGTTTTGCTAATAGATATGGAAGTAATGGTTAGGATTGGAAGTTGTAGCAATACAATGTGAGAAAAACCATGGAGAAGAGTGAGGCTTGACTTGGAGTTGTCAAGAAGGAATCAAAAATTCCATGCCAGCCTGAATCCAAGAAGTTATGTATGAAACACGTTTGTCAGCAAGAAGATGAAAGATTTCTACCCAAGGGCCATCACGAAGAAAATCAAGGAGTACCAGTCAGCTAAAAGGTAGTTGTAAGAGGTACGATCATAGGGGGATTCTGATGATAAAGAAGAATGAGTTAATAGTTTTAAAGAGATCAAACCATGATCAGAAGCACCTTAGGGTGAGTGTATAGAAACTGAGCACTGACTAGGATCAAAAACAAGACAAGTTGAGTAGAGAAGGTAAATGATTCAGGTTGTCTGGAAAGCAAGTTGGAAAGTTGACTTTTTGAGTTAGAGATTCAGAAAGGCGAAAGTTGTAGGCCTTAATGCCTGCAGAGTCACTGACACTAGAGCCAAGCCATTCAGTGAGTTCATTAAAATCGAGTGTGATGAACATTTAAGTAATCAACAACAATGTATAAAGAGAAAATTTGATCAGAAGTAACATCAAAAAAAGTGCAGTCTTGAGATGAAAGAGATCGAACAAAGAGAAAGGCGATAGAGTGAAGTGGTGAAATGAAAGCGCATAAAATGAAAGCACATAAATGAAAGCACATAGCTGAACTCAAATTAGTCTCACAAAGAGCAAGTAGATCTGGTGAACTTTGCAAGAGATTAGACTCAACAGAAGAAAAGTTACTTTCTAAGTAACTTTTCTTCTGTTGTAGCCGAGAAGGCTACTACAGTCAAGGAGGCTACTTTTAGTTGTGGTTACAACCGTGTTTTAGCTCCATAACTCGAAACACGAACCTTGACAAACATGGTTGCTGCGCAGAGAAACAAGTAAATTTACGATCTTATAATTAAATTTAAACCATTCAATGGCGTTTAGTGTTTCGTTTTGCAATCAAAAAGTAACATTTTCTAAGAAATAATCACAAACATAGAGTACTATCATCAACAAAATTGTAAATCTCTAATAAATAATAAAAGGTTGTTTATAAAAATATATAGGCCCGAGGAATGATCTTTGAGGCACTCCTAATGAAACTCCTAACCATTCGTATCTCCTTTATGCAAGCATTCCTGCCGTTTTTTCAAAAAATAAAAAGCACACGCTAAGTGCTATACCTCTAAGCGTTATATATATATTTATATAAGTGCTATACCGCTAAGCGCATATATATATATATATATATATATATATATATATATATATATATATATATATATATATATATATATATATATATATATAACTAAGTGCTACACCGCTAAGCGCACGCTAAGTGTCATACCTTTACGAAGGCTTATTAACAAAATGTTCAAGCTAATAAATACTCGTATTTGCTCAACAAAAATATTTTCGAAAACTTTTTCAAGAGCTGGAAGGTCGATATTATTATTGGTCGATAATTTTTAAAATAAATTTTTTTGTAACCCTGTGTAAGTATTAAACTGCATGTTGTCGTAGTTACATTGTTATATTATTATTGTTTTGTATTATCGTATTTTATAATTACTCATACTTAAACCTTATATTCCATTATATTTTATATAAATATTAAACTAATATAATTAGACTATCTTAACGTTCTTGTTTTTCAGTCTCCTACTAAAGATATGGGTTTGAGATGCCATAAATGTAACCAAAGAGGTCATCGTAAACAAGATTGCACTTTTCAAGATCGTCGTCAAAGACAAGACAGTGACTCAAGAAATCAAAAATGGCGTGACCATCAAACAAACGGTCAAGAAAAGCCAATTGCAAACGAAACAAAAATGCAACGCCTTTTACCAAAAAAACGTGAAGATATTTTAATTAAAGAAAATGATAATAGAGCTAATGGTACTAAAAAGCAACCAAAGGGGTTAAATGAAGAAATGTTTCAAGGGCTATCTCCAGTTAAGCAAATTAGTTCTGCATATAGTAATTTTCTTGGAAAGCAATCTTCTGTACAACATGTTTTACCTCAACAACTACATTACAATGTTTCAAATTTTCTTTTTAATTCTTATGGTGTTAGTAAAACACCGCCAAATTTGCCTCCCCCACCTCAAAATTTGTCTAATCATCAACTAAAAAGTTTCCCTTATATAGATCCTTCATCAATAGAACAATTCAAACAATTGAATCTTAACGAAGTTAAACAAATTTCTCACCATCAACCTCAGTCTACCAACGAGTTAGAACGGAAGAATCTGTTCCCTTTATCTCCTTTAAACGTAGGAATATCTCAGGCGTATCTACCAAATAATATGAATTCGTCAACTAAAGAGTCATATCTTCATTCGCAACCAAGTCTTGAAGTTCGACGAGACCAGTCAGCTGACAAAAAAAAAAAAGATCAGTCAGCTGATAAAAAGAGAAGAGACCAGTCAGCAGATAAAAAAAAAACAGTTCGATCAGCAAACGGAAAAAGAGATCAGTCAGCTGAGAAAACTAATGAAAGAGAACGGGTAATTGAAAACAGAAGAGTTGTGGCAAAAAATGACGCAGTTATTCAATCTGATATACGTGATGCAGGTAACACAAAATCCGTTAGTAATCGAAATGATGCTAGTCTTGGTTTCTCTAATACGAAATCGCTCACAAATCAAAGTAATAATGGACGAGACATCTCTAATAGAAATCAAAATAATGTTAAGGGAGACGTCTCTAATAGGAACCCAGCTGGAAGAGACATCTCAAATAGAAATCAAAATAATGTTAAGGGAGACGTCTCTAATAGGAACTCACCTGGAAATCAAATTTATGTCAACAAAGATGTCTCTAATACCAAATCATCTAATAATCGGCATGGTCCTAGGAGTGATATTTTTATGAGCCCGATAGATTACCGATTTGAAGAATTATTTACCAATAATCCAAATAATTTAAGTATTAATCAAACACCGTCAGGAATTCCTCCTGCGAGCCGCAATAATCGTGGGAAGCGTAAAAAATAGTGTGGTTGTTTTTAGTATATTTTTTAAAGTTTTTATTGATGTTGTCTTAGGACTACTGTGGGTTTTTTTTATAGGCTCACAAATCCTTTTTTTTTCCCTGATAGAAGTCCATGTAACATTTTTTATATAATGTTTTAATTTTTATGTTCATAATGAAATGTTTCATTTTTAAATCTTTGTTTTTTATGTCGTTATTTAAGTTTTTTTTATTGAAATAAATCAAATAATCACAATATAATTTCATTATAAAATAATAAAAAAATAAAACTAAAATATTGAAATTAAAACAAGTGTTCATTTGAATTTTAAAAAAAAAGTGACCAAAACAAACAAACCACAAAAATAAAATTAACAAACCTAATAAATAAATAAAAAAAGGAATTAATATTTTGTTGACAATTTTTTAGCTTTCATTGAACATTCATTGATCCGTTTCGGTATGGAATTCACTAAATTCTGAGTAAGATCTTTTGGAACACTTTACAGTAATTTTGTTACTAATTCTTTCAGCTTATTACAATTCGTCTCCAGATCTTTTATATCTAATAATAATAAAGCATCTCTAGTATTTTTGTCCCCTGATGCCCCATAGGCTTGCTGACCGGGGGAAACCAACCTAAATTCCCTACCTTCTGTGTACTCCTGGCTGAAACTTTAAGGGTTTTTCCTAATAATTTTTACAATGCCACTTTTTTTTTTGGACAATCGTTTCCGATAATCATTAACTATTGCAACAAGCAATTCATTAAGACAATCAGTTATAAAATATCTTTAGACAAAAAATAATGATTAAAAACAGTTTCCTTGGAGCATAATTTTCCACATGACTTGAATAAAAGCTATTCTCTTTTATGGTAATCATAAAAATTGTTTAAAAAAATAACGTTACAGAAGTGAATAGAAGTGCAGGTGCATTTTTTGTAATTCTATTTTAATTTTATTAATTCAATTTTGTTTATACAATATTATATCAAAAAGTAGCCTTTTATTTCATAAGTTAATAATAAAATAAAAATGAGATAAAGAGAAAGAGAAAGATTTCCAACACCAACATCGAAGCAGCCTTCGAAAGCTTAAAGCCCGTTCTCCATTTAGAATTTTTCGCGCTTAGGAGCAAATTTCCGCGCGGAAAACTTCTTTGAGCGTGCGCAAACAGGTGGAAAACTTCAAGCGGAATTTGAAACTTCACGGCATGGAATTTTTATGTGTTTTTGTTTGTTGTTAAATAAGATGATTTTAAACAGAAGGAAGTTACTACAAAAGAAAATAAATTTATTGCTAATATTTATAAAGTGTCTCTTATTGAGAAAATGTAGGAAACATTGTATGTACGAAAAAATTCTATGGAACGTGTGCAAAAAGGCTTAATGTATTAGTAAAAGATTTTAAATTTTTTGACACTAAATATTTTTTTCAGAGTTTTCGCATGAGTTCACAAGCTTTTGCAAACAGCTTAAAATATCTCCAAAAATTAAACGAACTATGGAATTTCCCTCAATGTTTATGTGCAATAGATGGTAAACATGTAGTTATTCAGTTACCAGGTCGAAATGGCTCAACGTATTTTAACAACAAAAAAACATCTACTTTTAGCAACGTGTAATGCAAAATATGAATTTACGTTGCTATCGATAATAACACAGATCTACAAAAAAAAACTTTTCTTCTGTTGCATGAGATATTGAAACTTATTTTTATGTATTTTTAAACGCTTAATCCAAATATAAGGTCCGTTTTTGTTGATAAGCTCTAGTTTTTTTGCAATTCTCAATTTATCATTTTTTTTTTTTTTAATTATGTTTAATTATTGTTCATAGCTATTTTTATTCAATAGTTATAAAAAAGTAACCATCTCATTGTTTTTATTAGATCAAATATATATTATGATGGCTTCTTCAAATCGACATAAGTGCAAGTATAATCCTAACTCATTTTGTTATATATGTGGTTGCTATGCACTTGTTCGACAAAGACGAAACATTACTAATTTTGTGAAATTAGCATATGAATCGTATTTCGATATTAAACTTGGTGACCAAGACAAAAAGTGGGCTCCACATACTGCATGCCATATTTGTGAAGAAAGTCTTCGAGATTGGACAAAAGGAAAAAGAAATAATTTACCTTTTGGAGTCCCTATGGTTTGGAGGGAACCACTAAATCATATTGATGACTGCTATTTTTGTCTTGTTGATACTAGTGGTGTTGGCAAAATTAAGAGACAAAAAATAACTTATCCCAACATTTCTTCTGCTATTAGACCATTCAACATTCTAACGAGATTCCATTTCCAATTTTCAAAGGTTTATTTTTGTCAGAAGATGAGCAAAGCGTGTCAGCTAGAGAAACAGAAGAACTTTTTTTATATTTGGAAGACTTCTTATCTAATGCTTAACAATTCAGTTTGCCTCAGTGTTTTAGTCAGATAGAACTGAATGACTTAGTTCGTGATTTAGGACTTTCTAAACAAGCAGCAGAAGTATTAGCGTCACGTTTAAAAGAAAAAAACCTATTGATAACTTTGCAAAAGTATCTTATTTTAGAACAAGAGATGAAACTTTTGTTGACTTTTTTTTAGAAGTCAATTTATTTGTTAACTGTCATGATATTTCAGGTCTCCTACTACAGTTGGGTATTTCTGTATATAATCCAGCAGATTGGAGACTTTTTATCGATAGCTCAAAGCGAAGCCTCAAATGCGTTATATTGCACAATGGAAATATTTTTGGTTCTGTACCACAATTGGTCATTCTGTTTATTTGCGAGAAACTTACGGTGACATTAAAATGGTACTTAACTTGATTAAATATCATAAACACAACTGGATTATTTGTGTAGATCTAAAAATGGTTAACTTTTTACTTGGTCAGCAGAAAGGTTTTACAAAATTTCCATGTTATCTCTGTATGTGGGACAGTCAAGCGAGAAATCAACACTGGATACAAAAAGAATGGCCCATTCGCAAGACTCTCACAGTGGGCATGCAAAAATATTGTGAATGAACCGATGGTTAGTCGAAACAAAATAGTTTTTCCATTACTCTATCTGAAACTTGGATTCATGAAACAATTTGTTAAAGCACTAAAAACTGATAGTGATTGTTTTCAGTATATAGTTAAATCATTACCAGGATTGTCAATAAAGAAAAAAAAAATCAGGAGTTTTTAACGGGCCACAAATTCGCTATCTTATAAAAGAGAAAGAATTCATTAAAACGATGAATATCAAAGAGAAAACGGCTTGGTTATTGTTTGTGATTGTTAAAAAAAAAATTTCATGGAAATAAAAAAGCAGAAAACTATGCAGATTTAGTTGATAAAATGTTGAAAGCCTTTTGTGATCTTGTATGCAAAATGAGTATAAAGCTTCATTATATAAATACTCATCTTAACCAGTTTTTCTGAAAATCTTAGAGATGTGAGTGAAGAGCAGGGAGAGCAATTCCATCAAGATCTTAAGACAATCGAAGATCGTTACCAAGGACGTTGGGACACATGATGGCAGACTACTGTTGGGGCATCAAGCGAGAAGACACAGGAAAAATTATAAACGAAAGAGCAACAAGCAAAAGTTTCTTCCTGATTAAGTAGTTGTAAATAAGCAATATAATCTGAAATATTTTTTAAAACTAGTAAAAAAGATTTTGATCATCCACTAAAGTAAAAGATTTTGTTATTAATCAATAAAAAGTTAATAACTTTGCTAGAACTTGGATATTTGAAAAATACTTATTTTAATCAGTTTACATTTAGTTTCATTTGCTTTCTGTTTTTGTTTTAGTTTTGTAAACAACTTTTATTCTAAAAAGTATATTCTAGCATTTTCAAATGAGTTTCAAATCTGTATTTTAGAACTATTTCTACTGTTTTGCAAAATTAAAAAAATATAAATTGCAAAAAATCTGTAGCTTTCCATAAAAAATGAATGCCAGATTTGAATTCAGCATATCAAAATTATGTAAGAACAAGTGTCAAATTTAATGCAATAAATTTTTTGTAGACCTGTGTAATCTATTAAATTTTCCTGATCCATCATTTATAAGGGCTTATTCAGAATCCATAATATTCCCCTACACCTTTTTAGCTGACGAGGCATTTGCATTAAAACCGCAAATGATGAGGCTCTATCCTCGAAGGACTATCTCGATAAAACAGAAATCATGTTTAATTATCGCTTATCAAAAGGTAGAAGGATACTTGAAAACTGTTTTGGCGTTTTAGCTAGCAGGTTCCAAATATTTAAAAGACCAATCATATCAAAAGTTGAAAATATAAAACTTTTTGTGAAATCAACTGTGGCTCTGCACAATTTTTTGATGAAGATACAAATATAACAGTGGCGTAACTATAAATTCAGTGCCCCCCCCCCCCCCCGCAAAAAATTAAATTTTTTCTCCAAAAATGCCCATAGGGATACGTAAAAAATTATAAATTCATAAAATGTATTTGATAAAACAGAAAATAGTAACACTCATATTATTATTATTACTCATATTATTATTACTCATATTATTATTCATATAAGTAAAATTTGTAAATCTCCGCGGAGCCCTCTAAGTTCCGCGACCCCCCTGCCTTGCGGGGTTATGCTCCTAGTTACGCCACTGAAACAAAAACAAACATATTTCATATTGTCTAAGTGATTATGTTGATCAAGAAACACCAAATGAGAGTATACCTGGTCATTGGAGAAAAGAAATAAATAGTTATCAAGAATTTGTTTTTGTTTTTGGAGGCCTTTTTAGGCTCTGGCCCATAAAAAGGCTTCAAAAACAAAAACAGCACCGGGCCCCAAGAAGTCTTAATCCGCCACTGTGTCTTGGAGCTCATAATTTTATAAAAGAAGCAAAATCTATTAGAAATAATTATAAAAATTACTTTAATTTGGAGGTAGATTCAATACTATGGAAAGAATAGTCAATAGTACATCCTTTTGATGAAGAATATTAGAGAAATTTACACAATATGAATAGAATATAATGAATAGAATGAATAGAATAGAATGAATGAATAGAATAGAATGAATAGAATGAATATGAATGAATAGAATGAATAGAATGAATAGAATAAAAATTCTAATGAATAGAATATAAAATTGACAAATTTTTTACTTTTTCTTCATAAATATAAACATTATATATATATATATATATATATATATATATATATATATATATATATATATATATATATATATATATATATATATATATATATATATATATATAATATATATATATATATATATATTATATATATATATATATATATATATATATATATATATATATATATATATATATATATATTTTTTTTTTTTTTTTTTTTTTTGTGGTACACGAACGTGTTTTTTATTCGCAGTGTAAAAAGTTCAAAACTTTAAGTTAGGAATGGAAATAACAATGAAGAACATTGAAAAAATGATTTCAACTAAACTTGAAGAACACAAAAAAAGTAAACTTAAAGAAACAGAACGAAGGAGCAGAAAAAAACATTTAGTTCAATAATGAGTGCAAATCTTAAAATTATTATCGATAGACCTGATAGAGAATGATAATGATAACAATAAATGGAAAATATCGAATATTGAAAAAGATATCAATGACATTAAAGAAAGTCTTAATTTTCAAGAAAATAAAATATCAGAAAAATTATCAAAAGTAAAAAATACTATGATAATGAAGTAAATATATTACACAAAAAAACAGTAGAACCAGAAAATCGATCAAGACAAAAGAACTTAAGAATAGATGGATTGCACTAAACACCAGGAGAAAATTGGGATGATTGCGAAAAAGCGGTAAAAGAACTATTTAAAAACAACTTAAAATAACAAGTGAAGTGGCGTTTGAACGACCTCATCTTATAGGTCAACACAAATATAACAAACCGAGAACAATCGTCCTAAAACTCTTAAATTTCAAAGATAAAAACAAAATTCTCAACGCAATAAAGCAGCTTAGAGGAACCGGCCTATACATTAATGAAGACTTTGCTCCAGAAACAACTGATCACCAAAGAAAACTTTGGGAAGAAACTACGCAGCAAAGGTAAATACGCTATTTTAAAATACGATAAAATATTTAGTCGAGATTTCAAAAAGTAGCGCTTTAATTTAATCCTTTTTTTAAACAAATGCGTTTTTAATTTTTGCTTTTTAACTTATGAAACAATAGAATTTGAATCGCTTTAATGTCTTCAAAACTGAATTTAACAGTCTATGATTTTTGTGACGTAATACGCAAATCTTTCAAACAATTAATTTTGATTCGCCTTATTTCAACACTAAAAATTTGAAAACTGAACTCAAAACTTTTAAAAATAATTTTATGGCAATACACATAAATATAAGAAGTATAAATAAAAATTTTGATAAACTAAAACATTTCTTAATCGATTGCAATTACTTATTCAGTATGATTTGCCTAACAGAAACTTGATCTTCTGATGAATCAATTCAAAAAAGTTCTAACTTTTAAATTTCAAACTATAAATTATTATCTTCTGAAAAGAAATCAGACAAAAAAGAGGGAGGAATTGCAACTTATACTCGAAATGATCAAGCGATGAAAGTAAGAAAACACCTTTCGATTTCTGATTCCGCTTGTGAGGTCCTTACAATAGAAATCACCAACACCAAAGTTAAAAATATTTTAGTATCTATAAAAAATTTTCAAACTTCTTGGAAGATATCTTTCTTAATATTAATAGAAAACAAAAAAACTATTCTGCATTGGTGATTTAAATAAAGATTGCAGGGGCGGATATAGGATTTTATAAAGGTGTGGCTAATATTTGTAAAAATTACGTCATAATTGCAACTATTTAATAAGTCGGTTATGTCAAAAAGACATACGATAATTACGTCATGTAGACGCTGCCAGACAGTTTTTTTTATCTGAACGTCTTGTATTGAAGGGTTGAACAACTTCTGCGTCGTTTACCTAGTTTAATTTTCACTTTTTGTACACAAATATTTTTCATTTATTTTTAATGAATTATAGTAAAATAATTAATGGTCAAACATAAAATTTACTTTGGCTATTCTATTCGTAAGTTAGACATACAATGTCTAACTTACTTAACGAAGTGCACCATCTAGAAAGTAAGCCATAGGACTTTGCACTCCATATGTAAGTTGTAAAGCTGCCTAAAGTTAGCTTTTCATTTCTAAATTCTTTCCTACTTTTAATAGGCGTCAATTTAAAAGTATTGTAATTGTTGACAAAAAAGGCCCTTCATTTCTGGATTCTTTTCTTTTTATTTTTCTTACTAATAGAGTAACTGCAACTATTACTGCATTAACGATATAATAATATCGTGATATATTCAAAAGATATTTACTTTAAAATTGTATACTACAGTATATAAATATATATTAAAAAAAAAGATTCAAACAGTCTCACCATCTATAGGGTCCTCAGGAAGCTAATTTATTACATTTTTGTTTTTTATGATTATTGAGCACTCTTTTTGTAGCATACATTAACAAAATTTACACACATATTTAATTTTTTAATTTAGTGGTTTACATTATTTAGTTTAGAACACTTCTTAAAACATTTAACATTTTAGATGTCAGAGATTATGAAAAATACACAAATAGAAAATAAATTTATTTATTAAACATTTAAAACAAATAACAAATAAGATGCTCTAAGAGAAAATTATAAAAACGTTTTAACAAAGATTGTAAATATAAGAGATAATAATTATTATTCAATCATAGCCAAATATTTAAGGCTTAAATTTCTGTATAAATTGACATTAAGGCTAGACCATTCAATCACCTTTTTAACACTCTACTTCTTGAATAAGTTTTTAATCTCTAGATATTGTACCTAGAATTAAATCTTCAAAATATTCAAGAATGTTGGGGAAACCAGTCATTGTCATGACTTTTGTTTAAGAAATATTAGATAGGGATTTTAATTGATTTTTCTTAAGAGCCTTCCATAATCGAACTCTGCATGAATAGAGGTTAGATGCAAAGATGCGAATGATAGATATCCAGAAATTCCTGAAAGTAGATTTGCCAATCTTAGTTAGTTTTTAGGTAACTTAACATGGCGGTTGGAACTGCAAACATCCCAAATAAACCAACATGCTTTCTGTTTGAAATTTTATATAATTAATAAGATCATTAATAAGATGGTTCACTAGAAATAAAGTGATAGAAAGTTTGAAATAATCAGATGATGAGTGATTATCATGATTGATTTACTTTTCACATTTTCTCATTTTTTATTTTCTTTTATATTCAAAGCCATAGCTAATTCAAAAGCAATATTAAACCAATTGTAATGATATAAATCAATACTAAATTTAATTTCTTTAAGCGTATTTTTTTAATTGTCAATTTCAAGATTCTGAAATTTGAGATATGTCGTATTGCTTATCTTGGAGCCTAATTATAATCTAAAAAATTCAATCCACTAAATTTTTGTTAAAATTAAAGTTAGATTGAAAGAAAATTCAAACATCAACTATAAAGAGTCTTTTGCTAAAAAAAAATGCCTATACTATTCTGTTTTTGAACCCAACAAGTACAACAAACATTGATTAGCTTTGCTTTACCAACAGAACGATAATTATTTAAACATGCCTGTAATTTTCGACTTAGGACACATTTAAATAATTAAGGACAGTAAACAAACCTTAAGAAATCTTTACGAGTATTATAGTTACTGTCTATATACCTTATAACAATAGACTACTGTTTAAGATTGGTACTATCATATGCTTTATCAGCTAAGATTGAATAGTATTTGCTTTTATTGATTTCAGAAATAAGAATCCCCTCAAAAACCTTACTACAATACTCCATAAGTTGATTTTGTGTGGTTTAAGAAATATATATGTGACATTTTTAGGGACTAATATGAAATAATCTTATAAGATAGTGTCACCTTCATAAATTCTAAAATTAAGTAGTTCGAAATCCTTCAACTTTTTTTTTAAGGTCTCTCTTTTATTATAGGAGATTCTCCTATATTGTATTATAGTTGATTCTAATGATAATAAAATCAACTTATAAGATCCTCTTTAATTAAAGATTCAATTTGAAGATTAAATTTTTTTTTGAAGAAATAAATGTAATATTTTAATTATTTACATTAATAGCAAAAAACAATAAAAATTGTTTATTATAAAACAATAAAAATTGTTTAGCTCTGTGGCAACACTATTATTAATAGTATTAACCTGTTTAATAAAATAAGAATGTTTTAGTTAAATGTTATAAGAATCTTATAACAATAAGCACAGAAACAGTTGTATATAAGTATGAAAATTATGTTAATTTTCCAACAAATATAGATCGTAATAACATAGTTAAAAAATATACCTTAAAGCAACAAAACTATGATCTATTTTAAAATATGGTATAAAAACATTTATATCAAGACATTTTCAAGCCAAGTTTAACAACGAAATTAAACTGGTGAGATATTTAAATCATTTTGTTTTGTAAACAATTTTTTTCTGTAACATTTTATGTTTTGAATGTGAGAAGTATCAATAGCATTTGAAACAGTATTTTTTCAAAACATATCCGCTATAATTACCAACACACTAAGAAAATAATAAAGGCGCTTGGCTTTTTTGAAAATAGGATAGGAATAAAATGATAGGGAAATAAGTACAGGCACAAGGCAAAAATCAATCTAGCCACGGGCTACGAGTGTTGACGGCATACGACTTTTCAATAAAAATATATTACGTTAAAAAAAACAATAATTTAGTCAGTCTATGCAATAAAATCAGGTCGTTTGTGGCTAAGCCACAAACTGGTCTGCAATGACCGATCTTTTTTTTAATAAAATTTATTTAATAAAATTTCTATTCAAAAATTTAAAAACACACTACCAGTAGTAGACTGAAATGAAGTATATAAAGAATGCAACCTTGAGGACTTAAATTCCGCATGTAATACATTTATCTCCCTAAAACATTATAATAATCATTTCCCGATCTAAGGAAAAAAGTAAAAGAAAAATATTTAAAATGTCCATGAATCGCTAGTCGAATTAAAAAATCTTCTAAAACAAAACAAAAACTCTACATAAAATATTTAAAAAACATAAATTAAGTCAACTTATCTATCTACAAGCAATACAAAAATCTTTTTGAAAAAATAAAAAAAAACTCTACAAAAATATACTAATCAAAACTACTTCAAAATGCCAATGGTGATATTAAAAAATCATGGAACATCATAAAAGAAATAATAGGGACAAAAAATACCGAAACAAATACCTTACCTGATAGAATTGTTGTGGATGAAACAGAATACAACGATAAAAGTTCTATTGCCAAACAATTCAAGAGTTTCTTTGCAAACATAAGCCCTAACATGGCGTCCAAAATTCAATGCCTAAATACTTATTTTGAAACTTATCTTACAGATCTACATAGCGAACTAAAATTCAATGGTCTAAGTTATGACGAACAAGATGCTCCAAAAAGTTATCTGAAAATTAACAAAGCACCAGGGATTAATGAGATTTGTAGCAACGTAGTAATAAGTGTCTTCCCAGTGATACGTAAGCCCATATTCGAAATTTTTATATCCTCAATTACAAAAGGAACTGTTCCAGACAAATTAAAAATTGCAAAAGTTGTACCAATATTTAAAACCGGAGAGCCATCTTAACTTAAAAACTACAGACCCATCTCAATCCTTCCAGTTTTTTCTAAACTTCTAGAACGAATAGTTTACAATAAACTATAAAAACATTATCTTGAATAAAAAACAATTCGGATTTCAAAAGCAACATTCAACCGAATGTTGAAAAAATAAATGATTCTTTTGATAATAACAAATTTGTTCTAGGAATCTTTATTGACCTATCAAAAGCATTTGATACTGTTGATCATGCTATATGACTTAAAAAATGGAAAAATGTGGCTGTCTGTTTATAAAAAGATTTATATATTTTTATATATAACATTTATATATTTTGAATATATTTTTTTTATCTGTAATAATAGATTGCTGTCTGTTTATAAAAAGCTCTCAAACAATTGTTTGAGAGCTTTTTATAAACAAACAGCAATCTATTATTACAGAAAAAAATATATATTCAAAATTGCTTAAAATTAAATGTGGAGTTCCCCAAGGTTCCATTCTAGCTCCCTTACTCTTCTTGCTATACATCAATGAACTTCCAAAAGTCTCAAACAAACTCGATGCCATAATGTTTGCAAAGAATCAAATCAATCAAAGAAAAAAATCAATCAAAGAAAAAAATCAATCAAAGAAAAAAATCTTTACCAAATATATTACCGTTTCTAAAAATAGAAAATAAAGTTATTGAAAGAACCAAAGCAACAAAATTTTTTATGGATACTTATATATGAGAATATATCATGGAAATCCCACAAAAACTTTTAAAATAACCGATATTACCCCCAAAAAATTTAAAGCAACTTTATTTCTCTTTTATTCAAACCTATTATACGTATATAGCATAGGCATAACGTATATAGCACGTAATATAGCACGGGTAAGTACACATAGATCCAACCTAGTGACACTCTACCGACATCAAAAACATGCTGCAAGAATAGTATTTAATAAAGATAAATTTACTCATGCTGAACCTTTGCTAAAACATCTTAATGCACTAAACGTCTATAAAATTAACATCTATCAAAATTTGTTGTTCATGCTTAATTATAAACTTGGACTTCTCCCATCACATTTTTCAAAAAAGTTTTTTAAATGCAGTAGAAATAGATATGATACTCGAGGAACAGGAAATTTTAATGATAAAAAAACAAAACTATCACGTTTCTCTATTTCGTATCGCCCCAGCTAGCACACATACGTTGTTAAAACATTAGAACAATGTCGCGCATTTCGTTGACCCAACATCGGCTGCCAACGTTGTTTTTATATCATTATGGCTAAAAATGCAACGTCGCCAACAACAAAAGGACCTTCCTATATTTAACGTCCTAAGCGAGGATGGGGGAAAGTCTTTAGTTATGAAAAAGTTAAAAATAGGCAATATATATTTATAATGTGGGAAACGCTTGATCATCAAAATAAAAATCATGTTTGTGTTGATTGTGGTTTGATGTTTTAATAATTACGGAAGATTTTATTTAAGTTATATAATTTGGCAATAGCAATGTTTGGTCACATACATTGGATCAACGTTGTGTTTAGTTCGTAAAAACAATCAACTTTTTGCGATGTATTGGCATACATTGGATCAACGTTGATTCATATACATTGAATTAAGTTTAGATCGTAAAAAAAATCAACTTTTTGCGATGTTTTTACATACATTGGACCAATGTAAATTTGCTAGATGTTTTTAGTTCTGTCGGTAATAATTTTATCATTAACCAAATGACATTGGATTAACGTCGGTTTTACAATGGAAAAAAGAGCCGACGTTTGCGATGGTTTTACATATGTTGGCCCAATGTAAGTTTGCTAGCTGGGGCGGTCCATACCTCTACAACAAACTATTTTCTAAAAATACTACAATTACAAAATTACATTACCAAAATTACATTACCAAAAATCAAAAATATTATTAAAAAAACATGATCTAGACATAAACAATTTTACGAACGTATATTAAAAAAAACAACCTAAAAATTAACTTCAAAAACAAAGTATATATTAGATTTTATTTATATTTCGTACATGTCTGTCAATAATTGATGACATAATTGCATCATGTTATCAATTGCGTCATGTTATCAATTGCAGCATGTTATCAATTGCATCATGTTATCAATCGCATCATGTTATAAATTACATCATGTTATCAATTGCATCATGTTATCAATTGCATCATGTCATCAATTGCATCATGTTATCAATTGCATCTTGTTATCAATTGCATCATGTTATCAATTTCATCATATTATCAATTGCATCATGTTATCAATTCCACCATGTTATCGATTGCATCATGTTATCAATTGCATCAACTTTATTTAATTGTTGTAAACTTTCAGCAAGTAATGTATCAATTAGATTTGTCTTTTTTTAAAACGGTTTGAGCAAGGTTTTGTGTTCAATAGTTGCGAATTTCTGGTACCAACTTGTTTAGCTAATTTTGTTGTAATTTTGCTTTTAAACTTGTTTTAGAATTCAAAAGCAAATTACAATAAAGTGAATTTTTACAAAAGTATGGTAATATATATATATATATATATATATATATATATATATATATATATATATATATATATATATATATATATATATATATATATATATATATATATATATATATATACATATATATATATACCAATGGTTATACCTAAACATTAATACAATTTTACAAATAAAGTATACTTAAGGCTTTCTGGCCCCTGTTGGCCTCCTAGCATTCAAATTTAACAGCGGTTTAAAATAAAAAAATCTTTGTAATTGTTATGCTATGGCTTTTTAATGTTTTTTCTTTTGTATTTAAACAAATTTCTCACGTTATTTATTATTAAAAATACGTTGCGATTAGTATAGGTTTTAAAATACCTTTCGTCTGCATTTTATGCTTGCAAATGCTGATTTTAGGTCGATGGAATCAATTACCCGTATTTCTATTTAAACCAAAGAAAAATCTAGAAGACGGTACTGAAAAAAGCTTCAAAAAGAAGACATTCGTTCAATAATTGAAAGTTAAGATCAGTAGAATATTGATTAACAAGTTGTTGTGCACTGCAAGTAATCTCCAAGATATCCATGCTGCGGAGACTCGCAAGAAAATTAAACAGAGAGTTCAATTCAGATCTCATTAACGTCTGGGAGTTGTAATCTCATTAACGTCTGTATTCATTTAAAATTGCCCAGAAAACACTATAGTCTCCCCACTGTTAACTTCATCATCGTAATGCCTTTTGTGTACTCTTGGGAGCCTATGAACATAGATCTATTCATCCGTGTTAATCAAAGATACTGCTAGCTTTTTTAATTGCTCGAAATTAGAGCGAACTTACTGCACATAATGCTCCAGGGAGTTGTAAAGTTCTTCAACTATACTTAAATCAAGCTTTACAAATTACAGTTTCTTGTTAACTTTATTAACCATTCCATGATTCTGTTCCAAATGATTATTAAGTAGCTGTCTCAAGTTACTCCATTTTGGTCAAAAGTCCAAAGGCCTTTGCTCTTGATTTTGCTTTTTGATTGTCGTTAATATAAAGAAGAGCCGCCTATATAGAAAATATTTGTTAATAAGTGTGCACAACTAAAAATTAGATGTTTTTATTTAATTTTCTAAATAATTCTTAATTACCTTGTAAATAAGCATCAGCTTGAGCTAACCAATGAGTTTGTGAGAGAGTCTAGGGAATCTTAACACGTATTCCAGCAAGGAATTTTGACTTTAAGATGCGTTGATGCGTTAATGCAAAGTACTTTTACTTTAAGACTTCGATGCGTTGATGCAGAAAAGAAGTTATAAATATTTTGAAGAAAGATAAAGAAATTAACAACAGCTCTGTTGGATTCCGCGGCACTCACTCCTACAAGGTTCAAATAGTGAGTAGCACACAAAATCTATTCGAGGAGAACGTTGATCTCTTTAATTCTTGCTTGTAAACTAAAGTAGATACCAGACATATTACTGGCATTGTCGCATAACTGGCCACAGCCATTTTGAATGTTGATCATATACTAATCTAACTTTTTCAAAACATTTTCAAAACATTTTGGAAGTTGCAAAATGATTATGCATGGGAATAAATGCTAAGAGCCGCTCAACTGGTTTTCCGTTTTGTACATTGGGAGTAGAATCAAAGATGAGCGTTACTTAAGGATGATCATATTACCTATAAATTCCATAACCTCGGTGGCTATTAAGTGAATGAGTTATTTGCAAATCTTTTTAGATAAGTATGAGATACAATCTTCTCTTTTGTTTCCATGAGTTATCAAATGTTGGGCGTGGAAAGGATCAAATTTTACTAATAGCTCAATACATCTAATAAAGTTTCCGTTGCGTATCGATTCTAGTTTTTCGTCTGATCTGCGGAATGATAATCCTATGAGAATGAGCACTGAATAAAGTATCCAATTATTTTAAATTTATTTTTTCACCATAATTTTCGAACTCAAAAGTTCTTTCCAGTCGTTAAAAAAATAAAACGTTCAGTTTGCAATACGTCGTATGCGCTGTTAGGCAAAGATTAAAAATCTCTGGAACATGAGAGGAAGTCAAGGATAGAGGCCGATAATAATTTTTCTTTCAAATTATTTCAAAGTACGGCCGTGGCGCAATGGTTAGAGCGCTTGCTTTATAAGCAGGAGATCCAGGTTCGAAACGAGATTTGGACATATTTCGCATCACGGTAAGGAAGGGGGCATGAACTTCTTGGTTAAATGCACCTCCGCGGTGCTCTGTGACAAGACCGTTAGGACTTCTTGGGGCACTTAAAACACAAATTTAAAAAAAAAAATGATATTTCTCTCAAATATTCACTTAAATGCTCTGGCCCCTTGAACTCCGCGGCCTCCCGGCACGTGTCTAGTGTGTCCGGTGGTTAAACCGGCACTGCCTGATCGCCTTATATTTTACCAGCGATCAAAAAAATTAAAGATAAGTTTCACAGCTTAAAGTTTACTAATAATACCAAATCTTTTGATTATATTTGCTAACTTGCTTAAAGACTTAGTAGAAGTTTTTTTGCATCTTTTAAATAATAAAATAATTTGTTGCACAATTAGAAAACATAAATATTTATTCAAAAACAGTAATTACACATCCAAAAAAAGAAAAAAAAAAAATTGCAGCCTCATTACCGATTGCAATTTTTTTAAGAGTTAAGAAGTTTTTTTTATGACGAAGATAAGACAAAAAAGACTTTTTCAGCAGGTATTAACAAAAAATTTTTTTCTGCTGATACCTTATACCAACTAAACTTAGTAAAAGTTATGAAAAAAAGGTTTGTTGACAAAAAGTATGAAGAAAGGGAAAAATATTTTGATAGTGACTTTGAGAATTATAATAATTTTAGACTTTTTTTACTACGCAAAAGTAAGTGTTTTTCTCGCGTATTATATGAAAGTGTTCCTTGTTGTGTTGTCTGGGGTTTGTAACTCAATGAAAGTTCAATTTTTATTTTAAGTATATTTTTTTATCTTTTTGGGTACATCATTTTACTACTTTTTGAAAAAAAATGAACTTAAAAAATAGTTATCCGTTTGTCACATACATGGTAGAAACTCTATTTAATAGTACACTTAAAATTTGGAGTCACTAAAAGTTTTACAAATACTTTTACAATCATGTTTGAAAATTTTTCAAAATGGCAGCTTAAATGTGTAACTAGTCCTTAATTACTTTTTTTTTTAATTTTATAAATAAAAAAAAGAACTAATTTAAAATAAAATTTAATTGCAATAAGTATTCCATAACAAAAATTAAAGCAAATTCATTTTAAGGGGATCTGCTACCTTGAAATACACGTTCGATTTAAAACAAATTTTTATAAAAAACAACAACGAGCAAAAAAAAATATTCTGTATTGGAGACATAAACATAGATTGTTTACAATATGATAAACATGCCAATACTAAACTTTTTTTTTGACGAAATGCTTCAAAATTACATTTTCCCAATTATTAACAAACCAACTCGAGTAACTCCTATAGGAGTATACATGGTAGAACCAACTCGAGTAACTCGAGTAACTCGAGTAACTCGAGTAACTCGAGTACTCGAGTTGGTTTGTTAATAATTGGGATATAATAATTGCAGTGATTGAAGTAATATTAACTAATTATTAAATATTAATATATTATATATAATATATAGCCGATAAGACGTGTTTTTGTTTGAGCGTAAGTTTTCAGGAATTTTAAATTTTTTTTTTTTTTTTTTTTTTTTTTTTTCCGTATTCTTTATCTTTCTTTTTTACTTATTTTTCTAACTTTTTCTAACCACTACTTCTTTTTCTACTTATTGCTTTATCTAATTAGCTTATTAATTACTTTTCTACTTAAAATTATAGTAATATATTAACTATTCGTGTCTATAATACAGTTTTTTGTTGTACTTCGCATACCTAAATTAAATATAATTCTTATATTTTATACCTATACTTATATTTTATTATATATATCTTTATTTATATATTACTATTATAAAAATAGTTATAACTGAGATTTTTTTTTATGCTTCAGTTCGCTTAATTTTTTTTTTTTTTTTTACAGAGTTTATAAAAAGTTTTTTTTTTTTTTTTTTTTTTTTTTTTTTCTTTTTCTTCGCCAAAAGTTGCGTTTGCACCTGTTCTTTGTTTTCTGAACAATAAGCTAAATTTTTGCGCTCTGACACAAACTATATTAGTAAATTATATATCCATATATTATATATAAAATACATATAAAAAAGTTATATATAAACATATACAAATAATATAAAGAAATTAAATATATACAAATAAATATGATAACACGGAAAAAAACACATACTGAATCTTTTTAGTCCCTGTGTAATAAGTTATTTGTCATAATTGTAACAAATAAATTTGCAATAATTGTAACAAATAAATAAACATAAAAACATCACTGATATAAAAAAAAAAAAAATTCATCTGTGATGACTAATTTAACACCAGCTCAATTAAAGCAAGTCGAGGACGCAATTAAAAAACTTATTCATGCTGAAACTGCGAAATGGTCGGCCAAAATATCTGAACTAGAACAAGTAATAAAGCAACAACAATTAATAATAGATAAGCTAATCCAAAATCCTAATGAGCTAACTAATACCACAACCAGTAGTATCGAATCCAGCTGGGTTACAGTTGCAAGCAAAAACATAAAAAAAAAGCAGCCTATTGAACAACTAAAAATTATCAACACATTTGCCATTGAGCAACAGCAAAAAAAGAAGCGTGAAAAAAATGTTATTATTTATGGCATTAAAGAATCTGCAAAGTTATCAGTTGCTGATAAGCATATCGACGATAAGGAAACGGTTCAGAATATCTTAGTTACTATTTCATCTGATGCAAAACCAAAATCTGTCAAACGTATTAAATCTACGTCCTCTAAACCAGGACCAATTATCGTCGAACTTTCTGATGTCTCCGAAAGAAACCCATTATTAACAGCAGCAAAAAAATTGAAAAATTCAGATAATTATAAAAATATTTTTATAAGCCCAGATTTGACTGAGGCTGAAAGATATTTAAACTATCAGTTAAGAATGAAGCGTAATGAATTAAATAGTAATATCAATTTAAAAACATCGCCCTTTAGATACGGTATACGAAGCAGCGGAGTCGTCAAACTCAAAAATATACAAACCACTACATAAACATTACTACCCTTCTTCCACTCTTTTACCAGCAAACTTAAAATACAAAAGTAAAAATCTTCATAACAAAAAAACAAACTATAGCGTTAATTGTTATTATACTAATGCTACATCTCTCGATAATAAAATGGCCGATTTAATTTCAATATCTAGAACGTTTGATTATCACGTTATTTCTATCTCTGAAACATGGTTTCGAAATGACTCAGTACCTAATATCGATGGGTATAGCCTATATCGTAAAGATCGTCAAGACGGACGTCGAGGTGGCGGTGTAGCTATCTACATTACAGACGTATTTAACTCTCATGAAGTTAACCAATTTTATACAAATCTTCTCGAACAAGTCTGGGTATCTGTAAAATTTAACAACAAACATATACTTATCGGTTGTATATACAGACCAAATGATGCCAGTTTAATAAAATATGTCGCTGAATCCTTCAAATTAGCTCATAATTTAATTAAAAAGCCCTATGATGACTGTTTGATTGTCGGTGACTTTAACTTCCCGAATATAAAGTGGTCTAACGATGGTATTGAATCTTTTAACCCAAACAATCCTACCGAGTATGATTTCTGGAATATTTTCCAAAACAGCCTTTTTACTCAACATATCACATTTCCTACTTTCCAGACTGATTATGGTTCCTCAAATAATATGTTGGACTTGTTATTTACCTACAACAGTAATTCTATTTTAAACTTGTCTCCTAGTACTATACTAGGTAACACCACTAAGGGTCATTTTAGTATCACTTGGAGATTCTTAGTTTCAGAACTGTTTACCGAAAGTGAATCTCAATCGTTTAATTACAAAAAAGGTGATTACGATTCAATATCTAACTTTATTGCATCAATCGACTGGGAGTTTTTATTCCTGCATAAAACTGCAGATCAAATGTTCAATATACTAATTTCTAACTATCGCACTGCTTGCACATATTTTATTCCCAAGATTAATAAAACAAAAAAAAAGTATGATTCTTGGGTTACCCCACATATTAAAAACCTGATCCGAGAAAAAAAATCCGCTTGGCATATAAACTGCTCTACCAAATGGGAGAATAGTGAGCTTAAAATAAAATACAATCGCCTTAATCGTTCAGTAAAAACTGAAATATTTAAAGCAAAAAAAGCACATGAAAAAGAAATAATATCAAAATCCCAAAACAACCCAAAAATCGTTTACAAATATATCAACAAACAACTAAAAATTAAAGATAGAATTCGCTCTCTCAAAGATACTTCAGGCAGAATTATTGAAGCTCTTCCTGATATAGTTGATCTTCTGAACTCTCAATTTAAATCTATGTTTACACTTGAAAGCTCTGAAAATTTTCCTTTGCTAAATAAAAGTGGTATTCTTTCTGAATGCATTTATAATGAAAACTTGGATTTCTCTATCTCAGATATTATTCAGGAACTTGCCGATCTAAAGCCTTATAAATCCTTCGGATCTGACGGCTTGCATCCCTTAATACTCAAGATATGTGCCAAAAGCTTTGCAATTCCATTAACAAAAATCTTTCATAAATCCTTTAATTCTGGAGTAGTACCCACTCAATGGAAATTAGCAAATATTAGTCCGATCTATAAAAAAAAGGGAGATAAATTACTTGCTGAAAACTATAGACCTATTTCACTAACATCTGTTGCCTGTAAAATCTTTGAAAAACTTGTAAAGAAAAAATTTTTAAAGCACATTAACGATAATAAAATGCTCTCTGCAAATCAACATGGCTTCCTTTATCATAAATCATGCGTAACTAACCTAATAGAAACTTTTGATATCATTTCGTCCTCCATAGCATCTCACCAATTTATTGATGTAATCTATCTTGACTTTGCCAAAGCGTTTGACTCTGTACCTCACAACAGACTTTTGTTAAAATTAAGATCTTTCGGAATAAACGGCAAACTCCTACAATGGATTAAATCTTTTTTAGTGGGCAGAAAGCAACGCGTTACAATTAACAATACCAGCTCTGCATGGGTTGATGTTCTCAGTGGTGTTCCTCAAGGTTCTGTTCTCGGCCCGCTCCTCTTCATTCTCTACACAAATGATCTCGCAAAACTCACTGAAACTTCTGAGATATTTGCCGATGATACTAAACTTTTTTCTAAAACCTTATCGCAATCTAATTTTGTTGATCTGCACGATCGTCTACGCTTGGTATACGAGTGGTCAAACACTTGGTTACTTAAGCTAAACACTTCAAAATGCTGCGTCATTCATTACGGTCGAAACAACCCCCATTACAATTACTTTCTTCAAAATAACCAAGGAATCAACCAATCTCTAAGAAGCTCTACTAAAGAACGTGATTTAGGAGTCATTTTTACATCTAACCTCAAGTGGAGCGCTCATATTCAAACAGTTGTCTCTAAGTCCTTACAAATTCTCGGTATGCTGAAAAAGGCATTCACTTTCATTGATGAAAAAATGGCTCTCAAATTATATAAAGTATTTATAAGACCACATCTTGAATATGGAGTGTCCATTTGGGCTCCTTTTTTAAAAGCTGGTATGGCTTTGGTTGAATCTGTTCAACGCAAAGCTACAAAATGGGCTTACAGCTTGAGGCATTTTCAATACTGCGAAAGGCTAAAAAGATTAAATCTACCATCACTTGAGTTTCGACGCCTTCGATGCGATTTAATCCAAATTTTTAAATTAATACATCGTTTTGATATAGTTAGTGATAAATATCTACCAAAATATATTAACTCCGTGTCTCGTGGTCACCATTCTAAAATAAGGCGTGAGTATGTTCTAAACTGTCTTCCAAGATATAATCATTTGTATAATAGATCAGCAAAATACTGGAACAATCTACCAGAGCAAATAACTTTGTACTCCACTGTACTTTCTTTCAAAAATAGACTAGACTCCTGGTTGTGGAAAAAGTTTGGAACAAATATTTATAAAACTGGTTGTTTATAGTGGGGTGTTTCCCCTGCTCGCTGTATGTGTACATTCTATGTAAATTTACAGCTACAACTATAATAATAATAATAATAATATATTAACATATATTAACATAGACAATATATTAACTAATTCAATTTTTGATACTTCTCTAAAGGCAGGAATAATAAAGACAGATATATCTGATTATTTTCCTATTTTCTTCTCCTTGACAATCTAATAATAGTTGTAAAATTAAAACTTATAAAAGAAAAATCAACAAATTTGCTATTCAACAATTTAAGGACTCACTTTCACGGCAGAAGAGTGGGATAAGGTATACAATGAATGCAATCTTGGGCAAACTTACTCTGCTTATAATAACTTAGAAAAATTTTTCCTATAAAACTATAATATTCATTTCCCAATTAAAGTAAACTTAATGAAAAAAAGCACTTAAAAAGTTCATGGATCACCAAAGGTATTAAAAAGTCCTCAAAAAACAAAAAACAAAACAAAAAAAAACAACAACTTAATATTAAATACTTTAAAAAAAAAAAAGAAACGACACAAACTTAAATGTTTACAAACAGTATAAAAACTTGTTTGAAAAACTCAAAAAAATTCAAAGAAAAACTATTACTCAAATAAAAAAAAAAAACACAAATGGTGATATTAAGAAAACTTGGGATATCATAAAAGAAATAATTGGGATAAAAAGAGACCTAACGGTCTTGTCAGAGAGTACCGCGGAAGAGCATTTAACCATGAAATTCACGCCTCCTTCCTTACCGTTTCGCAAAAATATGTCCAGAGCTTGTTTCCAACTTGGATCTCCTACTTTTAAAGCAAGCGCTGTAACCACTGCACCCCGGCCGCACAAAATTTGCCTGCTCAAATTGCCATAGATAATAAAGAGTATGACAATAATAATGCAATTTCAAAAAAATTTAGTAGTTTTTTTTTCGGAGATACGCAAACCTATTTTCGAAATATTTAAATCATCAATTAAAACTGGAACTGTTCCAGATAAATTAAAAGTAGGTAAAATTGTACCTATTTTTAAAACCGGTGAAACATTTCTAATAAGCAATTGCAGACCAACCTCCAACCTTTTCTAGAATACTTGAACGAATTATCTACAATAGATTATATGAATACCTAATTGAAAACAAATTCTTAAATAAAAAATAATTTGGCTTTCAAGCACAGCACTCAACAGAACATGCAATTTTAGATTTAGTTAATAGCATAAGTGATTCTTTTAATAAAAAGCAATTTATATTAGGAACTTTTATAGACCTTTCCAAAGCATTTGACACAATTAATCATAATAGCTTACTAAAAAAATGGAAAAATACGGAATAAAAAATACTAGCCTAGATTGGTTTAAAAGTTATCTGTGCAACAGACAAGAATGTGTTATTTTAAACGATAATAAATATTCTAATTTACTAAAAATAAAATGCGGAGTTTCCCAAGGTTCCATTTTGGTCTTCTTTTATTTATAATTTATATTAACGATCTTCCACAATCACTAAAAAAATCAAAAACTTGATGCAATAATGTTTGCTGATGACACAAATTTATTCTATTCATCAGCATCAATTAAAAATCTCTTTGAATCTGCGAACGATGACCTTGAGAGTCGTGTGTGAACGAAACTTGAAAATTTCAAGATCGCGCTTGAGAAAGTCAGACTTGAAAAACTTAAAAGACGTTGGTTTGAAGGCGCAATCGGAAAAAAACTTTTTGCAACCAATAGCGGCAGAGTATTTGAAAAGGGAAAACCTTTTAAATAAATCAAAATGACTATATATTTTTAAATAATATTTCTCAGCTTTATACTTTAAATTTTGTAAGTTGAATTATTAACTTACAAAAATAAATTAAAAAGTATTACAAAAATAATAAATTTCTTTTTCGTATTTTTATTAAAACTTGGAACTTTATTAAAAAACACTGGATTAAAATGAACATGCTCGTGTTACCTTCTATTTAGCCCAAGGCTCAAACTTCGACGTAACAGCTGATTAACATTCAAATGGTATATATGCTATGCGGTTATCATCAAAGCATTTATGTCGAACACAAGATTTTTATTATTCAGTTTTTTAGTAAAAATTAAAAAAAAAAAAAAAAAAAATTAAACTCTTACAAGGCTGCAAGCAAATACTAATTAAGTTTGGAGTTAACAGAAAATTAATTAAAAATATGACAACAGTTTTCAATACAAGGACGAATATAATATTTACTGAGATGAAAATGGTTAATACAAGTTAGGTTTCATCTAATGTACGACAGAACCTACTTTTGTTACAACAGTTAACAAGTCAGCAATAGGTTGATAAGGTCAAAATCTGTATAGATCAGAGGCGGATCCAGCATTTTATGGTCTTTGAGATAGCTAATCTCCGGACACGAAGCAAGCTCCAAGCAATTATGTTTAAACTTATGTCAAATAAGGATGCTTTGAAAAAGATTACAGGAAAAGTATGGCAATTTGGTCAATATATGAATTAGAGAAAATTTTCAATTGACATTTGGTCAATATATGAATTAGAGAAAATTTTGGAGATTGCTTCGTGTCCGGAGATTAGCTATCTCAAAGACCATAAAATGCTGGATCCGCCTCTGATCTATACAGATTTTGACCTTATCAACCTATTGCTGACTTGTTAACTGTTGTAACAAAAGTAGGTTCTGTCGTACATTAGATGAAACCTAACTTGTATTAACCATTTTCATCTCAGTAAATATTATATTCGTCCTTGTATTGAAAACTGTTGTCATATTTTTAATTAATTTTCTGTTAACTCCAAACTTAATTAGTATTTGCTTGCAGCCTTGTAAGAGTTTAATTTTTTTTTTGCATTTATTAGTTTTATTATATAAACAATTATTTTTGGCTAAATAAACCTATTTATTTTTTGAATTTTAGTAAAAAAGAGAAAAAGGAGACTGGCCTGAATAAACTGTAATATCCTAACAAGAAACAAGGTGTTGCAAATATTGCCACAAAATCATTTAATTCTATTTTAAAATTTTATGGGGATAATACAATTTTGGAATTTAAATTATTTAATTTTCAAAAAACTTAAAAATTGATATTCCATTTTTAGGATAAAAATGTACCGTAAGATTGCGTGGCTTTAGCCCATTTTGCATCTTAATGTCTATTGCATGAAAACCACAAAAGTTGTTTCCTCAAACACTAAGTACTTTTACATAGAAAGGACAGTTAAAACTATCTGTCTCCCATTTGAAAATTACTTACCTGAAGTATCTTTTGGGTGGTTTAAATGGTGAGCCAAAGTCGCCCTATGTGTTAGGGTGACTTTGGTCCAACCCTGTAAAAGCAACTAAAGGAAGCAAAGCAACAATAAAAACAACAATATTTAGGCAAAGAAAATAAATTTACAAAAATTAAAATAAAATAAAAAGTGACAAAAAAAGATTTAGTAACAAAGTTCTTGTATACAGTAAATAAAATATAGGTACAAACTAAACAAGTATAGGTACCAAGAAAACAAAACAGTTTAGGTATAAAGTAAACAAAAATGACAAAAATAATGTTTTAAAAAATTTAGTGAAAAAGTTCTGGAACTGAATAAATTCCTCTTTTCGAAATTTTCTTCGGTTCCTTAATAAAATGGACTATTTCAAACTGGGGGAAAAAAGTTGCTCTGCTGGTAGTGACCATTTCCAGTTAAGTCCATTTTTTTTCGTAATAGTAATTTCTGCTCCATTTTTTCTTAATTTTTTCAACTGCAAAAAAAAGTTTCGAAAGTTTTTTTAAAATTTTTCAGTAGTTTCATTTAATAATATTAGTTATTAAATTAATTAGTTATAAAGTTTACTAATTGATTAACTAAATATAAATAGCTTAAAATAAGTAAACAAACCTGTCCAGGATTCAACTCTCCATTGCATTTAACAATTACATAACAATTCTCTACAAGATTTAATAATTTCTCCTTTTTTGAAAGTTCTTTTTGCCTAATGTTGAATGATCTAAAGATTCTGTATGACTTTCTACAACTAAACATACATCTACAAAAATTAGATTAGAAGTCTCAGTATACTGGAAGTATTTGTACTTGGTCCAGCAAAGCCATTGTTGTTGGTCTCAATTGTATTTATTATACTGATAGGTGTATCTACATTCTTTGAATTTAATCTATTATTTTCATTTATAACACAAGATGATATATCTGTTGAACATAAGCTTTTACCCGGGACAGCACATACTTTACGTCGCTTTGGTTTTTTAGAACTATCTGAGGGATCATCCAGTGACTTACATAAATGATCTAAAAATGATTGGCTTACTAAATCAGTAGTTGAGTCTAAACCTACATTATAACATGGTAGTCTTGAAAGCACTTGAGACTTGTCTAATGAAAAAATTCCAGTTTTGCGAAAACCAGCTCTAAGGTTATCATTCCCATGTTCATTTAAGTTGGTAATTAAACGGTCTAAAAGTCTATAAAATTCATCTTTAGGAAGAGAAGCAACTCTCCTTCCTTTTCCTTTCTCCTTCCATTCACATAATATTTTACGCCAGTTAATCTTTACAGGTCTAATGTAGGCAACATCTAATGGCTGCATGAGATGTGTAGAGCTTGCTGGTGGTGCCTCAAGTCCTATGTTATTGCTTTGACATGCATCCAGTACTGCAATGCTCAAATGTGAAGATACGTTATTACCTATAATGACACTTCTTCCTTGAGCCTTCTTAAGTCTTGGAAGAAGTAAAGAGAAAAACCAGTCCTCAAAACATGTTTAATCAAATCAACCACTTTTTGATCTGTTATAACGTGCTTTTGGTGGCCCATGTTCCATCCATGTATTCCATAACAACTCAGCTTTGTAAACAACATAAGGTGGTAGCAATTCACCATTAGCATTGCCACAAAACATTACAGAGATTGAGGTCTTTGTAGAATTAATGATGCGTTCAGGATACTTACATCCACGCTTTGTTAATTTTTTTTTTTACCTGGATCATCACTGAGATTGGTTTCATTATAATTCCATGTATTATCAGGTGATATATTACTTATTTCATTTGATAGATTTATAAAGTAGTTATCAATCACAATCGTTCCTATTTCTGCTCTCTTTCGCTTTATGTTGCTTGCAAATCTTACTGTGAGTTCTGGATCTCTTTTTAAAAAAGATCTAACCCAATCACCACCTGGAAAATTATTTTTTGAACTGAGGTATAATGAATAAAGGCCTTTTTTCTCTAAATACCCTTTTACTATGCATCTTAAATCATATTTATCAACAGGAAAACCAAACTCAGATGATTTTATTGCATATGCCTTAAACATGTCTTCTTCTTTTGATGTAAATATTTGCTGACCACCATAATATATACAGGTCCGTCCCGAAAGTGGGGTGTCCCACCACCCACCCCCAAAGCTGTCATTTAAGCATTTGAGTTCGCACATTGAGCAACTTTTGAACTGTAGTTGGCAAATTGCAAATATTGAGGACCTTTTTTTTTTTTTGGTGCCTTTAGTTGGCCAAAAATACGAGACGGCCCTGAATGAGTCACAGAAGTTCATATTTGAAGTAAGGTCTTATGATATTATCAGAAAACTTGAGGTACCAGAAAAGTCAAAAAGATAACAAAATTATTATGACTTCAAAGTAAAAATTTTCAAAAAATATTGACAAATAACATATTAACACACCAATTTTAATAAACACAATTATAAGGATTATTTTATAAGAGCATTTCTATGTTTTTGAATGTTATTCTTATATCCAAGATAATACTATTTTTTTTCAGATTAAGTTTTTTATTTACTTTATCAATAAAAAGGATTTTCTTTGTTGAAACTGTTCGATTATTAATGTTTTTATTCTTTGATAAGTTAAGCATTTATAAAAAGAATCGGGTCACTATTTTAATTTTTCCAACTAAACTTCTCGTTGATGCCTCCGAACCATTTTCCTCGTTATAATTATACATTTAATCATTTACCTAAAGATCATTTTGTTAAAAAGCAATATTGTTAGCAAAGCATTATACAATGTGACTTTGTATAAAACATTTTATAGACATTGTCTATAGAATTTTTTGGTTTTATTTGTAAAGCGTATTGCAAACAAATTTCCCAAACAAAAGTCCACAGTCACACAAGTGCTGACAATATAGGGTATTGTACCCTATAATATGGATGTGCAGATGAACATCCAAAACCTTTTTAATGACTGAGTTGGGAAAATCTCATGATCCGTGAACACATCCATTGAATACAAGCATATAAAATTTCATTTGAAGGACCTTTAATTATTTGGCAATTCAAAGAAAAATGTCCTTTACTGTTTTGCTACAATTCTGCATTTTCTCCCTCAGGTCATGTTATAGGGTATGCTTCATCTATTGCTCCAATATATCCTGGAAATTGTCAAGGTTCATAAAATCTAAAAAATATAAAAATACTGTTTATATATAAATAAAACTTTAAACTCATAAAAAGAAGCAATAGCTGATACATATTTTCTACAGTACTAGAAACACACACAGACAAATATATATATATATATATATATATATATATATATATATATATATATATATACATATATATATATATACATATATATATGTATGTACATATATATATATGTATATATATATATATATATATATATATATATATATATATATATATATATATACATGTATGTACATATATATATATGTATATATATATATATATATATATATATATGTATGTATATATATATATATATATATATATATATATATATATATATATATATATATATATATATATATATATATATATATATATATATATATAATAAATATAGAGCTATCCAATAAATATATACCAAAACGTTTTCATACTAAAAAGAAATTAACACCGTGGATTGACATATTTACAAAAGCAGAAATTAGAGAGAAAGCAAATTTATGGAAGAAATTAATATCGAATAATTTCAAGTCATCAGATTTATCAAAACAATACAAACAACAGTGCAAATCAGTCGAAAAAATTGTTCAGCGTAACCGTATCGAATACGAGAAGAAGATTATTGAAAAGTCAAAATACAATCCTAAAGTTTTCTATGAGTATGTGAAAGCAAACAACAAAATTAATTCAGGCATAACGTCAATTTTCGATGAATTTGGCTATCTTCATACAAATAGAGAAGCAATTGCAAATATCTTAAATAAAAGTTTCAATTCTGTTTTTGTTCATGAAAATAAAGATAATATTCCACTTGTTACAACTAAAACTAATAAGACTATACAATTAGATGTAGACAATCTGATCACTCGTGACTTAATTGAAAAGAAATTAGAACAATTAGATATCAACAAATCTGTTGGTGTAAATGGAATTAGTCCATATATAATGAACAAATGTCATAGCACCATTTGCAAACCACTGAGTAACCATTAATGTTCAAAAAATCTCTAAAAGAAGAAAAAGTACCAAAGTTATGGAAATTAGCAAATGTCACTCCTTTGTTTAAAAAAGGAGAAAAAAGTGATGCATCAAATTATAGACCGATTTCACAACATCAATACCATGTAAAGTGTTAGAATCAATCATTAGAGACGAAATGATGAATTATTTATAGACGAATGGTTTACTAAATAAAAATCAACACGGATTTAGAAAAGATAAAAGCTGCTTAACTAACTTATTGGAGACCTTAGATATCCTCACAGATGCTTTAGAAAATAATTGTTCTATAGATATGCTTTATCTGGATTTTGCTAAAGCATTTAATAAAGTACCACATTCACGTTTAGTCAATAAATTAAAATCATATGGGATTTACATGTCAGTTGGCAACTATCTAAAATTCTGCAAGAATACTCTCAGATCAAATTTTTTTCTCTAATCGTATAGTCAACATATGGAATAATCTACCGAGTGACATAATAGAAGCAGAATCAATAAATCAGTTCAAAAACAAACTAGATAAATCAAATATTTGCAAAAACATTTTATTACAAAATCGTTTTTAAGATAATTTGGTTTAGAGATTTAGGAATTGTGCAAAGCTGATACAGTGCAATATCAACTGTTATTGCGCTCCACAACTGTTAACACCAGTTGTTACAGCTACCTCTTATTATTATTATATTATATATATATATATATATATATATATATATATATATATATATATATATATATATATATATATATATATATATGTATATATATATATACACACACAAATATATATATATATATATATATATATATATATATATATATATATATATATATATATATATATATATATATATATATATATATATATATATATATGGTGCTACTCAACTTTCTCCCCCCCTCCCCCCATGTTTTTAAGATCAATTTTTATAGAGTACATTATACCGATTCTAAATCACATAAAAACAGGGTCTGAAAATAAAGGTCTAAAAACTTGAGGAAAGTACTCTAATTTGATGATAAAGTATAAAAATCCACATTAAAAACGCTAATATTAGCCATCCACTAAAGAACACTATTTTGCATGAAAACTACTTTTTTTACCATTAGGATATATTTTTTTTACCATTAGGATATCTTGTATCTGTTGAATCAAACTAGTCTGTCAGACAGTCTTGTATTATCTTGTTTTATCATCCCATGTACATATGCATGACTAAACCATTATAAGCCCTGGTGCTTTACAGTGTTTACAGTGCATTTTGGCTTTGTTGTTCTTTTGGTCTACAACAGACGAATGGGGCCTTTTCTCCCTAAGTCTCAAAGGTAGATTCATTGCTGTATACAACCTGACAATAAATATTAATGTTTTATAATATTTCAAATATTAACAAAATGAATTGGGATAAGATATTAATGCAAAAACATCTTCTAAAAACTTGTAATATTAAAATATCAATTGCTTATGTTTCAGGAAACTAATGGAAAATTTACTTTATTCTAGTCATCTTGAGAAAAAAAGGAATGCTTCTTAACCCATGCACGACGTTTTTTAATCAATGCAGTCGCAAGTTACAGCTTCTTCACTGGCTTTCTACACTTATATTCAAACTCATAACTTCTCCTTCTTAAAGATTCAAGTAAATTTTTATATTCCTTGGTCTTTTAAAACAATTTTAATTCCAATTTGACCCCCATTTTAAGTTTAGAATTTGTTCCTCTGAATGTAGCCATAATAATTTTGACAACTTTGGCAATATTTCTTTGGATGTAACTTCCTTGCAGAAAGACAGTTACTTTTGCATATTTACTAAAGAAAACATCACTAGATTTACCCAATATTAATCCTAAAATAACTCCATTATTCATTAAGTTATTATATGACTGCACAATTAAAAAAAAACAACTTAAAAACAACTGAAATTTTATCATTTAAATTGTAAAGATAGTGTGCAATAATGTTGGTCCCTAAACAGGACATATTAATTGAGTTATGACAGACAAAATTAACTGAAAGTTTTTAATTTTACATAAATTAAACTTACCATAACTTTTATAAAGTTGAAAATATTTTTCAAAAGTAAATATATTTTATAAATTTTCCTAATTAAAAACCAAAAATGAATGACAGCAAGTTAAATTGCACATAAACAACAAAAATTAAACATCATTAATCCCTACCTATCAAAGAAAATACAAAAAACTAACAAAATCTGAACATTTCTCTTTTGAGTCTAATAATTTGAGTAGGTACTGTATATATGTATATGTATATATATATATATATATATATATATATATATATATATATATATATATATATATATATATATATATATATATATATATATATATATATATAAATATATATATATATATATATATATATATATATATATATATATATATATATAATATATATATATATATATATATATATATATATATATATATATATATATATATATATATATATATATATATATATATATATATATATATATATATATACATAAATATATAAACAAGCTGCGTTCTAACAAACTAAGTCTTAATACTTTACTTTCTATCAAAAATACTCAAATTATAAAATCTTGTTTATTTATTAAATTGTCTATTTGTCTGGAATCATAAACAAGTAAACCTCCCTCCGTCATTTTTACCACTAAAAAAAAATCTCCTCATTATCTTCGATCTTTGAGCAACTTTAAATTATCTATCCCAAATCGCTGTTCGGTAAAATACGGTGATAATTCTATTACAAACCAATGAGTAAAATCGTGAAATAATTTACCTTTTCATTTTCAATCCAAATATATATATATATATATATATATATATATATATATATATATATATATATATATATATATATATATATATATATATATATATATATATATATATATTGTTGTTTATATATATATATATATATATATATATATATATTGTTGTTTATATATATATATATATATATATATATATATATATATATATATATATATATATATATATATATATATATATATATATATATATATATATATATATATTGTTGTTTATATATATATATATATATATATATATATATATATATATATATATATATATATATATATATATATATATATATATATATATACGGAAAAAAACACATACTGAAACTTTTTAGTCCCTGTGTAATAAGTCCCTGTGTAATAAGATAGTATATATAATTCTGACAAAAAAATTATGCCAGACAGAAAATTGTAAAAAACTAAAGCATTAAAACCTAAAAGACCAAAACCTAATCGAACTTTGCGATTAAAGATTCTGGTCAAAGATTCAAAATCTCACCCAAAAAATATACATGCGTATGTCAGAAGTAAACAAGAAGTCAAAGATCCTCTTCGTTCGATTGAAACTGACAATGGTATTATTACAACAGATAAAAACATAACTTGCTCCACCCTCAATAACTATTTTCAGTCTGTCTTTGTAACTGAACCTGATGGCAGTATGCCAACATTTCCCGATCGTACTCAAGCAACATGTAAAATTAATTAAAATTGGTTCACAATTAAAGATGTTAAAAATCATCTAAGCAATCTTGATGAGACTAAATCAATTGGTGTAGATGGAATCCACCCACGTGTATTACGTTACTGTGCAGCAGCATTTGCAATACCACTCAACTCTATTTTTAGACAATCTTTATTGTCTGGTTCTGTACCTGAATACTGGAAAAAATCAAGCATTACTCCCATCTTTAAGAAAGGGAGCAAGCTTAAGGCCTACAATTATCGACCGATCTCCCTCCCCTCAATACCATGCAAAGTAAAGGAAAAAATAATTCACAAACATATTATGGCGTACTGTGTGGAAAACAATCTAATCTCTAAGCATCAGCATGGTTTTATTCTTAAAAAGGGATGTCTGACTAACCTCCTCGAAGCTCGCGACATACTTACCGAGGCTATGCATCAAGGTTACACTGCTGATATTATCTACACAGATTTTGCATTCAATAAAGTTCTTCTTCATAACTAAAAGCATACGGCATTCACAAAAAGTTGCTACTTTAGATTAAAATGTGGCTAAAAGATCGTTAGCAACGTGTTGTCTTGGGAGAACACGTTTCTGAGTGGAAGAACGTCACAAGTGGAGTTCCGCAGGGTTCTGTTTTAGGGCCACCGCTTTTTATTTTGTTTATAAACAATCTTCCTGATAGTATTGTTTACAAAATAATGCTACACGCTGATGAAAGCAAAATTATTGGGATCATAAAGTCGGCATCGGATAACACAACGCTACAGGCAGATATTGATAACGCGGTTACATGGTTAAACACTTGCTCATGCACTTTAACATTGATAAATGTAAAGTGATGCATGCAGGTCGTCCTAATAAACGTTTATCACATGACTACTTTATGGAAACCGCTGATGGCATGCACCACACTATTGTAACTACAACTATTGAATGTGACCATGGAGTTCTCATATCAAACGATCTGAAAGTCAGAGCACAAGTTGAAAAAGCAGCATCCACAGCCAATCGCATGTTAAGAAAACTAAAAAATGCTTTCCGCAGTAGAAACTTAACCTTGTGGCGCACACTCTATATATCTTACGTCCGGCCACATCTAGAATTCGCCATTCGGGCCTGGTCCCCGTATCTCGAAACAGACATTAAGTTGCTTGAGGATGTTCAAGACCGCGTCACTAAGACAATATCATCTATCAGCCATTTTGATAAAATAAAGCGTCTGCAGGTACTCAAACTTACTACCCTCAAAGAACGTCGTTTGTGTGGTGATATTATCGAACAATTCAAAATTTTCAACAACTATGAAGAAGTTCATTTTACGGTCCCACAGCACCAACTAATTGTTTATATTACAATGCAATTATTCTCCTGCTGAGATAACAAGATTTATAAAGGATTTTGGCGTAAATGTAATTAATTATAAGAGAGAAAACTATTGTCTATGTACGAGCAAGCCACGAAATAATTTTGATTTTTCTGTACATACAAATACCATAATGCATTGCTTTATGGGAAAAGATCAATTTAATGAATAGCGTCGAAAACAAAAATAAGGAATAATGTCATACTAGTTTTGCTTATCTTTATAGCATACCGCTTTTACAGCGAAAAAAAAAGAAAATAAAGAATAATGAAAGAAAAGATTGCTACCAAACTCTAAACCTTCAGTCGATGTAGCGTCACTCTTTTGCGACAGCAAGTTTTAAGATAGTTGATGTATACACTGAAGCCCCCGGTAGCAGGCTATTTCAGACATGTTATCTAAACATACATATATAAATATTATTATTATTACTATTTTGTTATTATTCATTAAATTCCTTTAGGATATTATTCCTTTTTTTTATTTTCGACACTATTCATTAAATAAATTTGACGCTACTACTTTTTTTGTTTGTTTGCGACACTACTCCGATTTTAATATTTGCAAAGCTATTCCTTTTTTTGTTTTCGACACTATTCATTAAATTCATTTGCGACATATAATATCCATTATACTGCTATTCGACAATCAATAATGCGACAATTTGCGACACTATTCCTTTTTCACATTTTTGACAATCAAATTTGCGACAACCAAAATTTTGCGACACTATTCCGCCACACCAAATAAATCTATATTTTGAATATATTAAAGGGTGCTGTAGACGCCATATACGTCTTTTATGTATTCTTTTTCTCCTTTTTAAGATTTTCCTTTTAATACCAAGTTTTATGAATTTTGATAGGAATTGAAAAAGTTATGACATTTATAGTTAAGAAAAACTCTAAACTCATGAAATACGCAAACTTTACTGCGCTTGCATATAATAACCAATTATTTAGTCTGAACGTCCAGTGCCTGACCTTGAATATTTTCAACATCCAAATATCGTTGTTGCATACTCTCATCTGCCAAATAAACGGGTATCGGGGAGGCGAGGTTTGGGTTGACATTTAGTTTTTAGTTGTTCCCTCTCATCCCCAGCTTATCAGAGTCTCCCCATTTATTAATTTTGAAGAAATGAAACATAATTTTTTTGCTCTAGGAAATCATTTTTTTCATTCGTGTTAAATAAAAAGCGCATTTGAAAAGTTAATAATTTACATATTCAATGAAGTTATGGCAAATTAGTAAAACTTTATTTTTTTAAAAAAATTTCATCTGAAAATCTAATTTTTTTTTTGAATATTAATGTTCCCAGAAGACCTCGCGGTCTTATCGCAGAGCACCGCGGAAGAGCATTTTTCTAGGAAGTCGTCTCAAATTTCCTATGCCCAGACCATGAAAACAGACTACTTGATGAATTATATATTGCATTTAAAAAAGATTAATGTCCGCATTTTAAACTGACTGCCATGGTTTGAGGATTGAAAAAAATATCTCAGTTTTTAAATCTGATAAAAGTTGTTAAATTGTGTTGCATATCCATTACAATATATGCTTCGCACATAGTACCTCGGGTAGATTTTCTTTGATATATTTAGTTACATCTTTTTGAATCTTGTAAATAAACCTAATGTCATAATCAACATTTTCTGAAAGTTAACATAAAGATTTTTGTTAAAGAAATGTTTTGTAAAATAAATAGTTCTTTAAAATATATTACAATTGTAAACAATAAACATTTAGTTTCACTGATAAATTTAAATCCTGGACAGCAAATTGATAATTGATTTCAGCAAACATTAATATTAAGTTTCTGGCATTATTCTTGTTATTATTAAGTTTCTGGCATTATTCTTGTTATTATTAAGTTTCTGGCATTATTCTTGTTATTAAGTTTCTGGCATTATTCTTGTTTTTATTAAGTTTTCCTGGCATTATTCTTGTTATTATTAAGCTTCTGGCATTATTCTTGTTATTATTAAGCTTCTGGCATTATTCTTGTTATTATTAAGTTTTCCTGGCATTATTCTTGTTATTATTAAGTTTCTGGCATTATTCTTGTTATTATTAAGTTTCTGGCATTATTCTTGTTATTATTAAGTTTCTGGCATTATTCTTGTCATTATTAAGTTTCTAGCATTATTCTTGTTATTATTAAGTTTTCCTGGCTTTATTCTTGTTATTATTAAGCTTCTGGCATTATTCTTGTTATTATTAAGTTTTCCTGGCATTATTCTTGTTATTATTAAGCTTCTGGCATTATTCTTGTTATTATTAGGTTTCTGGCATTATTCTTGTTATTATTCAGTTTTCCTGGCATTATTCTTGTTATTATTAAGTTTCTGGCATTATTCTTGTTATTATTAAGTTTTCCTGGCATTATTCTTGTTATTATTAAGTTTCTGGCATTATTCTTGTTATTATTAAGTTTCTGGCATTATTCTTGTTATTATTAAGTTTCTGGCATTATTCTTGTTATTATTAAGTTTCTAGCATTATTCTTGTTATTATTAAGTTTTCCTGGCATTATTCTTGTTATTATTAAGCTTCTGGCATTATTCTTGTTATTATTAAGTTTTCCTGGCATTATTCTTGTTATTATTAAGCTTCTGGCATTATTCTTGTTATTATTAGGTTTCTGGCATTATTCTTGTTATTATTAAGTTTTCCTGGCATTATTCTTGTTATTATTAAGTTTCTGGGATTATTCTTGTTATTATTAAGTTTTCCTGGCATTATTCTTGTTATTATTAAGTTTCTGGCATTATTCTTGTTATTATTAAGTTTCTGGCATTATTCTTGTTATTATTAAGTTCTGGCATTATTCTTGAAAACTAATCATTTTGATCAAACCTCTAGTTTGACTGTTTTTGGTTTGATGAGGTTTTAAATTTTTTTTAATGGCAATATGAGAATCCATTTTAAAGGAGCTCATATCAAACTTGAAGTTTGAACAATATACTCAGATACTTTGTTTATATTATTGCTTGAAATATTTTATTGTTTGTTTCTGTCATTAATATAGCTTCTTCAATATTATATGCAAAACCATTTTTTTAACTCTGTCTATAGTGTCATTTTGCTGTGTTCTAGAACACTTTTTAATTTAACTGATGAAATTCCAAACAATTTTATAAAATTAATAAACTTCATCATTTTTTTTACTTTTTGTAACCACTTCTCTTGTGAAATAAAAGTTTTTTCTACTTTTTTAAAACATCAGCTGCAGAATTTCTAGAATGGCATTATTAAATATACATTTTTTATATGCAAAAGTTTTGCTAAGTCTAGGGAAATCTTTATTTTTTCATTAGATTTTGATTATTATTTTTTATTTTTTTGAACAAAATTAAATAAGTATTAAAAATGAAAACTGAAAGTTTAACAATATATCTTAAACCTGAATAAAATTTTTATAAAAGAAAAAAATTATAAAAAATTTATAAAAGAGTTCATATTTTTATTATATAATGTGTTATTGAGTTTTAACTTTATGTTTTTTATTGTTTTTTTTATTGCTAATACATGTTCTTAAATTTTCCAAATACTTTAAAATTGTGTTGCATATCCATTACAATATATGATTCACACATAGTTCTTAAATTTTCAAAATATTTTAAAACAAATCTGAAGTTTATTCTATAACTAATATAAAAAATTATGCATTTAAAATACAAAATAAAAATAATTCAAATGCAACATAACTATTTTCTAAGTTAGAAATAAAAGAAAATATTTTCAAAACTCAAAAATAGTTTTATTTATTGTGTTCTTCTAAATTGTTTTCTTTTTAAATAATTTTTAATTGTTATTTAATTTTTATGTAAAAAATGTGTGTGTGTGTGCAGGGAATGGGATGTTTGACGGTGGGTGGGATACATTTATACAAATTTACCTTTTTTTGTGTGGATTTTAGTTGAAAATATTAGGCCCATTTTAGCATGAAAAATCAAGATAATGTATGTCAAAATTGATTTTTTGTGTTGCAGATTTTCACTACAATTTTCAGCAGCATTATTGCTACATGTTTTTATCTAACATTTTCTTAGTTATCCTTTATTTAATATGAACCTCAAATGTTTTAAAATAAAAATAATTCTAAGATGTATGGAGACATAGCAAGATTTCATATGGAATGACCCTAACACAACTGTAATTAAATTTCTTTTTAAAATAGATATAAGTATATAACAAGACTTTAAATTGTAAAAGACTTTTGATATCATCTAAAACTTTAAGATGATAATTTAAAGTCTTGTTATATGTTAAATTAGGGGGTAGTAATTGTATTGAAAAAGACAATGTATTAAAAAAAGTTTTTTTTTTTTAATAAAATTACTACCCTAAACCCCAGAAGGACCTTTATAGTCATGGAGGCTACTATTTTTTTTTAAGTTTAAACCAAAATACAAAATATATTTTTTATTCTTTCTTATTTTTAGTTTTCATTCACAAAAAATTATATTTTCTATTGTTTTTTTTTTATATGTATGTGTGTGCGTGTGTGTGTGTGTGTGTGTGTGTGTGTGTGTGTGTGTGTGTGTGTGTGTGTGTGTGTGTGTGTGTGTGTGTGTGTGTGTGTGTATAAAATGCATTTATTTTAGATAATTTTTTAAAATTTCATTTTATAAAAATATGATTTTTTATTTTTCTAATTTTTTTTCTTTCTTTTTACTTTTATGGATTGTTGTATTAATTAGCAATTAGATACTAAATTATGAAAATTATGAAATAATCTACCAACATAGAAGTATAAAGCTAAGGTAATTATTTTTCTTAATAAAATTATAATAGTATGTGTATGTGTATCTGTGCAAAGAGATTTAATTTATTTTTTTTTTAATTTATTTTCTTTATTTCACTTTTTGCTAAAATTGTAACTATAACTTTTTTCATAAATTACTTATTTATTATTTTTCATTTTTCTCCAAGTTTTTAAAAACAACTTCTTGTATTAATTTATCTAGTGGTTTTGTCAGCTCAATCATTTTGAAAAGAATCTTTGCTCAGTCTTTGCAATGACCTGATCTTTTTATAGCAAACCAAAATGGAGCATATTCTTGAGCTATATACTCTGAAGAAGGATTTATCTCTCTAGTATATTTATACATAATAGGTAATGCAAGTGTTAACCATGGTTGGCACTTGCATTACTTATTATGTATAATATACTAGAATGGTTATGTATTGTATATAATATAATAAAAGGATCCTGTCCAGGTTTCATTGTTGCAAATTTTTTTGGGATTTGATCTGTACCTATACTAGTAAGTGACTAGTCTGGGGCCAGGGCTAGGGCCATTTTTTTCAAAATTCATATTATATTTTGTATATATATGCATATATAAACATCATTAAGATCAACATGATCATTATAATCATCATTACCATTGTCATCATTGTCATCATCATCATCATCATCATCATCATCATCATCATCATCATCATCATCATCATCATCATCATCATCATCATCATCATCATCATCAGCATCATTATCATCATCATTATCATCAAGTTTTAGCTTTTCCTAATTATGCTATTTTACTAAATCAATTTTATCATGTTTTGCATTCGGATTTTCTTCAATATTGGTTCTCACACATTCAATATTCTCAGCCGTATACGTGGTTTGAGGGTACCCTGAGTGAGGATCATCTTCAAAACTCTCTTTACCATCTTTAGAAAAAGTAACACACTTGGCAACAGAACTATATTTTGGAGCTTGGTCACCATGAACTAAAACTAATTCATCGGTTATGGCTTGAGCTGAAACTCCAAGTAGAGTATGGGTTTTAATATATGATCAATATTCAAGTTTTTTCCATTTTTAAATTTTTTCTTTCCAACATATATAATAAAATCTAAATAACTTTTTTAATAAGCATTCAAAATGTTTCAACATGTACTTAAGATGTTCATAATTAAACACAGTTTAAGACGATATATAAATATTTAATTATTTCCTGTCTTATTTTAACTTTATAGATGAAGCTCTACAAACTTCTCTAACGACTTAATTATAAATCTTTATTACATGAAACTAATTTTTTAGAATTTTTGCTTTTTGCAATAGATTTTACTTTTCTTTTATTTATTTGTAAAATTGATTGCATTATTTATTGCAAGTCCTTGCACTTTTATCTCAAGTGTACTAATTATCAAATGGCTTTTAAATTCTAATTATCACTAATACTAATTATCAAATGGTTTTTAAATTCAGTCCAATATTGACCTACTAGGTTAAACAAATTCTTGAAGTTCTGTATTTTCTTGGTACAGTAAATACAAAACAACAAACATTTCCAGCAGCTGGAGTTTTACTACTGCATTGGTGTTGCCAATATATATATATATATATATATATATATATATATATATATATATATATATATATATATATATATATATATATATATATATATATATATATATATATATATATATATATATATATATATATATATATATATATATATATATATATATATATATATATATATATACACAGAGCTGTGCTGTAACTTTTTGAGGCCCTTAAAAGTTTTAAAAAATTAAAAAAACTTTTTGGAGCTCTTAAAATCACTTAAAAACAATACAATAAAAATCATTATTAAGATGATCTAAATTCTGTTCTGTGTTTAATGTTAAAATCTAGAATTCGACTGATTCAAAATGTTTCTTTAAATATTCATGCTCATGTTATTCTTTTATGAGCATAATCAGAAAATCCACTTGAAGTTAAGCTTATTTTTATTGATGTAAACAAACAACAACAGAAACAGAAACGTTTTCCTGTCAAGTTAGATTATAAAAGCCAATTTCTTAATTCTTTTTCATTATTTTTTATTTGTCTGTAAAAAAAGTTTCACTGAAATATCTTTCTTGAGAATTTCTTTTATAATGGATATCTTTAATATTGCTAAATTGAGATTTACCATTTAAGTTGCATATTTCAATTAA
>NC_061168.1:4609189-4629189 GCF_022113875.1 Hydra vulgaris
CTGGAAAAAAGAAAAAAGCTTGCAAAAAACACTGTCTTCTTCTAGATTCAAAATAATTTCAAACTACTTCAACATCACATCACCTAGGCTAGTGGACTCGAGTTTGAACACACATCAGATTTTATTAAAAATCTTCTCCGGGTTAACGAAATACCGGAGGATAAAAAAAAAAAAAACTTGAACATTTATATTTTAAATAAAATTTAGAAATTAACTATATTGCTGACATTGGCTATGCTTTATTCTATAATATGCTATATTATCCTATGTGCCAAATTTATAATTCTATATATTAACTAAATAAAATGATAATCTTTTAAACACTATACACAGTACATATAAGCAATTTCAGTTTTTTAATTTTTTTATAAAAGTTATAAATAATAGAGCAAACAGTGTAAATTGTGAATAATACTGTATATTTACCAATCTGTAAAGATGATTGTTGATAAACCATGATTATTTATATAACTTCTGAATTATTTATATAACTTCTGAATGGCAGACTATCAAAAAAAAATCTTGAAAAAATTAAACATTGCCACCAAAGACTATGAACAATGTCAAAGATCCAATAGAAAAAATTTATGCGGAGCTTTAAATTTTAATTAACATAAACTTGTCCGGGCTGGTGGGACCTCTAAATATTGAGCAATTTTAATTCTTTTTTCCCACAGTGTGGGAAAAAAGAATTAAAATTGCTATCCACTAATAGAACACAACTATCCATAATAGAACACAATCTATCCACTAATAGAACACAACTATATACCAGACAACTCAAAAATCTAAAAAAAATATGGGGATGCACCCTAATATATATATAATTTAATTGCTTAAACACACTATATAGTACATTTTTTTATTACTTTTTTTTGTTGCAGGCTGATAAAAATCACTATATTATATTCTGCTTTCTTTGCAAAAAAAAAGTAAGTGGTCAAAACGAAATTTTAAAGCATTGTGAAACTAGTGTGCACAAAGCTAAATCTGTAAGTTCTTTTAAATTATTAAGGTTATTTGTATTATATTTTATATCATTAAATATTTTGTGAGTATATGTAAGTAATATATTGATTTATAAATAACTTTCAAAATCAAAGTGTAGAAAATTGAAATTATTAACATTATGTATGAGTTGCTTTTAGTTAAGCATACCTTTATATTATATATGAGAAAACATAAAAGAATAAAATTTGTTCAATCAAAGCTATTTTTCCAACTAAAAAAAGTGTAAAAAAAGAAGTAAAAATTTTTCACAAACATTTTGTAACTATTTTTCAGCAGTTGTCAAATCAATTGCCTTCAAACTGTTTCCAAAATTAAAACAAAAACGTTAATTCAGCTATATTTTCATTATATTCATTAAAAATCAATTGAAGCAAATTAAATCAAACAAATTTACTAAATGAACATTTGCTAAGTATTTTAAGAGAATGTGCATTAAACACTACAATATTATTATGTTTAAATTGTCTTTAAAGTATTTTGGCATTGTTAAGTGTAGTAAGTTTGGCATTGTGGCAAAAACTTGAAAACTATAAAAGTTATGTAACTTTTCAAAAATAATCAACTTCGTTCTTCTGAAAATCAACTTTGTTCTTCTGAAAATCAACTTTGTTCTTCTGAAAATTATAAACCTATATTTACACTCCCACCTTAATGACAAAGTTTTGTTAAACAATACAATAACTATACAAAGTTATATAATCCTCTTAAAAATTAAGCTCTTAAAAACTGTTTGCACTTATCTGGTAAACTTGAAGAACATCTATATAGTTTGGCTATAAAAAGGTTGCTCAATTTAATTAGCAAAAACATAGGTTTTAAATGAAATCTATAGAAAAAGAAACAATTACTTGGATTTAGTTTATAAATTCAACTCTAAAGCATTTGATAAGTGCAGTGCATTACTTGAGAAGTTATTATCTTATAGAATTTTAAACAAATTTAGTTTTATGGAAAACAAGCAAATTCGAGAGGAAAATCATCTATTTAACATAGTGTTGAGTATAGTTTATAAACTATTTTTAATTATAACAAGTACATACCATAAAATTGAACTTAAATAAATTGTCAAATTAGAAAATTGAGCAAAAGAAATTATTAGAGTACAACCAATTCTATCAACAACTGATATAGCCATATAGGCGCAAGTGTACATACATTGATGTAGAGTATAAATTTTTATGTAAAATTTTTTAAAGCTAAAATCTGAACAAAATTAAAGAGTTGCACCCTATATCACAAAGTTTGCAGAAATTTAGAACAATTGTTTAAGAGACAATTTAGAAATTACTAAATTTTTTTCATAAAACTCCTAACGTTTAGGATTCAGAGCGGCTTCCAGTTTGTTCCAGTAAATTTGATTTTGACTAAAAAATGAGGTGGGGGGTTCAAAATGTTTCCATTTACCATTACCCTTAGTAATGCTGAGGTGCTGAAGTTTGGTACCAAATGAGTTTAAAACCTGCTGAATCTAAGAATTATAATATATCCTACATAAATAGCGCTTGCTATATTGAAGATATATAACATGTTTGTCTGACAAATCTAGCTCATCTGGACTATTGTTTGTGGGCATAAAAAATTCACTAACTCAAATAGTGTTAACGTGTCCAATTTGTTTTTATTAGGACCACACTCATCCTCTGTAACCTTTAACATTTAAACCACACTCATCCTCTGTAACGACGACTCCTTAGATTGTTTTTGAATAGGGAATAATGTTTTTTATATGGATCAACTCATCATTTGATTTTGATTGATTAATTTGTGGAGTATCCAATTTGATTTAAGAGTATTGCTAACAATACAATTGATTCTAAAGTATTTAATTGAATATTAGGGATTCAATCGTAATATGTAATGTATGAGGGTTTTCTTTAATAACGATGTGCTCTATTTTCATACTCGTTCAATGTGGTCAACTTTTTTGTTTTTTAATAATATCATGATAAGATGGGATAATAATTTGTATTTTATCTCCACTTGAGCATTCAAACTCGAGCATTTCCACCTGATGTAGAGTTTAAAGTAGTTTTGAGGTGGACAAATTTTTTTATGTATTTTTTTAAATTGTACTGTTGACATAGCGATTTTTTTTTGTTAATAATTCTGTTTTTCATCAAACAAGTTTGCTTTTTTCATATATTCATTAATAAAATTTGATTATTTTTTAAAAAATTCTTCAGATGTTAGTGAAAATGTATAAAGTTGTAGTTGGTTCTATTATTTGAAGTCATTTTTGATCATTTCCATCAATATCAGATTTCTTGCTTGGGTATATGATTTTATCAAATTAGAATTACAATTTAAACACATTAATACAAAAAATTGTAATTATAATGTGCCTAATGAACAAAATACTTTTAAACAAAAACAATTCATTTGAAATAAAGTTATATTTATAAGGAACATATTGCTAGAACAAATCGCTATTAGTTCTAATAAAGATATTTTAAATTATATACTGATTGTTGTCAAAATAAATGTGTGGAAAATACTTTGTAGATATTAACTACAAATATTAATAGTGATTAATTATTATATTTTGTAAATATTAACTATTGATATAACTTTAAAAGATAATTTTATTTAGCTATTAGCAAATTTTAGATTTATTGAGCAATATTATATTACTAATTTCATTCAGATTAAAATTAGTAATATAAATGACATTTTTATGAAATTTTTTAAAATAAAATTAAAAAATATCAAAATTAATTTCAAGTTTGTTGAGTATATATTAAGCATAATTTTTTTAAAAACTATTTTTATTTGTAAAATTTATAAATAATGTGAATATTGAATGTGAATATTGAATGAGAATGTTGCATAAATGTAGTATTGTGTGATTATATGAATGTGAATATTGATTGTAAATATTGAAGATTGTGTGAATGTGAAGATTGTGTGAATGTAATGTGAATGTAAACATTCAGACAAACGCATACATTTGTCATTTTATTATTTTTTTTAAGGGATCCCAAACCTCTGAGACATGCAATCTACAGACTTGATAATTTATTCAAGCTTGTTTTTTTCCTAAGAATTTTAGTGCATGACATCATTGACTTTTTTCTTTGTTTACATAATCTTTTACACAAACAAAAAAAATCAATGATATCATGTACTGAAACTCTTAGAAATAAATTACACTTGAATAAATTATCAAGTCTGTAGTTTGCAGCACATATTATGCTAACTTTAAAAAAAAAAAAAAAAAAGTCAGCATAATATGCGCCAGCATATATTATGCTGACATTTTTATTTTTAATTTATTTTTGAAAATTTTCACAAAAATGTCATTCTTAACTGCGCTACAACTGCTCATGAGTATAAACCTGATCTACTCATGGAGATAATTGTATCACATAAATGAATCTCTATGTGACAAAAATGTGTGCAAAGTGGAACTGATCTAATTAAACTAATGATACACATGTGTTAAGTGAGACCTTAAAAGGTTTTATCATGTAATGGCAAGCAAAATAGTGGTTTAGAAATTTTTCTTCAACTGGATATCGAAGTAAGTTTATTTGCTGTGTCAATAAAATATAGCAAAAATGCTCAGAGACAAGTACAACACATTCACAATTTTGGTTAAAAAACATGAAAGTTCCAGTTTCAATCAAATGAGTTAATGAATACAGAAGGATAGTGATTTTAACATGACAGACAGAACATATGACATCAAGACAACTGATATGACATACCAAAAGCAATAAAAAAGACAAAATAAAGACAAATAATTCCATTATGATAATTGCTGCAGATATTACACATTTGTACATCAGAACTTAATGGGATAAACAGGCAAGAGAAAAGAGGAAAGACATTGGTCAACTGAGAAAAGGTTATGGAAGAATCCAGTAAGCATAAAAAGCATGCAGAAAAGTACAGTAAACACGAATGATATTCATGAAACTGAATCAGTAGACTGGGATCAAGGCTTCATTGCTGTACTGCCAATCATGCTAAAAAGACCATCTTTAATTTTGAGGAACGACCCTACCAGTCCAGGAGAAACGCTAGGATAAATGTCCAGTGTTTATATGACCACAAAATCAACTGCTGTGACATCACTGACATCATTGTAAAAACATCATTTTTATTTAAAAATAGACAATTAATTTAGATCAGTTATATATGTAATACTGAGAACGGATCATGCTATCTGTAATGTATTTTACAGAGTAGAGAATTAGAAACTGCTAAAAATCTCAACTGGACAGAAAGCATTCTTGTCTCCATCAACTCCAGCACACACTTTGAAACAAATTGCAATAGCCAAATTACTATTGCCAAATCATGCTAATCTTTCCGTATCCTTATACATAAAATACAAAATCTAGATGGATCTTCAAAATATTGATTAATGTGGATTCAAAAGTTTTGTTTATAATAGTCAAATTGCTGAAATAGTGAAAGAGTTTATAGCCAAGAGGCAATCAATCCAAGAATTTTTAGACATTTTTAGACAAAAATACCTGAACAAACTTGTTCTAGTCAATGAAATTACTAAGATAAGTAAATAATAGGTTATTGAATGTTTTTAAATACAAAATATCACAACTGATAGAAGCTAGAAACAATGCTGTGGTACAGGAAGCTTGTTATCTTGACTGATATTTTATATACATTGATTTACCAATTTAGAGTTTTTTTTCTTCCTGGTATAGACCTATAGATCTAGATTGTGAGATTAATGAGATATGGAAGGACTCTGATCCTCAAAGTCAAAGTATAGACAGTAAAGTTGCGCATGTACAGTGGCCTAATCTCAGATGCGAGTTTAAGTTTGCAAAATAGGATAATCAAATAAAAGTATGGTCGAACTTCTTTAATACAAATCATTTCTAGATAGAGTACTGTGACAATTACCTGTTGAATTTCATGATATTAGATTTGTAATATGTAGTGTACATATAGTAATATCTAATGAATATATCCAATGAATGATATGAAAGCCATAGTTGTGACTTTAGTACAAAAAAGACAACATTTGTTAAAAAAAAAGTTACAAAAAAAGCTCATTGTTTGCTTCTTGTTTTTCAGTTATTATTTAACAAACTTGAAGTTGATCCTAAAGATCTCTGAAGACACAAGTTGGGAAAGTGCCAAGTTTTAGCAAATTGGTGAATTAGGGTGCAACCCTTTTTTTTATTTGAAACATTTAGGATAAAAATATAATGTTATTTGTTGGGGTTTAATTGGTTTGTTTTATAGGAACAACTTAAAAAAAAATGTAAGGAACACTTTGAAGCTATGAATAATAATTATGAAATTCAATTAAACAATTTATTGGAGCAACAACTGTTGACAACAGAACGCTTGACAAAAAAAGATCTATGTTTGAGAAATGAAATATGTAAACAGTTTGAAGAATGCTTAAAAAAAATGATTGCTCCGGGTAAACTTTGAGATTTTTATATGATTAAAAATTTTATTTTAAATTTTATAGTTTCAATTTTTTTTAACTTTTTGACTGTTTTCCGTGTTTTTTTTATTTTTTTATTTCAAGACCTACATTGTCAACTGCATGGTTCTTCATTAACATTGCTTGGGTTTAAAGATTCAAATGTTGATATTATTATCAAATTTGATATGCAGGTAGGTTCTGTATGTTTTCAGTTGCTAAGTAACAACAGTAATAACTTTTACTTTATTTTTTCAGTTGTATTATTGTTATATATATATTTTTTAATTAAAGCTAACCTTTTTTAGTGACAAGTGATTTTTTCTAAGTTTTTATTTAGATTATAAATATACTGATTTTTTTTTAGAAAATTATAGAGTTTAATCCATTAATGTCTGACTCTCTATGTTTTTATTCTCTGGTAGCGGAAGTGATTCAAAAGCAAACGTGTAAGCTTTTTTTTTTTTTAAGATTCCATAAAGTTTTGAATGTTTAATAATAATAATTTTTTTTTGAATATTTTTTTTTATTTAGGCTTTTATTCAGATCTTGAGAACAATCTTGATATGAAAAATGCTAATATTAAATTTAAAGATATAAAAAGGCAAAAAGATTCTAAAGTTTATTTCTGTTAATTTTTGTGTTGTTTCGTTATCAGTTAAATACACTTAAATTTCATACATTTAATATTTAACTATTTTTACTATTAATTTTTATCTTTTTAGCTAAATTTTGATCCTTTTGAATTTTTACCCTAAATTTCTTTTACTACAATTTCTATCTTTTTATTCAAAAAATACATACCCATACACCCAGTTTAAATTTGTAAAGATTTCTTTAAAATAGTTAAGCATTAAGCTTAATGTTTTTTTAAAAAAAAATTTTTTTTTTAATTAAAATTTTTTTTTTTAATTTTGTTTGTACATTAACATATTTCCAATTTTTTTTTTAATTGTTGTTGCAACCCTTTTTTTAAATCTAAACAATGAACTTTTATAAACAATGAGTTATATCCATGTTCCTGGAACTACTGGAATGCAATGGTGGTCTAATTTGTAACTGCTTTCCTAAAAACTTAATCTAAAATTTTTTTTTTTTTTTTAAATTTTCAATTAAAATCTAGAGATTTTATTATTAAGAAAAAATGTGGAAAAAAATACTCTGAAAAGTTAAACAAGTCTGCTGCATAAATAAACAGAATGAGCAAGGTGAGACATGAGACAAAGTACATCCATGTTTATCTATCATTCATGGTCATTCAGAGACTTTAGATTGTTTTGAACCTTAAATCTTTTGATTGTAAGTTAATTGTTTTGCCACTATTGCGTTCAAAATGGAATTGCTAAATTTAAATTTTAAGTTGTATAATTGTAGAAAAGTATAGTTTTTGCCCTAAATACAGATTCTGATTTGTTTTGATTTTAATTATTTTGAATAAATAAAAACTATAATATATATATATATATATATATATATATATATATATATATATATATATATATATATATATATATATATATATATATATATATATATATATATATATATGTACATATATATATATATATATATATATATATATATATATATATATATATATATATATATATATATATATATATATATATATATACATGTGCGCCGACTTTTGTGCGCCGCAGACCAGGAGAACAACACAAACCAAAAGGCATAGTAAACACTGTAAAGCACCCAGCATCTATAATGGTTTGGTCATGTAATTCGAGCAGGGATACCGGTCATCTTTACATTGTAGAAGGGAAAATGAAACAAGATCAGTACAAGACTGTCCTACAGACTTTGCTGGTTCCAGATACGAGAGTGGTTTCCAAATGGTGAAAAAATAATTTTTATGCAAGATGGTGCTCCATGCCATACTGCAAAATCCATAAAGACATTGCTTGCTAATGAGAGTATCCAGCTTCTTTATTGGCCTTTCTCCAGATATGAAACCTATTGAAAATCTATGGGAGCTTGTCAAACGCAAAGTGTTGACATAATAACAAGTAAACAAAAGCTCACAGAACGGCTGATTGAAGTATGGTGTTGAGATCCAGATGTTAAAGCATTAACTTCTTAGTGCATAAATAGTATGCTAAGGCATATCAAAGCTCTTTTAAAGTTGAAAAAACTCACCACAAAGTACTAAGTTTTATAACATGCTTTGTATATGTCAATATAAAGATTATGTAAAAAAAAATTAGGTTGTGATTGCTTCTAGTTCATTTTTTTTAAACAAAAAAGACGAAAAGTTAAAAATTGAATTTGAGTCTAATAATTTGAGTAGGTACTGTATATATATACAGTCTTGGCCAAAATGGATAGAACACTAGCGAAAAAATTTATATTTTGTGTTTTTATTTATATATCATAATCTAGCGATTACAGATTAATTATTTTTACAGATTAACTTTGTTTAATTACTTTATTATTGATTATTTGTTATAAATTGTGTTTGTTTTATTTTTAGATAATAAAACTGATATAATAGACTTGAAGTAATGATAATCTATTATTACCATAATAATAGTTGGTCACCGATTGGTTCCCAAAATTCATGCACAAATTTCTGTTTTGGCGCATAAGGGTTACTCTACCCGTGCTATTGGACTTAGACTTGGACTTCTTTGCAGTGCTGTTTGCGGATCAATTGCAATGCAAGCAAAAAGTGGCACTTATTCCTACCCCAAACCCAGTGGACACAAGCGATGCACAATAGCTCGGCTTGATAATGCTATTATTTGTGCTGTCAAGAAATCTCCAAGAAAGTCTTCATTAACAACACAGTCTGCTATGACCCTAGAACACAAACCAAGTACAAGAAGAATTTGCAGACGTTTAGTACAAGTTAAACTGAATTCCTACAGACCAGAAAAGAAGCCAGTGCTCTCTGCTAAAAACATCCGGGACAGGTTATCGTTTTGTAATAAGTATAAACATTGGACGGTGGACCAGAGGAAGTCTGTAATGTTTGGTGATGAATCCGCAGTATGTCAGTTTTATGCTTTAACCAGACACATCAGATGCCCACCCGGAGAATGCTAAAATAAGCGGTTTGTGGTTCCAACAGTCAAAAATGCACCAAAGATCATGATATGGGATGCAATCAGTGCTAATGGCAGAAGTAGTTTATGGTTCATGCCACAAGAAACCACAATTAATGCTATGGTATACCTTAGCATCCTAAAGAATAAATTGCCTATTTTCATGCCTATACATCAATGCAACTATTTCCAACATGATGGCGCACCCTGCCATCAAGCAGCAACCGTCAAGGCTTGGCTACAACAACAGGGAACCAACAATCTTGGGCCGTGGCCTGGCAACTCACCAGACCTCAACCCCATATAGAACTGTTAGGTTATTTTGAAGGCAAAGGTGGCTGCTAAAAATCCTACATATATATATATACACACATATATACAAATAATTTTAAATGTACTCAATAAAATAGAGTGCTCAATGTTCTTAAAAAAACAGAGCAATAATAAATTAATGCAAAATCACTTATCAAATTTCTTTCATTTTGCATTGTGTTTTATCTATAAAAATTCATCAAAAATATATATAATTGTATATATATTTAATATGTTATAATAAAATATATAATATTGTATAATAATAATAATATATATATATATATATATATATATATATATATATATATATATATATATATATATATATATATATACACATATATACAAATAATTTTAAATGTACTCAATAAAATAGAGTGCTCAATGTTCTTAAAAAAAGAGAGCAATAATAAATTAATGCAAAATCACTTATCAAATTTCTTTCATTTTGCATTGTGTTTTATCTATAAAAATTCATCAAAAATATATATACTTGTATATAAATAAAATGTTATAATAAAATATATAATATTGTATAATAATATATATACATATATATATATATATATATATATATATATATATATATATATATATATATATATATATATATATATATATATATATATATATATATATATATATATATATATATATAATTGCATTATTATATATAGTATTATAGTATTAAACTATAATTTTTTTAAACAATAATTTTCATTTACTAAACATTATTTATTTACTAGTCAAGAAGTAATATTGTGGTAGCAGAGCTAATTGAGATGAGTTTGTGCCAATGTACTACTCATACGCTGAGTAGGCAGAGCCAGAATTTAAATCTGCTGCTACGACCAATAATTGTTCCAAACTTTTAGCAGCGCTCCATATTATATATCATTATAATATAAAGTGTTATATAACATTATAATAAAATATATAATTCTAAAATAATAGAACCAGTTATAATTATAATAATAAAAAATAATTTTGAAGAATGTTTTGTTTTTTTTGTTTACTAGTTTTGAATTATAAATCATATTTTATTTAGTGGACTTTCATGCTGCATAGCTCTTGTTTACAGTAAGGTAACTAAATTTGTATTGCTTTTCTTTAAATCTTCGCTATTTTTAACAATATTGCAGTCATCCAAATCAATTATATAATAATAAAAAAACTTAAAAATAAATAATCTAATAAAAAATGTAATAAATAATCTCTATATAATAAACTTAATAGTGTTAGTAGTAGTTATGCCCATTCGTGCATTTTGACACAAAGTTGACGGTACCCATTAAAAAAAAAGAGCAGAAATTAAGTTATCAAAGTTCCATTTATGTAATGTTAAGTAGGGTAGACCTGCCCCCCCCCCCTAATTTTTTTTGATGTGCAACTTTTTAGCTTTTTATGTTTTGTTTTATTTTTTGATGGAAAAAGGTTGACAAGACCCTAGACTACCCATAAATAACATTATTAAATGTTCATACTCGTTTTTTAATACATTTTAAATTGCTTTTGTTAGGTTATATCTGATGAGCTAACATGCTAGTTATTAGGGTAAGTTGGCCTAGAGATATAAAACAGGGCAAACTTAATTTGATGTATTAAAATTGTTTAAATGGTCCCACACCTCTAATTATGATCCAATAAATATAATTTTTTTTGGAAAAAAGTTTGAATTACTACCAACCATTGTCTAGATTCAAACTTCATCCTATACCTAGATTCCCAGCTCACTAAAGGGCATAGTCTTTGAATAAAATCAATTTGGCCAACCTGGTCTACCCCGAAAATATCTGTAAGTGTAAATGTCAGTAGATTGTATAATATAATCTTGTATAACATATGTATAATAACTATCAATTAAGAAAATATCTGATAACTTTTAAAAAATCTTCTTACAGTTTAAAGTCTTTTTTGCTTAAACTCTTTTGTTTTGTATTAAAAATGAGGATAGCGCACTAAACCACTGAGCTACTGAAGATCACATCAAAAAACAAATTTTTTATACTGGTTATAATTAATCAACACTTTTCAAGTGGATACTCTTAATAAGCCAATTGCATAGCAACATTGCAAACCAATTTTTTTAAAAAGTATTTGAAAACCACAATATTTTCTCAAAAAAAAAAAAAAAAATGCAAGTATAAAAGTTATTTAAATAACTTAAATTTACTCGGCCAAACTCTCTAGTAAAAAAAAATATACCATGATCAACCAATTGTCGATAATTTAAATTTTCTTGAAATCAAGTAGCATAAGTACAACACTTATGCTTCTTGATTTCTAACTTCTAAGCTAATATCTATTTCTTAAACTTCTAGCTAGAACTATTTGATACGGTTGGACTAGCCTAATACTGTATTAGGTTAGCCCTACTGAATCAAATAGTTCTAGCTAGAAACTTGTTGACTTTATCAATTTAATAATAATTAAACTCTAGATTGTGTTTGCTGTCACAATTTGCCCTTCAGGGTTTACTTTAAGGTATAGCCATACAAAGTCCTGTACTATTATATGGTGGCATTCTATTGCAAGCAGTTCAATTAGATCAGTCTATTTTAAAACTTCCATTTATATGGATAATCTATATGGATAATCTATATGAAGCAAACTTATGTAGAAGATCAGCATGACAAATTTTTTTGAAAGCTTTTGATGTGTCAAGAGCAATAGCCGTAGCCTTGCCACCTCAATCTAATGCATAATAAAATCTTTCAGTCACAGCAGTTAGCAAGTCAGCCTTAGATGATCGAAAACTGTATTGATTGTCTGACGGTAAGTTTATTGATTCAAGATGGGATGTTAGAAATTTGTTGATCAAAGACTCAAAGACATTGGCAATAAAAGATAAAAGACTGATTAGACGATAGTTGTTGTGGTCAGAATGTTCTTCAGAGTTTTTAGAAATCGGAACCACAGATTCAATTTTCCAACAGGCAGGAAAACAAGATTCAGTCAAACACTTGTTAAATAGTTTAGAGAAAATTGAAGAGAATTCTGGAGGACACTTGCAAGTCTATGTCTGGACCACAAGCCATAGAAAAGTTTAACTGACTTATGACTTTAGAAATGGAAGCTGGAGTGATTTAAATGCCTAACAATGGGTTAAACTATTTAGTTGGAATGGAAGGAAGAGTATTGCAATAAGACTCAAGAGTAATATTGGAGGAAAGCCTCTTTGCAAATAGTTTAGCCTTATTCTTGGGTATGGTAATAATATCAGTCCCATGAATGAGTGATAGAATGTTAGACCTTCTTTTGTTAATGATGCTGTTAAAATTTCTTGAACTTTTTACAAAAATGTAAATAAAATGTGTTGATCTTAGTTTGCTTGAAAACCAAGAAGTAGAATGATGTTTAAATTATCATCAAAGCAAAGGAATAAAAGCTTACATTCCTGCCCGGATCAAGGATGTCATGTACAAGGTGCATTTATCAGCAGAGAGAGAAAAGCCCTAGAGAAGAAGAATAAGATGAAATTAGTTTCACATAGAGCAAGCAAGTGAATTTTGCAAGAGGCAAGATTCAACTGACGAAAGGATACTTTAAAGACCACAAATATTTGTGAAAGATTTGTCGAAGCATTTCGGTGGTGGGGATGGTTTTTGATGTTTATTATTTTGGGTTACTTTGGGCACGATTTAAGTTTAAAAATAACTTTTCTCATTTATAGATAGAGTATGCCATACCAACTAATGAGCTATGCAGTTGTCTCCTGTTAATTAACCCAAAGTTCTAACTTAGAGCTCCTAATGTGGCCTTGACAATGCATGACAAAACCATTAACAGGGAAACTATCCATGTGCAATATGGCATTGTTAATACTTAGGTTGTTTACAGCTGTATTTAAAAAACTAACTTGTATAGCTGCTGACAAAACTAATTTTAATCTTGGGTTTTTAAAGCATACTTTGACTTGCAAGCTAGAATCTGTGGAAGAGTCTCTGTACAATGTAAATAAGACTGTGCCTTAAGTCAGCAATTACTGCCTGGTCACCTCATCATCAAGGAAAACATTGACATGTCAGAGAAAATACAACAACAAACAACTAAATTTCTGCATCTTATAAAATCCATCAGCTGTAAGATAAGATGCAGTTTTGATTTAACTATCTCCTTGTGACAGGTGCATTGGTAGCAATCTCATTTAAAAGTTAAAAACTTGAAAATGATGTTGTTTAATTGACATATTATTGCATTAAGCATTTAAGCTAGGGACACTAACAATGTTTTCTTAGTAAAATAGACAATAATTGTCTAACCTATTATAACTTTATTAATGAATTTTGTAATATAGGAACAACTTGATAATGTTGTCTTTTAATCTCAATACATTCAAATTAAAAGACCATACAGAGAGAACAGACCTTGTGATAAAATGTTGGAAATAAAGCAATTGGCCTACCCAAAAAGAAATATGCGATAAGCGATTGTTTTTGTTTGATAATATTTAAATAACTCTATACATATTTGTATACTGTATTTTAATGTAATAATCAACATTTACTTTAACTGTATTTTAATGAGGTTGTTAAAATTTTGAAAACAGCACATTGTTGTGCAAATTGCAATTTGTAATTTATATATACATAAAATAAGGTCATTCTTAATATATTTATAAAAATATTTATAAATTTTCAGATAAAATAAGAAAAGTAAAGTTTGAGTTTTTACAAAACAATTTTTTAAATAATATCTAATTAATAACTTTTTTATCGAAATATTGAAATAATCTAAATATTCAGCTGCAGAAGAAAAACTAGTTTATTATTTTAATATGGTGTAGATAAAGAAAATTTAAAAAAACTTTATAAATATTATTCTAAACAAAATAATTTAGCAAGCATGTGAATATTTATTTGACAATGCTAGTTTTATAAGTTACATTTTTTCAGGAAATACAGCAACAACTGGTAATATTTTTTTCATAAAAAATAAGATGTCAAAATAAGTGTTATATATTATATATAAATTTGCACAATTTTAGATGAACTACATAATTAGTTGTTTTTTTTAATTCATTTCTTATCCATTATTTTTGATTTAGCATATTTGTGTAAAATTGTATGTAAAAAAATAATTTAAAAATATTTTTAATGTTATTATATATCTGATTTTTAGTGTTATCAAACATCTGATTTAATAATCAAGTACACCAATGTTGATGAGAGATGCGCTAAACTGGCTATGTTAATAAGAATGTGGAGCAAGGCAAGTTTCAATGTTTATAAAATTAAATCCAATATTTTCATAATTTTAGGAGTTCTTGATAAAAAAATTATAAACTAAAGTTATAAAACTTAAGAAATTTATATTAGGCTTGTGGTCTGGACAATGCTGATAATGGAGGATTATCACCATACTGTTTTGTATTAATGGTAATTAATTATCTTCAACATACCGAGCCACCTGTCCTTCCTATAATAAAAGTAAGTTTTTTGTTAGTAGGAGTATTTTTATTAGCTTTTTATTTGTATTTTTTATTATTTTTTATTTATTAAAATTTATTATTTATATTTATTTAAAATCTTTTTAAAGGTTACTGGTTGCGAATATGAAGTTGATAAGTTAGTTGACCAGGAAAATGAAGACATGTACTCAATACCTTATAATGAAGTTTGTGAAATATTATTTTTATTAAAACTTAATTTGCTTCTTTACATGAGATAGTTGTATATTGTAACAACTAGTAACAACTAGTTTTTTTTCTAAGTTTTTAAATTGTAGATTGATAATTCTTTTTTATAAACATTAAAAAAAATTCTGTGGGTGTAGAATTTTTGTAAACAATACATAAAAAACAACTTTTTTGCTGTTTTAGAATTTTGTAAAACAGCTTTTAATAACTGTTTTACTTTTTTTTTTAATTTAAAAGTGAATTTGTTATTACAATCAAGTATAATTTGGCATTGAGCTAACATCCAGACACAAGGCAAGCTCATGAAATTTTTATATTTACTCTTTTGTGAAATAAAGATGCTCTACTAAAGATAGCAAATGATAAATTTAGTGATATGATATTTATATTATAACTATATTAGCTTGTTTATAAGACAATCTCATATTGCAATATCAGCATTTATTTTATCAACAATGTATACAGTTGTTTATAACAAATTTAGTATTTTTTCTTCAAGTTTGTAATTTTCAGATTATTAACTGAAGAATGAAGTATGCTAGAGTTGAGGAAAATTAGTTTTTCAAAATTTAAATTAAATAAAATAAATTAAAAAAAAAATAAAATAAAAAAGCATTGTATTTAAAAAAGTTAGCTTAGAACAGACAAAGAATATAAACAACATTTAGAATAATCTTTCAAATCTTTATAAAATACTGACGAACAAAAATATAATTAATTTAAACTAAAGTCTACTTTCAACATAAAAATTGTTTATGTTGATATTAAAGATGAATATGCTGTTAAAAATGACTTTTGACAGAATTCAAGAACTTCACTTAAAAATGAATTGGGCTAGAAAATGGTGTTTTTGTATCTGCAAATTATATAATTGACTTGATAACAATAGTTTAATAATAAGTTTTGCTAATATAAAATATTTTTAAATTTAAAAATAAGGCATTTAGCATATTGTTTATCTATGATCAGGTAAATATAATCATGGTCAAACATACAAGTAAAAACCTACAAGTGGATATAAAATTGTATCAATGCTTACAATTCCTACTTTGAAAATAAAATTTTACATTTAGCACTAAACTTAATAGAAATAAAAATCATAAAGTTTATAATTAGGTAGAGATAATCATTGCTAAAGTCGTGGTCATATATAACTATTTTATAAACTATAACTCATGATTATTATTAATAACAATTTTTAATTTTACCATAGGTTCAATGTTGGAAAAGTAAGAACACTGCTTCTATTGCTGTTTTGTTTATTGGTTTTCTACAGTGAGTTATTTAATTATATTATTTAAAAATGAATGTTTTTAAATTTTTGAAAAAATTTGTATTTTCTTCAGCATTTTTTTGGAAATGTTTTGTTTGCTGAAAACTAAATGTCATACATTAAAAAGCCAAGTTTACGAAAATCTGCTTTGAAAATGATTATTTAATTTAATTTACTTTAATGTACTTCATAATGAAGAAAGATAAAAATTTAAAAGTTAAAAATTAAAATGTAGACAATATTTAAAATATATCTTTAAAAATATATAACTTTGACATGTTTAAAAATGCATTTAAAAAACCTATTCCCTATAATTTATATTCAAATAAACAAAAATAAAAATTTAAAATATAAAACTTCTTATTATAGATTAAACTCTCTCAACAATAAATAAACAATAATAAATAACTTTTGTGAATTTTGTTTATTATATATATAAAAAAAGAAATTTTTAATTAAAAGCTTAGAAACTAAATGTTAAAAGTTTTGATGATTTTAACTTGAGATTAGTTTTATTTTATTTTTTATTAAAATAATTTTTTTATTTTGTAGTTTTTTTTTAAATTTTGGTTATTAAGATTATTATTTTTTTTTTCAAATGAAAGTTTTCTTTTTCCTCTTTCCTTTATCTTTTTTTTTTTGATTTCTCTTGGTGCATTGTTTTGTTCAGTTTTTATTTATTTTATTTTTCTCATTGCTACCATTTTCGTTTTTGTTTTCTCTTGGTCAAATTCTCTTAAAATGTTGAAAAATTTTAAAATGACTTCTAGATTAATGTTTTTTTTTTTTTTTTAATCGCTTTTGAACAAATGTTAATAACAGCCATTGGTTAAGTATATAAAGAATTCTATTTTAAGTACGGTAGGATACAGTAAATTTGAATTTAATAATAAATTTCTACTATTCTCCTAAACACTCTAGAGCATTTAAGAAGCTTCCAGAAAATTCGAGAAACTCTCAGAATTTTCCAGAACATTCTTGAATGTTACAAAAGTAGCTGTGCATGTATAAAAGCACAGGTGTCTAAAATCAAGGTTCCAATTCGTGTTATTGAAGACTGAAATATAACAATTCGTAGTTAAAGAGAAGTTATTTATTTGATATAGCATCAAGAAATTGTTTGCATTCAGACATTTCATAATGACAAGAGCAAAAAAGTATTTCGTGGAAGCAAGCTGTATAATGTGCGAGGCATACAAGACATACTTTAATATGTTGGTTGGGGATAAAGACAAATCTTGTGCACTGCATTTTACATGTGAATATTGCAAGAAAAAACTTGAAGTTATTGTGAAAAGTTGCTTCTCGCTTAGTTTTAATTTATTTTCATAAAATTTCAATGCTTTAGATCTAGTTCATTTCAAGAAGTTGTAAATTACAAAGTTTTGTCATAAGTCGTGTAGGTATACATGTTCTTTAAATCTCGAAACTGTTCTATGTTTAAATTTCCTGTCCTCAAGTTTTTATAATTCTTGTGTATTATTATGTACTATGTTATAGGTTAGTACAAAGGAGAGAAGCAAGCCATGAAGTTTGCTATCATCTGAATATGGCAAGAGTTGCATGGTAAACCCTAAAAATCATTGCACCAGCAAAAATGCTTTCAGATTGCTTATCTGGATATACCTTCTTCCATCGCCCCAGTACTACACAGCCCCAATCTGCCTGTTTCAACTCCTCCTAGGCAGCATTGACCATCTTCAGGAGACAGCAGCAAGACAGATACTGAAGATATGGACTAGGATTCTGCAGATGAAATCGAATACTGAGCTTCTGAAATCCAGACTCAAACGTTAGAACTTGGTTAATAATATTGTTCAAGTCATGGATCAGATAAAATGGCATCAAATATTCTCCAATTTTTTTAGTCAGCATGATGGGCTGAGTTTCTGCAACGATGTTGCTGGTCTATTCCAGGCTATAGATATTGCATGTAATCCTATTGAATGGGGTCTATTCATAGCCAATTCATGCTGGAGCCTCAAAGCCGTGTTACTTCACAATGGAAACAACCCTCTAACCATCTCTCCTGATTGTCCACTCTATGTATCTCAAGAAGACTACACCAGTGTAAAATGTTGCTGAGTGCTTTAAAGTATGAAGACTATGAATGGGAGGTCATCGGTAACTTCAAAATGGTATCATTCAAGAAAGTTAAACGAATTTTTTTGTTTCCTCTGTCTCTGGGACAGCCCTGATACTAAGGTGCATTATTGCACAAAGGACTGGTCACAACAGACCTAGTTTTCTGTTTGGGAAGAGCAATGAGAAGTGGGAGTTGCTGATATGCCTCCACTGCACATCAAGTTAAGCCTCATTAAACAATTTGTCACTGTTCTTGACAAGGAGTCAGCAGCATTTCAATACCTCTAAGATCTTTTTCCAAAGCTGTCCAAGGCTAAGGTCAGAGCTGGTATATTAATCAGACTACAGATTAATAAGATCATTGAATCAGAGGATTTTGCAAAGCTGTTAAACTGGATGGAGAGAGCAGCTTGGAACAGTTTTGTTGCAGTTGTTTAGGGCTTCCTAGGTAATCACAAAGCTGAAAACTATGTGGAGTTGGTACAGACTTTCATAAAGAATTATGCCAAAATGGGATGCAAAGTGTCTTTAAAAGTCCATATCCTTGATTCGTGTCTTGACAAGGTCAAGGAGAACATGGGGGCTTACTTCAAAGGGCAAGGCAAGCGCTTTCATCAAGATATATTGGATATTATCAAGGATAGTATAACAAAAACATGATGGGGATTACATACAAAAACATGATGGGGGCTACTTTAAAAAAGTGATTCACAGTACAGTCGTAAATCTAGAATATCTAAACATTTCTGAACCTTTTTCAGTGGTTTCCGACTGTGTTTGTTTATTCCTTGTGCAATTTTTGTTTTAACCTGATCATAATGACGAAGATGAAAAAAAATTGTTTTGATTTCACAAAAAAGCAAGTTTTCTTCGTTTTTCACATACTTTAGACATGAGTAGTTGAAATATAACACTTAGAAGCCAGGAACAAAACATGTATTACATAGTGTAATCATACATTTGTTGTAATTTTTTTTTTGTAAATATGATTATAATTGAGCGCTAAATTATTTAATTTATAAATAATTATTATTTAATTTATAAATAAGTTATTTTATATTCTATATATATATATATATATATATATATATATATATATATATATATATATATATATATATATATATATATATATATATATATATATATATATATATATATATATATATATATATATAAGCGCTCGAAATAACGGGCAATCAACGA
>NC_061168.1:4631689-4646689 GCF_022113875.1 Hydra vulgaris
GGTTCTTTAACAACATCCTCAGAGCTAGACTAGACATAACATAGAACACATCTCCATAGACATAAGGATATTACTATCTATTCAGCTCATGACTTTCTAAGTGATCTGATGTTACAATGTTTTAATAAAATATGGGTTGGATTAATTAATGGGTCAATGGATTAATTAATTTTCTATTATGATTAAAATCTCAAGTAGAACTTAGTTATTCAATTTCAAATTTTAGAAGTAAAGAAAAATGTAAAGAGCAATAATTTTTGTTTTACCAAAATTTTAAAGCAATGTTTTGTCATCAATATAGGTTATAGTAAGTTGCAACTTTTAGGTGCTAATATAACCTCCTTCTATCCTCCTTATTATTAAATTATTGACAAGATTATTAAGTAAAGAAAAGTTTAAAGAGCAATTTTTTCAAACAAAAATTTTCTAGCAATATTTTGTCACCAAGTTTTAGTAAGTTGCAAGATCATAACCTTTAGGTGCTGATCCTTCTGTATTATCTTTTATTATTGTTACAGTTAATAATATTAATATTATTATTATTATCATAGTGTTATAATAGTATGTTAAGGTTAAGTTTGTTGCAAGTGAATGGCTGACACAAATGATATTTACTTTTCTTGTTTTTGTAATAATTACCGTCTAAGTCTGCCAAAATGCTTTTATTTATCAAATTTCAGATAATTTTTTATTTAAAATTTTCAATTGTAAACATAGAGTGGTAATTCAACATAAGATCTTTTTATCTATGATGGTTTTATATACCTTGTGCCCTAGTTACTTTCACCTTTTGTCCTAAATACTTTATATAAAACAACCACTAAATACTTCATACTCAAGATACTTTAAAGTTCTTCATACCCAAAATACTGTTTAAATATTTTTTGCCTAAAATGCATTTAAACGCCTTGTACCCTCTTTTACATATTATTACTTTATAAAAGATTTATCTTTGGAGGAATTTCTCTAATTATCTAAGGCTTCCTATTTTTTTTTTTTTTTTTTCATGTTTTTTTTATTTTTTATTTTAACTAATTTATACCTATAGCTATTAAGTCAGAATTTATAAAAAGAATAAAACAATTTTAAATATTTTTTCTAATATTTCATAAATTTTTTCATTAACATCTTCTTGTAGATTCAATTTATTTTCTTCTTAAAAAACTTCTTAATAAGTTTAAATGTTATATGATGTAAGTTACAGTAATATAAAATAGTTTTAAAATACAGTTTTAAGTTGTAAGTCACTAGAAAACAAAAAATCAAACAGAAAAAAAAAAAAAGTTTAAAAAGTTGTTTGAGTCAGGAAAGTATGAAGATGGGAAGAAGAATTTTTAAGCATTGAAAAGGTGCTGGTAAAAAAGCTAAATGAATTAAGGTTTTTAGAGCATGATGAGACAGATAAAGTAAAAGATGCAACTTTGCTTAATGACGAGTCAAATGAGAATGACTATGTATAATTTGCTAAAAAAGAAAGAGATGCAACCTCATGACAATGGGAGAATGGCTCAAGGGAATTAGAGCAAGTACAACTGTGTTTACAATGCATTCGCAACTCATTTTTGAACCTTGTATAGAAGAGAAAGCATCATTAGAAGAACCAGCCCAAATATGACATTAATACTCTAAACAGGGACAAACAAGAGATTTCTTAAAGATAGAGAATGAAATCATAACTTTTCAAGCTTTTCAGTGGATTGTATGTATGGTTTCCATGATAGGTCAGTAGTGAATGATTATCCAAGAAGGTGTAAGGAATAGGTGTGAACTTTTACCAACTTTGAAATTTATTAGTAAATCAATAAAAAAAGTATATTTTATCAGTAAATATTGGTAAAATTAGTAAAAAAATAAAACAACCAAAATAAAACAAATCATAAAAAATCTGATAACTTGATTTATCTGATATTGATTTAATTGAAATATAATTGATAAAAAAATGAACTTTCAGGAAACAAAGGGTTTCTAAGGGTTACAAAAGATCTCAAATAAGTTTTCATTCATTCTGGATTGAATTTTTGTCACAAATAATTCAACAGCAGAACAGGTTTACCTAGGCTCAATACTTGTTAAAGAGATGCATTCTCCAGTGCATTGTTAAAGCCATTTCTTCTGAAATGGCTTTGAATTTATTGTTTGAACTGTCGTGCTTTCTTTTGCTTGAATGTTTAATTGCATCCTTGAGTTCATATTAAAGTGAAACTGGATGTTGAGTCAAGCACTTCTAGAATGAAATCTAAGTCATCTGGAATTGTTGGGAAAGGTCTAGACAGTTTAATTTTAGCAGCCTTTTGAAAAACAGACTTCAAAGCATTTTAAAAACTCAAATAAAGCGAAATTTTATAGAAATTTCAAAAATAATAATTTTTTGATATAAAAATTATTATTTTAGATTTATTGCATAATAACTATGGTTTTTTTAACTAAAAGTGAAAAAAGTGCATTTATTCTATGTTTTTTAATGACAATTTTTTTGAGCAATATGATTTTTATAAAACGATTATTATTATCGAATTTTTTATAAAATTTCGCTTCTGTATATATATATATATATATATATATATATATATATATATATATATATATATATATATATATATATATATATATATATATATATATGTATACATATATATATATATATATATATATATATATATATATATATATATATATATATATACATATATATATATATATATATATATATATATATATATATATATGTATGTATATATATATATATAATATATATATATATATATATATATATATATATATACATTTTAATGGCATCTTAATAGTATGATGAATTTTATATAAAAAAGTGAAAATACATAATTACAGCGACATACTATTTATTTAACTTATTAAAATTATTTTAATTTAAATGTGATATTTTGGCTCATAGTTGGAGCCATTTTCAAACATTATTAATTTTTTTATTGAATGATTAACGAATAACAAAAAAGCTCATTTTATAAATAACTTACATTTATTTTATTATTTTTTTGACTTGAATTTTTTTTTCAAGAAAAGAGTCGCAAATTCCATTTTTTCAAAATGAGTTTGCGTCTCTTTTCTTGTCCACAAACTGTTTATCAGCTTCTATGGTTAATTTTATGACAGGTTGTTTATTAATCTACTTTTGACAAGGTGAGTATTTAGGTGGTTTGATTCAATAGTCTTGCTGAGTTTTTTCTGAAGTTGTGCATAGCATTGTAGGGGGCCATCAACGGAAGCAAGATAGTTCCAGGAAATAGCATCAAAATTTTTCTTCATTACACTGATTTTGGCTTAAGGTTTAGCTTGAATGTATTTCTTAATGCTCTTATTTTAAGAGTTTATTTGAAAGTTTTTTATATTTCGATTTTCATCCTGCAACACAAAATACCAAAATTTATTTTGTAGTTTCTTAAAAACTTTGAATCTCGAAACATGACAATTAAATGGTTTTTTAACGAAATCGGCAATCATCTTTGTATTTTCCTGAGTTGTTAATAGGAAACTTGAACACACAATAAACTTGAACAATAAATTTAGTTATTACTAATAACTTAGGAGATGGTTGTTCAGTCCTAACATACACCATTATTTTTAAAGCCAAAATTGACATGACAAACTAGTCCATGCTTTTTTTGCATTTAGAAATATAAGTTTTTGACAGTGGCGCAGTACTCATAAAGTTTTTGAGATACTGACCCAGTACTCATAAAGTCGGTACTTAGATTGCCTAAAACTATAATGTTAACAAACAACTTAAGTGAACACTTAAAAACAAGGTTTTTAAGTGTTCATTAATTATGATACATTTATACAAAAGGAATTTCGTTGGCTTCAAAGAAATCTTATGAACAATAAAAATAATTATTTTGGTTCTGGATGGCTCCATAAACAATGGAGATTTCTTGGAGAGCAAATCAAAAGAAAAAAGATAAAAGAACTAGCCTCTGAACATCATGAGAATCTATTTTTAGCTTCTTCAAAAAGTAAAAATGTCGCAGAGAAAAAAAAGCCTCTATTTAAAAAAATAATGTCTAATATTTTAGAGAAAGAAAAAGTTGATGAAACCTTGGATAAAACCTTTCCCATTAATATGAGTGTAAAGGAAGCTCTTGCATTAAAAATAACCACTGATCTCAGTGATAAAGAATATCAAATGATCTGAAACTCAGCTCTTGTACACAATGTACATATTTATCCTACCTTGTAATGTTATCCTGAGAATATAAATTTTTCTGAAATTTCTGCCAAGTGTACTCTTCAAAGCATGTTAGATCACACTGTTAGTAGAAAAACTGAAATGATTGATTAGCCAAGTTGTAGTCAAAGTAACAAATACTTATCTAACTATTTAGAGTTTTATATGGAAAGATAGGTTTTGATGAAGCATCAAGCCTAAGTATTTATAAACAGAAATACAAGACACATAACGCAAGTATAGAACTTCATAAAGAAAATTTTTTCAGTACAGCTTTTGTGCCTTTTTTGCTCAAAGTAGAAGATGGCGAAATTTGGGGAAATGGAAATCCTTCAAGTTGTTACTTTTGTAGACTATTTGATCTGCAATATATAAAAAAAAGTCCAATTTTATTCAGAGAAAAAGAATCAGATCTAAAAAAACAAATAAATACCTTAAAGATGTTATGCAAAGTTTTTAATATTTAGGAAGGATGGTTACCTTTAATATCAGCTGTAGGAACTTTATTATCAAACTTTATTGTCTGATAATAAAGTTCTGCAACGTGTGCAATGCTAAACCCAACGAAATGAATTGTTTTGTTAAAAGCAAAAACTGAGAATGAGTCGGCCTTGGGGCTCGGAATTTTAGCTTTGCATTGCTGGATAAAATGCTTGGAATTTATTCTTCATTTAAATTGAGGAAAAATTTTCTGTAGAAAAAAAGAGATTCAGGTACTCTTCAGAGAATGGTTATTACTAATTGTTGACATGCTTAAAGCTGGGTTTGGGAATACCAATGATGGCAATACTGCCAGAAGAGCATTTTTAGTAAAGTTTTTTCTGAAATTACTAAAGTTGATTGTGATATAAATTAAACGATTGCATAATATTCTCATAACCATATCTTGTGGACATCCTATTAGTATTAATGAATTAGATTTATTCTGCACTGAAACAGCTAAATGTATAGTGAGTTTGTACAACTGGCATGTTATGCTTCTGACTGTACATAAACTGCTACTGCATAGTTCTTCTATATCACATAAATTATCTTTACCAATTGGGGTATATTCAGAAGATGAACTGGAGAGTTTAAATAGGCAGATAAGAAATTCTAGACTTTAGCACACGGCAAAAGTATCAAGGTTAAACACAATGATGAATCAGATGCGCTAGTATCTAGTAAGCTCAATATCTTGTAAGCACAATGATAAATCAGATGCGCTAGTATCTGATAAACACAATGCTAGTATCTAGTAAGCACAATGATGAATCAGATGCGCTAGTATCTAGTAGGATCAGATCCAAAAGTATCAAGCGTATCTTTTAGAAAACATTAGAGAAGTTATTAAATTAATTGTAATGTAAATAATAAAATAAATGTAATAAAATACAGTTTTTTTATCTCTATGTATCAACATCCTTTAAAAACTATTTTTATAAAAAATATCAAAAGTAATCTAGATATCTAGTAATCTATTATCTAGATAATATGTTTGTCTTAAAGATTCTAAAACTTCGAGAAAATTTTTTTGTGCGGGTATAGTTTAACGTGTTTAAGTGCATATCATACACGTCGAATTTGCATGTTAAAGAAAAATAATTTAACAAATTTGAAATCTTTGACCCAAAAATTATTATTTTAATATATAACATTGTTTATTTACAATTTATGCCAAATTTTATTTAATTTTTGCCGTTTTTTGATTGTTCTGAGTATCTGTGCACCGTAAGGATGCAATTACAAATGTACTTTTTATAAGTACGTTTGTAATACCAAAATCATCTATTTCACCAAGTATTACAGTTGGTATTTCTAAAGGTTTTTTAACTAGAGCATACAAAATTTGTTTAGAACATAACATTCAAGATGAAATCAGTTTTCTTATTAAGATTTTCCTATAAACAATATTCAGATATTGCTCAAAATTAAAAATATTCCACAAATCCTTTTTATTCTCAAAGAATTGATACCAAAAATCAAGTTATTTTACCATGGGTCCCAAAATTATACCTAGTTGTTAGAGGAGAGTTTCGTTAGTGTTAAAACAGTCTTCCATTTTGATCAAAATACTTTGCTGTAATAAGTCTTAACTGCCTCCAAATAGTCATCCAGAAGTGTACAAGCTTGATTGCACATGTGGTGCATGTTATATTGGTGAAACAAGAAAAAAAAATTTCACCTGAATTCAAGAGCATGAAAGTAATGTTACAAAAGCCATTTTGAATACATCTTAAATAGTGAAAAATATACAAAATTGCAATGATAAAATAAACTGGAAAAAACATAAAACATTTTTTGATGTTTCAAACAAACACACAAGAAAAATTTGTGAAGCGATTGAAATACAACAGAAAAAGGATGAGACTTAATTGAATGACGAGTAACACGAGAATGAATTTTAGTAGATGGCACAAGAGGCGCTAGCTCTTTAGAGCAGTGCCCATTATAGTATTTGTAGAAAAGAGAAAGAGAAGCAACATTACGACGATGTGACAGAGGTTGAAGGTTGGCTGCAAGAGCAGGTCCAACTATGTTTACAATGCGTTTTTGCACCTCGTCTAAAAGAGAAAGGGCATCATTATATATATATATATATATATATATATATATATATATATATATATATATATATATATATATATATATATATATATATATATATATATATATATATATATGTATATATATATATATATATATATATATATATATATATATATATATTTATATATATATATATATATATATATATATATATATTAGGGTGCGTCATTTTTCAACAATTTTTTCAAACTACCACCTGGATTAGTTGACGGGTCAAATAAAAATTATTTTACGCTAAAAAAAAATTTTTGAGACTCATTTTTTAAGGTCCCCGCTTTTACAATTTGTGCCTCGAAACCCTAACTTTTTAAATCAAAAAGCGGGACCTTAAACATTGACATAAAACACCAATTTTTTTTCTATGAACTCTAAAAGGCCTATTTGGAAGTTTAGTTGGGAAGTTTACAATAAAAGATATATATACTAGTTTAGGTCAAGAAAAAAATGCACTAACTTAGTATAATTTTTAAGTATATTTAAAATAAGTTAGTGCGTATGACGCTTGCGAGTGACGCTTGCGATTGAATTTAACTCATGTGTGTCACAAAAGATTTTTTTTTGAACTATTTATTCTAAAAAAAATTAGAAAAAAGTAAAAAACGAGTTACTGCCATACTCTTACTGACAAGTTTCTAAAGAGTGTTTTGGTTTGACTCTGGAAAAATGGGCGAAACGTTCTAATTTTAGGTAATTTTATGGATATATCTACTGACCAATTTTTTCTCTCAAATCTTCTGTGACAAATTTTATCAAATTCTTGTTTACAAAGATTAATTTTATCTAAAATTCAATCTTAAAATTAATTTTTAATATAGGGACCCCCTATAGGAGGGTTAGCAGTGGGCGACGGAGAGTTTGTTTCATTCACACCCCATCCTCCATTTGTTTTACTTTTTTTTAACAGAATATTCATGTATCATCTGCCTTGAAGTTTTATTTTTACATATAGTTTGATTAGATTTTCATATAGGCACTGCAAAATAAGTATTTTAATAAACAATCTTATTTTGCTGAATATCATGTAGCTCGGATAGTTAAGGTAAAATAATAAATTTTCTGCTAAAAAAAATATATAAAAATATTGTTAAGGTCAACAGTGATAAAAAAAAATTTTCTTCAAAAACAGTTTGTTAAACTATAACTCAACAAAACTTTTTTTCGTGTTTTTGGTGAAAAATCAAAAAAAATTTTTTGCCACTCTCCATAGTTTGTACTTTTTCATACTCACCGATTTGATCCCTACTATGCTGTGTGGCCAACATTAAATCTCTGAGAAACTCTGACACAAGATTAATTGCTTGTTCAGAGCAGTCGTTTATATTCGACAATACATTCGAGGAAACTAAGGAGGAGCACAAACCACACAGTAAAAAATATATAAATAAACTCTGCCATTTTACTGACATTTTTTTGTAAACAATCTTTCAATGGTAGGGTAAATGATTACTTAAAACTTGAATTTTAAGATAATATATAGACTTTGGCATAAAACAAGCATGGGAAACTGATCTGGGAGCATAAACATTAAAGCTTACATCTGGACATAAGTAGGTGAGTGTAAGTTGTACTAGTTCTTTATAATCACCTCTTGGAAATACTAAATTGGCAAGTGCATATTTCAAAATTGAACAGTATTTTCAATCTGTTTTTCTAGATACGTTCCTTTAACTGCAGCTTTGTCAAACTTTTTGAACTTTGATTTATCCATAGTTTCCTTGGTTGCGTTCCAATTCGATTGGAAAACTTTAAACACCAGATTTTCAGGAGCATAAGTTTTACCAATGTGAACTTTTTACCTAAAATGTTTTCAGTGAAGCTTGTAAACATGTATTCGACATGCAAGCTGTAATATAATTGAACCCTGTGTTTGACAAAACATAATGTTTGTGCCGGAATATTTTTCTGTATTAGTTGCAGTTGTGTCAAACTACAGTCCCTTTTATAAGTTCTTAGCTTATATTCATCAAAAATGTTTATTAAAGTATCATGATGAGATTTTCCAGCTCTGTTTTCTATAGGGGGAATGCCAAGAAGTCTTAAATCAACATCGATAATTTACGAAAACAGCAAAACAATCTTTTTTTTGTTTTGCAAGATTTTTCCATCATAGTGTGCGATTATTGGAAATTTACTTTGACTTGCAGCTTTTATTATATCTTCTCGATAATTAGCTGCACTTGTACTTATTGCTTTCTTTTTTGCACGTCTGAAAGTAAATTCAGAAAGCAAAAAATCTGTCAAACTGACCCCAGAAGTAACTGTGGTTAAGTAATATGTCAAAAAGCATCATATTTCTAGGTGAAATATTTTTAGAAACACCTGTAGTTTCAACTTCTTTTGCAAATTTTTAGGTGATACTTTTGAAGCACTAGTACCTGATTTAATTTTGCCTGCTGAATAGTCAGAATCCTGACAAGAAGAGATCTCACTTTGTTCTGATGATAAAAACTCAATTTTCTTAGTTTAATCCTCTTGTTACTTAATAAATGTTAAATATTGCAATCTTCTTTTTACTATCTTTTTCAGCTTTCAGCAATATTATAAATCCTTTGCACCAAGTGTCAAAATTACTCATCTGCAAAATGGAGCAAGTATCAGTTTTTCCAATCCAAAAAACTTTCTTAGCATTTTTTTAAAGATGTTTTTAGCTGATTTTGCTGCGTTGCCTTTTTTATTATTATTTTTTTTTCAACGTTGCCCTGATATTTATCAACTACATCATTTAATAGTTTTCTAGAACATATAATATTTATTTAACTTTTTTCTAATTGCTTTAAAAATTTTAAGCCTCATATCAGAGACAGAATAAAAAGAGTCATGTAAACAAACTAACATAAGCATAAGTAAAATTTGGTAAAAAAACTCTAATTATAGATTATTTAGCAAACCTGATGTGTTTGTCATGAAATATGCCGCTGTCATATCCTCTAATGATCCACGCTTTCTTTTTATCAAAAAGGATACAGTTCTGAGGACATATTGCTAGTTCAGAGCATGCTGATATCATTTTATCTTGGGAAGCACAACTAATCAAAGTTTTGGTGGGAGTATTTTTGTCTAACAGAAACCTGAGTTATTAAGATTAAATTTAGATTTTATATATTTTGTTTTTCAAACTGAAATTTAATTACTTGGTGAATATATTGAATGATAATTTTTAATCAGTTTAATGTTTTAATCATACCTGTAATGAAAATGAAAAATAATTTCCTCATTTGTGGCAAACTGTGTTTCAGAAAGTTTTTTCTAAATTTTTTTCTTTTTTTCTTTAAATAATTATGTCTTCGAAAGTTATCTAGTAATTTTTGGTAGCATATTTACTTTTTTTAATCTTTGTTTTATTTTTGATTTTTAAAGTAAAAGTTATAAATTGCAGTTTATAGTAAAAAAATATTCTTAGCTTAAGTAGAAGTATGGCATGAATATGTTTTATAATCTTTTCTAATTTTTTTATAATAAATAGTTCTATAAAGGTTGTCTTTGTTTGTGACACACGTGAGTTAAATTCAATTGCAAGCATCATTCTATTTAAATATACTTAAAAATCATACTAATTTTTTGCAATCAAATCATAATGCGTTTTGAGCTGTATATATATATATATATATATATATATATATATCCAGTACAGAAATTTTCATGGGAAACCCATGAATATATATATATATATATATATATATATATATATATATATATATATATATATATATATATATATATATATATATATATATATATATATATATATATATATATATATATATATATATATATATATGTATATATATATATATATATATATATATATATATATATATATATATATATATATATATATATCCAGTACAGAAATTTTCATGCGAAAAACTTGAGTTTTCTATGGGAAACCCATTAGTTTTCTATGAGAAAGCAAAGAATTTTTCATGGTTAAGTGTTTTAAATACCCATGGAAATTCCATGGTTTTTCCATAGATGGAAAAACCATGGAATTTCCATGCGTAATTTGAACACCTTTTCAAGAAAAACTCATGGATTTTCCATGGTAAAATAGCATGTTTTGTTTTAAATTTTTTTTGATTTAATGTTACTTGAATTGTCATATTAAACCATAAAAAGCAAATTTTATCACGCAAATTGCTAAGATTATTGAATTCTTTTAATCAATGGGATTGCTTTTGCCAAATAAAATCATCAAACAAATTTAAATCTTGTTGAATCCTACAAATCTTTGAAAAATAATAGCTATAATGCACCTAAAACATTAAAAATTGACTTCAACACAATATTTAACGCATGCATATGTATAAACATACCGAAAATAAATAAAACAAAAAATTACAAGTAGTATCATACTATAATGGATATACATAGAGTGATAAACAGTTAAAATTGAAGATTAAGAAAATAATTAAGAAAAAATAGAAACAGAAAATATAACAACTTACATGTTTATTATTTTATATTCACTATTTGATAAAAATAGTATATATAATCTTGATAATCAATAACTTAAAGTTTTAACAAATTAATTATTAATAATAAATATTAAAGTTAAAAATTAACTTATTTTTACTTAAAATGAGCACTTCACATTAGTTAAATATAAACAAATAAAAATAATTTTATTATAATAAATAATAGTGTATTATTTATAGACATTGATTTTATATGCTTATATTAAACTGCGAAGTAAAATACTGTACATTAACTTTCCTTTCTGATATTTTTAAAAAATTAAATATATCAGAAAGGGAACTCAATTATACCATTAATACCAATAACTCAATTCACCATTTTATTTAGACAGCTTTTGAACTTTTTTTTAAGAATACGAAATGCATATAAAAACTGACAATGTTAAGTTATATAAATGATGAACAACATTATTTATATTGCCAGTCAAACCTGTCGGCATATAATGTAATATAAATAAAATAATAAAGCAAAAATTAAAATATTTATACACAAAATATTACATTATTTGCATATTTTCATAATTCTGCTATTTAATAGTAAAGAAAAAGTATAATAAATTTCCCTACTAGATCTAGTTTCTAAATGCTGACTTGAATGGTCGCGTCAACAAAAAGACAAAAACAACGCGTCAACAAAAAGACAAAAAAAAAAAACAGTACCAAAATTGAATAAAATATTTATTATAAAATAAAGTTTTTTAATACTTAATAAACATTTACTATACAATAAAGTGTTATAACTTCAAACATTTTTATGCAAACTAAAGATAAAAAATTAAAAAAAGATAGTTCAAGTTATCTTTTGTTCATTAGTTATCTAATCTTATCCAATGCACTGCTTATCTAAGCTTATCTAATATATTAGATAAGTTTTATAATAATAATTATATTAGTTTCAATATACATTAGATAACTTGTGTATTTATAAACTAGTTATCTAATGTACATCAAAACTAAAATATTTATTGTAAATATTTATTGTTTATAAAATATTTATTACCAATTAAACCAATTCAAACTGATTCACTTGACATACTTGCTATACTATTGCAAGTTTTACAAATTAAACAAAGCTATTGGCAATAGCTAGAATAAGTATATGCATAAATAATATATAATTAAATATATAAGTAATAAATATATGCATTTTAAAATGCATTATAATATGATAATATCTAGAGGCATAAGGACAGAATAGTCCAAGACTAAGACCAAGACATTTTAATTTAATACCAAGACTAACAAAAAGACAGTTAAATGAGTCTCTGAGTTAAATGAGACCTCTTGGGACCAAGATTTAAGTCTCAAGATCAACATCTCTGATCATCAACATCTCTGATGCATTATAAAATGCATTTATCATATTCTAGCTATTGCAAATATGTCTAGTTGTTCATGTTTATATGTTTAGTTTGAATCATATTAAATGTGATGTGTTATAAAAAACATATAATTTATAGTTTTATTAAATATAGAAAAACAGAAGAATGCAAAAAATATTGTTTACTCAATCTAGAAATGATTGTAACTTTACGAATTATGATGGCATCTTTAAAAGCACATTTATAAAATCTATGGTGCAACGTGAGTTATAAAAAAAAACCATGATTCACCCACGCAAATTCCATGGGATTTCAATTTTCATGGAAATTCACCCATGAAAGTTTTATGGAGTTTCCGTTTACCCTGGGAAAACCATGGTTTACTCATAGAATGCCATGGAGTACCCATGGAACATTTTCGTAAGGGATATATACATATATATATACGCTTCATAGGTAATTAAATAAATTTAAATGAGTAAATTTTATTTTAGATCCATTTATAAAGAAAACAAATGTTGGCAAATCTTTAGGATCGCAATCAGGTGATTTTTCTAAATAATTTTATCTAAGTTTAATTAACTAGTAGATTTGAAATTTTTCAATCAGAATGTCATTAAGTAAATTGCTTTTTAAAAAGTTTTTTGAAAAACTTTAAATGTGTGTTGATAATAAAAATGTGTATTACTAAATATAATATAGAAAAAAAATAAATTAAATGCAATTACAAAATAAAAACTTACATTTATTTAATTTTCTAATACTTTGTAATCTTTTTAAACAATTTTTAGGTGTTTCTTTTATAACATTTTTTATTACAATATTTTTCTTAGCATGCTGTCTTTTTGGTTTATATATTTTTCTCAGCACGCCTTCTTATTGGTTTGTATATTTATTTAATTATGTTCTTGTCTGAAAAACAATTTAGATTTCAAAACCTGTAAAAGAAGTTGGAATTTTAGTTATCATTAAAAAAGTAATTAAGTAATGGAGTTTTAAATAAACTTATAGAAAAAGAGCTTAGAGAAAAATCTTACTTCAGTATTGAGAAAATGCTTCAGTTGTTTAAAAGCTACTAGAAAAATGCGAAAATTATTTAAAAAGGTTTTGAAGTATTATAAAATTACAAGCCAAAATAATTTATAATATAAAACTTATATACAAAATAGAAAATAAAATTTAGTAAATTTTATTTTCTATTTTGTATATACGTTTAATTTATTTTCAATTTTGTATATTATATTTTGTATAACTCATTTTTATTGTAAACACACAGCTGAAGTTTTTTCAAAAAACTTTTTTTAAAAGTGATTTACATCATAGTATCAAACTAATTTATTCAAAATTTAATTACTAACAATTTAAGTTAAAATATTTGAGTGCAGAAGTTTTTGAAAAAAAAAAAAAAAAAAAAAAAAAAAAAAAAAATATATATATATATATATATATATATATATATATATATATATATATATATATATATATATATATATATATATATATACATATAAGGCATTTTCATTTCTGTGCATGATTTTTTATTTTTTTTTTATTTTAGCAAATAAAAATTGTGACTTAAAGCAATATGCATACTGCTTTGATTTTTTTAAAGAACAATTGTAACAAAAATATTTTTATCATCTGAATAAGTTAAATATTATATTTACATATTTTATTATTTTTTTTGCGTAATAATATTGTTACAGTTTAAAAGATATTCAATAATTTTCAAAATGCTATACTCTAGCAATAAATAATTGATGACTGCAATTTCTCATACCCACTAGCAATTTATTTTCATAAAAATAACTACATAAAGTTGGCAAATAAATTGCAACTTCCGATCGTGATCATTCATGAACTGCAATTAAACAATTGCTGTGACTCTATGATACATAATGTAATCCTGTAACTTTCTGAAAATCTTTACTTATGTTTAGAATATCATTTAAAAAAGGTATACTACTGAAAAAAACATTTTCCAAGGAAAATGTTTTTTTTCAGTAGTATACTTTTTTAAAACTTTTCTCAAACTTTCATATATATATATATATATATATATATATATATATATATATATATATATATATATATATATATATATATATATATATATATATATATATATATATATATGTATATATATATATCAACTCGTTTCTCCGCGCAGCAACCTTGTTTGTCAAGGTTCGTGTTTCGGAGTGATAGAGTTGAGAGAGGGTTTTAGCCACAAATAAGTAGCCTCCTCATCTGTAGTGGCCTTCTCGGCCTTGAGGAGGTGAATTAAAATAAAATTATATATATATATATATATAAATATATATATATATATATATATATATATATATATATATATATATATTATATATATATGTATACATATATATATATATATGTATATATGTATATATAT
>NC_061168.1:4651689-4681689 GCF_022113875.1 Hydra vulgaris
ATTTTCAGCTGTATTTCATAATGTAGGTTTTAATGTAGGAAGGTGTGGAAAAGATTCCAAATTTGCTTATATCAACTACAGAACATGGAGTCCTGATCACAATTCTCTACTTGATTTCTATAAATTCTTTGATAGCAAGTTAACAGAGAAAAATGTGGTGGTACTAACAGATGGTCACTCTTCAAGGTTTGAAGTAAGCATCTTTCATTATTGTCGTGAAAAAAAATTTGTCTTTTTGTTGGTCTGCCAGACACAACAGGTGTAACACAAATTTTGGATCAAGTAAATCATAGTTTACACCATCATTATTGTCAATGTAAATTTAAACTGTTTTCTAGTATGATGACAATTGATCATTCTGGGTTTATGGAAATGTTAGGAGAGATACGGTCATCATGGACAACAAAAGAATTTTTAATCAAAGCAGCTAAAGCAGTTGTTATTGCAGAGACAGGTCTAAATGTTAACTGGATGCAAAAAGATAAATTTGAACAAGCAGCAAGATGTATAGCAACTATTCAGTCTTCTCAGACCCCAAAGTGATGCTCTGTACAAAAAATCCCAATTGTTTTATCTCCTTGCAATGTGAGAACAGGTTCTTGTAAATATTACAGAAAAAAACTTGAAAATGCATATAGAGTTATCCATGATCTTACTGAATCTCCATTACCTCTTGAAGATGTTCCGTTTTTGCTACCATATTCAAAGGTTACCCCAAAAAACAATAAAAAAAACATAAAAGTAACACAACAACATGGATCAATGGAGGGGAAAAAGGTCTTAGAAGCAGTAGCTGAAAAAAAATTTATTTGTTAATTCAAAATTTGTTTGTTATTTGATAAGTTGTAAAATTTAAATTAGCAATAAAGATTATATTTTATTGGTTTTAGAAAACCAATGTGAACCTTAAAATGTAGATCTAGTGTTTTCGATGATAACTAGAATAGCAATACGATTTAAATCTTAAATTTAAGCTGTAACTATAGTAACAAGTAACAATAGCCCTTGTACTACTGATCATTTATATAGATATTTTTGGTTTTTATTTGGTTTTATTTTTATTTGGTTTAATTCTTAATTTAATTTAACATTGAAGATCATAATTTAATTTAACATTTAACTTAACATTGAATGGACATAAATGTTAGGCTTTTATTTTGAAAAAATTTTTCCTTGAAATATCAAAAACAGTTCACTTTACCCCAGTTTAAATTATATTATTTTATGCCTTGGTTACTTCCTTGTATAATATAAACCTTTTTCCAATTGATTTGAAAATATGAGACCAAAATTCAATTACCGACATTTAAAGGTACGCATACATTTTAAGGTACAAAAACCTGTACCAAATAAATAAAAATAAATTAAAAAAATTTTTCAATAAAAAAAGACTACTATAAAAGAAATAGTTTTAGTTTTTAATATTTATTTTTTTGACCAAAAACTAAAAAGCTAAAAGTTTGTTTGGGCTTCAGATTTTTACTTTTGTCTTTTGTTCTTGCTTTTATTTTTAGTCAAGTTTTGTTTTCATTTTGAAATAAAGTAAAAAGAAGAAACCAATGTAAAGTACAAAATGATTAAAGTAATTAAAAATTGACTAAATATGTTCTCTTTGTTTTAATAAATATTTTATTATTATATGAAGTTATAACTTTTCATTTTAGTGATGAACTATCTTACAAAATGTATGGAAATAACATACAAGTACTGCATTTCTTTCAAAAGCAAGTAGTTTTGTTAATTTTTTTTTCTTTTTACTTTTATATGACTTTTATTTTAATTTCTATTATGAGATATTTTTAAATAACAGATAGAGTTGAATCACATTTTATGAAAGAGAATACAGAGCTGAAAGAAAACGTTGGTGAAAATGAACTTGATAATGGTCATCATGATTTAGAAGAAAAGCTTAATGAGGAACAAGTCATACATTTTGCTATAAACAAGCTTTTAAAGGAATTGTTAGATAATGTTACAAAGGAAATTTCATGCGTTAGATCTTTCCACTTTCATACCACAAGTTTTTCCCCAAAAACTCCATTTCCAAAGTTTTGCTCTTCGTGTAAATCAGATGGTCATGGTCACACTTCTTGTAAAGTTGAGAAATTGATAGTAAAACCTTTGCAACCTTTGAATAAAGCTAATATAAATATTCTTAATCAAGTTTGTGTAGAAGTGATGACAACTTGTGAAATGACTGAAAAAGAACTTGATTTTCGATTGATGATCTTGAAGAAAACTGAGAATCATCTTAAGAAGATTTTTAATGGTTATTTATTTTATATATATATATATATATATATATATATATATATATATATATATATATATATATATATATATATATATATATATATATATATATATATATATAAATATATATATATATATATATATATATATATATATATATATATATATATATATATATATATATATATATATATATATATATATATATATATATATATATATATATATATATATATATATATATATATATATGTGTACCTCTGAGGTCAACTATTGTAACACACATTTGACAAATTTTACAGGAGAGCCAAATGAAGTTACTACACTTGTTTTTCTGTTAAGAAACGGCTTTTTTTTATTTTTAAAATTGATATTTGATATTATTTTGATATTTAAAATTGGTATTATTTACTTTACATCTAAAACAAGACAGTTAAGATAAAAAACTGAATATCAGCAATTTTGCAGTTACGATAGTTGACCACTGGGGTACAGATATATATATATATATATATATATATATATATATATATATATATATATATATATATATATATATATATATATATATATTCATGTTTATATTTGATTTGTGGCATTAAATTATTATCTGTTATTAGATAGTTGCCGTCTTTTATTGTTTGGTTCTTGTGTGAATGGTTTTGGTTTTCAAAATTCTGATTTGGACATAAGTCTATGCTTTGAAACTGATACTCCACCAAAAGATTTTGACTATCAACGCACTATTAGTCAGATAGAAAAAAAGTTGAGAAAAAGTTTAAAATCTTCTATATTCTATAAAGTAGATTCTGTAAAGTCTGCCAAAGTTCCAATTGTTAAATTTTGTGTAAGAAACAGCAATATTCAAGGCGACATTAGTTTATACAACTGCTTAGCAATTGCTAACTCTAAATTGTTAAAAACTTATGCAATGATCGACACTAGAGTAAAAATTATGGGTTACTGCATCAAGTATTTTGCAAAAGTTAGTATATTTCTTTACTTTTTTGTTAATAAAAAAAATGTGGTTTACAGACATTTATATTTTTAAACCATATTTTTAACAACATTGCTTTAAAGAGGCATATTATTTACATCATTTGTTTTTTTCCTATTATTTTATCCTATTATCTATTTTATCCTATTATTTTCATTGTTATTATTATGATTATTCCTTTTATTATGCTATTTTTAATATTACTATTAGTCTTATCATTATTATTATTTTTATTTATGATTATTTATGATTATTTTTATTTAAATTACCTTTATCAGTTAATTGCAATAGTTAATTATACAGTACCCAATAAGAAAAATTATGTTGGAACAGTGTTTCAATTTCTTCTGTATCATTGTTGTTTGTTGTTGTTGTATTATTCTGTACCTGTATTGTTTCAACGTCTTCTGTATTGCTGGAAAGACGTTGGAATAATGTTATAAATGAAACAGCAGAAAAACATCATTTTGCTAACCTTATTGCAACAGTGTAAAAATGATTTAGCTCAAATGTCACTGCATGACATTTGAGCTAAATGATGTTGGAAAGACGTTGGAGCAACATTAAATATTAAGAAAAAAGACATTATATAGACGTTAAGTAAACATTGTTTTTTGAGCAAAATGGCGTTGAGACATTGTCTATCATTATTTAGACGTTGGAATAATGGCAGAAATAAAAGCTATCATTATTTGATGACATTGACCAAATGTTGTAAGAAAAATGATCACTAACGTATTTCTAACATTTTCACAATGTTTTTTTCTACACTGCAGAGAGCAATAAAGCACTATGTTACACTGTATAACATCACACTGTGATGTTCTTTTTTCCTTTTTTTTATTAAGGTCATACATAGCAATTATATTAGTCCAGGCAACTAATTGAATAGAGAAATTAAAAGACTAAAAAAAATTAACTTCGAAATACTTTTATTTTAAAATTTTAAAATTATATACAATAATTTAGAGTGAAACTAGTTTGATTTTTACATTCTTTCCAAATTTCTAGCATATTGCAATTAATTCGTGTATTCTTTGTTTGACACCAAAAAATAAAAAGATAAAAGAAAATAAAACATAAAATGGTTAAAAATAAATTTAATCAAAAGCGTTATCAACATTGAGAAAAAACCAAATAGAAAGATATATAAAATATATAATAAGATATAAAATCCATCACAAGCATTTTACGCGTTTTTGATGCTTTTATAAGTTGGATATCATCTTCAGTAAATCGTGCATCTGATCTTGAAACCTTTAAGAACAACAAAAAGAATGCAAAGAAAAAATTTTTATCAAATAAAACTACCTTATTTTATAAATAATAACTAATAATGAACTTAATTTAAAAATTACCAGAAATTGTTATTTGATGCTTACCTGAATTTTCCTTTTTTTAAAAAGTTATTGATAGCAAATCTTTGAACAAATGAAAGAGCGGATTTATCTCAAAATTACATTTAAGTTAAGTTTATTTTAAAATCTTCGATTTTAAAATCCTTTGAAATAGAAAAAATGAACTTAACTTTTATTATAACTATCAAAATAAAATTAATTAAAATTTTTATAAAACACCATGCTTCTAACATCATAATTGAAACATTCAAATTTGCAAAATTTGAATGTTTGAATTAGGATTTAAATAAAATGTAAAAAAGAATGAAAATTAAATTGCGGTTGAAAAATATCTAAAATTAAATAAAATTTAACAAAATGTTATTGAATAAATTACATTCAACATGAAAAAATGTTGAAATACGATGAAATATATTTACCATATAATGTATTGCATAACTAATGATTTTCAATAAATTGCATTCGAGATGTAATGCAACTGACAATAAAAAAAATTTTAAATAGAGAAAACAAACAGAATTTATTCAATACACACAATCATGACATATTAGTAAAACAACATTTCTTGATCTACTCTTACTAATAACTTTACGTTTGAGTTCAGTATTTTGAACAGCCTTTCTTTTTAACGAGGCATTTTTTGGCACAGATAACATTTTGTTATAACTTAAACTGCCTGGTACAACAAAGAAGTCATTAAAAAGACGACATGGAATTATTTTACTAAGTAAAGAATTGAAATTCAATTTGATAAACTGTGCCAAATGACCACTTTTCAAAAAAAAAAATCCTGTCATCTCCACATTATCTCAAGTCCTTTGTGGAGCAAATAGAGTATACAATCTTTTAAGATGAATTTGATTTTGACGGAGATTATATGAAGTCAAATTAAATCACAACATATACGTTGTGATTTAATTTGACTTCATATAACCTAAGGGCAATGCACTTTATTATTTTACCTCTAAAACTCCATTCGAGAGTTATTTTGTCATGAATTGACAAGTTTTGACCTTGCTTGAAAAGGTATGGTACTTAAGTACGACTATTTTTATCATGGTTTTTTGATTGAATTTTTTCTTTAACGATGTCTTATGATCTTTTATATGGTTTTTTATTTTGATTTTAAAATCTAGGTAGATTATTTCTTAGTTGTTGTCCATGTAGTAGTTCTACTGGAGATAATCCACATTTTATTGGAATTTTGCACAATATTATAATAATTTCTATGTTTAACGGGTGGAACTTTTTTATCATAAGTTTAACTGATTTAACAGTGGATTCAGCTAAGCCATTTGATCTTAAGTGCGGACTACTTGTTATGTGCCTAAATTGCCACTGTTGAGAAACTTGATGAAACAATTTTGAAGTATATTGTCTATTATTATCTGAAACCAATTCCTTCGGGATACTATTTCTAGAAAACGATTTTTTGCATGCTAGTATTACATTTATCAAATTGGTACTTAAAAGCAGAAAAACTTCTGGCCACAATCTATAATAATCAACAATTATTAAGTAGTTTTTATTAGCCTAGTGAAATAAATTCGTTCCAAACTTTTGCTAAGGTTGCATTGGAATGTTATAAATTAACAGGGGTTCCTTTGGTTTTGATGGAAATGTCTCATGCCTGCTTTGCACTTTTTGATTAACGCTCAATTTGGTTGTTTAAACCTGGCCAGAAAACTGCCTGATGTGCACAATGTTTGCACTTTTCTATTACTAAGTGACCTTCATGCAATTTTGAAAGTATTTCTTTTTGCATACTAACTTGGATTATTATTCGGTTTTTATGGATCAAGAGTCAATTTTAACTATTTCATCTTTAAAATTCAAATGAAGACTGAAGATTTTTTGTACAATATTTTTTTGAATTCGGCCATCCAGAAACTATGCTATCTTGCAGTTATTTTAAAAGTTCATCTTGTTCAGTTTTCTTTTAATCAACTCTGTTGCCGGCCTAGTTTTAACTATTGAATTATTATATTTTATGTCTTTCACATAATTAATTATGTCATGTATATAGTTATGTGCAAGACATTTCATCAGCATCTGTAATTGACTTGTCCACAACATGCTCTGCAGTAAATGAAAAACTTAACAATTTCATTTTTAACCAATGAATTCTTGGCAACATTTTGGTAAGCGAACAACAATTTAATATAGAAATTAAAGGTTTGTGATCTGTTTCTAAAATAAAATTTGGTAGCCCATACAAATACTTTGACATCTGCGTGCACCCTCAAGTTACAGCTAGCATTTCTACTTTGATTGGATAATAATTTTTTTCCGTTGTTGTCAAAAATCTAGATGCACAATCAATTGGTTTGTATACCTTATTGTGATTTTAATAAACAACTACACTGTCTGTTTAATAAACTTCCATCTGTTCTCAATTTTATTAGTTTCGTCACATCATAATGTGCTAAAATTGCTGGATTTGTCAAACTTTTTTTATCTCATTGAATGCTTTAGTATGACTTTCTGTCTATACCCATGCTGATTTTGAACTTAAAAGATCTTGCAAAGGTTGAGCTAGTTTAGCGAGTAATGGATTAAATTTTGATAGCTATTGAGCCATACCTAGGAAACTACGCAAATCTGTAATTTTTGTTGGCCTCTGGAAATTTTGTATTGCTTTAACTTTTTTGCTCAGTGGTTTCTCACCCTCTGCTGAAATTTTATGTCCTAAAAATCCCACTTCCTTTTAAATAAATACGCCCTTTTCTAAATTAAGGGTTGTAGTTGTATTACTCACAAATTTTCTTAGCAATACAACTAGGTTTTCATTGAACTCATTAAAACTATTCTGTATTTCTAAAAATTAAAAAGTCATTCATACTTTTTACAACTATTTGATTCATTTTTTTGCTAAAGATTTCTGGAAGTGACGTTAACCCAAGTTGGACAAAAACGACCAAAAGGTGTGGTAAAATTACACTTTAACCAACTTTCCAAACTCATGGGCCAATATCCTGAGTTAGCGTCTAATTTAGCCATATGTTTACACCCCTTTCCTAATAGGGCCAATGTGTTATTTACACTTTTTAATTCATAGAATTCTCGTTTTGTATCTTTATTTAGTTGTGTCAAATCGATACTCATACAAAGTTGCCCATTAGGTTTTTTCACAACTACAATTGGATGAGACCAGTCAGAAGGTTGATCTACTACCTTGATAACACCTATCTCTTTCATACTTTCCAATTCCAACTTTAATGGTTCTAGATGTGGGAATGCTACTTCTGAGGTGCTCCAATATGGTATGGTGTTACATTTACACATACCTCAATATGTACAGGGTCACCTTTAATTGTTCCTAACCCATTAAATACTAAAGGAAACTGTTCTAACACGTTTTTTTTGGTTTTTTTAATCATTTAATAAATTCTTCAGGAAGGTCTATTCTGACTAGGTTAAACTATAGTTAAGCAGGTTTACCTAATAATGCAGTTTTCATATTCTTACAAACATATATTGTAACTAACTCACTGTTCTGGCCAGTTGTAAATGATTTTTGGAAATATTCTAAACAATTTAGTGAATTATGATCAGGACCTAATAATTGTCTATTTGTAATTGATTTTAGTTCCAAACTTTTTTAAATAATTGTCTATATGTAATTGATTGATTTTAGTTCCAAACTTTTTTAAATAATTGTCTATATGTAATTGATTGATTTTAGTTCCAAACTTTTTTAAATGGTTAGGTCCAATAAAGGTAACTTCGGCACCAGTGTCAATTTTGAATTTTATTATACCATTTTTTACTTTTAGTTGTTTTTCTCAAGGTCCTTCTGGAACAGAACTAATCCGATTTATTTGCACAATATCAGATTTTACACTTCCTAAATAAAATGCCTTTAAATGCTGCTGCGAGGTTGAAAATTTTTTTATTTTGTTCTGCTAATCAGCCTCTCTATCTGAAATATTCGATTTTGTTTTTAGGTAAACTGAACTATTTAAGAAATGATTCATAATTTTACAGTCTCTACATTTTTTACCTCATGCTGGACATGATTCTTGACTAAAATGATGCTTTTTTAAACAGAATTTGCATGCCAATGAATTTAAACTAAAGTCTCTTTTATTGCCAGTGTTCTGTGTGTGTGAATTAAACATTTTTTTGTTGTATAATTGTTGTCCGATCTTTTTTACTTTTATCATTTTGTAATTCAGATACACCATATTGTGCTTTTTTAGAAGAACAACAAATTTCTACTGCTTGTTAACTTCTTTTCAGAAAGTAATTTTTCTTGCACTTTGTCACATTGTGTCCCAATTTTGTCTCTTAATAAACTGTTAAAACATCGGCTGTTTTACAAAAATTGCAGTTTTTACTTCTGTCAAGAAGTCATCAAAACATTCACCATCTTCTTAAAAAAATATTTATGTCTTTCCAAAGTTTCATTATTAATATCCTTGGCCAAGGCTAAAATCTTCTCCAATATAACAAAAGGTTCTATTTTTTCATCTTCAGTTAGACTTAATGATTCATAAATGTTTCGAGTTTATGAAGAAAACATATACCTTAAGATAGCAGCTTGATATGCTAAGTAATTTTTTCTCTAAAGCTGACAACAAAACATAATCATGTCATTTCTCAATCTAAGAGCAATTTACAATTTACCTATCTACAACTAAAACTAACATTGGAGGAGAAACACCAACTTTACCACTCTCTGCCATTTTATATAAATAGATTCTCATGATTAAACAAGATAATTAGTAAATACTATTAAATTTTTTTTACACATGTTTATTTACATACTCGTAGCGCAATGTTATGTTTATTTTTTAAAAGATCAGCACCAATCTATCCAATCAAGCTATGATACATGTATATAAATATGACACATCTATAATACCTATAAACATGAGAATATATATATATATATATATATATATATATATATATATATATATATATATATATATATATATATATATATATATATATATATATATATATATATATATAAACACAAGATTTTTTGTAATGTTTTTGGCTCCAAGCTTTAAAATCAAAAAATTCAGTTGCATATACAATTTCTTTCACTGTAAACTTTTGTGATCTGGAGCTGCTAATAATAAGCTCAATGAGTTGATGCATGTAATAAAGGCGGTCATGTTTTTTTAAAACACTTGAAATTATACCAATCTCCCTATCACAAGGGAGGAAACTATGCCCTCTCATTGGAAAGAACTGTTCGACTTTATCAAACCTACTACTGTCAGTTAAGTATAAACAAAAAACGGGATAAGGTCTGATTTTAATTTTGTCCACTACAGTTGTCACAAAACAAACGTAATGTATTATACTTTGATGGAACTGAGATCAAATAATCATTTAAAAAAGTAGCAACTTCATTAGGCCCTTTTCTTCCTTGACCTTTATGGTATATACATACATGACTTTTTTCTTCTTTAATGTTATGTATAGAGAAAACATTGATTGATAGCTGTCTGATGTAATAAAGTTGTTAGACAGGTATTTTTGGCTAGTTTATTGTCTTCATATAGTCAAATGCCAATGATAGAATGTGTTCCTCTTTCAAGCCATTTTCTGATGCTTCATGTTTTAAAGCATTGTAAAATTTATTACTCCTGCGCTTATAAACATCTAAATCAGTCTGCACTGCTCTTAAAGCTACATCATTAAGATGTGGTAATTTGAATCTAAAATTTAATTCTTTACACATGCAACAAGTATCCACTTGTGGACGCCCAAACCGTACGTTAAAATTAGTTTTAAAATGGTTCCAGTAAAAAGACTTGCTCACTTTTAAATCTGGATTTATTTTCACAAAAAGTTGCCACATTGTTTTTACATTTAAACTTGCATTGAGGTAATATACTTTTTTCCCTGAGTATTGTGATTCCTTTGGTGGATCTTATGAGATAACTAGCAATGTCATGAACATTATGGGGAAGACAAATAGTAATACCTTTTTCTCATTTATCTTCAGAGGTTATTCTAATTACCTGAAGGTTCCTTATTCTCCATAATCGTTTTTCACTAATACTTAAGACAGATAAAAGTGCACTGCAACATATCTCTATGCGTACATTGCCTACAATCACATGATAGAAGAAGCTTTTTGGCTGCTTCAGGTTTTCAAGATCCTTTTGATGTGGCACTCTTCTTTTAACTTTAGTGACATCTATTAACCCTTGAATCTAAAAATCTTGTTTGTCTTTGCTTTTTATATCATAAAATTTGGAAAAGATATCCACACAGTTAACCTCTCCAAAGTTCTCCAAACAATTTTTCTTACGCCTTAAAAAATAAATCAGAAAAATTAATAAAAAATTAATACAAGCTAAAAAAAGTTTTTACTAAAACACACAGCATTATTTATAATTTTAAACAGAGAACAACGTTGCTACCAAAGTTGTGGGGAAATATACTATAGTACTATTGCTGGTTTAGACTTAGGGTTATGTTTTTAGGGTTATAATATTTTGAAGTATGCTATTTTGTAAATTTTAGACATATAAACATATAGTACATCTTAATTATTTTAAACTCATGCTTTCATGAAATAAGATTAATGTTTCAAAATTTTATAGTCTAATATTTTTTACAATTTTTTTATAATTTCATGTAAACATGAGACTTATGTAAACATTAAATTTATGATAAGTTAAAAATGATTTAAATATACTATATGTAAATGTATATATAGTGTGCATATATATATATATATATATATATATATATGCACACTATATATACACTATATATATATATATATATATATATATATATATATATATATATATATATATATATATATATATATATATATATATATATATGTATGTATGTATGTATATATATATAATATATATATATATATATATATATATATATATATATATATATATATATATATATATATATATATATATATATATATATATATATATATATATATATATGGATGTTTGAAACTTACCTGCAAGTAAACATATTTTGGTGGAACTTCATTTCCCTTATTATTTATGTATGACTGTCCCATTAAATGTGCTTTTTTTATTTTGTTACGTTTGTACTCACAAGGATAACTTTCTTTCCTCTTTCTAGGACTTGGATTAAGGAGGTCCATTAAAATCTTATAATAACAACAAAACTATTAATACGAAATACTATTTATTTTTCCTGTATTGCGCCTAAAAAAACAAATCAGCTAAAGAGCGATTTTTTTAAAAAGGGCGTACTTGAAGCAAATTCGCCTTTTTAAAAAAAATGGAAAACTTTCAGGTTGCTTTATTTGAGTATGAAGATAAAATTTAAACACACTTTTAACATAAACTGATAAAGCTATCATAGAAGAACACAAAACACACAAAAAGTGAATTTCAAAAAAAATGTCAAATCAGTCCTTTTAAAAAACACTGATTTGAATATGACTCGTCTTTTACGAACTTACTAATAGGGGATGTCTGAAATACAGGTCCGCTAGATTTTATAACAGCAATAGTGTTATTTAATGGCATATAGTATTACAATGTCATAAAATCTTTGTCAGTTTAATTTTGAGAATTTGAAATTTAAACCACTCATCTTGAGGTTCAACCTGGTCTCTTAACTTTTTTCAGCCCCTTTTTTTGGTCATCTCAAAACTTTACCTTTAATCCAACTTAAAAGAACAGTGTCAGAATAAACCTTGTCTTCTTCAAGCCACTTTACGCGACACCATTTAGACATAATAGCACACTACATAATGGTAAAACAGAAAAAACAAATAATATCAATAAAAATAATTTCAAACTGCTATCATATTTATATCAGTAAAGTTAAAAAAATGAATAATTTAAAATTATTTATCAATATGAAGTTTTCTAATAAATTATTATATAGAAAAAACAAAATATTACCTTTACAAATGTTTATTAACATAAATAATGTTTTAATGTACTTTTTATGAAATTATTTATGAAATTATTTATCCACAATTTTAAAAAGAAAACAAAAATGTTGAAAATACAAATACTACAATTTTGTTTTCTTCGTCTAACAAGTTACAAAAAATAAATTGGTAATCTTCAAATAAAAAATACCACTATATATGTATTAATATATATATATATATATATATATATATATATATATATATATATATATATATATATATATATATATATATATATATATATATATATATATTATATATATATATATATATATATATATATATATATATATATATATATATATATATATATATATATATATATATATATATATATATATATATATATATATATATATATATATATATATATATGTATATATGTATATATATATATATATGTATATATATGTATGCATGGATTAGATGCTTTTCAGCTACCGCACGTTTAAAGAAATTAAAAGATGAGATAAACGGTAGCTACGAGATAACAGATTTATTTATGGCAAAAGCAGGGATTGAAGCAGTTAAAAAGATTTCTCTTATGGTATATCCAGAAGAATTAGAAAATATGATGTTCGATGATATTAAAACTGTTGTTATGTCCCATTTGAGACCTCAAAAACGACTAATTATTGCTGAAAGAGTTCGATTTTTAGCATTAAAACAGCAAAACAATGAAAACATCGTATCATATGCACAAAGATTACGCGAAGCTTCACGCTTTTGCAACTTCGAAAAATTGGGAAGAGATGGCCAAAATGCGGAAGATGATTTGATTCAAATGAGATTGATTGATGGTCTCCAATCTTCTGATCAGAGAGTTAAAGCTCTAGAAATGATACAGAGTGGAGAATCGCCTAAACTAGGAGCATGTATTGATTTTATCAGGCAACTGGAGCAAATATCCTGTTTTAGTATACAAAACAACATCGAAAACAGCATAGACCTTCCTTCAGTTAATTACATTGATAAAAATAAAGAAAGAATGATTAAATGCAAGTATTGTGGCCTTCAACACCCACCTAGGAAATGCCCAGCATTTGGGAAGAGTTGTAAAAAATGTGGAAAGCTGAACCACTTTAAAAACGTATGCAAAGCAAACACTAAATATGAAAAAATAGTAGAGGAAATAGAGAACGATGATGCTAGTGTGTATTCCATTAACATGAATGATACAAACTCAGAGATTAGTGTAAAAATTAATGACTACAATATAAAAATGCAAGTTGACACCGGAAGTCAAGTCACAATTATTCCAAAAAATTTTTGGGAACTAATGTCTAAACCGAAATTATAAAAATGCTACCTTCGCCTGAAACAGTTTGATGGCACAGTTATAAAAGTCCTAGGCGAATTTGAGGCAACTTTGGAAACCGAATCAAAGATGAATATCGTACGAATTATTGTTGCAGACTGTACAAAAAATCATGGTCTAATTGGTATGGATGTATTAAATATCAACGCCACAAAATTAGTAAATAGTATAGAACCTCTTGTTCATGGGCGTTTAATTAATTACAAAGCAAATATTCTGTTGAAAAACGGCGTATAACCAACTTATTTTGAAGCTCGACCTCTTCCTATCCATATAAGACCACTAGTGGTAGATAAACTTAATGGAATGATACAGCAAGGGTTGCTTCAAAGGGTTCCTCCTGGTGGAAGCAGATGGGCTTCACCGCTTGTGGTTGTTAGAAAAACAGACGGAGATTTACGCATTTGTGCGGATTACAAAATAGGTGTTAACCAAAAAATATGCTCACACTCATATCCCATCCCAAACATTGAGACCGTATTTCATAAAATGGCAGGGATGAAATATTTTTCTAAAATTGATCTCAAGGGAGCTTATCATCAAATTGAGATGGACAAAGAGGCACAAGAAATAACAACAGTTAATACCCCTATTGGATTATTAAGATGGACCTGTTTACCTTTCGGAATTAAGACTGCAAGTGCGATATTTCAAAGAGCGATAGAATCTGTTGTTGGCGATATTATTCCCAATATGATTATATTTCAAGACGATATATGTGTCGGTGCTAAAAATGCTGAAGAACTCAAATCGAATTTAAACAAAATATTGAGCAAATTGAAGGAATCGGGAATGAGCATAAATAAACGAAAGTCAGTGAATGAAACAAAAAGTCTTTCATTTTTAGGATATGAACTGTCAGAAAAAGGAGTTACCACAGATCGTAATTTAGTCAGCAAAATACTTGGAATAAGTCCTCCTAATAATAAAAAGGAACTCGAGTCATTTATAGGATTAATAAACTTTTATGGTCGACACATTGATAAATATGCTGAAAATTTTTTACCTTTAAACAATTTAAGAAAGAAAGGAGTTACATTCGAATGGAGGAAGGAGCATCAACAGGCATTTGAATTGCTAAAAAGAAACCTTTGTGAAGAACCCGTAGTGAAGGTTTATGACATCAACCAAGATCTAGAGTTAACAACAGATGCTAGCGAGAAAGCTATATCTGGAATACTTTCACAGAATGGCCATCCGGTATTGTATCTCTCACGAACTTTATCAGACGCTGAGACAAGATATTCTAATATTGAGAGAGAAGCTTTAGCTATTGTATGGTCTGCTCACAGAGCTAGGCATTTTCTGTTGGGTAGAAAATTCAAATTAATATCAGATCACAGGCCATTAGAATTTATATTTGATAGTAACAAAGAATTGCCCAAAGTCACATCCGCTAGAATTTTAAGATGGGTCATACAAATGATGGCATTTGACTACGAAATAAGCTACAAGAAGGGAGAAAACATTCCTCATGCTGACGCATTATTGAGATTGTCCTTTCTACCACAAGATGAAGAGAAAGACCAAGAAACATTTATACACTTAGTCGAGTCAGATATAGTGAACCTTGAGCAAATAATAAAAGAAACAGAAAATGATAGGGTATTGATGGACATCAAAACCAGAATTAGGAAGAATAATTGGAGCAGATGCTCGGTAACAGAAAGACCCTATAAATCTATTAGGAATAAACTGACTATCGAAAAAGGAATTGTGTGTAATGGTGACCTCATTGTACCTCCTAAGACAATGAGAAAGATCTTCATCTAATCGATCCATGATGATATACATTGTGGCATAATGCAAACGCGATGTAGATTAAAATTAGAAGCCTGGTGGCCTGGCTACTGTCAAGATGTTGAAGATTATGTGAAAAACTGTGAAAAATGTGCCGAAATAAAAGTGAAGAAGGAAAGGACATTACATACATAGCCAAGTGAAAATAAACCTTGGTGTAGAGTACATATGGATCATGCACATGTACAGGGTATCGGACTGTTTTTGATTTTAGTAGATTCTTTTTCTGGATGGCCGGAAGTTATTAAAGTTATTGAACCTGCCTCATTCATCTCTCAGGCAGGTCTAAACACTGCGATCATATTAAGGAATAACTCTTCGGGTACGTTAGCACACTGTGACCAAATAAACAAACGCCTAAATGAGCCTAGTATACTTATGAATAATGAAGGCAGTATGCGGTATGATCATACCAATAATGAAAAAATCGATCCATGCAATAGTGATAAATCTGATATGTCCGAACTATGTGTTACTAAAGAAGAACCTAACCAGAATCGAAGAAGTACTCGGTCGACAAGGGGGCAAAAGCCAATACGTTTCAGGGATGTGAAGCCGTGAATCATATGCGGACAAATAGGAACAATGTTTTGATATATATAAACATACGTGGCTATAAAAATGTATATTAAAGATGGCTTACTTATAAGAATATATATATTTAAGTGTAGTACAGTGTTTTAATAACGACACAACATAAATAAAAATAAAAATTCATAAAATTCAGATTTCCATGGTTTCTTAACTTGTTTTGTTTAGCGACTCTGCTACAAACATTGTGGCGTTGGAGCCACAATGTTTGTAGCAGAGTCGAAGTCGCTAAACAAAAAAACTCCAACTTCAATAGTAAAACTTCTTGGTATTGCCTGTGCAGGTGCAAAATGTTTAACCTTCAAAGAGTTTTTCATATATTATCGCCTAATATTTTTTTATGAATTCATGGAATTATTCACAAATTTTGCTTTGGATTCGGAGTTGGAGTCATTCTCTGAAAATTTCAACAATTACAGTCGGAGTTAGTACTTTCTTTTTATGGTTTCACACCCCTGGTTGCAACAAGAGTTAAGCATCCTTAACTGTAGAGATCCCCTCAGCCATGAGGAGGTAAATATAAAAAAATAAAAAAATAAATAAAAATAACCTAATATGTAAACTCAAAATACAAATTTTTACCTTTTTATGCAATTAGAAACTGAAAATTGTATGTATCAGTTATAATATTATAGGAGTAGCATGTCATAAAGTTTTTATCAGTAAATTTAATTTATAAATAACTATTTTTAAGTTCTTTTCTTCGTCCATCTCAAAACTTTTTCTTTGACTCAACCTCAAGAGATGATGTCAAAGGACACCTTGTCTTGCTTAAGTCACTTTAAATAACACCATTTAGAATAAATAGTAACTCGTTATTACTAAAAGAAAAAATAAATAAATTTTTTCAGAAGTAAACCAATATTAAATATTATATTAAATTAATAAAAGTTAATTTTAAATGGTATATACTTATATCAGTTTGCTTCAAAAAAATATTAACTATATTATATAACTATTTATTATATAACTATGTATTCTATGAAAAAAAATATATATATACTATCTTCATAAAGCTTAATAAATGTATTTACTAAAAGCATTTTTTAATGTTTAAGAAAAATAAAAAAGTGATAGCAATACAAATTCTATAATTTTTTTTTTTTTTTTTTGCTTTTTATAACAAGTTACGAAAAATAAAAAAGTTATCTTTGAATAAAAAAATACTACTATAAAAATTCATACAAGAAACACATAAGAAAGCTTGTAAGGTAATTCTACTCTAGAATTAGTTCTACAAGAAAGTAAAAGTATCATTAGATAAAACAGCTAAATTACATAAAAAATGAACTCTGTATTTTTATTTACATTTAATTAACGTTAATCAGACTAAAATTGGTTTAATTTTAAACCAACTTTAAAATTTCAACAATAGCTCGATGTCTTTTTTTTACTGGGTAGGTTGTCTTCCCTCCCCCATCATTTACAATAGGGTAAAAACATGTATTGCCTGGAACTATTGCTTATATAACGCTTATAGAACAATTGCTGAAAAGAACATCTTATGATCAGAAAAAAAGGAATATTTTCACAAGTAAAAGTGAGATGATGTTCATATTCGATGGTTCGACACAAGATATAGTCCCAATTACTCTTGTATTTATCTTCTTGTATTTTCAAAAATTTATCAGTTCATTTCATAAACTAAAGAATTTTGTCTTTTTTTCCATCAACACCAGTTACTTTTAAATGTAAAACTACTTACAGTGCATAGTGTCAATTGAATAAGCCAATCTTTTTTTTTCACAAATTACCTTATATTCAGTTATTAACTAATTAATTAGCATTAACTAATGCAGTGGTAGCAGCATCACTAACTCATTTTGCATAACTAAATTAATTAAGTCTTTTGCAACTAAATTAATTAAGCATTTTTCATTAACTATTTCATCTTCAAACTCATTGCTTTCAGCTGCATCTAAAGCTAAGGATTTAACACTAAAAATTGTATCTGAACCAACTTCTGATGTTATTTGAAGATTTCTCTGTTTGTTTTTTTTCCAAAAGCCCCTTTTTTCCCAGACCTCTTTTTTCTCTCTAATAAACTTTTTTGCAAACTTTGTTGCCACTGCTCGGTTTCCACTGCCTAAACTCTAACATCTTTTTGGTTCTATTTTGGATCATTAGTCTTTTAAATATTCTCTTTCCATATGAGGGACCAAGGTATTATAAAATTAAAAGTATTTTAACTTAAATTCAATAAAAAAAATTGCATGTATTACTTTTTTTACTTTTCTCACAGAGAAAAACTATGTGTTTCATTGTGCACTAAATTGTTAAACATCCAGCTTTCCAGCAACTGGTTTCATCGTGCTCGACATAATGGGGACATAAATGTTTATTGTTTTACTATTAAATCAAAATCATTTTAAAAATTGCTTCCACAAACTTTAAGTGGTTGTGGTGGGTAGGGTTAGGGGTTGGGAAGGTTTGGATAGGGTACTGGATTTCTAACTACACGTATAAAACCCTTATCACTTAATATTTAAAAAAATTGTTTTAAAATTATATTTATCTATCTTTACAATCATCAATAATTGGAAGCTCTCACTGACAAAGATAAAATTTCCAGTTTTTTACTATATACTATATTTCTAAACTATATTTCTCAATGGTTTATCTTTTATCAAAGGTTAAAAAAACTGATTTTTGTCACATCAATTTTACAATTTTTCAAACTTGTAATTGTATTGAATAAGCTATTTGCAAATATAATAAGTAAAAAAGTTGGTAAATCGCTAATGTGAAAGTTATAGGGCTTTCTGTTAAATCTTTTTTACAGAGTATTCTTTCTTCTTAAGCTTTTGTAGGTCTTCTAAACTTTTTTGAACTCATGTTGATATCACAATATAAGTTCATTATTTAATTAAAAAATAAAATGAGAATCTTTTGTTTCGGTTATCAAAGTTTAGTATACTTTGGAAATTTAAATGTGGTATAAATAATTAATAGTGTTATAATTTCACAAAGAAACATCGTACAAGCATTATGTCAAAAACAAAATGAAACTCAATTGGCAAACTTTATCAGAACTTTTAAATATATTATTGTTTGTTTTCAGTAGCAGTCTTAAAGTTTAATTATTATTCAATATTGTTTAAATTTTTTTTTTTTAACATACTTATTTGAATGTCATATAAATAAATTAAAAGCATGTTTTTTATTTCTTAAAAATTTTGGATAAAGTCATTAAACAATTTAAAAAGACTTTTTTGTGAACAGTTTCAACAATTTTAAAAATTAAAGAAAGGAAAAAAATTATCTTCAATTCAAACTGCTTTTTTATGAATAATGATTGCACTTACAGCCTTTTAAAGTATAGTAACATTATAATTTAGTTTGATATTGAACTTCATGTAAATCCATCTTTTTGTAATTATTATTTGTATTATTGTAATTTGAATTAATGTTGATTTGTTAAAGCACTTTTAAGCACTTACAGTCTTATAAATATAATTAACATAATATGATATTAAATTTCAAGCAAACTTATCTTGGCTTTTTTAGCATATGAATATATCATAAAAAATTATATGTTATTTTTTTGTGTGTGTATATATATATATATATATATATATATATATATATATATATATATATATATATATATATATATATATATTAATAATAGAAGCTAATATATATTAAAATGACATAAATTTATACCTTAGCTTGTGAATATTTCTTTAATAAACATATCAGTATGATCAGTTAAAATTTAGATATTTTTTATCAAATCCACAATTTCACTTATTCTTTTATTGTAGCGTTAATCTAAAAATCTCAGAGTATCAAGCTGTAAAACTGTTAAAGTCCTAATAAAAAACCTAATAAGAAGATCTGAGTTTGTTTCCCACCACGTCCCCACTGCTCTCAACTTGATTCTCTGTGCCTAGTTTGTCAAGGTTTGTGTTTCGAGTTAAAGAGATAGAGAGAACCACAATTAAGAGAAATCTTCTTGGCTGTAGTGGCCTTCATAGCTTTGGGGAGGTAAATTAACATTAAAAAAAAGCCTCTTTTCCTCTGTATTCTGTTACTTTTTGCCCAGTAAAGTTTGATGAGTCACTGCTCAGAACATTTTGGTAGATTAGCATCCTTTGTAATGTTTTTGACGGTTAATTTTAATAAACCTATCTATTACTTTTTTGAAATAATAAATCAATACTTGATCTGGCCAAAATTAACTTGGTTATTTATGATTTTAACTAATGGAAGAAATTGCTTATCCAAGCATTCAGTAATGTATAGATTGTTGTCAAATTTTTGTTTGATATAAAAGCTTTTAAAGCCACAACTGCAAATAGTCTGCAATAAAAGTAGCTTTCTAGCTTTTTTTTGACTTAATTCAGACGCTTTATAATGTTTTAACTAATAATGTTTTTGATTACGTGGAAGCATCAAGTGATCTTTTTTACAGTAAGTTTCATTATTTTCTAAAATACACCAAAAAAAATTTCGTTACTAATTTAGACAAATATTGAGCTTTTCTAATTAGCTACTTTCTCCGTCAAGTGATCTTTTTCCCTTTTTTCTAATTTTTTTCTTGTGATAAGTTTTCAGATTTTCCTTTTTCAATATTTTTTGGATAAAAAATTTGCATTTAAACTCTTTTATTAAAAAATAAAATGTTTGTTGTGATTGAGTTTTGATGATTCAAGTCATCTTTTTGTTATTAAATCTTGATTTTTGACCATGTCCCTGTTTTAAGATTTTCTGATTTTTCTGATTTTCGGCCGATTTTCAAATCTCAAGACAACTGTAAAAAGATGATTTTATTCTTCTTGAAATATAAGACAACTTCAATATTTTGGTACTTTTCATATTTTTGAAATTACTTAATATAACTATAATTTATCATGTTATCCAATCAAATTAATGGATTTTCAATTTAAAATAATTAAGTATAAAAATTCCAAAAAATTTATTCGATTTTTAGAGTTTTTACTAAACATTTGAAAAAATCAGATGTAAACAAAACTACATCCTACACCCTAAAACTACACCCATGAACAAAAAACTATGCATCAGTAGAAAAGTTTATTAGAATTTGCAAGAGGTTTTTGAGAAAACTTGCTTTAAAGTTGTTCAAATTTCAATCAATTAGAGTGATGTAACCAATTTTAGTGAGTTCAAATTTCAACCAACCATAGTGATATCACACAAGCAACTTATCCTATTTATTTTTTTTGCATATAAATATAAATATCTTTTCATAATTATAAACTTAAATTTTATAAACTATTAATATATAGGTTTTTCCTGTGTGAAAATTAATTTTTTAATGGAAATAATCAAGATTGAACTGACTTGATTATTATTTTAAACTTACAATAATGTACGTTTTGTAATAATAATGTAAATAGTCATAAAATTTTATATTAATATAATTTATAACAAATGTAAAAATATTAAATTTTCTTTTTTTCTTTTATTTTTTAATTTGCTTTACTTTGGTCAATCATTTTGAACTTTATAAAACATTTTACTTTCATTTTTACTTGAGTGATTCATGTTTTATGATCCTTTTCTGTATATAATGCAAAAAGTTATACAAGATAAGTGAAGCAAAAGACAATAGTTTTCAAATTTCACAAAAGACATTTAATGCACAAATTTAAATGGTTTTTTTTTTTGTAGATTTTTGAAATAAGTTATGCTTTTGCTAGTAGCTTTATTTTTTAAGAATATCTACATGTTGTATTGTCTTTTTATAGATTTGTGACATAGGTGATGCTTCTCATGGTAGTCTCTCTTCATATGCATACATTTTACTAATGTTATACTATTTGCAACATTGTGAACCACCAGTTATTCCTGTTTTACAAGAACTTGCAGTTGATAAAAAAAAGACATTCTTAATTGATGGAAAAGATACATGGTTTTTTGATGATATTCAAAATCTTGTAAGTATATTATATATTCATTTTTTATTGTTGTTGTTATTACATTTTTAAAAAACGTAATTATTATAAACCAGAAAGAATGGTGATTATTCTAACATAAATAACAGTTATATTCCATAATGGAGGATTGGTGTGTGTTTCAATGGTGAGAGGTTTGGAGTTGAAACACTATCACATCTCTTTGCAGTTCTGTGATTAGAGAGGTGTGGAAGGATTCTAGAAACAATATTTTGGAGTTATAACATTGCCACGTCTCTTTACAGTTGTTTTGTGATTAAATTAGGGAAGGTTTGTAGCAACAGTATTTTGGAATTAGAACCTTGCCTCATCTTTTTACAGTTGTCTTGTGATTAGAGGGGAAAGGTTGTAACAACAACAAAAAAGTTTAGTAATTTTTTTAATAACAGTTGAACATTTGTAGTGTAGTAAAGCCGCATTATGCATTTATTGTTTTTTAATTCCCAACAGAATACAACAGTTACGCAGCAGTTAAGGAGGTTACTTTATTTTATATATTAAATATTTTATTATACCATATTCAAATATTTAAGTATTCATTTTTTTTAAATAAGTTGTTATAATTGTTTATTTAAAGAAGTTGTATTACACCTAAATAAAAATATTGTAATGAATTTCTTTAAAGCATATGTAATTTATAGTATACATGAGTTATTTTAATTGCTTAGAATAAATTTTAACAACAATAAGTTATAAGCTATTTAGTATATTGCAGACAGTATATAAATTATATTGAAAACAAAATATGTATGGTAAACATAAACCACCTAAAATGTTTCAGGATACAGTGTGGAAAGATTATGGAAAAAATAAACAGACCTTAGCAGAACTTTGGATTGGATTTTTCAACTTTTACGTTGAGAAGTTTTTTTTCAAAAGATTTGTTATAGCCATTCGACAAAAAAACTCTCTTTCAAAGTGTCAGAAGGAATGGTGGAATTGCTCTATGGCAATTGAAGGTATTACTATTTTTATTATTAGTATTTCGTTGTTATGTTATTGTTAGTATTTTTATTAATTTAAATTTAATTTCAGATCCTTTTGATCTTGACCATAACTTGGCCGCAGGGGTTAAAGATGATATGTTTGATAAAATCATGTCATGCTTCAACAGGGCTCGCTCACACTTTGGTTCTCCTTTCTCTAATTCAAGAAAACTCAGCAACAAAGAATATTACTTTAATGGTTCTTATTTTACAGATGGTTTTGTTCCAAATGATAGGTTTGTTTGTTTTACATTATTTAAAATGATAGACCTGTTTATTTTGCAGATTATATTTTTGCAAAGTATAGATTTGTTTATTTCAGAAACAATATTGTTACAAAAGACTTGTTTATTTTGCGAGTTTTAAATATTTTATTAAAATAGATCTATTGAATTTTTTTTAGTGGTAAAATTATCAAAGTTGACATTGATAAAAATGGTGAAAAAAAAGTATGATATTATTTTGTTTTTAGATTTTTTAAATTAAAATTTTTCCGTTTTATACTATTAAATTCCTTGGATGTAGCAAACACATAGTTCACGCTATGACTTTAAAATTTACCAAATAAAATCTTTTTCTCATAGTTTCTACTTAAAAAATGTTATCTAAACCTTGGATAAAGAAAAAATTTAAAAAATAACTTTGTTTTGTTAAGAAATACGCAATTAGCTTTGTTAATAGATAGTATTGGTTGTGTTAACATATAGTTGGTTACCTGGTATTTTTATATACTAAAATATCCAGTAAATACAAACAAAATTAGATATTCAGTTATAGTGAAAGTTTCGATACTGGTTTTTATTTTCCCACTTTGTTCTTATTATTTAATAGTACTTGTAAAACTTTTAACTTTTTGAAAAATATTTTTGGAACTCTGTATTAGTATAACACTGCATGTGTTATAAGTCTATTTTTATTTAATGTTTTATCGTTTTTTCTAATTATTAATGCTTAAGCCTAATATTTGTAATTTATACAAATTTTAAAATAATGTTATTAGACGTTATTAACGTTATTAAATGTAAAATTTAACATTCTTGTTTTTCAGTTGCTGACCAAAGATAATGATTTGAGATGCTTTTACTGTGGTCAAAGTGGTCATTTTAAAAGAGATTGTACTTTTCAAGGTCGTCTACAAAGTCAGAACAGTAATTTAAGAAATCAAAAATGCCGTGACTATCAAACAAACGACCAAAAAACGCAAATTGCAAACAAAACGAAATTAGAAAATCTTATGCGGAAAAAAGATTTTTCAAAAAATGAAAATGCTCATAGAGAAAATGGTTTTGAAAAACATCATAATGGGTTAAATGACGAGTTTCCTGCGCTTTGTTCAGTTAAGCAAATTGGTTCTGGAGAGAATTGTTTTCTTGGAAAGCAATCTTTCGCACAACATGCTTCACAACAACAACACAACACAACACAATTAGAAAATGTTTCAAATTTGCCTTTCTATTCTAAAGTTGTTACTAACCCAACAACTGGTAAGCGTGATGTTGGTAACACAAAACCAGTTAGCAAACGACATGATGCTAATCTTGTTTCCTCTAATACGAAATCGTCTACAAACCAAAGCAATATTAGGCAAGACGTTTCTAATAAAATTGAAAGTCAAAATAATAAGAAGAAAGATCTGTCTAATAGAAATACATCCATAAATCAAAATAATGCTAGGCGAGACGTCTCTTATAAAAATGGAAGTCAAAATGGTCCTACAAATTACTATCGATCTGATATATCTGATACTAGAAAATAGTGTAGTTATTTTTAATATTCTTTTTTGATGATTTTTATTGATGTTGATGGAGGACTTTTTTGAATTTGTATTAAAAGGCTCGCGAATGTATATATATGTATATATATACATATATATATATATATATATACATATAAATATATATATACATATATATACATATAAATATATATACATATATACATATATTTATATATACATATATGTATATATATATTTATATGTGTGTATGTATATATATATATGTGTGTGTATATATATAAATATAAATATATATATATATATATATATATATATATATATATATAATATATATATATATATATATATATATATATATATATATATTAAATGAACTTTTAGCAAATTCAAGTCGGATTTTCGGAATTTTAATTAAGTTTTCTTTCAATCATGTTTAATTTTTATTGAATTTTAATTAGGGTAGGATATTTGATAACTCTTAGTAAGGTACAATTTTCAGCTTTTTAAGGTAGAACTTTATGACAAATAATTATTTGTAATATAATTTTCTAAGGTTAAATATTATACCTTACTAAAGCTATATCACTTTACCCTACCCTAAGGTAGAAACTTGTGCTTAATTTTTTAGAGTGCATTGTTTCTAAAAGTTTTTTATGTATTATTATAAAACGAGTTAAAAAAAATACATTTTGAATAAACCAGAAAAAATAGTTTAATGCTAATTTCATGTAATTTTCGGATATTTTTATATAATAATTTTTCTCACGATTGAACAAAAACAAGTTGTTTTATTTTTGAACTATTTATTTAAAAAATTTTTGGCTTAAATAAAAATGGGAGTGTGAAAAAAGGGTGGGGGCAGGAATTTAATAGACGTTGGTGATTTCTCATAAAAGTGTAGGTTTAAAGGTAGGGAAATTACAGAATATGTAAAACATTGTAATTCTTTTTAATTATGCGGTCAAATGCGGATTTTACAGCAGGTGAAGAACTAATTAAAAACTTTTGGTTTATTCTTCTCTAAAAAAAAAAGGGTTTATTCCACAAAAAATTCTTATAAATCAAAGTTCATGAGATTTTCTATAGGTCGACGATTTTTCAAGCCTGATTACACTGAAAATTTTTATTCTCATCAGTGACTGATATATATTTATTTAATTTTTAAGGCCGCTTTTCAGTGAATTTGTTTTTAGTTTCGAGTTTTAAAAATACTGCATAAGAAAAAGTATATTTGTGCACATAGTAGACGCTATTAAGGAAGGGGATGGAACTAGGTTATTTGTAGCCTGGCGCAGGATCAGAAAGCCTAATGACCAAAATCTTTTTAAAAAAATTTATTAAAATATATTGATAAATATTAATCTTACATATGAACTACTTATATCTAGTTAATAGTGGGTAACCAAGTAACTTTAAATTCAATATAAGGAACGAATTCATTGATGCCTTGTATAAGGCATAAATATTCAAAAGGTCTGCTTCGTTGCTATAAAATATGCTCTCACTCTCTCTCTCTCTCTCTCTCTCTCTATATATATATATATATATATATATATATATATATATATATATATATATATATATATATATATATATATATATATATATATATTTATATATATATATATATATATATATATATATATATATATATATATATATATATATATATAGAGAGAGAGAGAGAGAGAGAGAGAGCATATTTTATAGCAACAAAGCAGACCTTTTGAATATTTATGCCTTATACAAGGCATCAATGAATTCGTTCCTTATATTGAATTTAAAGTTACTTGGCTACCCACTATTAACTAGATTTATATCTAGTTAATAATGGGTAGCCTAGTTTATATCTAATATATATATATATATATATATATATATATATATATATATATATATATATATATATATATATATATATATATATATATATATATATATATATATATTATCATTCTCAAAATTTAAAACTGCTCTCTTTAACCATTTTTTGAAAAATACTCATTATAAATCTTATACCTTTTGCAACTTATTATTTATAACCCTAACGCGGTGCTTCTATTCATCTTTTATTTTTTCTCTTTTCTATCGTGATATATTACTAACTTTAATATCAATTATTAAATTTATTATTATAAACTGATATGTCTCTATAGTATTCTCTTATCACTGTTGTTGTTATTATTACTATATTTTTATCATAATGAATATTATTGTAACTATAATAATAATTTTATTATTATAGTTACAATAATATGTTGATAATATAGTAATAACAACACTGTTGTTGTTATTATTACTATATTTTTATCATAATGAATATTATTGTAACTATAATAATCATTTTTTATGAATAATAAAAGTAATAGAAATAATAAAACTACTTGTATTATAATTAATATTATTACTATCTCCGTCTTATTTTTATTGAGTTTGACAGGTGTTTACTTTATATTAGTACAAATTACTATTTGTAAATATCCTTGATGTAACAACTTTATTCAGAATATATATTTGATTTGATTTGATTTGATATATATATAGGGCCGCCGCGTGGGGGGTCACTGGGTACTTTTTACTTAGGCGCAGGATCAGAAGGAGCGCACAAATGACAAAAATTGTTTTTTAAATAGATACACAGGGCTTCAATGAAAAACTCTTTAAACTCCTAATTTTAAAATATAAGTTTCAAATGTATTGTTGACTCAACAATTCATTTACAAACTCATAAGGGCTGCTTTGTTTATAAAAACATATATATATATATATATATATATATATATATATATATATATATATATATATATATATATATATATATATATATATATTTATATATATATATATATATATATACATATATATATATATATATATATATATATATATATATATATATATATATATATAGTATGGTGAAAGTTAATAACCTCACCCAAAATTCAAGATCTCACAAATAATAAAATAAATATTTTTAAATTATTCAATTGCTTAATATCTTCCTTGATTAATATTTCATTTGTAATAGAGTCTGGTTTCATTTTGTTAATTGACTTGAAATTTCTAGAAAAATATGGTTCAAAATTATAACCTCATTTCAATTTTATTCTACAAAATTCCATAATGTTTTGTATTAAAATTTGAATTTATTATTAATACATTGTTTTATTGTTGCCATTCTAAAAAATAACTTCAAATATTCGATTTGGCACACTTTCCAAATGTTTTCTAAGATCTGCAAGAGATATGTTCTTCCAAACATGTTCAATTGTCTTTTTCAATTCATCGACATTGAAATATTGTTTCCCTTCTGCGTAAAAACATCTTGCTAAGATGCCCCATACATTTTCGATGGAATTTAAATCAGGTGTGAGCGCTGACCATTCTAATAACTGAATTTTCTAACCTATGAGATATTTGATTTTGCTCTATGAATCGGAGCATTTTCTTGCTGGAAAATAAAATTGGTGTTACCAAATTTTTGCAAAACATCATTTACATGACTATTCAACAAGTTTCTATATCCTTCAGCATCAATTTAGTAGTAATAAAGCAAATGGAAGTTTTTTCAAAATAACTTTTTTTTTATTATTATTTATTCACCTCCCCAAGGCCCGAGGGGGCCACAACAGTCGAGGAGGCTACTCTTTTTTTTTTTTTAATTTTTAATTTTATTTTTATTTTTTTTTTGTTTATTATTTTTTTTTTTGTTGTAAATCGTGATACAACCCTCTCTCAACTCTTTAACTCCGAAACACGAACCTTGACAAGCAAGGTCGCTGCGCGGAGAAATTAAGTTAATTGCGATACTTGCAGGGACATGGTGGGAGTCGAACTCAGAACCTATCGCTTACAAAGCGAGCCACTACACCACTACCGCATGTAACTTAACGCACCCCAAATCGTTGCTCCTTCGCCTCTCATAACCTTTCTTTTTATGTTTCTGTTATGTCAGTAGTAATTGAAGCCATCTGGACCATCAAGATTGAATTTTTTTATAAGACCATACAATTATTTGTCATTCCTTTTCCCAAGTCATGTAGTCCTTAGCCCATTGAAGACGGATGCGTTTGTGTGCTTCAGTTAGTTCTGGAAATGTGCGTTTTTTTGCATATCTAAGAATATCTGACTAGTTAATTACCCGATTCACCGATCATTTTGAGCGATTCAATCCCAAATCAGCACCTATTTGTCTCGCAGAGATTGTGCGGTTACCAGCGGCTTGCAGAATTTGTTGCTGTTGGCGAGCTGTAAGTATAGATTTTCTACCACTTTGATGCGGTCACCTCGTTTACGGCGGTCAATTAGAGATTCAATTTGTGCGGTATCTTTGTGGCTCTGTGTTTTTTCTCAATAACTTGCTCGTCTTTCACCAAGAGAGGGTTCCAAGCTGGGATAGGAAATTCAAGTAGAGGACGGACATAGGTGGAGTATAGTTGTTTCCACAGAGAAGCATCACGACATTGGAAGGTATGTTTTAAAATACCAAGCATTTGGTTTGTTTTACATGATGCGATGATGGATTGGCTTTCCACTTTAAGATCATTAGTAGTTTGGATTCCCAAGTCACGTTCAGAGGTGGTTTTTTCCAAATTTGTTCGCGTCACAATCAAATTATAGCCAGTTCCTTCCATTGAGTACTCGAAGGGAATTGCATTTTTTTGACTAAAGTGCATGACTTAGCATTTTTTTTACGTTTAACTCCATGAGCCAAGACTTGCTCCAAAGAACAATTTCATCAATGTCTGATTGCAGTTGAAGCTGAGCTGCAAGTGTATTGACAACGCTGAGAATTTTAGTGTCATCAGCATAGATTTTACAAATGTTTTTTTTGCTTATGACATCTGGTAGGTCATTGATGTAAATGACAAATAAAACTGGACCCAAGACTGAACCTTGCGGAACACCACTAGTCACTAGTAACCAATTCGACTGAGTGTTACCAAGGATAACTCGTTGAGATCTGTTGGTTAGGAGAGCTTCAATCCAATTAAGAAGATTTCTTTTGATTCCATACATTTTATAGTTACAGTTTATAGAGCAACCTTTGATGTGGTGCTTTGTCAAATGCTTTGGCAAAACCTAGGAATACGACATCAACTGGTAGTTTTCTGGCCATG
>NC_061168.1:4686689-4801689 GCF_022113875.1 Hydra vulgaris
TTTACTCTACTAAAATCGTTGAGAAAAAAAAACATATACTAAATAAAAATATATACTATAGTATATCTTTTGTTATCCATGGAGATAAAAATGATTTTGAATTTACATAAAACTTTTTTAGAGAAAATATTTTATTGTATTGTTTACGAAATCGCGATAGAAAAAGTTCATAAGCATTGTTAATTCGTAAGATTGAAGAATCAGCTCCCAATCATCGTAGTTAATTAAAAGGTTGCAAAATTGATGTGTGGAATTTGACCTGTCGTTTAAATATTATATATTTTGAAGGAGTATTATTAGGTATTATGCTGTTTATAATAAAAAACCTTGGAAAATGATAGGTCAAATCAGTTTATATTATACCTGTACAAAAGCAGTTATCTAAAATATCACGGTTAGCACGGATCCTTATAATACCTACCTAGCTGTCCCAAGAACGCCACTTATACGAAAAGTTAGCGTACACATCAAGGTACCCTGTGATTCAAATTTTGAAATCATTTAATTTTGTCCGCGAAAAATAATTTAATTCGAATGTTCAAACTAAGTCAAATTTTGTCTTGTAGAATTTGAACCACTCAATATAGTTTGATAAAAATTGGTGCAAATGTAACCAATAGTCACACCAAACTCTGGACAAAATTTTAGCCTGATTGAATGACTGGTGTAGGATTTATTGCAGTTTTAGTTGAAGTTTTGTTAGTTTTATGCTACTTATACCTCAAAGCGTTACCGATTACTTTGAAATTCGGTCACTTTTTTTAAAATAACGGTTACATGAGTGTTCTACTATGTAATACCAACAATTTTTGTTATAATTATTTTATCGGTACATGTACAGTTTTCATTTTATAGACCAAAAAAAAGATTTTTTACTTAAAGCGTGATGTAAAATGTCTTATGTTAATAGTGTCGACACGGCCTTCAAAGTGGAGGGGGTCAACCCCTCAATTTCTAAAACAAAGTCCATAATTTCTAAAATAATTGCCTATATTTCTAAAATAAAAGATCCTCGCAAAAAGAAAGTAGAGAAGGACATGACCCCCTAGCCTCCCCGGCGTTGACGGCCATGTATGCTTCGCTTGAATATACCAACATTTCCTAAGGTATAAACTGCTGCCAAAAAAAAAAGCTAAAAAAAGTGTAAAACCTGGTCAAAAGACTACCAGTTAGTAAAACAAAAAAAAAAGTAGATCTCCTAATATATTTTGTATTGACCTCCTTAAATACATTTACTTTTAAAATGAAGTGAAAACTATTTAAACCCTATTTTTTACATTGTATTACCATCAAATATCTAATTACATTTTAAGAAATGTTTTTTTGATTTTCTCCACCAAAAGATTATTAATAAATAGCTCAATGTACTCTTTTAATACAAATACTCTATAATACTACTTTTAAAGATGGTGAAAATATTCATTATACGCCGTAAAATATAAATTTCAGCAGCCTAATTTCTAATAACTCAAATGATGTTCTTTAAAGATGCTTACTGTTTAGATAAATTATGCAGCGCAACAAACTTCCTTTGTACTCTGGATTATTATTATTTTGCTAATATCTCGACCAATGTTAATAAAAATCTTGATGAGAAGTTTTGGCAGTTTGTTCACTATAGGGCCCCAAGGGGGATCTTTTGTGACTAATGAAATCCTTGATGTGGTAGAAAACGGAATTTTGGGTGTTATGCTTGCACCAGTTATCATTAGGTAACACTTTTTAAGTTTTCAATTTTTTCGGCAAAATCCGGCTGAAGGATGTATCCAAAGCAGTGTCGTGCCAGATAGTTGGGAGGCCCCCCCCCCAAAAAAAAAAAATTTTAGGCCCTTGTAACACGTCAATCCCGTCCCCCGGTTAAGGAGGCGGTAATTTGTTTTTAAAATCACTCCTTCCTCACCGCCCCACCCGCACCCCCTAAGAACTGTCAACCTTTAAAGTTTTATTGATAAAATTAAAAAGTAAGAAGAAAAAAAAAAAAAATTGGAATTAAATAATAATTTGATGTTTTGTAATTTAACTAAACGCTGTGTCTAGCGCAACGGTACTGTTGCTTTAATTTTTGTGCCTAAAGTCACTAATAGTCATTGTGACTATTAATGAACCAATCGGAATTTAGCAAGTAGCGAAATCTGTTTGTTTCTTTTTATAGGTTGCAAATATATACTTGTATACTGATGTTGGGGTAAACACAATTTAGTGTACACACGTCTACTGACTATCTAGAAATTGGCGAAGTGGAGTGTGTATTCATCGACTGACTATCTAAGGATTGGTGTAGTGAAACGTACATACATAGACGGAGGGTTTTGGCCTGGGCAGGCAATCTTTTGAATAAAAGATTGCTTTTTAAATTAAAAATCGGCAGCTGTATCTTTGCGCTGCGTAGACTAATTTAGTAATACAAACATCTTTTTCATAAGATTTAACTTAAACTAAGCTAAAAAAAAACAAAACTTTCTAAACAAAAGTTTTACTAAAATAAAACGTCCACTAACTCAACAATACAATCAATGGCAGATCCAGGTCACTGATTGGTCCTAATGGAGGATAGTCGGAACAACAACAAAAAAAGGGCCCTATTTTTTAGGTTAAACAACTATTTTATTTGATCATTTACAATGTTTATATATTGGCAAATATATACAGTACAATCTCTCTAATTCGAACAAAAATGGGGAAAATAAAAAATCGAATTAGAGTGATTTTAGAATTACAGAAAGTTTTTTTCACATAAGGGTATTTCACGGTGACTTTGCATTTAAATCGATTTATGGAGGTTTTCAAATTAAGGAGATTCGAATTAGAGAGATTATACGGTATATATATATTAAATGTGTGTATAACTTTAAAACAGCATTTTTTTGATTTTACTTTTTTTTTTTAATTTTTATTAATAAAAATGTAAAGTTTGATGTTCTTTGGGGGCTAATCCCCACCCCCTCCTTTGTATTCGCCAGTCAATACAATCATCATTGTATGCATGTCAATACATGCATCATTTTGTTAGGTTTACCGAATTTGAAAAAATAAGCAAACGTTAATACGAAGTTTTAATATTATAAATAAATAAAAAACACCTATATCATAATTTTTATTTTCAAAAAGGGCCCCTTCAAATTTCTAGGCCCCCCCCCAACCGGGGAGTTTGGGGGGCTTTTGGCACGGCACTGATCCAAAGCAAGCCTTGACAACTAAATTAAAGCTTTTGAATGCTTCAATTATGCACATAATATTGGGAACCATTTTTGTCTCAGCAAGTTGCTGCAGCAAATCCACATTTTTGAGAAACTTCCTGCATTCATTTTCCTTAAACTGGCCCCCGTGATACGGGCTCAGTTTAATGTGGAGGGCGGCTGGCCACTTAACAGCTTCTATCCAAGCAATTTTGAGGATCTTGAAAAGATGGTTGATGCAAGTCCACTGATGGAATTGCATCTCCTCTTAGAAGTTGTCAACCATCAGAACATTGACAGGCCCGCAGATGATTGGCTTTTTAATGACATTGTCAAACAGCTTTGCATTGAATTAATTGAGCCCAGTGTTCGCAAGTTTCCAGATTTGGCAAGACAATTGGATTTGACGTCACACCAGGTGCAAGGGTGCGTACTTGAATGAGTTTGAAGACCACAAATTATATTTGCAACTTTCATATAACAAGTTTAACTCTATTTGCATTAACCAGTGACCAGATTTGTTCAATAATGGAGTGTTCTGGAAAATCTTCTGGAACCCCAACAATAATTTGTCTCTTGACTCCAGTGTCTTTATCAGTCCTTTGAGTGAGAGGTTGTTGTTGGTGCTGTGAGCTGGTTTTATCCCTTAACGCAGTATCAACAATCCTTAGGCAAAACTTGAGAAAACTTTTGCCACCATCAATTCCGAGCTTAACATAATAGCCACCAGAAATTTTGCGGTACTGAATAACATAACTCACAAGACTTGATAAATCATTACAGTGAGAAACAACATGAACTGTACAAAAATCTGTTTTTTCGTCTGTAATTTTTAAGTCGCTGCAGGTGAAGAAATTGCTCAATTGTTGACCTAGTCTTTATTTATAATCTTTCATTCATGTAGAAATTTCGCTCTACGATATTGCTGCTTGATATTGTGTTTAACAAGTTTCTTTAGTCCGTTATTTGACAGACCCGTATTTAATTGCACATTTACAAGGAGCACTTGATGGTGTCTCCGCACTACATTGACCTAAAACCAAAACATACATATTTTATAGTTACAATAAACTTTGTTTTGTAAGTTTGTGTATAACTTTCAAATTATTCGTTTTGAAAGAAATTAGAAACTTGTCAAAAATATACTTCTTGAAATCTATCTTGTGTTATTTCTTAATAGTCAAGATTTTTATTTCAATATATATGTAAAAAAATATTTAAGTATAAATATTTATCAGGGGTAACTGTAAGTGGAGGCCCGCCGGATGCTTTAGCCAGTAGAATAATTCCTTCCGGAGATAATTCTTTATTGGAAATAACTCGAAATGTGATTTGTTCGGATGATTTTGCATCTTTTGCTGCTAAAGAGCAGCAAAAGATGCAAAATTTTCCCTTAACATTTTTTGAGAGCATTGGTGGGGCAAACCTTTTCCTAAAGGGCTGAGGCATTTGCTTCAACGCACCTTTGGTTTTTTCTCAATAGTGGTTTGCTCTATAAGAGGATGTTTTTCTTGCAGCTTTGAACAACCAATTCGGCATATTAAAAAACAACACATCGTGCCTCTTGTTTCAGGTCTCACTTGTATTGACTTTAAATCAAACAAGGAAGGGAGTGCAACTTCTTTCCCCACTTGTTTCCTGCGTAAAGTAATTCTACACGATTCGCAGAATCCTTTTGGTACTCGAGTATCAGTGATATTGATCTTAGTCTTGTATAGTTGGCATATTCGATCTGTTTGAAAAGTAGTAAGCTGTCTTACAAATTTTTTCTGACAGAGCAAGCACACAAACTTTTTATTTTCATCATGATTCTTTGCTTGATTTGGCATTGTGGCAATTCACTAAATTTGACTTAACTAAATCAAACTCTGCCTTTTACAAAATTTGACCTAAATTTATATTTGATAACAATCCACTTAACATAGTAACACATATTAATAATTAAAAACTTTTAAAATAAAGGAAATATTTACTTGATTTAATTAAAAAAATATTAATTTACAAGGAAATAATTTTGAATATTTCTTTCCTTACCAGGAAACAATTGTTTGAGCTATTTACTTGTAAGAAAATTACATTATTGATAATTGTCACACTTATTAAACTAATGATATTTGTCAAACGAGTTGTTTTATTTCAAAACAACCCTTCAACCTAATTAGTTATTCAGTTAGAGTAATTTTCTTCCGACTGGCCCTCTAAACTTTGTATTGGTCAGACATCTTAGTTATTAACTAATCTAAATTTTTTAAGTCAATTATCTTTGTCAATATAAAAAATATTTGGTTTTTTAACAGTTGTTCTGTTTATAGATAAATAAATATTTTTATTTTCTATGTAGGTATATCTAGAAATCCTTCTTAACGATTTTTTTTTAAATTTTATGCATTCTGGCAGTAGTTTATACCTTAGGAAATGTTGGTATATTCTCGCTATGCATACGTGGCCGTCAAGGGAGCCATGGCCTGCCCACTTTTTTTTGCGAGGACTATTTGCTTTAGACATATAGGCAATTTTTTTAGAAATTATGGATTTTATTTAAGAAATTGAGGGGTTGACCCCCTCCACTTTGAAGGCGGTGTTAACGCCATTGGCATAAGCCAATTCAAATCACGCTTTAAGTAGCAAATCACTATTTTGGTCTTTAAAATGAAAACTGTACATGTACCAATAAAATAATTATAACAAAAATTGTTGGTATTACATAGTAGAACACTCATGTAACCGTTATTTTAAAAGTAAAAACTTATTTTAAGTGACAAAATTTCAAAGTAATCGGTAACGCTTTGATTCCTACACCAGTCATTCAATTAGGCTGAGATTTTGTCCAGAGTTTGGTGTGACTATTTGCTACATTTGCACTAATTTTTATCAAATTATATTGAGTGGTTTAAATTCTACAAGTGTTTTTATTGGTGCACTATGAAGTCAAATTTTGACTTAGTTTGAACATTCAAATTAAATTATTTTCCGCGGACAAAATTAAATGATTTCAAAATTTGAATCACAGGGTACCTTGATGTGTACGCTAACTTTCCGTATAAGTGGCATTCCTGGGACAACTAGGTAGGCATTATAAGGATCCGTGCTAACCGTGAAATGTTAGTAATTATGTTATCGAATAGAGTTGAAGAACTTTCTATGATCCTTGTTGGTTTGGTTATTGAAAGATTATTTTGATAATTCCATCTTGAAGCACATTCTCACACATAAAACGACTGATGGTAAAGATTTAGGCATATTTTTTATTTTTGACTTTTTATTTATGACTACACTACAGAATAATATTTATAGTCATTGCCGATTACGCAGAAATGCCAAAAAAGCTGCCGTTTACGTGAATTCGGCAATTACCCAGATTCAGGACAACATATTGTTTTTCAATTAAAGAATAGTTTAAACAACACAAATTAATGTTTAAATTTATATTTATTTCCATTTACAATCAATAATAGTTTCCAAAGATACACATATAGATTATAATACACGGCAGTTTCACTCAATATAAAAGCGAGCTTGACGTCACAAGAACTTTTGTGTTTAAAAAAAAAAAAAGAATTTCCGCAAAAAAAGGTATAAAAATTCACTAACTTTAAATTAATAGTATTTTTTTTTTTTTCTATAAACGCTTTAATCTTCGAATGAAAAAAATATAAAAGAACTATGTTTCTTTGTTAAATAAATATTTACATGAAACGAAATAAAAATAAACATTGTTAAAATATTTTAAATGATTTTGGATCACTTTTCTGTTTTTTGCTTATTTTACGGAAAACCTGTTTTGGGCCAATTAAGATTTGATGTTTTAAGCTACATGCTAGATGATTGAAATTTTACATACTTATAAAAAAATGTCTATTTTATCAGATTTTTGGAGGGCATAGATAAAAAAAATAGTTTAAGTTAGTTTTTTTAGCATTATTCTTTTTGTTTTTTTTGTTTTATATGAAAAACGTTTAATTTTTGTTATGCCCTCCAAATTATTGAAATTTCAACCCTTTTTGCACATGAAAATCAAAAAAATTACTTTCTGCACTTCTAACTAAAACGTCTTCAACCTTGGCAAATTTTGATGCTTTTAGTAACAAAATTTGTAGTTACATGCGTAAAATTTTTGTTTATATTTTAAAGCAATGACGTAACTTTAAATGCGTTACTTCCCAATTCACTATTTAATAAAATTTATTAAAACAGCATTTTTAGCGAGACAAATTTTAGTGTATAAATAAAACAAACTTTAGCGGTGTTATTTTTTTTCGTGGCTAATCTACAAACATCAGTTAAGTTGATATCTATTCCATACTTGTTATTTGTCAATAATTATTATTTGATTTTATTTGTTTGTATTATATTTTTATTGAGAAGTTTATTTATCCCTATGCATTCTAGTGAAAAGGAGATATTAATACTGTACATTGGATGGGAAAATGGCTGGGAAAATGAATGTAACTTTTCTTTTATTAAGCGATTAATGAACGCTGATAAAATCACTAATAACGTGATTTTAATTTTACTTAAAGTCTTTCCATCTAAAGCATTGTTTAGTTTTATAAATTTAATTATGCCATTGAGTTTAATTTGCCTTTTATTGAAGACTTTAAAAAAATGTCCAAAAAATTATTAAGACAAAAAAAAGATTCTATAAAAATTTATGAAGCTTCTAAAAACGAAGAATTTTTTCAAGGAGTGTAAGACTTGAGATTGTCAAGCTGATTCGTCTTTGTCGCATAATGAGAATGTGAAAACAAATGAATTGTGGGCTGCTAAAAGCGTTAAATTTTCTAAAACAGCAGAAACTTTGCGTTTATTAGGAAATCAATTTGTAGACATTGCAAATCTAAAGGCGCGATGGTTGGCTTTTAATAACAATTTTTTCGAATTAGAAAAAATATCCCTAATCTCCTCCAATAGAAAAACAACCTGTAAACAGCAAGAAATGTGTGCTAGTATCAGGTGTTTAATTACTAAATATGATTGTAACGTTGATTGGGTGCAGTGTGTTACGTGCCAAAAATGGTTTCATCAATTTTGTGAAGTTATTGGTGATTCAGAAAAAAGTGCATTGTGTGACATAGAGATGTACTAGTGTTTAGCGTGTCAGGGTGAAGATATAGAATGTCTTGACCTTTATATTTCTGAAAAAATTTCTTTTATACGTGCACAACGCGAAGTTTTAGACATTGAATATATTAAATTGCAGGTAGAGTGTGAAGACCTAGAAAAATATCTAAAAGTAGCATGGGGACTCAGGAGAGGTCTTTTAATAAGGCCCTTAAAGATAAGGTTGAGCGACAAGCGTACCATGGTAATGTATTTGTGGGTAATCATTGCAAAATAGTCTTAAGAAACCACTATAAACTTTGTAGTGTTATTGATGATGAAGCTATTAATAATAGATTTGTACGTGTGTTTAATGTTTTTAATAAGTTGCAACCTATTCTTTTTAAGCGAAAATTTCTTTCTGATGCCGAAATTACTGAGCTTCATCAATATATAAATTTATTTGCTATCGAGTTTCATGCTTGCTTTCCAAAAGAAAGCATGAAACTCGTTAACACGCGAAAAATGCATGAACTCATTTTTAATGTGCCACTTTTTGTAAAATTGCATAAAACTATTGTTTTGCTGAGTGAAGAGGAGGGAGAGTGTTTGCATAATAGGGTATATAAGGAATTAAGACAGTTGCATTCAGTAAGAAATCAGGAACAGAAGCTGCGTCTTGTTTTAAAACGCTTTGAATTGCACAGCAAAGCTGATAGGAAGCTTCAAGCCTCTAAGGTGAGAAAGTGTGTTGTGTGTTCTGAGCGTGGTGAAAATTCATTTTATAGACGAGGCCTTTGTCTTGTTTCTGGTCATAAAATTTAGTCTAAATAATTAAAAAATAAAGTTTTAAAAATATTTATTATTTTTTATTATTAATTTTATATATTAGATAGGTGCCCATTTCATTCTTATCTTCACAAGTTATTTATACTTATGCAATACCATCCAGGTTAAAGAATGGTACATAAGTCTTGCATCAAATGGGTGTAAAAATATAACTTACTACTTTAACTTATGAGCAGAGCAACTGGTAAGTTTGTTTGCTTAGTAGTATTAGTTTGTGTAGTTAATTTTAAAAATGTATTGTCATTTATTATATGTAACATTTAATTTAAATATTAGATGCCCTTTCAATTATAATCATCAGAAGTTAGTTCTACCTCTGCAGTACCTCTCCTCAACATACCTTCTCTCTGGTTAAAGAATAGAATTTAAGTCTCATAAATAACAAGTTAGTGTAAAGATACAGTTTAAATAAAGAATTTGTAAAAGTTATTGTCACTATTGTGAGTCTGTTATAAGCCATCTTCTAATCTTGTTGAACAAAAACTATCTTCTAAAAACTAATCTTTTGGTTTAGAATGGAGCATGAATCTAATATCAACCGGGTGTTCAAAGATCGTTTTCTACTTAAAGGACAGAATCAGTAGATCAACTTATTATAAAACAGTTTTATATGAGAATAAAAACACATCAAACAAATAAAATTAGCTATTTGTTTATTTAAACAAATGTTTTATTTTTTGTGAGAAGATATTGACTCAAGTGCCATAAAATAATTCTATTACCAAAAGCGAGGTTAATTCAAAAAATTTAACACAGTTGTGGTCATGAATTATTTTATTAGTCTTAGTGAGTCTTAATTTTTTAACAACTTAACACCATATTATTAAAACTCTATGCATAGAAAAAAAGAAATTGCTAAAGTTTTTTAAAGGCTTTAGCTTGGAATGTTAAGACTAAATATTTCAAAATCGATATCTGGCTTTATTTTGTAATGCATTGAATTAGTGAATTTTTTTCATATTTAAAAACGTACTCATTTAACAGATAATTCTTCTTTAAACGACATTTTTAATAATTTTGCAAAAAATGCGGTTTGCTTGCAAACTTCAATTGTAAGTGTTTTTGTTAACCTTAAGCAATTAAGTAAGGTTTTTTTATTTTAATAATAGTCAAACAACGAGTGTAATTGATAATAACTATCAGAAATATATTTTTCTGATTTTTTTTTGATAAAAAGTAACAAGAAATTACTAAAATTTAGCCAAGTTCATCATTTATCGCGTTTTTTATAAACTAAAAGAAGTTTTTTTACTATTGTATTAAATATCGTATGATAAAACATTTTATTTTTGTTTTTATTCTTTTTACAAAACAAAATTATCTCAAAAATTTCAAAAGTTATAAATGTTTTAGTAACACCCCCTAAGTAAATATTTTCTAAAAAAAAACAAGAAGCCGTAAAGCTCACTCTGAAACAGCCGTGAATATACTTCATTTGAAAGTCAAGCTGTTTTAAAGAAGGTATGTCGGGGGTTGTACGTAACTGTAGATTTAAGCAGTAATACTCTTGGACCAAGTATGACATAAGCCTCTTTGTACTCGTTAATGGTTGACATATATTTAGGTAACATGTTAGAACTAAGATATGCAACTTTTAACAGTTTTGAACATTTAAAAAAGTAAACTTTAGAAATGCTATGTTCATCTTTTTCCTTTTTCCGATTTTATCAATTCTTTATGAATATTTTTCAGCATTAAACTATTTTTTAACATTCTCCACCTGTAAGCTTGGATTTTATTTAATCTTTAATGGAGGCTTTGTAAGCATTTAGCTGATAAACGATGCCAAAAAAAAATAATGCCTAAAAAAAATAAATTGGTCAATTGACCATTTAACTTTCTCAAGATTAAAATGAAATTCAGTCACATTTTATGCTAAGCCAATAATAAACCTTTTGTTTACACCGCATTCGTTGTATTTTTCATAGCCTATTTCTTCCTCATAGCCTTCAGAATGTAATTCTTTGACAATTTTGTCTCAGAGCTTTTCAATTGTTCAATAGCAAGTGCTTTTGGCTGCAACCTTGATTTTAGTTCCCTAATTCACAAATTTTTTTTTCGATACTTTAGAGCACCGCGGATAAACATTTAACTAGTAAGTTCACGCATCCTTCCTTACCAATAACGTTTATGTGGCCATAGGTGGCATTGAACCACCGACTTTTTGGATCTGAACCAGATTTCCTTATGCACCACGACTATTTATTATATTTCAGAAATAGAAATAAAAAATGCTGAGGATTCAAACTAAACCAACTTTGTCTCTTTTTTGTTCATTTTTTATTTATCAGTATAAAAATTAATTTTATTATTGACCGCATAGAGGTAAAGAGGGGCAGTGAGGTTTGGGGTGTGACAAGGAAACAATTTAAAATCAAATTGATTAATCACCACTATTTTCCATTTTACTTATTTTTTAAAATTTTCGAGATTTTATTTCATTATGCGGTCTTAATTCAGTTAAGTTTTTCCATTGATAATTTCAACTTGTTTTAAATAAAAAAACATACTAAAACATTATACAAAGCTTGCTATCATACACTATTTTGTTATTATTTGAACTAATGGATTTAATGGATCTTAATCGTGGTCTAATGGAACTTAAATGATGTTCCATTAGAGCAAGAATTTTAATAACCTTTACGTCATCAGGCAGATCAACTAGTGGAAGGTTAACGAAATTAATATAATTACAGCTGAAAGCTTGAATTTTGTTTAATCTTTACAGAGGCATTGTAAGCATTTAGCTGATACACAAATACTTCTCAGAGTTCTGAGCTCACCATGAGTTTGAAAACCTTGAATTTCTTCTTTGGTCTTGAATTTCTTCTTTGGTAAAGCTCAGAATAGATGAGCAAAATATTGAACAATATGTACTAAAATAAAAAGAAATATATATTTTTAAAAAAAGTTCTCACTTATTTATTGAAATTTAAATACAAAAAAGTTTATTGTTGAGGGCCATCGTCATTATCAAGGTTTGACAAGCCAAATCATTTTCAACACATCATTCTAACTTGATTTCTAAAACTTTGATTTAATTCTCCACGCAAAAAACTTTAAACATCTTTTTGAAACTTGCATTCACTGACAGTATTTGCAAATACTGTAAGAAAAAAACGTCGAACCGTGGTTGGATTTTCGTCACGACGCAAGTTAACTAAATTCCAACGACTTTCCAAAATTGGCATAACGGTGTTTTTCTAACGTTTGTCGATCTAATATTAAAACAGCGTCGGAAAAACGTCATCAACTAACGTCTTGAACAATTAATGTTAAACAACGTTTAATTAACTTTAGAACAACGTTGTTAATAATAGATTTTTTAATGTTTTTACTTTTAACATTGAAGCAACATCAGCATGGTTGTAAAACCGTGGTCGAAAAAAATGTTAAGTTTAATTCTGTTTTTTAAGCATTATGATCAGTAATACTACTATTTATTACATCATTTCTTTATATTCTACATTGATATAAGATTCCCAGAGACACTAAAATGCTCATCCCAATAAAAAGAAGGCTACTAACCAGAAAGAATTCCCTAGTCTATGAAACTTATTAAAGAAAGAGAAACTCGAGCATAAGGATCTTGAATCAAGGTTAATGTATATAATCAATTCATTCAATGAAAAGGCAATGAAGTTTAAGAACAAGAAATTGTCATTTTGGGCCAATATTCTAAAACAGTCAGCGCCCACGTAAATTCATCTTGAATTTGACTAGTTTGTAGAACCCACCATTGGTGGGTTCCGTTGGTTCCATAGTTTGTAGAACCCACCGTTGGTGAGCCACCAATGACCAATCTGTCATTAATAAACAACAAAGTACATTAACTTCTAATTTGTTGACCACTAAAAAAAAAAGAACAGTGGCTCAAGATTGTATCAATTCTGAGCTTTAAATTGTGAAGTTGCTGGGCTGAAGACTAGGAAGAGAAGTAAAACCATCCTCTTCAGCTTCAGCAATGAAGCTGAAGAGGATGATTTCGAAAAAAAAAAGGAAATCAGCTCATCAAACCAAAGAGCTAACCAAGATAAAGTATGATCAAGATCAACAGAAGAAAGCAAGAGAACTAAACTAAAAAGAGCTAGAATGGAGGAAATGGAACATCCAGAAGGCAAAGAGAAACTAAAAATCAGAAAGAAACTTGATCAACCGTCATTAGAAGATCAAAATCTCCTTTTTGAAGACAATTATTGATATTGCTGTTTAAGGTTCGTCCGCTGATGAAAGACGTCAGTCAGAGGTTCTTCGGGTAATATAATTTATAAAATAAATCCTTTTTTCTGTTAAATACTTTATTATATCCAAATATATCCTTTTATTATTTAGAGCATTATAACCCTTGATGAATTGACATCCAATATAAACCAAATCGGATTTGCAATCAGCAAGAGCGCACTGTTTACATGTCTACTTCCAAGACATTATGAAACATCAAAAAGCAGAAGTCACGTCAAAATAGTCTCTGTTAGTCAAAACAGTCTCTGTTAGATTGATCAAAGCTCAGAATGAGCTCTGATCAATTTAACAGAGGACTGTTTTAATGTTTCTTTATAAATGTTACCTTATTAAATAAGATACAATAAAATATCGATTTTGTCCAATAACATCAAAAATCATTTCGATATCTTAGAAATAAAATATTCCTCACAGTAATGCTGAGTTGGAAAGTTTATCATTGGAAAAAAAAGGAAACCACCTGAAACAGCTGTTGAAAACCTCAAAAAAAGGAAACCACCTAAAACAGCTGTTGAAAACCTCAAAAAAAGGAAACCACCTGAAACAGCTGTTGAAAACCTCAAAAAAAGCAACATAAACTTGCAATTGTAAACATACTATTTTAATTTTTCTTGTTTGAAAAAAAGTACATTTTAAACATTTATTTACATGTATCCACGTTTTTTTTTTGTAAATCTCAAGGTATTTTTAATGAATCTCAAGGGTTTTTTAAAAAAAGGTTATAAGGTCTGTATAAATATTTTTAAAATATTTTTTTTTCAGCTGCTACTACTTGCTTCATTTATTTGTATTTTATTTGCGAAAATATTGTAAATTAAGTATAACATCTCATGAAAAAAATAATACAATTAGTTTAGATTTAATGAATATTTTGATACAAAAATTAGACTATTTAGGCTGTAAGTGGACGATACATTGATAAATTTATGGAGAAAAGTTTAGCCTGGCTTTGAAAAGACTTTATTATTTCCCAACAAAATTTTTCTTTTTGCATTACAGAAACTACACCTAAATTATTTTATCTAAATGATGGTTATTCTGCTATCAAAAACATAGCACCATCAGTTGCCCACCTTGATATCTGGATAATGGAACTCATGAACATCATCTCGAAACAGAAAGCAACTATAAACTCGCAAGCTAATCTAATAAAAAAACTTGAACAAAAAGTAGGAGATATAGAAAATAAACTCAAACCCGAGTCAGTCACCTAAACAAGTTCAAGCGGGTCATCCTGGAGTAGTATCGTCAGAAAAACGGCTAATTCAACACCACTAATCGTTCAAGTTCTATTCGAACTAAAGCAATCAGCAAAACGCGAAAAAAATATAGTAATATTTGGTGTCCCTGAACCAGCTTATGCAGCTGATACTGTCCAAGCATCGCCAACAGCGTTACACTGCATCACCGAAGTTCTAACAGTACTAGACCTCATTAATGACGATGTTAGTTTCTCTAGGCGTCTCAACACAAAAAAACCATCAAATAACCGGCCTATTGTAGTAGAATTTAAGGACGTTTTGAAAAAAAAAAGCTCTTATGAATTCTTGTAAAATCGCAACACACAATTTATTCAAGAAATACACAATCAGTCCTGACTTGTCACCAGCTGAAAGAGACCTCAAGTATCAAATACGCAAACACCGCAACACACGTAGTGATAAACTCCGTATTGATAACCCTGATGCTCCCTTTCACTGGGGCATCCGCGATGGAGCAATCGTCAAGATCCACGGTGCCTTCTCCCCACGCTCCGTACCAACCAATCAGCCCACCCACCAACACTAATCGTTTACCAAGCATCTGCACCACAAACATGCGTTTCCTATGTAACAAAGTTGAGATCCTTAATCAATTCCTAACAGACACCAGCATTGATATTGCCTGCCTAACTAAAACGTGGCTAAGCCCTTACGGCAAGCAGATTATTCTTTTACAAATCAATAGTAACTACACTTACATAAGCACCGAACGTCAGGATCGTTTAGGCGGGAGTACTATTATACTTATAAAATAAAAGTATTCAGATAAAACAGAAGAAATAAAAATAACATTCAACTTCCTACCTAACTCCCTACCTAACTCAATACCTAACCAAGAAGTTGAACTAACTATTGCTCGTGCATACCCAAAACAACTGCCTCAAGGATACTCATCCTGTATAATTATTTGCGCTTATATCCCCGTCTGGTCTAAAAGTGCGCGACACAACGCATCATAACAACTTGCTAAACTCGTCAAACCAGCAATAAATCGCAGCACAATCGGAAACAAACCACTTTATAATTCTTGCAGGAGATCTAAATGGTTGCCCAACTGACTTTGTTTGCCGTTCACACCAACTAGACCACCTTAATGCACAACCTACACGGAAGTCAGCAACCCTTGACATCATTTTAAGTAACGCTCCAAAATGCTACGTTTCCAATACCTTCCCTAGCTTCGGAAATTCAGATTACCTCGTTGTAGTTATTCAGCCACCACTTAATCTCTATAAAGCCACTCACCCTACTCCTCGAAAGATGCTTACAACAACTTTTATCATTCCTTACTCTCTGCTCAAGACAACTGCCGACCACTAAGAACAACAACAATTTGTTAATCTCAAGCCTTGGATGACACCGTTTATTCAGAGACACATAAAAGAACGTCAGCGACTTTTTTTATCTGGTCATTACAATGAATGAAAACACTAGCGAAGCAAGTCAAAAAACTAATAACAAAATAAAAACGCATTTATAACAGACGCTTTTCCATCGGAAATACAGATTTTTGGCGAGAAATTAAGCTCGCCGATAAAGGACAAATCCCTAATTCTATCACTGAGACATTAGCAAACAAGCTAAATGATCACTTCCAAAGTGTTTAAAACAATAAGAAACAACCTAAATCTCTCTTTATCAACCGGCAAGCAGACCCGCCTACTACCCCTATTTTCACCTATAGCAACATTCTCAACCAACTTAACAAACTAAAAACAGGATTGTGTGGTCCAGATGATATCTCACCACTGTTGCTCGCTTAGAAATTGCCATATCACTTTGTATCTTATTTAACCGCCTCATAGAAAACAGTTTTCTCCCTGATCAATTGAAATCTGCAAACATAACACCAAATCCTAAAACTAAAAACCCGCTCTCATCAAATGATTATCGTCCCATTGCCCTTACATCCACATTATGCAAAGTTTTTGAACGCATTATCGCCAAATTTATTGGCCAAAACCATACTAGAAAAATATACTGATGACATCCTGATATACATTATCTACGATAAAGCTTCTGCCATCTTACCTCAATCTATCGTTGATGGCGTTGTACTCTGGTCTCTAACCAATGGTATGAATCTCAATAGCTCAAAATGTAAAGTTATTAGAATTAACTCCAGGTACCCCGTAAGTCATTTTCTACCATCTGTCGTACTTGATAAGACTGAGGTTGAAACTGTCTCCAGCTACAAATACCTTGGTATCATGTTAAATGAGAATCTCGAATGGGACGAACAATGAGTAAAAGTGAATAACACTATAAAATCAATTTCATTTCTACTCAAGCGCCTTAAGCAAATCGGTCACACGCAATCCAACCTCCTGCAAGTCTACAGGTCTTACGCTATTAGCCACATGATATATAGTGCTCCAGTTCTTACATCATGTAGTATTGCGGCAAAAAAAGAGATTCAATATTTCAATAAAAATGCGTTGCATATCATTGGTATTGACGCAACCAATTCGAGCCGCTTCAATATTCGTTTTAACATTGAAGAATTATTAGAAAAAGCATGTAATAATATTCTCAAAAAGATCCTTAATGACACATAACATCCGATAACCAATAAATAATAGTCCGCACTAATAGTAGAAACCCTGGTAGATTTCCGTTTGCTCTTAATAACGCTAACACAACAACTTACTAACAATCCTTCATTCAAAAATACCTTCGTATTCTACGTGATAGTGTCAGTGATCTTTACCTCCCACGCAACATTGGTATCTAATGCAAATATGGTAAAATTATTAAACTCATTTAAGTTTCAAGCAGAAAAACACATTTTTAATCTTGCGTAATAATAATTTCAAAACAATTTTGTAAATTTATTCAAACGAATTTTACTTATTATTCTTAGTAGTTTCTAATGATGTACGTTTCTTTTAAAGTATTAATTATCAAATCTTTTTTTGTATGTTTTTATTTATTTATTTGTATACCTAAAATTGCAATATAGTTATTGCAAAATATCTTTGTAATTGTTAAAATAAGTTTTTCTTGTTATATCTTTAGTTTATTTTACATTTTTTTTATTTTGTTATATTTTTATTTTGGATTTTTATAACTCTTTTTGAATATTTGATAATTTGAAATGTCAATACTTTATTGTATTAACGGGCTCTATGAAAAGATTGAGGTGATATTGCATCATCCTTGATTTAGGTGATATTGCATCATCCTTGATTTAGGTGATATTGCATCATCCATATCTTCTTTGAGTCTGTTTTAAAATATTTTACTTATTGATATTTACCATGTAAAACTTAGCTGTAATTTATTTTAACAGCAAAATATAAAATAAAATAAAAATAAAAAAGTAAATATAAAGTTGTTCTTTCTCCTCCCCAGCTTATCAGGGGCTCCCCATTTATTATTTTTGAAGAAATGAAAAATATTTTTTTTCTCTAGGAAATAATTTTTTTCATTTCTCAAACGTGTTAAATAAAAAGGGCATTTGAATAGTTAATCGTTTACATATTCAACAACGTTAAGACGAATTAGTAAAACTTAAATCAAATTTTTTTAAAAAAATGTCATCTAAAAATCTTCTTTTTTTAATGAATATTAATGTTGCCAGAAGACCTCACGGTCTTATCACAGAGCATCGCGGAAGAGCATTTTTCTAGAAAGTTCACGGCTAAATTTTCCTATGCCCAGACTATGAAAACAGACTACTTGATGTATATATTGCATCTAAAAAAGATTTTATTAAAGTCCGCATTTTCAATCGACTACCATGGTTAGTAGAAAAAAATATCTCAGTTTTTAAATCTGATAAAAGTTGTTAAATTGTGTTGCATATCCATTACAACATACGCTTCACCTTGGGTGTAGTCCCTAAAATGCAGAGATTTTTTAAAACTAAATATCACACCCGCGGATAAACTTTTTCTTATGTAGAATTGAATTCTGAGTCAAATGGCGACACGCGGAATGCCGCCCAACCATTACCTACTGAGTTATTAAACAAAAAACCGATAAAAGGTTTTATTTACGACTACTGCATTAAATCCAGTAAAGAAATCAGCTATAATTTAAACGGCGTAAAGTAACGTTGGGTTTTCCCCGCGTTTATATAGAAATGAAACAAGGAAACGTTCTGTATCTTCGCGGATAGAATTTTTCTTATGGCGACACGCTTAATGTCGCCCAACCATTACCTGCTGAGGTATCAAACAAAAACCCGATCAAAAACCGTTTTTACAACAGCAACAATGCATTTTTACACCTGCGTAATATTAGATAGATATAGATAGATATATAAAATTTTTTTTTACAAAATTGTTAAAGTAACAAATTGACTGGAGCAAGCAGAAGTCGTTTTAAAAGGTTTTATCATCTTTCACCGTTAATTTTAATTTATTTTACAATAAATATCAATTAAGTATAAGATAAACACAAGTTTTAAGATATTTAAATATATATAAATATAAAAACTCGATTAAAATAGCCAAATAAATGTATCTTTATAAATATAAATACAATTAAATGCATTTTTATAGATATAACCATGAGCATTTTCAGCTAATGTAAAAATAAAAAAAAAAATTTTAAGACGTGTAAGAGTTTTTTAAAAATAAGAGATAGTTTCAGTACTGTTGAGGTCAAGTAACTGTTGTTTAACAACGCGATTAAAAATGTTGAAAAGCGTTTATCGCTTTAATCTCATTTGTAAGAAATGAGTTCTAGAAATGTGTTCCTCTTCTATATATTGAGAATTTCGATTGTCTCAAATACATTTTGGAATATAGTAGTTCTACTTAGAATATTTTGTTTCGTATTTATGATCAATAAGTAGGAAGTTATTATGGAGCATTTTTGGGAACAAATTATTTTTTAATTTAAATATAAATTTCATTATTTGTTTATAAATATTAAGAATTCTTAGTTCTTTCATTATTCGTTTATAAATATTAAGAATTCTTAGTTCTTTCATTATTTGTTTATAAATATTAAGAATTCTTAGTTCTTTCATTATTTGTTTAGCACTAACATATCCATTAGTGAATATGCGGCATACTTGCTTATGTTTTTATAGACTAAGGCTAGTTTTGATTGGTAAGTACTTACCCAGTAAACATTGCATTAGCTAATATAGTTATGAACAAATGAAAATTATAAACTTTTTAGATATATTTTATTTAAAAGATACTTAGTTTTATGCATAATTCCAATGCTTTTAGTTATTTTATTTTCTAACAACTTGATATGCTCTTTCCAGCTAATATGTTTATCAAAAATGAATCCTAGAAACTTCACAAAAAATGCTTTTTTTAATTTTGTTTTGTCAACTATAATATCTGGGAGTTTTAATGGTAACTGTCTGACTTTTTCTGGGAGTTTTAATGTTAACGGTTGATAAAGTACATTATGCGCTCTAGTATTTTCGAGAAGCATAAAATGAAATAGGCCAATGGTTTGATAAAGCATAAATGGAGATAGGCCTATAGTTTGATAAAGTAGAGTTATCTTTACTTTTATATATCGGAACTACGCGTGCTAATTTTAAGTGTTCAGAAAAAATCCACTGAAAAATGTTGAGCGAATGATTATTGTCTCCTTTGCATGAATATTTAGCACATATTGTTCAATCTTTGCTTTATTGATGTATATTTGACATCACCATGTTAAATATACTCTTTGTAATACAAATGCTTACTTTTAACTTGTCTTGAGTTTTTACAATAAGTTTTAATATTTGCTTCTCGAGTACTTTTTTCGATCAAACGAAATTGATATCTCTCCAAGACTGTATATATACCTTAAAAACTTTCTTGCCTTTGCTACAGGCACATATTCTTTTTGATCTTTTATTATTTGATAAGCCTATATAACATAACAAAGCAATCAAAACTATTATAATAAAATTTAAATTTACTTATGTCTAATTTTGATTGAGCAAGGGTTGATGCAATTTGAGCTATTTTCATCAATTCATTAAAGTGCTCTCGTCTGTTATTGTTAAGTCGTAGTGAATGAAAAATGCAGATATAATTGTTGTTTAATGAAATTACTCCTAATATTCAATAATTGCCGCTTTCTATATCTGTATTTATATTCACCAAAATAGAGTCTTTGTTAAATAAGTCATGTTGGTGCATAAACTTTAAAAGTTGTACAATTATTGATAGATAAAATAATCTAAGTATAATTTTTGATTTTCTTTCTCAAACGATTTTAAGAACAGCTTGATCAATTACGTTTGATGTTAAGAGTTCATTTTCATTCAGCGACGGTTCATTTGACTATTCAGCTGAGGAAACCAGATGTGGCAAATTATTAAAATATGCTATAAAAGTTGTCTCTGTTTTTTTCTTATAGGCTTTTATTGTTTTTATCATCTATGCTACTCGAATTTTCGGTAGAAACTTCCATGCTTGTATTGTTTTTGAATTTATTTAAAGGTTTGTTTGGTGTCGAATGTTTTGGAGGCAAATGTTTAGATACTTCTAAGGAATGTCAGCAGCTATAATACTTAGTTTTCTGTCTTTTGGTCTTGGTTTTTTTCTGACACTTTTTGTTTCATGGTTATTGTTTTTGCTTAATTTGCTTAAGCAGTATGTTGGCTTTAATATATCTGGGGGTGCGTTTAATAATGACTTTACTGATATTATATGATAACAGTTTTTTTTATCAGGACATGTACAAGTATATCGTTTACCGTTTACAAGATGTTTTTTTGCCATCAATTGCGCTTTTTACTGTATAACAATCATTTTTCGGTTCATACGCAGCTAAACCTTTTTTTAAAACTATTGATGCCAACGTGTTAGCAGATTGTTTGAATGATTTATCAATGCCAATCTGAATCGGTTTCAATTGATTTTTACTTATACTTTCTAAGATATCATCTAATGGAGTAAATTAAAAATCACCTTTTTCTAATAACTTTATGGTGAGATTTTGGTCAACCATTTTGAAGTTTCCTAGATTTTTATAGCCACAATTAAATTCGTTAAGAAAATAAATTTTATGTCACGACAATACCATAGAATCTAATGGAAGCTCTTTGTATTTTTGATGGTCTTTAATCATTCTATTCAAACGTTTTGCAATATTATTTGTTGGATTTACATCATTGAAAGCTGAAAATCTCTGATATATTGATTTATTGCAATGCATTTTAATGTCATTTTTCAAATGTTCAAAATATTTAAGAAAAATTGCTGACCATTTCAATTTGTCCAAACCATATCGTGCGTTATTTCAAGTTTTCTATCGTGTATTACAAACATCAACGGAAATTTTGGTTCTTTTACAAAGTCGGTGTTTCTCATAACTAAAATTGAAGCATAAAAGTCCCCTAAATTAAAAGTTGTATCATAAGATAACATTTGTTTTAATAATGGATTGGCACTGCTTTCTTTTATCAGTTTATTAGCAAGCTCCAAAGCTTTTGGATGAGCCATAATTAACATCAAGTCACGATGAATAGCAAAGTGATGGATGAAATCATATAAATCTTGATTAGCTAGCTCTATGACTCCGTAAATTTCATCATTTTTAATTCTCCGTTTATTCACTTCGTTGTATTTGGTGTTTTTGGTTTGCTTGGCGTTGCTTAGCTTAGCGTGGTGAAACCGATACTTCAGCATCAATAAAAGAATAGGGAGTATTTTTTAGGTTTATAGTCTTTTTTTGATAAAGTTAAAAAAGTTTCGTATAATTTTTGTTAACGGATCAGTCTGTTAACGGACTGTTACGACTGTTTGTGCAGTGCACGTTCTGCGCTTAGAATTTATATGGTTCAAGTGCAGAACTTTATTTAGTTTGTGCACAAAAGTGTACAGCAACAAAAAAACAATCTTTGTGCAATAACTAAAAAAAAAAAATTTTTTCGATACTGAGAAATGAATCGAGAACCCTCGGTTTACTAATAAACCGAGTCCACTCGACCACGCTTACGACGTTAGTTCGAAGAAAATTGTATATATAAGTTAATATTTTTGTATGTATAATATATTATTATTTATTATATATTATATATATATAATATGTTGCAAGTATTATATATCGGAAGAATAAGTTTTTAAAATTAGTCATGTTAAGGATAACGATGTTAATTTATACAATTTTACACGGAACTATTGGGGTGAAAAAAAAACATTAAACAGACTGAAAAGTACTAATTAGTTAACTCAAAGAAGCTCAGAAAATTATAGACATTATTATATTTAAAATCGTTTTGTATTTTGTAAAACTTCACGCAGTTTTTGACAAAAAATGTCAAAAACTGCGTGACGTAATTTATGGACCCATAAACGGTCTGTCACGATTGCTATTTCCGTGAGGAATTGAAACTGAAGCGCGATGATCTCCAAAATAGTGAATTATCACAAAAGGCATGTTGCTTACAAAAACTTGTTTTTGATAATCGTTGTTGTATTTATTTGTTTTGCTTATTTGATTTTTGTAATAAGTTTTTGTTATACCAAGTTGTTGGTTTTTCATTCTCCCAGTGTTTCGAAATTGATAATGATTGCATAATTAATCATCATCATATTCACTTATTCTGTTTATAGATGTAAATTTCTCCTGCATGTGGTTTGATTGGCGCTGATTTAATGATATCGCAATTTAAACTGTCAGTTTTTATTTTATCAAATATTTGCATAACAAACTGGAAACTAAGTGGCTGATTTATTTTATCGTATACAAAATTTGTTACTTTCTCTGTACGAACGAGGTTTTCTTTAGGTTTACACCTTTTTAAAAATTAAAAAACTCGATCAAATTAAAAACTCGATCAAAAATCCTCAGATATAAATTGGTTAAAAATGATATTTTCAAAAAAAAACTAATTTTTTTTTAGCAGATCTATTCAAATACGTTCAAGGCTGTATTGGCGCCAAATTTAAGCGCACTAATTTTAACCGTTTTCTGTTTTGTTACGTTAAGTTTTTGTAAGACAATGAATTTGGAAAAAAATTTTCAGTTAATAACTTTTTATGAATGAAAAGCTTTGTTATGTTCTAAAAAAGGACATTACAGCGCTTCTATTTAACAAATTAATTTTATGAACAATTTATTTAGATTAACAGAGAACTGGATACAAATATTTTGTCTTACCTATCCTTCATATGTATTAATAATAAAGTATTAATTATAATAAACCTAATTATATCCTAAGCTTTCCCATATTTTCCTAAAGTATATATAAAAAGTGATCAGTGTCATTTTATTTTTGTAGGAGAGCGCCATTAAAATATAAATTTTAATTACATACGGCGCGCGCTTTCCTTCGTAAATAGAGGACATTAGTCGGTTTAAGATATTGTCAGCCGAGAAGTAAGAAGCCGTATGTCTACATTGCGTGTTTTTACTCTTTAAAATAAAAAAATATTCAACAATTAATAGGGTATGCGTCCAATAAATCTAGTTTCGAGAATGATGCAACTTTTGAAAATATTTAAAAAATAAATCAAACAATCTGGCAGAAAGTCTTTACAAATTAAATTTTGAAACATGATTTTCTCGGAAACACAAAAAAATTACATAAATGGTTCTCGTCTGACAACGTATATATATATATATATATATATATATATATATATATATATATATATATATATATATATATATATATATATATATATATATATATATATATATATATATATATATATATATATATATATATATATATATATATATATATATATATATATATATATATATTGTCGGCATTATATTTAGAAATATACTCTTTTTAATCTACAAGCTTCTTATATAGTTATTAATAAGCTTCTTAAACAAATACACTTATAATTAAATTGAGTATGATGTAAGGTTTCACTTACTAAATTTATAAATAACTAAATATTCACAACTTTTCCTTTTTTACATTAAGCAATTTTTATTCACATTATTTATTTTCGAATAATTGAAAAATAAAATAACTAATTTATCACACATGTTTTAATTTGTCTTTGAAAAGTTATGTAAATAAGTCAAATCTTAAATATAAAAAACAACCATTTTCATTATTGTACCTTTTTTTTAACAATAAAGAAAAAAATATATACAATGTCTATTAAAACATTTTACGAAATGATAATTTAATTGTTCAGACTTTTGTAAGTTAAAAAGAATATTATAAAAAAGTTAAAAAGAATATTATAAAGTTCAAGATCATCACCAACAAAACATTTTACCATTGACTCGAGATCATTATTTTTTTTTATCTGAGAGCGAAAAACGTGTTGAATAATTTTTTCAGAACATTAACTTTCTGTTTATTCTTTCTCTACGAGGTACCTTTTACCAATCTTTCTTCAATTAACAGACCTGAGAACGATTTTTTGAATTTAAAACGAAAAGGTAGATGTTTTTATGAAGCATTAGTTTTACTCAACACAATTTAGTTATTAAACACAATTGAGTTCTGATTCTGGGAAACACAAGAATCAGGGAGCTTATTCACAACTTTTCCGCAACTCTTGCGTAGCTGAGCAAAAGTTATGAAAAACTTACGCAAACTATTTTTTGCGTAACTATTTGGTATTCACAACTTTTTCCTAGCGTTTGAGCAAAGTTAAGGTTGCGCATGAGTTACGCAAAGCTTACGCAAAAACTTACGCAAAAACTTACGCAAATATTCTAAAACTATTTGTATAAAATAAGTAGTTAGTATTACTAATTCTTTTGTTTTGATAGGTATCTACTAAAAATGTATATATATATATATATATATATATATATATATATATATATATATATATATATATATATATATATATATATATATATATATATATATATATATATATATATATATATACCCAGCCGGCACAACTCAGAAAATAGTTACGCTTGGTTTCTGTTGCGTTTTTAAAACCTTCTAAAACAAAAAGAATAACACGTATCAAAAATGGTTTTTATTCCGTGAAATTAACTATTACTATTTACCATAAATACCACTTAAAGTATTAATGGTTTCACTGTTATGGAAGCGTAGTATTATATTGTAATAACTTTCCGTAAGGAATGTGAAACCACTGATAAAAACATGCGACATTTAAATTTGACAAAAAACACGTGTTAAACTCTAGTAAAACTGCCCGTAATATACACGTGCTTTTGGTTTACGCCTGGATCGTGAAAAACACGTGCCTATATAGGTTTTATTTCCGAAAAAGAAACTAGATGTGCCGGTAGGGATATATATATATATATATATATATATATATATATATATATATATATATATATATATATATATATATATATATATATATATATATATATATATATGTGCATGTGCGTCTTATATACAATTATATAATAACTAAGTTATTATATAATTATATATAACTAAGAACGTTATATATAAATTATATATAACTAAGAACGTATATTTCCCAGAAGATGAGAAGAAGAATTAAGGAAAATGAACGATTGAGAGACAGATGTTTCTAGTAATTTCTTCCTTATTTGGGGAAATACACGTACTTAGTTTAAATTTTAAATATTTCTTTAACTAATTTCTTGATTAATTAAATCAATATAGTATACTATTTACTGAGCAAATGATCTAATAAGGAAATAAATAAAAATTATAAATGTACATATTAGTTTTTAATGCCTACACTGATTACTATAAAATATCTGCAGACATTGTTAACAAAATTAAGTTCTTCAAAGAAGCATAAGTAATAAATAAATATTTCTGCTTAAAAGTAGGTTTTTATTTTTATTAACTCTTTTTTTCTACTAAATATTTTACTAATCATTTTTAATATTAGTAGTAGTATTTATGTTAAATGGTACAAAAAAGTAGTTTAGTGCTTTAATTTTTGTATGGCGTTTTATTTATTTGTTTTATTATGGCATTATGATAAATATGTTGATGCAGGTCGGTTCAGACCGCAAAATGTAAAAAGAAGCTATCTGATCAAAAATCTGACAGCAAGAGAAAAGCAGCACGGATTATTTCTAGTCTAAACAAGACTGACGGGGGTGAGGGGTGTTTGAAAGAGCTTAACTCCTTTGATCAACAAATGATGTCCAAGATGCCGAAAGTTGCATACATGGTAATGATTTTAAAAGAATATAACTTTTGTGTGTCTTATATATGTATATATATACATATATATTTACAGGGAATCACTGGAGGTATTGACTCTCTTCAAAGTCCTACCGCATCAAATAACGACTTTATTTTTCAACAGATATCAGGGAGTTTTTCACCACAGCCAAAGGAACAAACGTTTGATCAGTATGCAAATTATTTTTTGTGCAATGTGGTAGTTTAATAAATTTTCTTGTTGATTTTTATTATTTGCTAAATATATATATATATATATATATATATATATATATATATATATATATATATATATATATATATATATATATATATATATATATATATATATATATATATATATAATATATATATTTCATTGTTGATAGGTATAGTATTCTGTTAAAAATACAGCTCTTGTCTGCTTAAGAGTGATCAATATTTCTTTGTAAAATAGATAAAATAGAATTATATTTATATAATTTAAATGAAAAAATTACAAATTTTTTTTGTAATTTTTTAAAATTACAAAAACTACTGTTGTTAAGGTTCAATGTTACATCTAGGTAATTAACAATTTTCATAGTAGATTGGATAGAAATACAAAGACTGTTTTGCTTAAATATTTAGATATTTAACAGAAATATGCCGATTGTTGGATCAATTATTAACTCACACAACCATAAAATATTACGCAACAAACCCACTGCTAGTGTCACCAACTGCAACTGTATTAAAAAACCTTCATGCCTTTTAAATAATCAATGCTTATCTAAAAATGTCGTCTATAAAACTATATCTTTAGCCTAACCCCAGTATTTCCGAAAAATCATATATTGTTATCAGTAAAAGCTCATTCAAGCTTAGGTTTGCAAACCATTTAAAATCATTTAACGTTACTAGATACGAAAACGATACAGAATTCTCTAAAGAAATATGGAAACATAAAAATGCAGATATTATGCCGTTTTTCAAGTGGAACATAATTAAAAAGTGTCAATCATATAATCGATCAACTAAAAGATGTAACCTTTGTCTATATGAAAAGTATTTAATTATGACTTATGAGCAATGATCATTACTTAATAAAAAAGTGACTTGGTTTCTTCTTGCAGGCATAGAAAATAAGTTCTGCTTTCACAATTCGATACCGGAAATTAGGAACTCATGATATCATCTGACGTAAACTTAACGTCAGATACCTTTACAACGCTAAAAAATTGTATTTTTTACCGGTTTTTTATTTTGTAAACTTTGAATAATATGGATGAATGATTGCCGAATGGCATAAAACTAATAGTTCCATAAAAAGCTGTATTTTTTTCATTTAAGTTATAAATATATATACATATATATATATATATATATATATATATATATATATATATATATATATATATATATATATATATATATATATATATATATATATATATATATTATATATATATATATATATATATACATATAATTTGTATAATTTAGCAACAATATGCAGTCGTCACATTGCAACGATAATGAGATTTACAAAGAGAATATAGTGCAATCTAGTTCAAGAGTCCAAAAAAGTATTTTTATATATATATATATATATATATATATATTTTTTTTTTTTTCTTTCAATTTTTGTCAAGCAACCATTTACAATTAAAGATAATTTCCGTAAAATATTTAGAAATATTAAATACAAGTACATTTCATTATTTATAATAGTTACAAGACCGGAGAACCTGAAGAAGATAAAGTCTTTTCATCAGTAACCTTTGATAATAAAAATTGGAAATAATCGTGTATTGTTAGAAAAAATCATGTAAAGAATCGTGATTGGCAATAAGTTCGATTATGTTCTTTTTAAATTTTTGAGAGGTATTGGCTTCTTTAAGTTTACCACTCAGACTTGTAAAATGGTTCCATAGCATTGGGCCACGATAGGAAATGGCAAAGCTCGTAAGTTTTGATGAACGGAAAGGTTTTTTAAATCTTCCGGTAGATCGCGTGTTGTATCGGTTTAATGTTTTATGGAAAATATTTTCGAAAACCTTCGGCGTTTTTTTTGACTGATGTTGAAACATAAATTGTGTAATTTTGAAAATATTTAACTCATAAATATCAAGTGCCCTCATGCTTTTTAGAAGAGGTTTAGCATTTGTGAAGCGATTTTGAAAATGAATAATGCGTGCTGCATGATTCTGTTGTTTAAGGAGACAATCGAGTTTAGATTTATTTGTACTACCCCAAACAATATTGCCATAAGATAAATAACTTTTTATGAATGCAAAATATAGTTGAGTTAGTGTAGATTTGTCTAAGATTCGTCTGGTTTTATATAAGATGCCAATACTTCTTGAGATTTTATTGCTAATATGATTTATATGAGCTCTCTAGGATAAGTTTTCGTCTATTAAAATACCAAGTAATTTATTTGTGAATGAGCGCTCAATATTGATGTTATTTATATATAGCATCGGTAAGGATTTTGGAATAGATTGAAACTTTCGTTTAGAATGGAATAAGGAAAACTTAGTTTTATCAGTGTTTAAAGATAAGCTGTTAGCGAAAAGCCAGTTTGATATTTGTTCTAGTTCATTATTTGCTACTTGAAATAGAGAGATAATATTACTGTGAGAATAGAATAAAGTGGTGTCGTCTGCAAACATAATAGTAGACATAGTATTTGATGCTTTATATAGATCGTTGACATAGATTAAGAATAGCAACCGACCTAAGATGGAGCCTTGTGGAACCCCACATGATATTTTAAGTTTGTTTGTCTAAAAGCCATCATTAAGAGAAATAAACTGCTTTCGATCAGTTAAGTAACTGGTAAACCATTTATGGTATTCGTGGCTTATTCCATAATATTTTAGTTTTTCTAATAAAATCTGATGATTAACGGTGTCAAATGCTTTTGACAAGTCTAGGAATATACCTAAGGTGAACTTGTTATGAGAAGATGCTTCACTGATAAATTCAACAAGTTATTATTTTCCCAAAAAATATGTTATTTGTATTTTGATCCCTAGTGTTCTTTTCAATTTTTGGGAGTAATCAGTACTCATATTGAATTATAGAAAAATTGAATTATAGAATTATAGAAAATTATAAGTTGGTACAAAACTATTTATATAATGTAGATTTATTCTGATGATGATGATGTAGATTATATAGATTGTAGATCATTATTATTTATAGAAAATAGTTTCATCTGATTTGCAAGAATCCTACAATTCACCTAGAACATTACCCTCGATAGACTCTCTAAACATTTTCAGTGACACCACTAAGTTCCACTGCATCAACTTGTTTTCCTACGTTTTCGACAATAGAAGACAAAACATCTGTTGAGCCAATTTTTACAAAAGAGGTGCATAACTCCCTTTAATTTATTTTTGTTTTACAACAAAAGTAAATAAAATAAATAAACTACTATTTATGTTTCAAATTGTTTTATTTCTTAACATCGAATTTAAATTTAATTTTAGAATGTCGAGTGTAAACAGTCACTAAATTCCTCTAAAAAACAAAAGTTATCACCATCAAATGTAGATAACTATATGATAAACATGTCTAAGCTTGGTCAACAAATTATTGAAACCGGACAGTAAATAGCGTCTGCTCTTAAGCCAACTATTCTAACTGATCAACCTCTTTTGGAAAGTATTGGCGACACCTTAAAATGCATTGCAGAGTCTAAAAAAAGTCTCGCAGAGTCATCTGAAAAGATTGCTAATTCCCTAAAAGAGATCGCTTCAGCAATCTCAAATAATTAATAAATGTACATAATCTAGTTCATATTATCTAATAAATTGATTATTAATTTTATTTATTACCTAATTATAGTTAAAAATGTTCATCATTAGCTAAAATCGAATGTTTGAATGGCAAAAAATGAAACAAAAAATTCTGAAGTGAGTAGCATAGCTGTTCTATTATTGATTTAAAATAATTTGTTTTAACGTTGATTTAAAAACAAAAAAAAATTTAAGACCCTTTGCACATTAACAGCATTATAGAATAATCAAATCAGTATTATAGTTTTAATAAATTGAATTTTGTTTTAATTTTATATTTGTTGATTAATTTAACATCTTTTCAAAAAAAAAAAATTAATTAATTTATACAATTCCATATGAACTTATAGACAGCTAAACCAAAGATAGCCATCAAATCAAAACGTAGACACCACACAAAAACATACACATAATATCATTATTAAAGTTTAAAAAAAGATTTTCATTTCACACACTAAATTCCTTAAATAAAGAAAGCATGTTTTTTTTTTAAATAACAGTTTTATCTAATAACACAACGTTATAAAACATAAGCATGTCTATTGGCAAACATATAGTTTTTCAAATCATTTCTTCTAGTTAAACCAAGTCGAATTTGGTTGATTTGTCCTCGACCAACGTGATAAAAATTACTATTATTTTCAGTGCTGTTATTATCTGTTATCATCTCAGTGTTACCAACTGCATTGTCGCTAGCTACAACATTATCTGGCTCTTCTAAACCCAATGAATTGCACATATTCTCAAGTAATACACAAGTATAAATGATCGAACAGCACTTGGTAGGAGAATATTGAAGAGTTCCGCCACTTTTATGTAGACATCCCCACCTGTTTTTGAGACTGCCAATACAACATTCTATTCTACTTCGAACCTTTGAGTGGGTTTTGTTGAAAAACATTTCTTCAGGGGTTATTGCAGGACTAAATGGTGTAATCATGACTGGCGATAACCCGTATCCTGAATCACAAAAAAGAAAACCGGCAACTGGATCAGCTTCCATCGTTTGTTTTAAAGTAGAATTTGAATAAACAAAAGCAACTACATCTCTGAACTGCCCATCATAATCGACAACAAATTGGCAATTTATAGCTGAATAGCCTTTTCTAAAAAAATGAAGCAAAACATATTATTAAGCAAAATGAAAGAATTTTTATAAGTTAAAATGTATAATTACACTATAACTATAATTAGGAACTATATTTGGAACTCTTCAATATGATCATTAAAAAAAAAATGAGTAGCCTCCTTGACTGTAGTGGCCCCCTCGGGCCTTGGGGAGGTGAATAATTAAAATTAAAAAAAAATAAAATTAGATCCTACAGTAATAAATACTGGATAAAAAAAAAACTAAAATGTCAATTATATTATTTAATAGTAATTTGTATACTACTCAAGCCTATTTAAAGACTACTTTGGTTCATTTAAAAACTATTTTTTTTACCTGCAAATAAAAGCTGGCTCATCAGCCCCAGTGACTCCTTTGATGGGCACTATACACAATAAAAATCCCAAAACAACTGCAGTTTTTGAGATGCTGAGACATAGTGCAAAATTAACTTCAGAAACATACAATATTATAAAATACGTATTTTATATCATTAATGATATAAACTATGTATTATTTTGTAAGGTTAAAAGTTAAGGTTACACATCTTGTACAAAATCAAAGTTTCCGTAAACATAAACAGTTCATAAATTCAATCATAAACTACATGAATGAAGCTATGAAAGTTTATTATTATTTAATTTTAGGCGACACTTCTGAGATTATCCAGGCTAGCACTAGTCGAATAATCCATCAGTTTTGTGAGTCCTTTATGCAACACTACAGCTACCTTGTCAAATGGTACAGTAGTCAAGAGGAAATAACTAAAGTGAAACAAAGTTATTTTGAGGCTTTTGGAGTAAAGGGTCTTTTGGGTCTTATTGATAATCATAAACTCTTAAACATAAATTATATAAAAGTTTAACTTTTATATGCACCTACCACAAAGTAGACATTTTTTATTATAATAATTTATTATTCCACCAGCGACATACTGCTAAGCATCTTCAACTGAGCAACTATATACTGGTAATTTAATTATATAGTTTTAAAAAATTTAAAAATATTATTATTTTTGTTTTTTAAGTTTATGCCTAACGTAAAAAAGGCTACTTATTTAACGATAAATTTGACTTTAAGCTTTACACCGTATTTGCGCATGCGTCACGCTTGCGCAGAACTGACTGTCTACTTATTTAACGATCTACTTATTTAACGCGACACCGACCTTTCACTTTCAAAATTTTCGTTCTCTTTAAAAACACCGAACCCAAAAAACATGCGTTTAAAAGTAAACAAGAGAATTACGCAGTTAAATCTAAAGACACGTGAGCAAATAGAACGCTACTAATTGATCTACAAATGTATATCGAACGACTCGCACAAAAAATTCATTTACAATAAATGATCTACTGAACTATAGTGGAAAAAAAATTAATTGAGCTATCGGACAATTTTTTTAAATTAATTTCCCAAAAATTAGAAAATTCGCATATATAAGCTATTTTTTTCGAAAATGTCGAATACGACACTTGTATATATATATATATATATATATATATATATATATATATATATATATATATATATATATATATATATATATATATATATATATGTATATATATATATATATATATATATATATTAATTTAAAAAAAATATATATATATATATATTTTTAAGTTAATATATATATATATATATATATATATTAATTTAAAAAAAAATATATATATATATATATATATATGTATATATATATATATATATATATATATATATATATATATATATATATATATATATATATGTATATTATAACTATATATTTATAATATATATATATATATATATATATATATTATAACTATATATTTATATATATATATATATATATATATATATATATATATATATATATATATATATATATATATGTATACATATATATATATATATATATATATATATATATATATATATATATATATATATATATATATATATATATATATATATATATATATATATATATATATATATATATATATATATATATATATATAATTAATTTTTTTTTTTTCATTTTCTTCATGGCTGCTAAAATTGTAACAATAACCTATTCATAAATTATTTATTATTTTTTAATTTTTGTCCAATTTTTTAAAAACAACTTCTTTTATTAATTTATCTTGAAGTTTTGTCAGCTCAATCATTTTGAAAAGAATCTTTGCTCAGTCTTTGCAATGACCTGATCTTTTTATAGTAAACCAAAATAGAGCATATACTTGAGCTATTATCTACTCTGAAGAAGGATTTTAAATCATATGCATAACCATTCTAGTATATTATATATAAATATAAAGAGAGATAAATCATTTATCTCTCTAGTATATTTATACATAATAGGTAATGCAAGTGTTAACCATGGTTGACACTTGCAATACTTATTATATATAATATACTAGAATGGTTATGTATTATGTATAATATAATAAATGGATCCTGTTCTGGTTTCATTGTTGCAAATTTTTTGGAGATTTGATCTGTACCTATACTAGTAAATGACCAAGGTTGATGGTTGACTGGGACTGGGGCCAGGTTTTATAAAATGTAGCCAGGGCCAGTGTCGGGTTTGTGATCCAGGCTACATAAACATATATATATTCTTAAATAGATTTTTTTTACTATTGTCATCATCATTATCATCATCATCATCATCATCATCATCATCATCATCATCATCATCATCATCATCATCATCATCATCATCATCATCATCATCATCATCATCAGGTTTTAGCTTTCTCTATTTATGCTGTTTTACTAATGATGGTCAATGCTCAAATTTCTTTTTTTTTTCTTTGTTATTCACCTCCTCAAGGCCGAGAAGGCCACTACAGACGAGGAGGCTACTTAATAGTGGTTATAACCCTCTTTCAACTCTATAACTTCGAAACATGAACCTTGACAAACAAATGAGCGATCATCTCTATTACAACCAAAACTCATTCTTGCTTCTTATTCAACATGTTGCATCTTTTTGCTGTATCTGACCCTATTTATTAAATACTGACATAAATATATGACAGAATTTAATAAATAATAAACGTAAGTATAAAAATAAAATATAAAGAACTATAAATTTTTTTTAGCTATTAATCCCTGCTAAACCTTATAATTTTTTTTCACCAAGTTGAATAGCCAATAATCAGATGGAGCTAAGTCTGGTGAGTATGGTGGATGGCAAATTATTGTAATTCCAGCTTGGTTTAGTTTAAACTGTGAGCAAAGGCTTAAAACAGGCGTTTTAGGTCTCTGCATATTTATTTTGCATATAAGTGGTTTCAAACAATTTTTATATAATATTCGCTAGTAATGGTGTCTCCTTTTTTAACATAACCCAAATAAACAACACATGTTATTTTGAAGAAGATATTGAGCATGCTTTTTGGCTAAAACTCATCACATCTTACTATAGGTCTTGGACTTTCACCTTCACTGACCCAACTAGTGTTATCTGACTTTTGTCCAGTTTGTCTCAAATAAAATCATGACTCCGTCCTGTAGCAATATCACATAGCCTCCATGGGCTGTTTCTAAAAAAGGCTAAATTTTCCTTACATACCTCAACTCTATTCTTTTAATTTTGATCGATTAACTTGTGTGGTATCTAAAATGATGTTAGTTTTCTTTTTTTAAGTGTGTTGTGAATAGTTTCATTAATTGTAAAACGATCAATTGATGTCAGGCCTCAATTACATCATGTGTTGCATGTTGTTTTTCTTCAATAATGGCTTGCACATATTCAATATTCTCAGCTGTATACGTGGTTTGTAGGTGCCCTGAGCGAGGATCATCTTTTAAAATTACTTGCTATCTGCATTTTTTCTTAATTGAGCACATCTTCATTAAGATGATCTATTCCTGTTTTGTGTTTAATGTTAAATTCTAGAATTCGCCATTTTTACACTGACTCAAGATGTTTCTTTAAATATTCATGCTCAGATAATCGTATTCCTGTATGTGCATAATCAAAAAATCCACCTGAAGTTAAGCTTATCTTTATTGTTGAAAAAAAACGACAACAGACCTGAACAACTTAACCTGAAGTTAAGCTTATCTTTATTGTTGAAAAAAAACGACAACTTTTTCCTGTCAAGTTAGAATATAAATACCAATTTCTCAATTCTATTTCACCATTTTGTCAGTAAAAAAATGTCACTGAAACATCAATAAAATGTTTCCAATGAAAAAATAATTTAGTACTAGAGGTTCTTAAAATTTGGCTTCTAGTGCTAGTTTCTCATAAATAAGTTCCATATTAAAAATAGGTGTTATATACATATATATATACGATATATACATATATATATATATATATATATATATATATAATATATATATATATATATATATATATATATATATATATATATATATATATATGTATATATCGTCGCATGAGAATTATAAGGTTCTGTCTGCCTTGTTTCATGTTAAAAGAATTTAACAATCAAAGTTTTAATTAATAATTAATAATAAAAACAAACCAGTTAAAAAATGATGTATTATATGTAATTTTTTAACATTTTTAACAGATAACATAAACAACTTATAATTATAATGAATAACAACTGTAAAACATGTATTAATTAAATATTGAAAGTCAAGTTCTCACAACATAAAAAAGGCAGATAGAACCTTATAATTCTAATGTGACGATATATATATATATATATATATATATATATATATATATATATATATATATATATATAATATATATATATATATAAATATATATATATAGGCCTCGCCAATAGAAAATGAGCGTGAGAGCAGAGAAAAGCTTACTAAAATACTAAAATAAATGTGTTGAGCCATGTCAGCTGCCCCTCTAAACAGTTTCTTACAAGAGTTTTTGGTTTTTGTATAAGCTATCTGTTTATTCCTCTATAAACTTGCTTATTAAATACAAAGTTTGGTTTTATGCTTGCTTCAATAATATGTTTGTAACATTAATATTACAAGAATATACATAACAAGCGTTGTCTGGGTTTCCACACTAGCTAACCAATGGTTTGTTACCAATATTACTTATTTATAAAAAAACTTGACAAAGAGCTATAAAAATCTCTGCTGCTTATAAAAAATGTTTTACATTTTCTTATTGTAATAGAATTCAGGCATTTTAAGAATTATTAAAACAATTAAAAATTCACAATAAAAGTGAAATATATATTAAAGTAAATAATGTATAAAATATATAATTCATGCATTGAATGCAAAATAATAATATATAATTCATGCATAATATATAATTCATATATAATTCATGCATCTTTATATATAAATTTATGCATCTTTAATATATAGATACTGCATTTTAAACCCATTAAAAATATAAAGAAATGAAGTTTTTTTATTTATTTATACAGATGGAGATCATTAAAAAATGTGAAGAAATGAGTGAAATTTATTGTTTTAATAAAAAGGTAAAATATAACTATTAAAAATAGTTTGAGTTTTTTCAAATCATTTGAAAAAATATAAACTATTTTTAATATCATTTAATGATATATATATATATATATATATATATATATATATATATATATATATATAATGTTTTTTTAAATGAAATATATATATCTATATTTATATATCTATATATCTATATATCTATATATATATATATATATATATATATATATATATATATATATATATATATATATATATATATATATATATATATGTATGTATATATATATATATATATATATATATATATATATATATATATATATATATATATATATATATATATATATATATATATATATATATACATAATGTAAACCGACAGTTAAGCGGCCTAAAATACGGCCGATAAATAATACTTACGCTTACATTAAAAAAAGACAAAAAAACATACAAAAGATAAAAAAACTTATATATATATATATATATATATATATATATATATATATATATATATATATATATATATATATATATATATATATATATATATATAACTTAGCCGAAGCTGTTGTTAGACAAGTGTTTTTTTACTTATTCTGTACTGGTCTGTTCTTTACACTAAAAATAACTAAAAATATACTAACATATATCATAAATATGATTATGTTTAAGTCTATTAAGAATGATATCTAAAATATATAAAAGCACTTTTTAATAAGATTTCAAACAATGGCTGCGTTTAAAACAAAAAATCTTCACCTGAAAATTAAACTTCTTACAGCAAAAGTTTAGATAGAAATGCAGCACGTTGTATTTCTATTTTATTGTAATAATTCTACGCCAAAAATGTATATCATCACATGGCTTTATCCTTTCCCTTTTATGCTGTTTCCTTAGCATTTTTTCAAAAATCAAATCTCAAGCATTGTATGGCCTTACTAAAGCTTGTTCATACCAAATGTAATGCACTCTCTGCAAGTTTTCTTACTTCTAAGCTGCTACCTCTCTACATGCTGATACCCAAATCACTTTAAACTTCTCTGACAGACGTTGATTGATACAATACTTTTTTAAATCTCTGTCTAAGATTATGACTCTTTTTCTTCTCTTGTTAGAATCAAACCACAAAATTATCTAATTATCATCTTCTCTTTTGGCAAATATTACACCATATAAATACTAAAGTTTATATATTTATAAAGGTATTGTGTGCCAGCATCTAAATAAATAGCAACAATATATGTTTATATCCATATATATCTATATTATGTATGCATAAAAGTACCTTACACCTATCCTCCTGGATCCAAGCAGGTATAAAATTTCTTTTCTTTAGAGAAACTTAAAAGATGATCTGAATCAGTTTGATTCAATTCTACTCCACAATTTCATCGTTTTTTACAGTTGCTATATTAAACCATTTTTTTATCTTTTTTACAAGAACATCTCTATTTAGAACAAATGTTTTTTTATTATTGAAGTTAATGTAAAAAGGTTCTGTATTATGCTAAGCTTTATTATTCTCAGTTTACTAAATCTTGTATCTTATTTCAAATGTTTGGTTCAGTGTTGTTAACTAAAGTAAGTCTAACATTACATCTCTAATTCATGGGTCTGATTATATTTATTTTCCTTAGAATAAGGCTAAACTGTTTGCAAAGAAATTTTCCTCTTATTTCAGTTAATTCAGTTAAACAGTTTACTTTTTGTTAGACATCACTTTCAATGCTGCTGTCAGTTCTCAATTTTAATACTTCTATAGCTTGTGGTTCAGACAACATTTCCATTGTAGTCTTACAATTGTGTTCTCCAGAATTCTCTTCAATTTTTTGCCAAGCAATTATTAAGTGTTTAATCAGCAGTTCCAATATTCTAGAAAACACTATGATCTCTGTTAGGTTCTATCTTCTGTCACACAAACACACACACGCACACACAGATATATATATATATATATATATATATATATATATATATATATATATATATATATATATATATATATATATATATATATATATATATATATTAGGCTTCTATATGTGTAAAATGATGTAGATTAGTTTCAATTTCATTGCTTAAACACACTATATAGTACAATTACTTTTTTTTATTGCAGTCTGATAAAAACCGCTATAATATATTCTGCTTTCTTTGCAAAAAAGAAGTAACGGGTCAAAATGAAATTTTAAAACATTGTGAAACTAGTATGCACAAAGCTGAATCCGTAAGTTCTTTTAAATTATTGAGATTATTTGTATTATATTTTAAATTGAACATTTTGTGAGTATATGTAAGTAATATATTGATTTATAAATAACTTTCAAAATCAAAGTGTAGAAAATTTATATTATTAACATTATGTATGAGTTGCTTTTAGTTAAATATCTTTATATTATATATATGAGAAAATACAAAAAAAGAATAAAATTTCTTCAATCAAGGCTATATTTCCAACTAATAAAAGTGTAAAAAAAGAAGTAAAAATTAACTGCTCAAACATTTTGTATTTATTTTTCAGCAGCTGTGAAATCAATTGCCCTCAAACCATTTTCGGATCCAAAATTAAAACAAAAGCATGTTAATTTAGCTATATTTTCATTAAAATTATTTAAAAATCACTTATAGCAACTTAAATCAAACAAATTTACCAGATGAATATTTTTAAAGTACATCAAACACTACAATATTATTATGTTTAAATTGTCTTTATTAATTATTATTAAAGTGTTTTTAAAGTATTTGAGCATTGTTAAGTGTAAGTTAGGCATTGTGCCAAAAACTTGAAAACTGTATAAGTTATGTAACTTTTCAAAAAAAATCAATTTTGTTTTTCTGAAAATTATAGACCTATATTTACACTTCCACCTTTATGACAATTTTTAGTTAAACAATACAATAACAATACAAAGTTCTATAAAGATCTCTAAAATAAAGCTCCTAAAAACTATTTGCACTTATCTGGTAACCTTGGTAACATCTATAAAAAGGCTATACAAAGGTTGCTTAATTTAATTTTCAAAAACTTGTTAAATGAAATCCATAGAAAAAGAAACAATGGCTTAGATTTAGTTTATAAATTTAACTCTAAAGCATTTGATACTATAAACCATTTCTTATTTGCATTACTTGAGAAGTTATTATCTTATAGAATTGAGTGCAACCAATTCTATCAACAACTGATTTAGCCATAGGCGTGTACATACATTGGTGTAGACTATAAATTTTTCTGTAAAATTTTTTAAAGTTAAAATCTGAACAAAATTAAAAGGTTGCACCCTATATCATGAAGTTTGCAGGAATTTGGAACAATTGTTTAGGAGATTTAGAGTTTAAGAGTTTAAGAGGTACATACAGGTGTACATACATTGATGTAGACTATAAATTTTTCTGTAAAATTTTTTAAAGTTAAAATCTGAACAAAATTAAAAGGTTGCACCCTATATCATGAAGTTTGCAGGAATTTGGAACAATTGTTTAAGAGACATAATTTAGAAATTACTAAATTTTTTTCATAAAATTCCTATACGTTTAGAATTCAGAGCGGCTTCCAGTTTGTTCCAGTTTGTTTGATTTTGACTAAAAAATGAGGTGGGGGGTTCAAAATGTTTCCATTTACCATTACCCTTATAAGGTACTTGTAGTAATGCTGTGATTCTGAAATTTGGTACCAAAGGAGTTTACAACCTGCTGAATCTAAAAGTTATAATTTTTTGCAAACTATATCTATAGATTTTTTTAAGTTGAAACGAAGTGTTATCATGCTTTAAGTTTAAATGTTTTTTTAATTTATAATTGATAAGTTTTAAATCTTAAATAGGTTAAATCTTAAAAAGGTTTTAATCAATTTCTGACATTTTTGAGTAATAATGGTATCTATATGGACAGTAATGACATCTCCTTTTCAGCTTATATCCTACATGAATAGTGCCTGCTATATTGAATATGTATAACATGTTTGTCTTACAAATCTGGCCCATCTGATCTATTGTTTGCAGCATTCAAATTCACCAACTCAAATAGCGTTAACTGATGTGTCCAATTTGTTTTTAATAGGACTACACTCATCCTCTGTGACCTTTATTATTTAAACCACTTTCATCCTCTATAACAACGAATTCTTAGATTGTTTCTATATAGAGAATAATGTTTTTTATATATATCAACTCATCAATTGATTTTGATTAAATAATTTGTGGAGTATCTAATGTGATTTATAAGCATTGCAAACTTATAAATTGGTTCTAAAATATTTAATTGAATATTAGGGATAAATTGTAATATGTATGTGGTCAACTTTTTTCACTTTTAATAATATCATGATAAGTTGGGATGATATTTTGATTTCCACTCGAGCATTCAAGCTAAGCATTTCCACAATAATCTGATGTAAAGTTTGTGGTGTAAATTTGACAAGTTTATTTATGTATTTTATTAAATTATGCTGTAGGCATTGCAATTTTGTTTTTAAAAATTCTACTATTTCATCAAACAAGTTTGTTTTTTTCATATATTTATTATCAAAATTTGATTATTTTTTAAAACATTCTTTAGATATGTTAGTGATAGTGCATTATGCTGTAGTTTGTTCTTTTATTTAAAGTAATTTGTGATCATTTCCATTAATATCAGATTTCTTACTTGGGTATATGATTTAATTAAATTAGAATTACAATTTAAACATTTCAATACAAAATAATTGTAAATACAAAGTGCCTAATAAATAAAAAGCTTTTAAACACAAACAATTCGTTAAAAAAAAAGTTATATTTATAAGGAGCATATTGCTAGAACAAATCACTATTAGTTTTAATAAAGATATTTTAAATTATATACTGATTGTTGTCAAAATAAATGTGTAAAAAATACTTTGTAAATATTAATTACAAATATTAATAGTGATTAATTATTATATTTAGCATATATTAACTACTGATATAACTTTAAAAGATAATTTTATTGAGCAATATTATGTACATGCGTGTTTTTTATTACTAATTTCATTCAGATTAAAATTAATAATAGGAATGACATTTTTGTTAAATTTTTCAAAATTAAATTAAAAATATGTCATCATACTAAGATACTTTTATATTAAAACTAATTTCAAGTTTGCTGAGAATATATTAAGCATAAATTTTTAATAAAACTTTTTCTCTTTTTAACTTAAATTTATCTACTTCAATAATGTCTAGTTCACAGCTAAATGGGCTGCCTTGTAACTTTAATCAAGCTAAAACAGAACTCATCTTGCACACCTGATGTAAAGTTTGCTGCTCTTCCATTGTTATCCATTTGTTTTTGTAGCTTGTTTCAACTATATTCCATAGTTTCAACTTTTTGGACAAATAACTGGACAATAATTTTCAAAAATATTTTTAAACTACGCAAACCTTCATTTTTTATATAGTTTAAATAAATAAGTGTACATCTACTGTTGAAATTAAATGTGTTTTTTCCAAAGCTTTCCAACTGCAACAACTTTATTAGAAAGTTAATACTAATCATATTCCATCATCAACCAAACACATAATACTTTTCTCTTTTTTGAAGTCCTAAGGCTAACTTTTTCCAAAATACTCTAGTAAGAATGATACAATCATTCAACCTCTTTGAGGTATGTTTATTAACTGCTTCTATAATTTTTTTTAACTAGCTATTCACTGCGTTTTAGAGTAAAGCAGAAAATTTCAAAATTTGATCACCCAGTTTGTTTTTTATAAAGCCTTTTAGGTAACAATGTTTCTTTAGCTTGTTTATCTTTAGAATTGTTAAAACTTTAGAATTTAACTAAACTTCTACTGACTGGCGCTTTAAAAGAAGATTTATTCTTGACTTCGTTAAAGAAAAGTGAAATAAAAAATAAAATCTTGAATAGACTTCTTGATAGCTTGAATAGCAATAAAAAAAAAAAAAGGAAATAAAGATATTTTGAAGCAATCTGTCTTTTTGATTACTTAAAATGTTTTGTTTAGAAAGAGATTTCAGATAAAACTTTTTTTTTGAAGCAATCTGTTGTTTTACTTATTTAAAATGTTTTTTTAAAAAAAGACTTCAAATAAAACTTTTTTTTTTCTAGAACGCAACGATTAAAAATCAAATTTATCCAATCAAAATTTGAATAGAATATATTTGAAAGAAAAGTTGCGTAACTTTATACGCAAAGAAATTTTTGCAAAGACTTTATAACTTTAAATTTTTAAAATAGAAGTAGAAGGTCAACCATAAAAAATTAGCAAAAACTGAATTGTTTTTTAAACTTTTCTCAAAAAATTAATTAAGAATAACTGGTTAAACAAGAAATATAGAATTTTGGACCCCCCCATCCCTAATAAAATATTGTGTGATTATATGAATGTGAATATTGATTGTAAATATTAAATGATGAATTATAAGAATGTGAAGATTGTGTGAATGTAATGTGAATGTAAACATACAGACAAATGCATACATTTGTCATTTTTTTTTTTAGAAATCCAAAACCTCTGAGACATGCAATCTACAGACTTAATAATTTATTCAAACGCATTTTATTTCTAAGAATTTTAGTACATGACATTATTGACTTTTTTCTTTGTTTACTCTTAGAAATAAAATATCCTTGAATAAATTATCAAGTCTGTAGTCTGCAGCACATTTTATGCTAACTTAAAAAAAAAAAAAAGTCAGCATAATATATTATGCTGACATTTTTTATTTTTAATTTATTTTAAAAAAATTTCACAAAAATGTCATTCTTAACTGCGCTACAACTGCTCATAAGTATAAACCTGATCTACTCATGGAGATAATTGTATCACATAAATGAATCTCTATTTGACAAAAATGTGTGCAAAGTGGAACTGATCTAATTAAACTAATGATACACATGTGTTAAGTGGGACCTTAAAAGGTTTTATCATGTAATGGCAAGCAAAATAGTGGTTCAGAAATTTTTCTTCAACTGGATATCGAAGTATAATTATCTGCTGTGTCAACAAATTATTGCAAAAATGATCAGAGAAAAGTACCACACATTCACAATTTTGGTTAAAAAACATGAAAGTTCCTATTTCAATCAAATGAGTTAATAAATACAAAAGGCTTGTGATTTTAACATGACAGACAGAGCATATGACTGGTAGGGTTGTTCCTCATATATTGAGGAACAACCCTACCAGTCTAGGAGAAATGCTAGGACAAATGTCCAGTGTTAATGTGACCACAAAATTAATAAATCTTGACTGACAATTTATATACATTGATTTACCAATTTAGGGAGAAGTTTTTTTCTTTCCTGGTATAGATCTAGATTATGAGAATAATGAGATATAAAAGGACTCTGATCCTTAAATTCAAAGTATAGACAGTTAAATTGATGGTCTAATCTCAGATGCGAGTTGAAGTTTTCAAAATAGGATTATTACATAAAAGTATGGTCGAACTACTTTAATAAAGATAATTTCTAAATAGAGTATTGTGACACTATCTGTTGAATTTTGTGATATCAGATTTGTAATATGTAGTATACATATAGTAGTATCCAATGAATATATCCAATGAATGATATGAAAGCCATGGTTGTGACTTTAGTGCAAAAAGCCAACATTTGTTAAAGTAGAAGTTACAAAAAAAGCTCATTGTTCTCATTGTTTGCTTCTCATTGTTTGCTTTTCATTGTTTGCTTTTCATTGTTTGCTTCTCATTGTTTGCTTCTCATTGTTTGCTTCTCATTGTTTGCTTCTCATTGTTTGCTTCTCATTGTTTGCTTTTCATTGTTTGCTTCTCATTGTTTGCTTCTCATTGTTTGCTTCTCATTGTTTGCTTCTCATTGTTTGCTTCTCATTGTTTGCTTCTCATTGTTTGCTTCTCATTGTTTGCTTCTCATTGTTTGCTTCTCATTGTTTGCTTTTCATTGTTTGCTTCTCATTGTTTGCTTCTCATTGTTTGCTTCTCATTGTTTGCTTCTCATTGTTTGCTTCTCATTGTTTGCTTCTCATTGTTTGCTTCTCATTGTTTGCTTCTCACTTTTCAGTTATTATCTAACAAACTTGAAGTTGATCCTAAAGATCTCTAATGACAAAATTAGAAAAGTGCCAAATTTCAGCAAATTAGTGAATTAGGGTGCAACCCTTTTGGTATTTAAATCATTTCAGATAAAAATATAATATTATTTGTTGGGTTTTAATTGGTTTGTTTTATAGGAACAACTTAAAAAAAAAAAAAAGAAACACTTTGAAGCTATGAATAATAATTATGAATTTCAATTAAACAATTTATTGGAGCAACAACTGTTGACAACAGAACGCTTGACAAAAAAAGATCTATATTTGAGAAATGAAGTATGTAAACAATTTGAAGAATGCTTAAAAAAAATGATTGCACCTGGTAAAGTTTGAGATTTTTATATGATTTAAAATTTTATTTTTTAATTTTTTTCAATTTTTTTTTTTTTTAATTTTTTTTTTTAATTTTATGACTGTTTTCTGTGTTTTTTTATTTTTATTTCAAGACCTACACTGTCAACTGCATGGTTCCTCATTAACATTGCTTGGGTTTAAAGATTCAAATGTTGATATTGATATCAAATTTGATATGCAGGTAGGTTCTGTGTGTTACCAGTTGCTAAGTAACAATAGTAAAGACTTTTTATTTTTATTAAAGCAAACCTTTTTTAAAAAAATTTTAGAAATTTTGTCCTTTTTTATTTACATTGATTTGAGTGATTTTTTTAAAGTTTTTATATAGATTATAAATATACTGATTTTATTTTTAGAAAATTATAGAGTTTAATCCATTGATATCTGACTCTCTATGTTTTTATTCTCTGGTAGCGGAAGTGATTCAAAAGCAAACATGTAAGCTTTTATTTTTTTTAAAATTCCATAAAGTTTTGAATGTTTAATAATAATTTTTTTTTGAATATTTTTTTTTTATTTAGGCTTTTATTCAGATCTTGAGGACAATCTTGATATGAAAAATCCCAATATTAAATTTAAAGATATAAAAAGGTAAAAAGATTTTAAAGTTTATTTCTGTTAATTTTTGTGTTGTTTTGTTATCAGTTAAATACATTTAAATTTCATACATTTAATATTTAACTATTTTTACTATTAATTTTTATTTTTTTAATTGAATTTTGATCCTTTTGAGTTTCTAGCCTAAATTTCTTTTACTACAATTTCTATCCTTTTAGTCTAAAATACACACCCATACACCCAGTTTTAATTTGTAAAGATTTCTTTAAAACAGTTAAGCATTCAGCCTAATATTTTTTTAAAAAAAATTAAATTTGTTTTTAATTTTGTTTGAACATTAACATATTTCCAAAAACAAAATTTTTTAATTGTTGTTGGAACCTTTTTTTAACTTTACATAATGAACCTTTATAAACAATGAGTTAGGTCCATGTTCCTGAAACTACTAGAATGCGATGGCAGTCTAATTTGTAACTGCTTCCTTTAAAACTTACCAATATATTTCTACCGCATTTCTGTAAAAAGACAACCCTTTATAAGATTTCTTATTCAGAAAGCCTTGATTTATACTTAATTTATTTAACTCTATATAAGATGTATATGATATATATATATATATATATATATATATATATTATATATATATATATATATATATATATATATATATATATATATATATATATATACATACAAAATAGAAAATGTATTATTATGGTATAATAATTATAATACAAATACTCTTGTGCGTTTAAGAGTGCTCAATACTATTAAATAATATAGCAATATTTATTTATTTATTTATATAAAATGAATAAAAACAACTTTTGATGAAACTCTGAGTTTCATGCTTTTTGGCAATCATCAGTCATTGTGTATTTCGTCACTTAAAAACCGTTTAAAAATTACAAATTAAAATTACGGTGAAACGAGTTTTGACGTTACCAAACAAAACAAAACAAAACAAAAAGATGTCAAAGGTTTTAGTCCCCGGTATCAAATAAGGATAGTAAAAATTTTTTTAAATGCCGGCATTTTGATATTATTTCATATCTTTTATTAAGTAAAATGGTGTTGGAAGGAAAAAACCTTTTAATCCACCATGAAGTGTATAACAATATTGAGATAAACGGATCATCCGGCTGTTTTTTTTACATTTTTTTTACAAAAGACCATAAGGATAATTTTATTAACAACCCTTCAGTTCGCCTTTTAAACCCTTCGAAAAAGGAGGTAGGAAGAATTAGTAAAGTTATTTTATTTAAAATTATTCACAAATTAAAAAATAAACTGTAGTTGCATTAATGGCAAAGCACCCATTTTGTTATCAATTGGTTTAAAAAAATCAAAAATAAACAGCTTTGCAAATTTCTAATTTTTGATATAAATGATTTTTACCCATCTATTAGTGAAAACATTCTTACCAACGCAATCAGTTTCGCCAAACAACATGTTATTATAAAAAATGACAATAAAAAAATAATATATCATGCAAGAAAATCTTTAATTTTTAATAACGATGAAGCTTGGATAAAGAAAAGAGGCGGATTATTTGATGTCACAATGGGAGCATTTGATGGAGCTGAAGTTTGTGAACTAGTTGGTATTTTTATGTTGTTTCAGCTCTCTCAACATTACGATAAAAATAATTTTGGCTTGTATCGTGACGACGGGCTTGCTATTTTTGAAAACAAAAGCGGCCAGCAAATGGAAAAAATCAAAAAGCATTTTACACATTTTTAAAAGTAACAACCTACTTATCTCCATCCAATGTAATATTGAAATTGTCAATTATCTTGATGTAACATTGAACCTGATTGACAGCTCTTATCAACCGTATTGTAAACCTAATAACCAACTTATGTATGTTCATTCAAAGTCAAACCATCCACCTAATATAATAAAAGAAATCCCTCGCACTATTGAGTTAAGATTATCGAATATGGCAGTAAATGAAACTGTGTTCAATAATTCAATTCTTCCGTATGAAGAGGCTTTACGTAAATCAGGATACAATTCAAAACTCACCTACCAACGGCAAATATACAAAAATCAAAAAAGACATCGCAAACGTAAAATTATATGGTACAACCTGTAATAGAATATAGTATCCGCCTAGAATATCATATCCCCCATAAGAAGATTAAAAACGCAGACGCGATTTAAAGTTATAGCATTTAGAAGTGCACCTACGCCGTCCGAAATAAATTTCGGACATAAACAAAGTATATATGGTTAAAGTAAAATCAAATATATATATATATATAAATATATTTTAAGTATAAAATTGATACTATATCGCATATTTTACTTAGTTTTATAACGAAAACGATTCTTATACAGAGAGGATATGATATTCTAAGTATAAAATTGATACTATATTGCATATTTTACTTAGTTTTATGTCAAAAACGATTCTTATACAGGGGGGATATGATATTTTAAGTATAAAATTGATACTATATTGCATATTTTACTTAGTTTTATATCGAAAACGATTCTTATACAGGGGGGATATGATATTCTAAGTATAAAATTGATACTATATTGCATATTTTACTTAGTTTTATGTCGAAAACGATTCTTATACAGGGGGATATGATATTCTAAGTATAAAATTGATACTATATTGCATATTTTACTTAGTTTTATGTCGAAAACGATTCTTATACAGGGGGGATATGATATTCTAAGTATAAAATTGATACTATATTGCATATTTTACTTAGTTTTATATCGAAAACGATTCTTATACAGGGGGGATATGATATTCTAAGTATAAAATTGATACTATATATAGCATATTTTACTTAGTTTTATGTCGAAAACGATTCTTATACAGGGGGATATGATATTCTAAGTATAAAATTGATACTATATTGCATATTTTACTTAGTTTTATAACGAAAACAATTCTTATACAGGGGGGATATGATATTCTAAATGTAAAATTGATACTATATTGCATATTTTACTTAGTTTTATATCGAAAACGATTCTTATACAGGGGGGATATGATATTCTAAGTATAAAATTGATACTATATTGCATATTTTACTTAGTTTTATGTCGAAAACGATTCTTATACAGGGGGATATGATATTCTAAGTATAAAATTGATACTATATTGCATATTTTACTTAGTTTTATGTCGAAAACGATTCTTATACAGGGGGGTAGGTATGTCCAAAAAAAAAAATTTTTGAATTCAACCTAGCACAGTATCTCATTTTGTTCCTTTGATGGAAACTAACTTTTATGCAAATTTTGGCATTTATATTTTGATATTTACAAGTTGCTCAATGGAGGTGAAGTTTAACAGTACAGATAAACTTGCCGCGGCTGCACTTTTTTGACTGAAATCTTCAAACTAGAATCACAAGATGATAAAATGTGATAGATACATTACTATTCATTTCAAAAAGACATACTGGTTATGACACAGACAGTGCAGACACAATCAGTCACACATTAACAATTTTTAATTTATCAAAATTAATATCAAAGAAATTAACAGCAATTTTTAAACATGTTCGTTCAGATTTTTATTGCATGCTCATTTATTGTTCACGTGTTCAAAGTTCAACTTATTTCAGTTTTCAAGCTTGCGACGTCTACCGAGGGGCATATGCCATCAGGGTGCTTTTCCGGTAATCTGGAATGCGCTTCCTGTTGTCCTCAACAACTTGGAGGAGTTTCTGCATTTCAGACTCTGTCTTTGTTATTGACTGGTTTAAAGAACTCATCAGTGCAATAGAGCGCTCGGCAGTATCATTGATAACCTTGAGAGAAGCAACAACAGCTTTGGTTTTTCGAAATGAAGCACTTTCTTCCCAACTCGGGGGCTCAAGTCCTGACAAGGTAGTTATGTCAAGTCCAAGTGACTGCAATGCAGCTGTTGATGATGATGTTACCAGTTCATGTAGTTGCTTTTTCTCCAACTCATTACATTTTGATACTGGAAACTTGTTTCCCCTGACACTCCAATCATCTCCACTGAGGATCATGGCTTCCGCAATCAACTTCTTTTCTTCATCAGATACTTTGCTGGAGAACAGTGAAAGAGGAACCATTTCTGTTCCAAGATACCACATGTGATTCTGCAATTTCTTCAAAGCTGCTTGTGAAACAATCTTGTGTACCTCAGCATATCTTTTTATTCTCTGAAACAGCATCAAATCATTCAATGGTGCATCACTTGCCACTGGACAAGCAATCCAAGCTGGTACATAAATGTGAGCTGCAAAAATGCAAAATTCAGACAGGTTTTTCACCTCAGTTGAAGTCAGTTTGAATTCATTCCTGAACAGGAAAATCTTCATGCAATATATGACCTTTGCCATCCATCTTGCCATATGGTAGGCACCCGGCTGTCTGAAATGATATGGCTTTCCACCAGCTGGATGGCTTGGTAGTGTGAAACCCAATATCAAGAGGCAAAGTTCAATCATTTCCTTGTAGTCCTCTCGTGGTAGATATGACGTTTGACCTGACAGAAAAGACAGCAAGAAAGGACCAAATTCTGCTCTGAGTTGTTGCAGCTGTGGAACTGTAAGTCGCGTATCATCAAGTGGAACAAAGTTCATTTGGTCAATAGTTGGCCAAGACTGCTGAAAACGTTCAAATAGAGCAATGTTTGGGCCACGGCTTGGGCCAAGCAAAACTGTGAACACTTCACCAATAATCACTTCATGCACGTGGTGTCGACAAGCTAAGTATAGAAGGTTTCTCCCAATTAGTTGTTCCAGCAAGACACATGCACCATTTTTGGAGCCCGTATTCGAAGCTGTGGTGTCAAAGCACATGCCAACGATTTCACTATCAACATCCCAAATTTTGGCCAACTGGAATGTTGCCTTGGCTTGTGCTACCCCAGTGCCCGCTGGAAGCTTGACAATTCCCAAGATTTTCTCCAAATCTACACCAGTCACACTAACACCAATTCTGTCAACATTGGACTTTGGATCCTCTAAGTTCGTGCTGTCTCGCATGATTTTACCGTCCCAGTGGACCACCAGAGGCGGTTTTTCACTGGAGAGAAACTCCTGCCGAATACAATTTTCTGTTGAAGATCGGTGTTCAATACGTTTGCGACGTACTGTTGATCTTGACAATGGCGTGCTTTGTAGGTCCTGTCCACTGGCTTTAGCAATTGCTGCTGCCAAAATTGTAAACTTCTGGTCAGATAAATTTATGCGATCAAGTGTTGATGAAACATCTGGTGACGACAGAATGTTCTCCAAAATGCGTGGTCTTTTGTTAACTGTAGTCCATTCATGTCCAGCATCCACTACCTCACATAGCTGCTTCTTGTGATATACTGGTATCTCTATTTTGTAATCATCATCTTCAATATCCTCCTCTTCTGCTCCGTCACTGTCGCTTTCAAGACCATGATTGTGATGGCTGCTTCTGGCACTTGCATCTCTCCTTTCTTCCTCACGCTGTTTCCTTTCAGCTTCAGCCTGTCGACGCTGTGCTGCTCGCTCTTCTTGTTGTGATAATCTTACATCTTCTCCACTCATCTTCATCATGCGAGCATTCCGCTGATCCTCCAAAAACAGCTTGTCTTCATCGATTTTGATTAATGTACCTGTATCTTTGTGAGCAATATCAAAGAGTAGATTCAGTTTGTCTTTAAATGCTTTTTCTCTAGCTAGCTGTGATTCACTTTCTCTTCCTTTATTCTTCTTGATCAAACTGTATTCATCAAAGCATACCTTCACCTTTGACACGATATGTGGTTGATAGGTCATTGGTATCCGTGCCTTGCTCCAAATTTTTACCAAATCAGATGAGGTTGACTTTGCACTGGCAGATACTGTCTGTTTTATTGTTTTGTGGTAATGGAAAAATGTACGAAGAACATCGCCCGTTGTCGGAAGGACATTACTCGGTAGGTCCTTTTCAGGTTGACCAATCAGCCAAACAGCAGTTCGAGTGCGTGTCAGTGGTACAGCGTTTGACTTTGCAGCCATTTTCAGCAACAGTCTAAAATTAAGATAGAAGCATTTTAGAATTAATAACAAGATAGGCCTATTAATTCAATGAATTCATATAAAAATGATTTATTAGAATATATTTTATTATTTTTATAATGGATTCGGATTGTCACAAATAAAGTTTGAAACCCTACTAATGGTTCAACACAGCATTAAGCAGGTTGTCTATAGTTCCTACAACTGTTTAATAGAATGATCAAATAAATATGAAATCAGCACAAAGTAAGAAACTAATTGAAACTATTATAATTACCTTTATTGAGAGTTTACATCAATGTATTAAATAAATTCTGTATAAATTCACAAGTTTGCTGAAATAATTCTCATTTGCTACATTGACAATGACATCATCATAGAATATCTAAATTCTAAAAACACTAAATAAATAAGTAATGCAAATGCAATGGTGCTTTACAGTCAGTAACCTTATCATAAAGATTGGTCAAATGGACAGATTATTTTCTGTTGTTACAATTTTATCGCGGACTCGCGGGTAACCCAATGCTGATGCATATTGAAAAACCTTTGGGGCCATTGAGCAACCCCTAAATATTAATTGATTAGGGATCTTTTTGGAAACATGACTAAATATTGAAAAACGAACAAAATGAGCCTATGTGCACTAAAATCGGAAGAAATTTTTTTTCCTCCATGTATATGTGGACATCCCTACAGGGGGGATATGATATTCTAAGTATAAAATTGATACTATATTGCATATTTTACTTAGTTTTATATCGAAAACGATTCTTATACAGGGGGGATATGATATTCTAAGTATAAAATTGATACTATATATAGCATATTTTACTTAGTTTTATGTCGAAAACGATTCTTATACAGGGGGATATGATATTCTAAGTATAAAATTGATACTATATTGCATATTTTACTTAGTTTTATATCGAAAACGATTCTTATACAGGGGGGATATGATATTCTAAGTATAAAATTGATACTATATTGCATATTTTACTTAGTTTTATATCGAAAACGATTCTTATACAGGGGGGATATGATATTCTAAATGTAAAATTGATACTATATCGCATATTTTACTTAGTTTTATATCGAAAACGATTCTTATACAGGGTGGATATGATATTCTAAGTATAAAATTGATACTATATCGCAAATTTTACTTAGTTTTATAACGAAAACGATTCTTATACAGGGGGGATATGATATTCTAAGTATAAAATTGATACTATATCGCATATTTTACTTAGTTTTATAACGAAAACGATTCTTATACAGGGGGGATATGATATTGTAAGTATAAAATTGATACTATATTGCATATTTTACTTAGTTTTATGTCGAAAATGATTCTTATACAGGGGGGATATGATATTCTAAGTATAAAATTGATACTATATTGCATATTTTACTTAGTTTTATGTCGAAAACGATTTTTATACAGGGGGGATATGATATTCTAAGTATAAAATTGATACTATATCGCGTATTTTACTTGGTTTTATGTCGAAAACGATTCTTATGCGGGGGGGATATGATATTATAATAAGTTTTCTGTCGAAAACGATTCACTGTTATATTGTTTTTATACTAGACAAAATAGTTTTTAAAACAAAAATTACTGCTGGCTATGATTACTGCTATATATGAATCTAATTTTAGTTTACTACTTTGGGAATTTTATATCATTTACTAAGTTTATTGTATTGGTAACTTTTTTATTACTACAAAAAGAATTTTGTTATAAAAAAAAAAGTGTAAAATGCATAACATTCCAACTATTACAATACATTGGAGGGCTTTCATTGGAAATGGATTTTTTTTTAACATTTTCATTTCCAACAAGACTGGAAGTACCTACTGTTAGAGAAAAGATGAAATTCATAGAGCAAAATAACAACTAACAGAAAAATTAATAGATTGTGTATTATATGAATAAAAAAAAAAGCTGAAGCAAGTGAAAAAAAGTTTCACGAAAAAACAGATAAGAATTTTTTGGGCACTTAGGAACAGTCATAGTAAAAGGATTAGCCTTTATTAAATGATGAGTAACACAAAAGTGAATTTTAGTAGATGACACAAGAGACGCTAGCTCTTTAGAGCAGTGTCCATAATAGTATTTATAAAAAATAAAAAGAGAAGCTAAATTATGATAATGTTCTAATGGTTGGAGGTTGGCTGCAAGAGCAGGTCAAGGTGCAAAAACAATTCCTTTTTGTACCTTGTCTAAAAGAGAAAGACCATTACTGGAAGATCTGATTAAGATATGACAAAAGTGTTTCATGCAGGAATGGATTTAAGATTTATAGAGATAAGATATTTATAAATATTTATAGAGATGTTTGAATTGATGTATACTTTTAAATTTAATATTGTATCATTGTATAATACGTCATACATGTAATTAACATGCTTATACAAATTCCTGTATGACATTCAGTTTATATAATTGTTGCGTTTAGGATTTTTGTAATTTAGTTTTAGAAGAGAAGAGAAAAATCGTGTATGCTTATAATTATGTTATTATACAATCATAAGTTGACAATATATTCAAAGACTGAAAATTGGCACAATTGTTTTAAGCAAAAGGTCATTGCACACCACCAATTAAGTATTTATATTTCAAGAAATGTTTATTGATAAAAGCTTGCCTTAATTTACATAAATAGTAATACTTGTAGATATTATCTACTAGGTAATAATTTATATTAAAAACTAACCTTTATATGTCTCTTTTTCAAATATGTTGATATATTAGCCCTGGCTTTTAGTTTATGACTCAAAATTTAAACATCAATTCTTGAGGTCTAACTATCTTATCATTTCTAAAAGTATCAAGTGTAAACAGCCTAACTCACCATACCTAATCAAAATAAAAGAACATTATAAATTCGCATCTTTTTAATTTTATGAATGATTTTTATTTAAACATTAAAACAATCTTTTGCTTGAAATTTAATGCATATATTTCATAAAGCAAATAAAAATTAAATAATATATACATAAACTCTAAACTATACACAATAAGTTTTTTTTATTTATTTAATCTAATAAACTCTAACTGTAACTATAACTCTCAGCTAGAATATCAAATAAATAATTCTAAACTATAACTTATAATTATAAAAAGTTTAACAAATTATAAAAATATAAACAGTTTAAAAAAAATAAAATCCAAACGCTAAATAATCTATAATATTACATTAAAATAATAACAAAATCAGAAAAAATTTCAATAATAACATTGTTTTTGTTGTTGTTGAACTTATCGCGATACTCGATTTCCTGGTTTTCGCTTTTAAACTTTTCGCTTTAACGTTCTTTCGCTTAAAACTTTTCGCTCTTACGTTCTTTCGCTTTTAAACTTTTCGCTTTTACGTCCCATTACCAAAATTGATACTATATCGCATATTTTACTAAGTTTTATGTCGAAAACGATTCTTATACAGGGAGGATATGATATTCTAAGTATAAAATGTTTTTAATGTTCTTTGTTTATATGCCTGGGTTTTAAAAATCAACAAACAAAAACAACGTTGTTTTTCAAAAGTTCAACTTTTCAAAATCAATGTTTTTAATTGTTTTGCAATCAACTCTGATCATGGCAGACATATCTAAAATTATAACATCAATCTAAATAAGTTGTTTATATTATGACGTTTTATTTATTTTAAAATGAAAACAAAAAAATTAAGTACAAAAGTCAACAAAGTAGCGCTAAAATTAAAATGATTATGTTAACAGCTTACATTAGAAAGAAAAACGTTTGAGCAAGTAAATAAATCACTTGTTTCTTTTGCATAACCAATGCATTCCAAATGAAACCATCTATTTGGAATGCAGTTAGCACATTTTATCTATAAAACAGTAGTGGTTTTTCAAGTAATGCACCTTCTTTTAGTTGATTAAAAATAAACGTTTAACTTTAAAACGTAATAATAAAAAATGTAAGCAAATCTAGTTAATATACCCATTTATCTGACTTTTTAATTTGTTGTGTACTTGGTCCTCTTTCATTCCCACAGATTCGACAAAGTTTATCTTGCCATCTTCTCTGATCTATTAATTTAAACATTCACCACAGTTTATTATTTTTTTTAAAGATTCCTTTTTGTCAACATCAAAACTACTGTTAACAGACCTCCTCTTTCCATAAGTAAATGCACCACTTTCTTTCTAAACTCTATAACATCTTCTAGTGGAAAGTTAAGCGCCAACTCTGATTCATTTATATAATTTTCAGCAAACTAAAAATAATTATTACAACCTCTTGATATAATTCAATGATACAATTAAAACTAAAAAGAAATTATTTTTGATTTCTATTATTTCGTTTTAAGTAAATATATGAATGTTATGACTTCATATGGTTTCACCACAATATGCATGCAGTACTAAGATCATGCAGGTTTACTTAAAGGTTATATTACTTTTATGATTAGATTATATTTAAATCTTTTCCTTATGCTTTTGGTTTAAAATTTTTGACACTTTGATACACAGTAAATATTTTTATATTTTGTCACTGAGTCCACATTTTGTGATGCCCTTCTAATTTTTCCAAACAATTTATTTGTTCAAATTTATCACAACTACATGTTTTAATAAAATTACCTTCAGACAAAAGACTCCACATGATATATTGTCAGTTTGTAACGCATGTGGTAATGTCACTAACTCAAATTTCTCTATAACACTGTATCTTTGCATCAAGTAACTACTAAGTTATGTACAAAAAAATTAATTAATTCTTTTTTAATATCTGATTAATTTTGAATTTTAAATTTCAAAATTTAAAGTCATTGATATAATAACATACTTCCACTTTTTTTCTTCTTTTAATATAGAAGCTTTGGTTTCACCAAGAGGGTTAATATATAGGATTATTTTCTCACGTGGTTTGATAATCTCAAGAAATAAAGTCTCCAAATTAGTTATAGAAATTACACTACAATAATAAGTTCAGTATTTTCCAACTAAAATACTGAAAATAATAAATATGTGTGATTTAAAACTGGTTGGTTAACATTGGAAAACAAAACCTTAGTCGCACATTGAAAATATTTCTATATAAAAGAAATGGCACATTAAAAATAATATATTGTAATAATTTTACTGTATATGTCCAATGAAAATTCAAAACAACACAGCATATTAAAATATCAAGCTTAAAGAGCTCATTCTGAAATGAAATAAAAATTTTATAAGCATTACTATATATATATATATATATATATATATATATATATATATATATATATATATATATATATATATATATATATATATATATATATATATATATATATATATATATATTTATATATATATATATATATTTATATATATATATATATATATAATGATAATGATATATATATATATATATATATATATATATATATATATATATATATATATATGTATATATATATATATATATATATATACATATATATATATATATATATATATATATATATATATATATATATATATATATATATATATATATATATATATATATATATTTATAACTGTTTTATCCAACAGTACAAAACAATAAATTACCATAATTTACCATAAATTAGTTTCCTTCTTATCAAGTCAGTTGGATGTGGCAACTCTTCTAATGAAAGTAACCCAGCTGGCGCCAATACTTCGATTCGATACTTATTATACATTCAAATGTATATATATATATATATATATATATATATATATATATATATATATATATATATATATATATATATATATATATATATATATATATAGTTTAAACAGCATAGTAGTAAATATTTAAACAGGTAATATAAGATACTTCAACGCTAGAATATTGTTATTAACTATTTTTTCTAAAAAAAATCTTACCTTTTTCTGATCGCTTGCCAAAAGTCTAAGATAAACGTAAACAACTTCATCGCTTAGACAGCCATTTAAAGCATCATGTAACGAGTAATCGTATATCTTACAACCACCCAAACTGGAATAGATACCCATTACAGCTTTAATAGGTTTAGTCTGACAAAGATATTCCATCAGTATATCACCTATTTTGAATTGCAATAGTGCTACATCTTATGATTACAATTAAATACTATAGACTATTAACATATACTAAAAAAACACCATAAAACTTTCAAAAAGATTAAAACTAAACATTTTATTATTAGTTATATTTTATAAGTAGTTATATTTTTATATTTAATTGGTGTGCCATTACATGCTAATTAGTTGATTGGTGTGCCATTAAATGCTACGTACCTTTAAAATCTTCGATCAGGCAACTTATTTTTGTATCTGTTACCACTATAAATATACATGAAGCATATTTACATATTATAGACATATTTGATTTTAGCAATTAAAATAACAATAAGATAATTATTGTAATGATAATTATTTTATCGAAAAGAATTAATGTGACCGGAAAGAAGTAGGGTTGAGGAAGAAGTTTCTTTTAATCTGTATTTTGATGATTACTGGTGCATGTCATAAACCCATTTATACATCTTGCTGGCCTCTGATTGTAAAAAAAGTCTTTTATATCATACTCTATGACAGAACAATATATACCTTCAATGTTTTCAACATTGCTGCAATGTTCTGTAACAGTATTCTCTAAAACATTATCTAGAAATTAAATTATTGACTTTATTTTACATTTTCTAATATATTGGAAAACTATTACTTTAAAAAATCCCGTTTTAGTCAAACTCTCAGGGGTAACAGATAAATAGTACAACCTATGTATATAAAGACGATATGTGTCATCCTGTTGGACCGTCACGTCAGGGTATCCTTACGTCAAGTCACGTTATCCTGCTACTGGTAACATGTAGTCCAGTACAACCTGATCATGTTAATGTCAGGAAGGACATCCGGTTGTAAAATATTGCTTCAACTCTCTCATAATGGCATTAATGTCATTATGAAAACTATCCAAACCAAACATAAAATTACATCTAAAAATTACATTTAAAAAATTATAAACCGCACAGCATTTTTCAAAATAACTATAAATTATTATAAATTTATATAAAATAGAAGAAAAAATTTTTTTTTTCAATTTAAAATTAGTTACTAATTTTTTCTTTCAACAACTAAATTAAATATTAAATACCTTTCTCCAAACTTTCAATGAACTTTTTAATATGCAATTTTTTGTGAGTGCTTTTTAAAGGAATGTTATTCAAATCATTGAGTTTAAAATTCCCACATTTTGTAATATGGGCTACATAATAAGGTCCTTTAAATCTTGGCTTGAATGCAGCCCCTTTGCTTCTTCTTCCTCTTATGTCCAGAAGTAAAACCTTATCTCCTACCATAATTGGGTCAGCAGATACTTTACAATTTTTTTGGACTCTAGCATCATAATATTTTTTTTGTTTTGCTTGAGCATCTTTGATGTTCTAAAATCAATTGAGTGATGATACACAACTATAATTTTCTAAAGATAATGTGTACAACTTTTGGTCAGTCATTATCTCAACTAAGTAACTCAAGTTACACTTACCTTAGAAATTAGATTTGTTAAATTTTCAACGTGGTTCCTATTTTTTTCAACTTCAACTATAACTTCTTCCTCTGTTGGACCCAAAACAATAATTTCCTTAAAATATTATGCAATTCCCTTAATAAATGCACTTGTAATTAATAAAATAAACATTTTTTTTTTAAATTTTACAAAATGTATTTACTTCTTTTAATTCACTACTAAAAACTGGTAAGCGACCCCCAAACATAATCTCAAATGGTGAAACTTTTGTAGAGGTTTGTCTTTCAACTCGTAGTGGATACAAGACTACATCAAGAAATTCATCCCAATTGGACTGATTTTCATCAATTAGTTTTCTTATTTTTCTAATAAAAATCCATGAAATAAAGTAACAAAATAATTCTGTTACAAATAGGTTCTAACAAAATTTAATTTAATTGTTTTTATATAACCAGTCTAGAATTTAAAAATACACAAAATAAGACTGAATGCCTTTTTATATTTTTGTTTGTGTTTTCATCTTGGCCATTTGTTTGAGGATGATAAACAGCCGTTTTTCTTCGCTCTATTCCTAACAACCTATACATTTCGTTGTTTAACTAGAAAGAATGTAAAATTTTAGTAATCTCATCAAAATATTTTGTTTTAAATTAATGTTTTAAAAGTTTTTACCTCATTACAAAACTCTGAACCATTGTCAGAAAGTATTACAGATGGAAACCCAAATGTAGTTACTAACTTAATTATTGACTTGGCTACCGTTAAAGCCTCCTTATTTGGCAATGCATAAGCAACAGGCCACTTTGAAAATAAATCAGTGCAGCTCATAAAATATCTATTTCCCATAGATGTTTCTGTAAATGGGCCAGCAAAATCTATCCCAACAATTTCCCATACTCGCGTAGTCTAAAAAAATTATCTCAAATATTACTACTGTGTTTGGTCAATTTTATATCTACAATTGTTATTAAATTAACTATTTGACAAATTTCTATATTTATAGAGTAGAGTAAAAAAATAATAATTTATTTTTATATATTTTTTACACTATTTCATTTTACCTTTATTGAATGTAAAGGCTCTGAAACAGAAATCAGCTGACCAGATGTTTGACAACGCTTGCATTGTTTTACCTGTGAGATAAGTATTTGTCAGAATTACTAAGAAACCTTTAGTTAAAATATGTGATAAAAAACATATGTAATATAGATAAATATGCCCTGTTGTCTTTGCTGTATATCTTGGTAGACATTAGGCCTTTACAGGAGTTAAAACAGTCAAGTTATTTTGAATAATTTAAAGAAAAAGTATTTAAAAAATACAATATTGCTTCAGGGACCAAGACTTTAAATGTAAAATCACTATGCTGAATGAAAAAACAAAATTTTAAACTTTTCTTTTTTTTAAAATAATTTTTAAACAACTTAAACAACTTTAAACATAAATAATCAATTTTTTATTCCCTTATAAGTTATAACACTTACCTTAAGATTATCTGAGAATTCGCGTAAAGCCAAAAATATATAGTCTTTTTGATCATTTGACAACAAATGCATTAAATCTTGGTCCATAAGGTTCCCTTTTATTTTAAAATTGAGTTGATTTTTTGAATATTTTGAAAAAAATTAAAAATCGTTTTCTTATGTCTATTACACAATATTGTAATATTTGATAAAGTTTAAAAAAAAAGCACAATATAGTTAACTTAATATTGGTAAAATTTAAAATAAAACTTACTTTTTGATTTTGCACCAGATTTATAAATAATATATCTATAACTGTATAGCTATAAGACAATAAAATAATGGTAGAACTTTGTTTTTAAAAAGTCTGAAAAAACATTACCATAATAATGTATAAAGTTAAAAACAAAAAAAGAGTCAAATTTTTGTTTAAGAATTTTGACATAATGTTTAATACTTGTTTGGTTGGAACTCATTTTCTTAACTCATATTTCTTAATTAAAGTTGTAAGAAATTTTTAATAATGACATAAGTTACACATACTTGACCAGCAAAAATTGATATAAGCAATGCTGATGATGAAATTTTACTAATTGATTGCTTTGTAAATTTTCGAAAAGCTAAATAATAAATACACATTATTATAAATATATATATAAAGAAACACACTTGCACACACAAACATATACATATATATATATATATATATATATATATATATATATATATATATATATATATATTTATATATATATTATATATATATATATATATATATATATATATGTATATATACATAAATATATATATATATATATATATATATATATATATATGTATATACATAAATATATATATATATATATATATATATATATATATATATATATATATATATATATATATATATATATATATATATATTATATATATATATATATATATATATATATATATATATCGTCAGCTGAGAACCAAGAGGACGTATGTCCACTTTTTGTGATTCTGAGTAATCCGAAATTCAAATTTTGGGCACAAATACCGACTGTTGTACTTTATGTAAACTATTCCTATTTTTAGATCTAATAGTAAATTAAGTCTAATTTTCTATAGAAGTGATAAAATCTTGTTTGAAAGGGTCGTTTAACAATAAAAACGTTGCAAACTGAACCTGGTTATGGACATGCAGCCTGTTGGTTTTCATTTTTGTTAAGTTTATAAAATTTAAATGCTTTTTTTTTTTTTTTTTTCCGAAAGCGCTTTATTTGATGACATTAAATGTGAAATATAAAAAAAATGTTTTTAATTTTCGGTGGGACTTTTGCTGGTTCTATTTTTAACCTCTTTACTGGTTCGTACCTTACTTTACTACTTCGCACCTTACTTACTAGCACCTTACTAGCTTTGTTAGTTAACCTCTTTGTTAGCCCTTTAAAGTATTTATAAAACTATAATGTAGTTTTAGAGATCATAAAACCAAATAATACTGCAAACATATTTTATTTTGCTAATGAGGGTCAGTTACATTGGCACAAACACAAATGATTAATAGTACAATCAAAGTTACATAATTTTAAATTTTAAATTAAAAAAAAAAAAAATTTGTTTAAATGTTTTAAGGTGGTAGCAATAATTACTATGAATTAAAGGCTGATTCAAACAATCTGTTACAGTTAAAAATTAAGTACAACGACCTGCAAATTAAAATTTATACAATATGATCAAAATTAAAAAGATAATAAAAAGTTCATAAAATAAAAAAGTCAATAGAGCTGCAAATTGCAGCAAAGAACATTGGCCAATAGTTAAAGTAAAACACTAGTTAAATGATTGCAATACTAATGTCATATATTCATTGTCTTGAAGAGGCATGAACTTTATCATCGATTTTAGATCTTCTACCTTTTCCTTCGATATAATTTTTTTTTTGGAAGCACCTTTGCTTGCAAAAATGTTTCATGATTTCTTATTATTTTGTTACCTGAACTTTGGTTTCGTGTTTTAAAGTTGACAATATTTTCCACCTTATATTCACAATCAAACGTATTCTTGTATTCCACACTCAATGGCTTATCTGCTGAGTATTTAAGTACCTTTACTTTAGCATATGGAATATTTTTTAAGCAACAAATAATTCTTTGCAACAGATTGAAAGTCCATCATCTGCTCTTTAATTTGAATCAACATGATTGGATTCTTTCGAGGAATGTATTTTAGTATTCTGACAAGGCCAATTGGACTGTACACTTCAGCTACTTCCATATTTCTTTTAATAATACTATGCAAAACTGTCTATTTCCTGTATCACACTATGTCCTGGCCTCACAAAATTTCTGAATGACTGTTTTAATTTGCGGATGATTTTGTGAGAAAATTTTTAAAGCAATCGTCATAAAACTATTTCGGTTCTGTGGTACACAAGAGTTGCTCCATAAGCAAATTTCAGTAACAAGAGGTTCATCCGCAACTATTTGATCTAGTATAACAAGAAGAGCACTAGCTATATCATTTCCTGAACGGCCACTTGTAAGCTCTGACCAGAGCGCACTGTAACTTTTTTTGGATATTGAGCACTGTGCAGTCAAATGAAAAACAGTCAACTTTCGTTTGTAAAAAAAGTTAGAAACATTTGCTGTTGGTAGGCTGAACACTTTTTCCATATTGAAGCAAATTTTATACTACATTTGCTTTTATCAAGTTGATCACGATTACGTTCTTCATTAGTCTCAACTTTGTTTTTTGTGTGGATTTCATGTAATGCTGTTTCATTTAAGTTAGGTGAAGGATTCATTTTCATACTTTCACATTTGTCACATCTATCTTTTTTTAATGTATGAACTTCAATATTAAACTCTGTGTTAAATATTGTTCTATACATACTTTTTTTTGCAGGAACAACATTGTCTAAAACACATTTTTTACAATATTTCTCATACAAAATGGTCATATTCAGATTTTCTTGAATGTACTCTTTGTTTGTACTTTTGCGACAGTAGTGAATGTCAATTCTGGGAATGCTTTGAATATGTTTACGTACAGAATCTTTAATATTATTTGGGACAGTTCGACTAGGTACTTTACCTTGTTTATACTGTTGAGGTGTTCCTGTTGTTTTACTTTTTGTTGAGTGGTGATTTCAAATTCTTTTTTCATCAATATCTAGAGTACATAGATAAAACTCTTTGCAAACACGTATGAGTTCGTCAGAAATAATATAAAGTAATATATATAATATAATATAAGTAATATGAATAACTTTTTTTTTTCAATTTTGGATTTTCAGCCAAACGACATCTTTTTTTGTTTTCTACGATTGTAGTTTCGGAGTAGAAAAGACGCTTTTCTTGATCATTCAAAATCCAGTGTTGTTTGTGCAAAGTTTCTTGATCAGTAACACTAATTTTTATTTTACATTTGAAACGACTCACTGTGTGATCTCTCTTACAATTTTTAATAAATTTCACCCTTTGTATTTTATTGTTTGAGCCTACGTATTGCTGACCACTCTATCTAAGTGTCTTTCTTATTGTGTGTAAGATCCTTTCCAGTTCTTATGTGCTTTCTGACACTTTCTCTGGGATTTTCCTTTGAAGTGGTATGAACAAGTAAATCATCATTTTTATCAGAATTTTGTGATTGAATCCCAGAGAGAGGTTCAGAGGAGTTGATCTGAATAGTAGGTTTTAATTGAATGTCTGCAACATCTTGTTCCTTTGAGTTTCTAAATAAATATTATATATATATATAAATATATATATATAAATATATATATATATATATATATATATATATATATATATATATATATATATATATATATATATATATATATATATATATATATATATATATATATATATATATATATATATATATATATACAACAGTCAGGTCAGGTTATCCTAATGTCAAGTTAGGTTATCCTGCTACAGGTAACATGAAATCCAGTACAACCTGTTTCATGTTAATGTCAGGAAGGGCATCTGGTTGTAAAAAATTGCTTCAACTCTTACATAGTGGCATTTATGTCACTTTGTAGAACCATCCAAACCACACTAGTGTGGAAACATGGATGTAAAACTTCAAAAAAAAAAAAAATATATATATATATATATATATATATATATTTATTTATTTATTTATTTAGCAACAACAATAATAATAGTATTAATATATTAAATATATAATAGTCATAAGAAAGGAGCAGTCTGAACTATTCATAATTTCATAACTTAGAGTATTTAAAAGTTATATTCGTACCTTTGAAAGACTTCCTCAGTAGTTTCATCAAATGCTATTTTCATCAAATGCCATTTAATAAGTGAAGTTTTAGCGGCAAAAACAAATTCTTAGCTGAAAAGAACTCATGTTTTGTCTTATGATTCGTCAAAAGATATACGGCCAGTTGATAATAATAGTTATTTATTTTTTGGACATACAGCCTTCTGGCTTTATGTCCAAAAAATTGCTTACCTTTTGTTTAGTAACATTTAGTATATATATATAAGTATATATATATATATATATATATATATATATATATATATATATATATATATATATATATATATATATATATATATATATATATATATATACTTATATATATATACTAAATGTTACTAAACAAAAGGTAAGCAATTTTTTGGACATAAAGCCAGAAGGCTGTATGTCCAAAAAATAAATAACTATTATTATCAACTGGCCGTATATCTATATATATATATATATATATATATATATATGGTAAATATTAGAAGTAACATTTAGTTTAAATATATATATATATATATATATATATATATATATATATATATATATATATATATATATATATATATATATATATATATGTATATATATATATATACATATGTATATATATATATATATATATATATATATATATATATATATATATATATATATATATATATATATATATATATATACACACACATATATATATATAGGTAAAGCTACAGTTACGCGGCCTAAAATAATTATATTTTTGCCAGGGGGTTTTGCTACATCGACTATCTTATAGCCTGACTCATAACATAACACATAATACAAATATAGAGTGACAAGGATACCTCTTTTAACTACAACAACTTTTTCTTGGTAAGATATACCACTTATAGAAACTATTAAATGAAAGAATATCTATTTATTTGATTTATATATAATTATTCTAAGACAAATTAAAAATTACATAAAAAATTGTATACCTGCACATGTGTTGCAAATTTTGAGAAGATCATTTTCCCATAATGTATAACATCCAAAATGATATTTATCATTATCGGTCAATTTTTTACATAAAACACAATTAACCAATATTTCCTCCATTGTAAATATGTAAACTATATATATAATATATATATATATATATATATATATATATATATATATATATATATATATATATATATATATATATATATATATATATACATATATATATATATATATATATATATATATATATATATATATATATATATATATATATATATATATATATATATACATACATATAATATATATATATATATATATATATATATATATATATATATATATATATATATATATATATATATATATATATATATATATATATATATATATATATATATATATATATATATATATATATATATATATATATATATATCTGTATATATATATATATATATATATATATATATATATATATATATATATATATATATATATATATATATATATATATATATCTGTATATATATATATATATATATATATATATATATAATAGCATTCTCAAACTAGGTTTGAGAGTCAAAATGCTAGTAGGTATTGTATAAACTAGGACAACATACGTGGTATTATATCCTTGTATATCAAATTAATTTGTTGATTAGAATATCATATCCCCATGCATTGGCCATGGTAAAAATAATATGAATACCATTGACCTAATAACACATGATATGATACGTATTATTTCAACATCTTTTAACTCTTTAAACTCTTTTTAAAGCATTATAATTCATATGTAGAAAACAATATTTTCCCACTACTATAAATCAATAAAATCTTCCAAATATATTTAAAAACTCATTTGTTTTTCATTTCGGATGACTTCGGTGCACTTCTAAATACTATAATTTTAAATCGCATCTGCGTTTTCAATTTTCTTATGGGGGATATGATAATCTAGGCTGATACGATATTCTATTACAAACCCCCCATTTAGCAAAAATGTTGAAACTAAAATTGGAAATTGCTTTTTAGCTTTAATTGACCAACACTTTCCAGTAGGACACAGGCTTCATAAAATTTTTAATCGAAACTATATTAAAGTTAGCTATAGTTGCATGCCTAATGTCAAGTCTTTAATAAATGCACATAATAACAAAATTTTACATAGCGATAAAAATAAAACATCAAAAAATGTAACTGCACAGACAAAAATATTTGTCCGTTAAATAACCAATGCCTTTTTAGCAATATCGTATACCAAGCCACTGTAAGTTCTAGTGATCCTCAATGCAAAGATAAAGTTTATTTCGGTATAAGTGAAACCACATTTAAATTAAGATATGCCAACCATCTTAAATCTTTGAATGCACCCAAATATAAAAATGACACTGAACTTTCCAAAGAAATATGGGAGCTAAAATCGAAACATATAAATACTGTGATTACATGAAAGATAATAGCACAATGTAAGCCCTACAATCAAGCATCAAAAGTTTGTAATCTTTGTCTCCGCGAGAAGTTTCACATATTATCATATAAAGGAGAAAACTTACTTAATAAAAGATATGAAATAATATCCAAGTGCCGGCATTTAAAAAAATTTTTACTATCCTTATTTGATATCGGGGACTAAAACCTTTGACTTCTTTTTGTCTTGTTTTGTTTTGTTTGGTAACGTTAGAACTCATTGCACCGTAATTTTAATTTGTAATTTTTAAACGGTTTTTAAGAGACGAAATGGCTGATGATTGTCAAAAAGCAATCATCAGCCATTGTGAAACAATCATCATCCAAAAGCATACAACTCAGCCAAAAGCAGTCATCAGCCAAAAGCAGTCATCAGCCAAAAGCATGAAACTCAGAGTTCCATCAAAAGTTGTTTTTATTCATTTAATATAAATGAATAAATAAATATATATATATATATATATATATATATATATATATATATATATATATATATATATATATATATATATATATATATATATATATATATATATATATTCAGAATGATTTAATTTGAATCTTAAAAAGAACTTAAGTAAAATTTGGCGCATTTAATTGACACTTAGCAAGAGTTAACAGAATAGGACTTGAAAAGATGGGTAAAATTTTATCGAGAGATGAAAGTAAACATAATTTATTATATTTGATGATATAAGGTATCTCAGACATCCAAAAACAATTTCATTTCAAAACAGAATGTACTAAATAGTATATTTTGATCCAAATGTCAATCACATAAAAAGCTGAAAAGGTTAAGAAATAAACTAATGGTAAAAGTTTTTTTATTGTAAAATTTTTTTAGCTACAATATAGAGATTTTATTTTTAAGAAACTTTTAAGAAATTTTTATGAAAAAAAAAACTCTGAAACGGCGAAGAAACAGAATGAGCATGGTGAGACATAAGACATAGTACATCCATGGTCATCCATCATCATACATGGTCATCTAGAGACTTTAGATTATTTTAAAACTTAAATCTTTTGATTGTAAGCTAATCGTTGTGCCACTATTGCATTCAAATTGCAATTGCTAAATTTAAATTTTAAGTTGTATAATTGTAGAAAAGTGGGCATAGTTTTTGCCCAAAATACAGATTTTGATTTGTTTTGATTTTAGAATAAATAAAAAATTTAATAATAAATTTGTATATATATATATATATATATATATATATATATATATATATATATATATATATATATATATATATATATATATATATATATATATATATATATATATATATATATATATATATATATATACATATATATACACAACCCTCGGAATTAGGAAAAATAAGGTCCTCAATCTTTTAGAGATCAGCATCAGATCGGCAAAAACAGTTTGATATATATATATATATATATATATATATATATATATATATATATATATATATATATATATATATATATATATATGTATATATATATATATATATATATATATATATATATATATATATTATATATATATATATATATATATACATATATATATGTATATATATATATATATATATACAGGCTTCGGCAGGAATGACGGGCTATAGCCCGTATCCGTCTCCGCACCCGTCTAAGTCAGTTTCGACGGGCGAAATAAAGCCCGTCTGAAACATAAGTTTTGTGTAAAAAAAAAAGATGAATATTTTGATGTTTTTTTATTAAGATACTCTTTTAAAACTTCTCTCATGACATAATTTTAATATGGATAGCAAACTCCAACTTATAATTGTTTATATTTAAATATAAAAATTAAACAATTTAATCATTATTGTATAACATGATGTAGAAAATAATATAACTAAATCTTACAGTTTTTTAAACGACGATAACTGTTTGATATAATACCAAACAGTTACCATATTATGTTCAAAATTTAATAACTATTATATTAAATAGGGAAATATACACATGTGATGCACAAGAAGTATCATGTTGTTTTGGTTTTTCAATGTTTATAATAATAACGATAATAAACTAATTATCCATGTATTTCGCTTTTTTCCGATAAACTAGTTTGTCTTACTTTAAAGACATTTAAAGTGATATTTCCGCGTTAACTTCCGCGTTAACTTCCGCGTTAACTTCACGTTTTTTCTTAAAGAGACGGCAGTTTATTTAATATGCAATTATATAACTCGTTATTGAAAATGAAATATCTCATTAAAAATCAACAAACGTCTAATCAATTTTTGTAGATAATATAAATAGTGTTGCTTTATAGTTATGAAGTTATTCAAGTTATCCAGTCATTCAAGTTTTTCAAGTTATTCAAGTTTTTCAGTAAAGATAGTAATGGCATCATCTGGTAGAAGAGTTACATTAGCAACATTTTTGAGTTGGGGTAAAGATGGAGTCTGTGGAAAAGAAACTGAGGTGGAGAATGGAACAATTTTTTTTGTGAAGATATGGTGTATGGTTTGTATAAAATATAAAAAAGAATTGCTTTGCGAGTTAAAAGGTCTGGCAAAATCAAAAGCATTAGCATTTATAGAGGGCACTACGAACGTTAAAGCTAGCAACATACATACGCTTATATACATGCTTATATTGTATATAAAGTAACGGAAGCCCCGGTATCTTAAGAAATTATTAGTACTTCTAAATAAAAACTTATTTTATTAAAAGAAATTAGGTTTCAAATTTTTTATTCACGTATCAGAATAACTATTTCCGATCAGGATAGGCATAGGTAAAGCAAAGTTATAAAAATATAAATAACAGTTTAAGTTTTTAATTTGCACGCCCAATAGAATGCAAGAGTATATAAATAATTGAATTTGAAAAATAACATAGTTACGTATCATATTACCAAGCTATTACCAAACAATTCTAAAACTATCGAGCTCATTGATTCAAGGTTAAAAAAAAAAAAGATTTCAAACTATTTGCTGAATAATTAAAAAAATTAGATTTTGAAAATATTATGTAATATTTTTATTCACAAAGAATAAGAGAAACGAATGAACTAAAAAAGCACAATAAAAACCTGTATAATTTAATCGAATACTTAAATAAAACAATAATATATAAATATACTCAAAAAGACTTCGGTAAAAAAACACGTTAGGATGCTTGAATAAGGAAACGTGATGAAACGCCATGGTTGTTTCGAGGATTTTTCCCGTCGTTTTCACGTTCATTCGTTTGACTATATCTGCCAGATATTATCTGGAATAAAGATTAAAAAAAACAAACATAAAAAACTGAATAAAGTTCCTTCGAGTAAGAAATTTAAACAAAAGCAACCATAAAACAACTAACCCACGTGAAACGAAATTAGATCTGTGCAAGTGAAAACTTTGAAAAACAATTATTGAAATCTTAGTTTTAAGTATTATCCAACTCATTTACGGCAGTGTTTTAATTACTTAAGTAATTAAGCATTTTAAACAGTTAATCGCTTTCTAACATATTGTTTTAGTGCAATTCACAAAATGTTTAATATTCAATGACATTTTCATTCAAAAAGAAGAAGAGAAATTAACAAATTTAAAAAAAAAAAAGTTCAAACTTTAGAATTTTTTTTAAAGTTTAAAAAAGCCCGTGCAAGACCATCTAGACGGGCGGCCCTCATAGCCCGTCAAGTCTATTTAAGACGGGCTTTTCATAGCCCGTACGGTTTTTATTCCTGCCGAAGCCTGTAAATATATGTATATATATATATATATATATGTATATATATATATATATGTATATATATATATATATATATATATATATATATATATATTTATTTATTTATATATATATATATATATATATATATATATATATATATATATATATATATATATATATATATATACATTCATACATACATACATACATACATACATACATACATACATACATACATACATACATACATACATACATACATACATACATACATACATATATATACAAATAATTAAAATTGTATTATACAAAATAGAGTGCTCAATGTTCTTAAAAGAACAGAGCAATAATAAATTAATACGAAATCACTTATCAAATTTTTTTCATTTTGTTTTGTATTTTATCTATAAAACTCATCAGAATATAATAATAATATATATAACATTGTTTTTTTATATATAGTATTATAGTATTAAACTGTAGTTTTGTTTATAATTTTTAAAAACAATAGTTTTACTAAACTAGGTTGTTTGTTTGCTAGTCGGGGGGGGGGGTGTTTTGATGGCAGAGCTAATTGAGAAGAGTTCGTGCCAAAGTACTACTCATACGCTGAGTAGGCAGAACCGGGATTTAAACCTGCATTTCTGCTGCTACAGCCAATAATTATTCCGAACTCTAGCAGTGCTTTAACCAACTATATTAAATATCATTATAATATATAGTATTATATAACATTTTAATAATATATATAATTCTGGGGTGGTGGGGCCGGTTGTAATTATAATAAAAATTTTTTGAAGAATGTTTTGTTTTTTTGTTTACTAGTGTTGAATTATAAACCATATTTTATTTAGTGGACTTTCATGCTGCATAGCTCTTGTTTATAGTAAGGTAACTAAATTTGTATTGCTTTTCTTTAAACCTTTGCTATTTGTAACAATATTGCAGTCATCTAATTGATGTGATGCTCACACTTAATCTTTAATTGATCAAAAATATGCAACACAAGTAAATTTATTTATTTAAATTAAAACAAAGGGGAGGTGGTTTGGTGGATAAAAAGAATTGGGATGCTGTGTTTATGGGGTCTGGGTTTTATAAATTTTAGATTCGTTGAATTTAAAGGGGGGTTGTTTGTGTGTGGTCTCTGGTGAAAAAATATAATAAACTTAACAGTGTTAGTAGTAGTTATGCTCATTCGTTTATTTTGACGTGCATGAACTTTTAGTAACATTATTAAAAGTTCATACTTGTTTTTTAATACATTTTAAATTGCTTTTGTTAGGTTATTACTGAAGAGCTAACATGCTAGTTATTAAGGTAAGTTGGCCTAGAGGTATAAAACAGGGCAAACTTAATTTGATTTATCAAAAGTTGTTTAAATAATCCCACACCTCTAATTATGATCCTATAAATATGATTTTTTTAGAAAAAAGTTTGAATTACTACCAACCATTGTCTAGATTCAAACTTCATCCTTCACCTAGATTCCCAGCTCACTAAAGCGCATAGTCTTTGAATAAAATCAACTGGGCCAACCTGCCCAGGTCTACTCTAAGAATATCTGTAAGTGTAAATGTCAGTTGGTTGTATAATATATGTATAATATAGTCATGTATAACATATGTATACCAACTATCAATTGATATAATAACTGATAACTTTAAAAAAATCTTTTTACAGTTTAAAGTCTTTTTTGCTTAAACTTTTTTGTTTTGTATTAAAAATGAGGATAGTGCACTAAACCACTGAGCTACTGAAGATTACATCAAAAAACAAACTTTTTATACTGATTATAATTAATCAACACTTTTCAAGTGGATACTCTAAATAAGCGCAATTGCATAGAAACATTGCAAGCCAATTTTTTAAAAAAGTATTTGAAAACCACAATATTTTTTAAAAAAGTATTTGAAAATATTTTCTCAAAAAAAAAAAAATGCAAGTATAAAAGTTATTTGAACAAGTTAAATTTACTCGGCCAAACTCTCTAGTAAAAAAATATACCATGGTCAACCAATTGTTGATAATTTAGGTTTTCTTGAAATAGCATAAGTATTAGGTTATTCCTACTGAATCAAATAGTTCTAGCTGAAAATTTGTTGACTTTATCAACTTTCCCCATTGTTCTTAATTTTATGTTTTTATCCTTCAAACCAACATTCAAGCCAATATCAAAATAAAGTATACACAAATTAATAATAATTAGATTGTGTTTGCTAAGTCACAATTGGCCATTCAGGGTTTATCTTAAGGTATAGCAATACAAGGTCTCTGTACTATTTCATGGTGGCATTCTCTAGCAAGCAGTTCAGTTAGATCAGTTTATTTTAAAACTTCTATTTACAATCATGACGTAACTAGGAAATCATAAACAAGTATATATCTTCAGATTTCCTCCAAACAATTAATAGTGTTATCTTATCTGATTCAATAAGTGTAAAAGGAACTGGCTCTGAAAATGAACCACAAGATATTCAGTATATTAGTTTATTGAAACAATTATAATTTACAACTATTTAACACAATTTTTGCTAGTTCTCAGCTCTGTTTTAATTTATCATTTTATCACTTCTAATTTATAACGGATACTCTAATACTGTTTTTTATAAATCATTTTTGCGTTTCTATAAATAGTTTTAAATGAATTTTCCAGAACTTTACATGAGTTTTTAAAAATATTCTTTTAGCGGTTCTTTTGCAGTTCGGTAGTTCCTTTGTGCCACTTTTTAGTAGAAAGTTCCAATAGCCACTTGGTAATTCCTTTGTAATTCCTTGGTAATTCACTTTGGTAATTCCTTTGTGCCAGATACTGAGTAGGATTCTTTTCCAAATAAATGCCCAGATAAATACAGACAACATTTATATTTAGAATATATATATATATATATTAGGATGTCTCAAAAATTTTTTTTTTTTGAAAATCAAAATGTGAAAAGTTCAATCGTTATCATTATGTATTTGTTGCTTATAGTGAAAATTTCAGCCTTTCAAATCTCTAAGCTAGAGAAGGAGATTTTATTTGTTTCTGTATAATAGAAGAAACGAATTTATTATTTTGCAATAACTTTTTTACATTAGGAGAATTTAGTAAACACATTTTTTTATTTAAGTAAATGTTGTAATAAAATTATTAAAACAATTATTTTTTTGTTATTCACATATTTTCATTTATAATGTATAACAAAAATCATTAAAAAATAAAAAATAATATATTTAATAATTTTAATAAGACATTAAAAAAAAAAAAAAAAAAAGATTTGCTTGCTAACTCTCCTAACTATCAAGCTGCGTGCTAACATAAAAGTTTTACATTATAAGTAAGTTTTCATTTCATTAAAGAATATTTTTTAATTGTTAAGCAACTTTTTTGAATAACTTTTTAAGTGTAGATAATTATAATAAAAAACAACACGTGTATTTTATCTATGATACGCATTTATTTTGCTTAGCAAAAAAAAAGTATTTTTAAATAGTATTATTTGCTGTTACGAAACAAACTACTCTACAGTAAGCTATATTTATACTATAAATTTATAAATATGTATAATTTTATAAACTGTACTGTTAGCTATATTTTCAGAAATGGCTTCAGGAAAAAAATGCCTCAATACAATACTAGAGCCAGCTGGAGATTTGAGACTGGTTGCAAGAAAGCGTAGACAGTTTTATTTGTTAGGCTTTCCACTGCAAAGCTTTGCTCCAAATCAACTTCCAACGACTGGAGAATTGTTCAGAAGGTTCTACTGGCTCAACATTAGAAAAGAAACTAGGTTAAGTCTGAAAATTTTCTGAATATTATCTGTTTATTTTTACTTACCCAATTGACATATTCTTAGCACTACCAAGATGAACTGTAAAGTTGGATGTGTCATTACTTCTGAAAAAAGTTATTTAAAATGCAGCAAGTTAGCTGAAGGAATGTGTCAAGAGAATTGGTGACAGACAATCAGAGGTGTTTGCATTTTGAGAGAAGTAGTAAACTTATGGGGCAAAGCTGGATTCAACAACAATTATATACTCACAGAGCAGCAAATCTAAAACAAAATTAAGAACAAGATCAATGAATACCAATCCCTAAAAAGACTCAAGACTCTAAGTCTAACCAAAGGAAGTTACTGCAAGAAAATAAACAACTTCCTAAATGAAAGCAACTTTTTATTCCCAATTCATAAGGCCAACATATTTAGCTTGATAAAGAGTGATCCAATGAGGAACAAAGAGGCTCAAAAAGAAGACATTGAGTTCCTAAAGCTCTCAAAGGGCGCATGGTGAAGATGGTGGGTATTGATAACGCATTTCAAAAAAATGCTTAGAATAATGGAAGAAAAAATGCGCTCACAAGATGAAAAGCTAAAAAAACAAGAAGAAAAGAATAAAAGGAAGGTAGAAGAACTAGAACAAAGAGAGTTTGAAGTTTCCTGGTTCACAGACAGTGATAGCCTTCCAAACTCTGAGAAAGCTTTAATGCCTCCTACCAAGACCCAAAAGATTTCAGGGGAAGTAAAAGTTAGTCTTCAGCTAAGTATGGATGAACTCCTAAACAATTGGATCCCAATCATGACAAGATATGGTATTGATGTTCGACCAGGAACCTGTTTATTGACATCTCTTTTTAAAGCTGGCGGTATTAACATTGAGGATTTAAAGATCTCAAAATCAACTCTGACTAGAAAAACACACACTGTAGTAGAGTCAGAAGCTCAGATCATCCGAGAGCAGAACATGAACAAAGTAAGGGGTTTAAAGCTAGTGATTTACTTTGATACTAAAATCGTAAGACAGTATATCAGAGAAGAAATTTCCGCAAGTCATGAAAGGATAGCTATAAGCGTTTCTTCTTCAGAAGCTGACCCTTTAGATTTTCTGCTTGGTATTTTGAAAATTATAAGCTCTAAGGGAAGCGACCAGGCTGTAGCCATTCAAAGTATCCTCGAATACTATGAGCTATCTGATCAAATCATTGGGGTGTGTGCTGACACCACAGCTAGCAACACAGGAAAGAACAATGGAGTTATAAGAAATATAAATATATTCATGCTTTGGGAAGGCCTGTTTTATGGCTAATGTGCAGACATCACATATATGAGAGACATGTGTCTCATATCATAAAACTCGTTTTTGGTGCAATAAAAAGTCCCAGCAAATACCTCTATGTTTTACTTCAGAAGCTATGGCCACAAATACATAGAGAAGTTAATAAACTTGAAATATTTTCAAAATTGAATGGTTTCAGGACGCATTTTTTTTTTTTTAAATTCACCTCCTCAAGGCCGAGAAGGCCACTACAGATGAGGAGGCTACTTGTTTGTGGTTATAACCCTCTCTCAACTCTATAACTCCAAAACATAAACCTTGACGAACAAGGCTGCTGCGCAGAGAAACGAGTTGACCAGGTACTCTTTTGCACTTAGACCAGGTACTCTTTTGCACCAACTTGCAGTTAAAACTAAAGAATTTTTTTTGCATTTAGACCAGGTAGTCTTTTGTACCAACTTGCAGCTGAAAATAAAGAATTTTGCACCACAGCACTTCAGAGAAATACTTTATAAAGAGGAGACTACAAGTATCTTTGCCAGCTACTGACTTACTTCCTGGGTGCAGATATACCTAATTTCTCCTTTAAGCAGCCGGGAGCTCACCATGAGGCCAGGTTTATAAGTGACCTTCTTGTCCTGCAAATGAAACAGAACTATCATCCGAATGATTCAAAAATAGTAGAGCCTGCTACTCTCAAAAATATGAACACTACTACAAATTACATAGTATTTTTCCATGATCTATTCTTTCTGAAGAGTCCCATGGCAACTCAAGCTCCTTCAAATGACCTAAGAGCTTTTAAGATAGCTTATGAGCTCCAAATGATTACAAAACCTATACAGAGATTGTTTGTACACGAAAATTAATAAATTAATCAAAAGTATTAAAAAAAGTTGATTTCCTTCTGGACAAAACAAGTGCAACTCCACAAAATGTTGACCAAGCTGTATTTCGCTATCAATATTTTGTGGCGAATCCTTTGTTGTCGATCACAGCCTTGCATCTTTGAGGCATAGATTCGATCAGGTGATCAATGAAACTTTGTGGAATCGCTGATCAGGCCTTTTGGATTTGTTCAAACAGTTGATCCTTATTACGAACACCTTCACAATTAATTCTGCGGTTGAACCTCCCACAGGTTTTCGATAGGGTTGAGATCCAGAGATTGAGGCAGCCAATCCATCACCGATAGGTGGTTTCTTGAAGTTACTGCTTGACTACTTTTGCAGTGTGTTTTGGATCGTTGTCTTGCTGAAAAACCCATTTTATTGGCATATTCCATTCAGCATGAGGTAACATAACATCTTTCAGGATATTTTTATACATGAAACAGTCCATTATTCCATCGATTCAATAAATTGGACCTAGACTGTTAGCAGAAAAACACCCCCATGCCATTACACTGCCTCCACCATGCTTCATGGTCTTATGGCAGTAACGTAAATTAAGGCGTTTTCCAGCTGTTTGACGTACACGGCAAATGCCATCGCTCCCAATGATGTTGAACTTCGATTCATCACTGAACAGGACAGTTTGTCATTTCTGCACATTCCAGTAAATATGAGATGTAGCAAACAGGAGTCTTTTCTTCTGGTTTTTTAGTGAAATCAGCAGTTTTTTTGCAGGGCATCGAGAAAACAATCCGGTTTCAACAGCACATCGTCTGATTGTTCGGTCTGATACAGGCAGCTCTTATTGCTTTTGTATCTTAACTGATGGTATCCAGGGATCCTTCTTGACGGATCTGATAATCTTAGAATCTTTTCTATAAGTGGTGGAACGCGGTCTTCCACCTTTGTTATCTGCTGCCAACTTCCCTGTAGAATTATATTTGGAACAAAGTCTTGATACGGTCCATTTTTTTACGCGATATTTATCACAATTTTTTTTTGTGACATTCCACTTACGTAATCGCCAATAATTTTTTTTCTTAGTTCCAATCCAAGACTGTCGGGAGCCATTTTTGCACTTGAAGTCATAAAAGTAATAAAAATAAGTAACCACGCTTCTCAAGGCTTACTGTGTTACATTTACCTTGTGATGATACAATAATGGTCTGTGGAACACAACGTCTTGGTTGGGTGTGGACTGTATTGATGTAATGAAACACTTGTTGTATTTCACTTCTTGTATTATCTTGTATCTTGTATTGATGTTCTTCGATAAAACACTTTGATAAAACTCATTTCAATAAACTGTCTTGATTATACTGACTGATTGACTTCCATATACTGACTGAATTACATTGCATGTTAATTTACATGTCTCTTATATAGTAAAATGAACCTGTGTGAACCTGTTTTGGAAGATTCTAGATGCTTCTTTTCGATGCTTCTGGAGACTTCTGGATGCTTCTGAATGTTTCTGGATACTTCTGGATGCTTCCAGATGCTTCTTCTGGAAACTTCTGGATGCTTCTGCTTGCCTCTGGAAACTTCTGGATACTTTCTTTAATTATTAAAAAACTTTCATGACGTTGACACGGACCAGACTTAAGAAAATGAAACAAACTAAAAAAGTTGCACTTGTTTTGTCTGCTGCAAAATGGCACTTGTCAACAAAATTCTGCCTGTGTGCTGTCACCTGTCAGCTAATTGCTCATGTCATGGCATGCTATGACTCCAGACTCCTGAACTTTCAAATTTATTTCAGATGTATATATATATATATATATATATATATATATATATATATATATATATATATATATATATATACATCTGAAATAAATTTGAAATAACTTGTAAAGCAAAATATCGCTACTAATATACCATAGTTTATGACAAGCAAAAACAAATATTTTGTGTCTATAATTATACAAACACTTTGTTTTAATAAAATAACTTATTATTAAATTAACTCTTCAATTGAGTAGTATTGAAAATAATATTCTCAGCAAAACCAATTAACTTAAAAATTTTGAAAATTAACAAATTTTACTTGTAAACATTTTACTAATAAATTAATAGAGAAACTTAACTAAAAAACTAGAAAACAAAGAATAAAGTTAAATAGCAAAGAAATATAGCAAAAAACAAAAGACTCGAAAAGTTGAAGATTGCATGAGTCAAGAAAACATGAAGATGGGAGAGAGTGGGTCCAACTATGTTTAAAATGTGTTTTGGATTGTCTAAAAGAGAAAGAGTATCATTAGAAAAACCAGCCCAAATATGATAACAGTGTTCCATAGTAGTAAATAATAGTCTAGGAAGACGTAAAGAAGAAAGGGTTGTTGTTCACTGATATAGAAATGTCGACAGAATTGCGATAGTGGTTTACAGTAAATATTTGAATTTTGTTGGAGTTAAAATTTTCAAGCCATTGCAAGCCCCAATCTGTTGCAGAAGTGAGATCAGATTCAAGATCAGCTACCTGTTCTAAGCGATTGAAAAGGCAAGACTTTTTTCCCCAGAAGTTACTGGAAATAAAGAAGAATGTTGACCTTCGAGGATGACTTTGATAAAGTGGTTAGAAAAAAACTATTTGCTAATCTTTTCCCAGAAAATTCTTTCCCAGATACTCTATATGAAGCAAGCTTATGTAGAAGACCAGCATGACAAATGTTGTGAAAGCTTTATGTGTCAAGAGCAATAGCCTTAGCCTTGCCACCTCCATCTAATGCACAATAGTTTAGCCTTAACCTTGGGGGTGGTAATAATATTAGTCCCATGAATGAGATGGAATGTTAGAAACCTTCTTTTGTTAATGATGTTGTTAAAGTTTCTTGAATTTTTTACAAAAATGTAAATAAAATGTGTTGATCTTAGTTTGCTTGAAAACCAAGGAGTAGAATGATGTTTAAATTATAATCAAAGAGAAGGAATAAAAGCTTCCATTCCTGCCTGGATCAAGGATGTCATGTAGGAGCCGCATTTAAGAAGAAGAAAAACAAGATGGAAGATGAAAGATTTTTAGAGATCATTGCATGGTTGGAACCACCTTAAGGAGTAAATGAAGAAACTGAACACAAGCTATAGTCAAGAGACAAAACACAAATCAAGGAATCAAGGTAAGTGATTAGGGTTGTCTGGAAAATGAATTACAAAGTTTAATATCTGAATATGAGATTGAGAAATGCAGAAGTTATAGGCTTTAGTGCCAGCAGGGCTGGTGGTGTTAAAAATAAGCTATTTAGCGTGATGAGCATTAAAGTCACCAATAACAACAATATTGGCAGAGGGGTAATAAGAAAAGGCATAGTCGTTTGAGGAGAAATTTCATCTAAAAGAGTGCAGCTTTGAGAAGATGGAGTAAGGTAAAGAAGAAAGAGAAAAGTGATAGAATGGAGCTAAGCGAAAACACTTAAAAAAAAGATCAAATGATTAAAACCAGATTCCTTGACAAATAGGTGAATTGATGTGTAAATATACCTCCAAGCCAAGCGAGTGACGATTGGAGTCTTTGCAAATCAAAAAATAGCACCCATCAATACTGTGATCTGAAGAAGAAAAAGCCGAATATTAAATTAGTCTTACATAGAGCAAGTAAGTCTGATGAATTTTGTAAGAGGTAAGATTCAACTGACGAAAGGTTATTTCAAAGACCATAAATTTTTGTAAAAGATTTGTTGAAGCAGTTAAGTGGTGGGAATGGTTTTTTATGTTTGTTATTTTGGGTTACTTTGGGCATGATTTAAGTTTAAAAAGAACTTTTCTCAATTTTAAATAGAGCATGTCATACCAAGCAATAAGCTATGCAGTTGTCTCAGTCTTGCTAATTAACCTAAAGTCTTAACTTAGATCTCCTAATGTGGCCTTGACAATGCATAACATAAACATTAACAGGGACACTATCCATGTGCAACATGGCATTATTAATACTTAAGTTGTTTACAGCTATATTTAAAAAACTAAACTTGTAAAGCTGCTGACAAAACTAATTTTAATCTCGGGTTTTTAAAGCATACTTTGACTTGCAAACTAGAATCTATGGAAGAGTCTCTATACAATGCAAATAAGACGGTGTCTTGAGTCAACAATTACTGCCTGGTCACCTCATCAAGGAAACATTGACATGCCAGAGAAAATACAACAACAAACAGCTAAATCTATGCATAATATAATATCCATCAGCTGTAAGATAAGATGCAATTTTGATTTAATTATCTCTTTGTGACAGGTGCATTAGTAGCAATCTTATTTAAAAGTTGAAAAATTGAAAATGATGTTGTTGTTTAATTGTCATATTATTGCATTAAGCATTTAAGCTAGGGACACTAACAATGTTTTCTTAGTAAAATAGACAATCACTGCCTAACCTCTTATAACTTTATTAATGAGTTTTGTAATAATGGAACTACTGGCCTACTTGATAATGTTGCCTTTTAATTTAATCTCAACACATTCAAAATTTAAAGACTATACAGGGAGAGCAGGCCTTGTGATAAAGTGTTGGAAATAGAGCAATTAACCTACCCAAAGAGCATTATGTGATAACCAGTTTTTTTTTATTTGGTAATATTTAAATAACTCTATACATATTTTTATACTGTATTTTAATGAAATAGTTAACATTTATTTTAACTATATTTTAATGAGGTTGTTAAAATTTTAAAAACAGCACATTGTTGTGACAAAATTTTAAGTTGCAATTTGTAATTTATAAATACATAAAATAAGGTCATTCTTAACAAATATATTTATTTTATCTGAACTTATATTTAAATTTATTTAAATATAAGTTCAGATAAAATAAGAAAAGTAAAGTTTTAATTTTTATAAAATAATTTTTTAAATATAATAATATCTAATTAATAACTTTTTTATCGAAATATTGAAATAATCTAAATATTCAGCTGCAGAAGAAAAACTGGTTTATTATTTTAATATGGTGTAGATGAAGAAAATTTATAAAACTTTATAAAAATTAATCTAAACAAAATAATTTAGCAAGCATGTGAATATTTATTTGACAATGCTAGTTTTATAAGTTACATTTTTTCAGGAAACACAACAACCGGTAATAATTCTTTCACGAAAAATAATATGTCAAAATAAGTGTTATATATTAGATATAAATTTGCACTATTATAGATAAGCAACATAATTAGTTGTTTTTTTAAATCCATTTCTTATTCATTATTTTTGATTTAGGATGTTTGTGTAAAATTGTATGTAAAAAACTAATTTAAAAATATTTTTAGTGTTATCATATATCTGATTTTTAGTGTTATCAAACATCTGATTTAATAATCAAGTACACCAATGCTGATGAGAGATGCATTAAACTGGCTATGTTAATAAGAATGTGGAGTAAGGCAAGTTTCAATCTATACGAAATTTAATTTAATGTTTCATCATTTTAGATATTCTTAATGATAATTATAAATTAAAGTTATAAAACTTATGAAATTTATATTAGGCTTGTGGTCTGGACAATGCTGATAATGGAGGATTATCACCATACTGTTTTGTATTAATGGTAATTAATTATCTTCAACATACCGAGCCACCTGTCCTTCCTATAATAAGAGTAAGTTTTTTGTTAATAAGAAGTTTTTTAATAGCTTTTTATATGTATTTTTAATTTTTTTTTTGTTTATTAAAATTTATTATTTATATTTATTTAAAATCTTTTTAAAGGTTATTGGTTTTGAACATGAAGTTTATAAGTTAGTTGACCAGGAAAATGAAGACATGTACTCAATACCTTATAATGAAGTTGGTGAAATATTATTTATTTTTATTAAAACTTTATTTGCTTTTTTACATGAGATATTTGTATATTGTTGCTTCACTAGTAACAACTAACTTTTTTTTCTAAGTTTGTTAATTTTAGATTAATAATTCTTTTTTATAAACATTGAAAAATATTCTGTGGGTTTAGGATTTTTGTAAACAATATATAAAAAACAGCTGTTTAAGAATTTTGAAAAACAGCTTTTAACAACTGTTTTACTGTTTTTCTAATTTAAAAGTGAGTTTTTTGTTATAATCAAGTATAATTCGACATTAAGCTTACATCCAGACACGAAGCAAACTCATGAAATTTGTATATTTACTCTTTTGTGAAATAAAGATGCTCTACTAAAGATTGTGAAAGATGAAGTGAAAGATGAATATGATATTTGTTTTATATCTATAGTAGCTTGTTTATGAGACAACCTCATATTGCGATATCAGCATTTTGTTATTAACAATGTATAATTTTGTTTATAATAAAACTAATAACGACAAATTTGGTTTTTTTTTTTAGTTTGTAATTTTTAGATTATTAACTGAAGAATGAAGTATGCTAGAGTTAGGGAAAATTAGTTTTTCAAAATTTAAATTAAATAAAAAGAAACTAATAAAAAAGTATTGTATTTAAAGAAGTTTGCTTAGAACAGACAAAGCATATAAACAACATTTAGAATAATCTTTCAAATCTTTATATAATACTGACAAACAAAAATATAAATAATTTAAACAAAAGTCTACTTTCAACATAAAAATTGTTTATGTTGATATTAAAGATAAATGTGCTGTTAAAAATGATTTTTGACAGAATCCAAGAACTTCACTTAAATATGAATTTGGCTAGAAAATGGTGTTTTTGTATCTGCAAATTTCTTAATTAACTAGATAACAATAGTTTAATAATAAGTTTTGCTAATATAAAATATTTTTAAATTTAAAAATTAAGCATTTAACATAATATGTTTATCTATGATCAGGTAAATATAATCAAAGTCAAACATACAAGAAAAAAATCTACAAATGGACATAAAATTGTATCAATGCTTACAATTCCTACTTTAAAAATAAACTTTTACATTTAGCACTAAACTTAATAAAAATAAAAATAATAAAATTTATAATTAGGTAAAGATAACCATTGCTAAAGTCATGGTCATATATAACTTTTTAATAAATTATAACTCATGATTATTATTAATAACAATTTTTAATTTTACCATAGGTTCAATGTTGGAAAAGTAAGAACACTGCTTCTATTGCTGTTTTGTTTATTGGTTTTCTACAGTGAGTTATTTAATTATCTTATTTAAAAATGAATGTTTTTTATTTTTGAAAACATTTGTATTTTCTACAGCATTTTTTAGGAAATGTTTTGTTTTGTGGAAAACTAAATGTCATACATTAAAAAGGCACGTTTTCAAAAATCTGGTTTGAAAATGATTATTTATTTTAATGGACTTCATAATGAAGAAAGATAAAAATTTAAAAGTTAAAACATTAATATGTAGACACCTTTTAAAATTTATATTTAAAAATGTATAGTTTTGATATGTTTAAAAATGCATTTTAAAACCTATTTCCTATAACCTATATTCAAAAAAATACAAATTTAAAATATAAAACTTCTTACTATAGATTAAACTCTCTAAATAATAAATAAACAACAATAAATAACTTTTGTGAATTTTATTTATTATATAAAAAAAAAAAAGCATACTATAATTTAAAGCATAATATAATATAAGGCATATAATATAATATAAAAATATAATATAAAGCTGTAATGTTTCCATATATAATTTACATTTTTTTTAATAAAGCATATTAAGAAATACTATTAAAGGATATTATTTTGTTAAGTACAAAATTGTTAAAATAATCATTTTTATTACGTTTTGGCAAGACCGAAACTGTTAGAAAAAATATTTTAAAAAAATAGAAATTCAATGTTAAACAATAAATGAATAAAGTTTGCCTAGAGTAAAAAATTAAATAATATACATTCTATTCCTTTAAAAAAAAAGACGAGAGCCAAGAGCCGCTCGATTTTTGCGGCTTTAGCTCCACCAAAAAACAGCGGCACCACGGCTGTGGCTTGGCTCAACCAGCCTAGTTAAAGAAAAGTTATTTATTCGATATAGCATCAAGAAATTGTTTGCATTCAGACATTTCATAATGACAAGAGCAAAAAAATATTCCGTGGAAGCAGGCTGTATAATATGCGAGGCCTACAAGGCATACTTTGATGTGTTGGTTGGTACAAAGACAAATCTTGGGCACTGCATTTTCCATGCGAATACTGCAAGAAAAAACTTGATGGTAAACTGAACAGGTGCTTCTTGCTTAGATGTCTTTTAACTTATTTTTATTAATTTCAATGCTTAAGTTTATTTCATCTAATTCATTTCAAAAGTTGTAATTTACAAAGTTTTGTAATAAGTCGTGTAGTGTAGGTATATATGTTCTATCTTGCGCCCTGGCTTTTGGTATATTAACTGTGTTAATATACCAAAACCATAAATAATTCAGTAAATTTCAGTATTTATTGTCCTATTTAAATCAGAAATTAAAATATAAATTAAGATATTGCCATTAAAGTTAAATTTAGTAACTTAAACAATGAATTTTTGAATATTTCCAAAAAAAAAACAAATAAACAGACCCCTATGTTTTTTTTCCAAAAAAACGATCAAAAAAACCAAAAAAACAAGAACCAAAAAAATGCGTCACATCTCTACAGCCCCAATCTGCCTGTTCCAACTTTTCTCCTAGGCAGTATTGACCATTTTCAGGAGGCAGCAGTAAGACAGATACTGATGATATGGACTAGGATTCCGCAGGTGAAATCAAATGCTGAGCTTCTGATATCCAGACTCAAACAATAGAACCTGGTTAATGGTATTGTACAAGTCACAGATCAGACAAAGCGACATCAAATGTTCTCCAACTTTTTCAGTCAGCATGATGGGCTGTGTTTTTGCAACAATGTTGCTGATCTATTCCAGGCTATAGATATTGCATGTAATCCTATTGAATGGGGTCTATTCATAGACAATTCATCCTCGAGCTTCAATGCCGTGTTGCTTCACAAAGAAAATAACTACCCGTCTCTCCTGATGGTCCACTCTATGCATTTCAAAGAGGACTACACCAGTTTCAAAATATTGCTGAGTGCATAAAAGTATAAAGACTATGGAGGTCATCTGTAACTTCAAAATGGTATCATTCAAGGAGGTTTGATGAAATTTTCTTGTTTCCTCTGTCTCTGGGACAGCCCTGATACTAAGGTGCATTATCGCACAAAGGACTGGCCACAACGGACCAAGTTTTCTGTTTGGGAAGAGCAATTTGAAGTGGAAGTTGCTGGTATGCCTCCACTGCACATCAAGTTAAGCCTCATTAAGCAGTTTGTCACTTCTTGACAAGGAGCATTTCAATACCTCCAAGACTTTTTCCAAAGCTGTCCAAGGCTAAGGTCAGAGCAGGTATATTATATTAATCAGACCAATAAGATCATTAAATCTGAGGATTTTGCAAAGCTGTTAAGTAGGATGGAAAAAGTGGCTTAGAGCAGTTTTGCTGCAGTTGTTCAAGGCTTCCTAGGTAATCACAAAGCTGAAAATTTTGTGGAGGTACAGACTTTCATAAAGAATTATGCTAAAATAGAATGCAGAGTGTCTTTAAAAGTCCATATCCTTGATTCGTGTCTTGACAAAGTCATGGAGAACATGGGCGTTTACTTCAAGGGGCAAGGCAAGTGCTTTCATCAAGATATATTGGACTTTGAACGTCATTATCATGGACAGTATAACAAAAATATGATGGAAGCTACTTTGAAAGAATGATTCATAGTACAATTGTAAATCTTGAATAGCTAAACATTTCTAAACTTTGTTGAGTAGTTTCTGACTGTTTGTTTATTCCTTGTGTAATTTTTGTTTTTACCTGATCATAATGACAAAAATAAACAAAAAAATTGTTCTGATTTCACAAAAAAGTTTTCTTTGTGCTATTGTGTAAGCAAAGTTTTTTCACATACTTTAGACATAAGCAATTGAACTTAGAAGTCAGGAACAAAATATGTATTACATAGTGTAATTATGCATTTGTTATCTTTTTTTTTTTTAAATATGATTTTAATTGTGCGCTAAATTATTTAATTTATAAATAAATTTAATTTATAAATAATTATTTAATTTATAAATAAATTATTTTATACTCTATATATATTAGAGTGCCACTAAAAACAACTTTTTTTTAAATTGTCTGCTGCCACCCCCTAAATGTGTTCTATGTAATAAATTAACACTAAATAAAGAAAAAATTTTAAATAAAAAAATTATTTAGGGGTTGCTCAAGACCCTTAAACATCAAAGGAGTCCCTAATATTTTGAAAAAAAAAGTTCTTTAAAAGTATATCATGTTAGGTCTCAAAAGAAGTGAAATTTTAGAAAAATTTCAAAAATAATCATTTTATATAAATATTTTTGAATGTATGACTAGTATGGCCTAAAAACTATAATTTTTTGACAAAAAATTTAAAGTACATATTTTCAAAGTTTTTTTTTAAATAAACTTATTTAATTCATGTTTCCATAAATTGTTTTTATTATTTTTGAAGTCTTCATAGAATTTCACTTCTTTTGAGACCCTTTGTGAGGTCCCTAATTTTTTTCAAAATATTAGGGACCGGTTTGATGTGTAAGGGTGTTGAGCAACCCCTAAAATATTTTTTTGTTCAAAAATTTTTTTAATTTAGTGTAAATCTATTACATAGAACACATTTAGGGGGTGGCAGCAGACAATTTCAAAAAAAGTTGTTTTTAGTGGCACTCTAATATACATAGGTATATTAACCTATATATATATATATATATATATATATATATATATATATATATATATATATATATATATATATATATATATATATATATATATATATATATATATATATATATATATATATATATATATATATATATATATATATATATATATATATATATATATATATATATATATATGCACACTTTTATTTAGTTACTTTTTGGTAACATTTCACCATAAATCAATGATTGTTAACATTAGACAGCATGCACCTCTCTTGCGTGATCCTCAAAGATATGGGTATCATCGGTTTGTTATTGAAGGTATTTTTTTATTTATTTAAAATTATTGGCTTAATTTTTAAATAACAGCTCATATATTAACAATTCAGTTATATATTTAATGTTCTTTAACAACATAGAACTCACCCTTAAAGCTAGACTAGACATAACATGGACATAACATAGAACACATCTCCAGAGACATCTCCTAAAGATATTACTATCTATTCAGTCAAGTGAGAATGACTATGTAAAATTTGCAAAAAAAGAAAAAGGTGCAACCTCATGACAATGAGAGAATGGCTCGAGCTAGGCAATTAGAGCAGGCTCAACTGTGTTTACAATCCGCTTTTGGACCTTGTTTAGAAGAGAAAAAGCATCATTAGAAGAACCAGCCCAAATATGACAATAATATTCTATACAGGGACAAACAAGAGATTTCTTAGAAGTAGAGAATGAAATCATAACTTTTCAAACTTTTCAGTGGATTGTATATATGGTTTCCATGATAGGTCAGTAGTGAATGATAATCTAAGAAGGTGTAAGGAATAGGTTTAAACTTTTACCAACTTTGAAATTTATCAGTAAATCAATAAAAAAAGTATATTTTACTGGTAAATATTTGTAAAATTAGTAAAAAATAAATTAACTATAAAAACTTTGATAACTTGATTTAATGAACATCCTTAAAAATTTATTGATTTTGATTTAGTTGAAATAAAAATTGATAAAATAATGAATTTTCAGGAAACAAAGGGTTTCTAAGGGTTACAAAAAATCTCAAATAAGTTGTTGTTTATTCTGGATTGAATTTTTGACACAAAGAAAGAACAGGTTTACCTCGGCTCAATACTTGTTAAAGAGCTGCATTCTCCAGTTTTTTTTAACAATGCACTGTAGTTTTAGGTTTTTTAACAATGCACTGTAGTTTTAGGTTTGATTCAATAGTCTTGCTGACTCTTTTCTGAAGTTGTAGGGAGCCATCAACAGAAACAAAATAATTCTAGGAACTAGCATCAAAATTATTCCTCATTATACTGATTTAGGCTTAGGTTTGGCTTGAATGTCTTTCTTAATGCTTTTATTTTTAAAGTTTATTTGAAGGCTCGGTTTTTTTCATTTCGATTTTCATCCTGCAGCACAAAATAAACTTAAACAAAAAATTTAGTTATTGCTAATAACTTAGGAGATGGTTGTTCAGTCCTAACATACACCATTATTCTTAAAGCCAAAGTTGGCATGACAAACTAGTCCATGCTTTTTTTGCTTTTAGAAGCTTTTGACATACTGACGCAGTACTCATAAAGTTTTTGAGATACTGATGCAGTGCTCTTACAGTCTGTACTTAGATTGATTAAAACTTTAATGTTAACAAACAACTATACCTCTAACTCAATGGGTAAAAATTAAAGCTATGGCTGATCGTGAATATTTTGTTTAGCTTCTCTAATAGACCCCTTGTAAGGCTTACAGCCATTTGTGTTTTCATCTAATTCAATTATAATGTGTTGCAGTGGCAGTTCAATATGATGCAGCAGACACCCTAAAAGGTGTAAGCTTCTTTTGAGAATATTTTATATTCTCAAAAGAATATTGAGCATATATATATATATATATATAGTTATAGAAGCTCTATTTTTAGCTTCACTTTAGCAACATTTGCAAAAAGTGCAAATGTTGCTGGAGAAAAAAAAAACCTCTATTTAAAAAAGTAATGTCTAATGTTTTAGAGATAGAAAAAAGTTGATGAAACATTGGATAAAACCTTGGATAAAACCTTTCTTATTAATTTCCCATTAATATGAGTGTAGAGGAAGCTCTTGAATTAAAAATGAATAATGATATCAGCGATAAACAATATCAAATGATAAGAAACTCAGCTCTTGTACACAATGTACATATTTATTCTACCTTGCATGATATTTTCGTGGAAAAATTGAAATGCTATCCTGAGAATATAAATTTTTCTGAAATTTCTGCAAAGTGTTCTCTTCAAAACATGTTAGATCACACTGTGAGTAGAATAACTGAAATGATTGATATGCCAAGTTGTAGTCAAGGTAACAAAATATTTGTATTTTTTTATGGAAAGATAGGTTTTGATGAAGCATCAAGCCTAAGTATTTATAAACAGAAATACAAGACAAGCAGCACAAGTATAGAACTTAAGAGTGAAGAAAATCTTTTCAGTACAGCTTTTGTACCATTATTGCTCAAAGTAGAAGATGGCAAAATTTGAAAATCCTTCAAGTTGTTACTTTTGTAGACCTTATATATATATATATATATATATATATATATATATATATATATATATATATATATATATATATATATATATATATATATATATATATACATATATATATATATATATATATATATATATATACATATATATATATATATATAGAGGTAATTAAATAGATTTAAATATACAGGTAATTAAATAAATTTAAATGAGTAAATTTTATTTTAGATCCATTTATAAGCAAAATAAATGTTGGCAGTTCTTTAGGATCACAATCAGGTAATTTTTCTTATTAACTTTTTTAAGTTTAATTAACTAATAGGATTGAAGTTTTTCAATCAGAATGTCATAGAGTGAATTCCTTTTAAAAAAAATTTTTTGAAAAACTTGAAATGTGTGTTAATAATAAAAATGTGTTTTACTAAATATAATATAGAAAAAATAAAATAAATTAAATGCAAATATAAAATAGAAATTTACATTTATTTAATTTTATAATACTTTATAATCTTTTTAAGGATTTTTTATGTGTTTCTTTTGTAACATTTATTATTACAACTTTTTTCTTAGCATGCTGTCTTATTGGTTTATATATTTTTCTTAGTATACTGTCTTATTGGTTTGTATATTTTTCTTAGCATGCTGTCTTATTGGTTTATACATTTTTCTTAGCATGCTGTCTTATTGGTTTATACATTTTTCTTAGCATGCTGTTATATTGGTTTATATATTTTTCTTATCGTGTTGTTTTATTGGTTTATATATTTTTCTTACAACCCTCGGAATAAAATCCTCAATCTTTTAGAGATCGGCAGCAGGTCAGCAGAAAAAAATTTGATTCAAAGGTGTTACCATAATAGATAGAAAAGAGGTCAACAATTTTTACCGACCTCAAACACTCTAGGTTGGCAATGAGGTTGGCATTGGCGAATGCCGACCCTAACTCCAAGGGTTGTTCTTAGCATGCTGTCTTATTGGTTTATACATTTTTCTTAGCATGCTGTCTTTTTGGTTTATATATTTTTCTCAGCACGCTTTCTTATTGGTTTATATATTTATTTAATTATTATGTTCTTGTCTGAAAAACAATTTAGATTTCAAAACCTCTAAAAGAAGTTGGAATTTTAATTATCATTAAAAATGTAATTAAGTAATGGAGTTTTATATAAACTTATAAAAAAAGAGCTTATAGAAAAATCTTACTTCAGTATTGAGAAAATGCTTCAGTTGTTTAAAAGCTACTAAAGAAATGCGAAAAACATTCAAAAAGGTTTTAAAGTACTATAAAATTACAAGCCAATATAGTTTATAATATAAAACTATTTAGTAAATTTTATTTTCTATTTTGTATATACGTTTAATTTATTTTCTATTTTCTATATTATATTTAGTATAACTCATTTTTATTGTAAACACACAGCTGAAGTTTTTCCAAAAAACTTTTTTTAAAAGTGATTTACAACAATTATGGTAGATCAAAGTATCAAACTAATTTATTCAAAATTTAATTACTAACAAATTAAGTTAAAATATTTGAGTGTAGAAGTTTTTGAAAATTCGAAATTGAATGGTTTCACAGTATTTTTGAGGTTTTAATTGAAAACGTAAACAAAAACACATCAAAGTCAAAATATCTAGAAATTCAAATATTAAGGCGAAAAACAAAAAAAGAGAAGAAATTCCAAGCTAATAGAAGTAAGTTATAGTGAAAAAGTAAAATTTAGTGAAATGAGGTAGAAAAAAAGTTAACATTGAATAAATTGTAAAAAAAATTACAAAAACAAAATTCCTATTCTTAATTCAAAATTCTTATTCTTAAATCAAAAATTTCAAGCAAATGAAACTGAAAAATGAACTTCTAGGCTAAAAAAACCAAGAGAACAAGATATTAAAGCAATGACAGCTGAAGCAGAATAAGTAGAAGTAAACACCTCATAAATTAATGGAATTTAATATCAAAAAAAGCTTTAGCGACTGAAATAGGAGAACTGCTATATATATATATATATATATATATATATATATATATATATATATATATATATATATATATATAATATATATATATATATATATATATATATATATATATAGCATTTCCATTTCTGTGCATGATTTTTTATTTTTCTTTATTTTAGCAATTAAAAGCTGGGACTTAAAGCAATATGCATTTTGTTTTAATTTTCTTAAAGAACAATTGCAACAAAAATATTTTAATCTACTGATTAAATTAAATATTATATTTACATTTTTTTTTTTTTTTTTTTTTTGTGTAATATTGTTACATTTTAAAAAATATCCAATAATTTTCAAAATGCTATATATTTATATATATTGATATATATATAAATATATAGCATTTATATATATTGATATATATATAGATATATAGCATTTATAGCTAGAGTATACTCTAGCTATAAATAATTGATGAATGCCATTTCTCATTGAAAATATATTAAATATGAGTTGTAGAAGTATCTTACTTAAAATACCCACAAGTATGAGTCATAGACGTATCTTACTTGAAATACCCATAAGCAGTTTATTTTCATAACAATAACTTCATAAAAATGACAAATCACAACTTATGTGAGTGACTTCCGTTTATGATCATTCATGAACTGCATTTAAATGATTGCTCCACGACACATTGTGCAAAAGTTTAGAAACACCAACTTTTTTCAATTTTTACTGCATAACCTTTCACAAACTTTCATAATTAGGCTGAAATTTTAATGCTCTAAAATGTACTCTATATTATTTCAGTTTAAAATACAAACCACAAAAGTTGTAAAATTGAATGTTTAATTAACATTTAGTTGTTTTTTTGAAAAAGCTTACGTGCAAAAGTTTAGAAACAACTGAATTTGATTAATATTTATTTCAAAAAAGCTGAATTTTTTACTAAAATTCACAAGGTAACAATTTTTTAACAATAAAATAGTTTTAGTAAAGTACTTAGTATTTGGTGGCATATCCATTTGCTTTTAAAACAGCATAGTGACGAGGCATTAAATCAATTTATTTAATGAGAATATCCTAAGGAAAATTATAATTTCCGATCGATGTACTTCAAAAGATGCTCAATACGATTGAGATCTGGGTTCTGTGAAGGCCACTCAAGAACTTTGATTTTTTGTGATTTAAAATATTCCTTAACAGATCTGGCACGATGCTTTGGATCATTATAATACAACATACGACATCTCAAACATAAAATAATGCTGCATTCGCCCCTGACATTTTATTAGTAGTTATTTAACTACTAATAAAATGTCAGGGGCTTTAAACTACTAATAAAACTAATTTTAATATGTGGATTATTTTGTCGAATAAGTCAAAATAATCTCCATGGCTGTTGTCCAGTTAAGAAATCGCTAATATCTGCAAGAAATTTAAAAGCCAGAATAAAATTTGAAAAAGATCATATTAGTCAGTCAGTTAATGACTGGTCAAAAGTCTTTTTTTCTGATGAATTAAAGCTTATGCTATTCAGTAGTGACGGAAATAGGTATGTTAGGTGCCCAGTAGGAGGCAGATTAATCTAAAATATCAGTTACCCACTGTTAGTCATGGAGGAGAAAATGTTATGGTTTGGGTATGTTTTAGTTGTGACAATGTGGGTCCCATTCATCACATAGAAGGTATTATGGAGAGTTTATTTAGACATCCTAAAGAATGTTATGCTGCTCATGCAAAGCATAAAATAACTCGCAAATGGATCTTACAACAAGATTAGGTTAAGGAATATTTTAACCTTTCAATTTACAACTTTTAAATTGAATTTAAATAAATAAAGTATTATAAATTAAAATAATATAGACATAGATAGGTAAAAATTTACTTAAGAAAGTTAGTGAAAAATGCTGTAAAAACTGAAAAAAAGGCTAAGTCCTGATGCAAATGTTTCTAAATATGTACATAAATGGGATCAAATATTAAATCTAAGGAGTAGACAAATAAGAAGGAAATTTTAAGAAATTAAAAAAAAAAAGGTGGAATACCAAATTAATAAAAAAAATTAAATGTTGAACAAGTTTTTCAATAAAAAAAGACTACTATAAAAGAACTAGTTTTAGTTTTTAAATTTGAATTTTTTTGATTGAAAACCAAAACTCCTTTGTTCTGGCTTCAAATTTTTACTTTTTTCTTTTGTTCTTGCTTTTATTTTTAGTCATAAGTTTTTGTTTCACTTAAACTAATCTTTAACTAAGTTGCATTGAAAATAACTAAAAATAAAATAAAAATAAATAAATAATAAAAATAAAAATTTTGCCTTATTTTGTTGTTAATTTTTATGCTTTAAAAACTAATAATATGAAATAAAGTAAAAAAGAAGAAACCAATGTACAAAATAAGGTTTTAAAAAATAAGAAGTACAAAATCTTTATTTTGACTAAATGTTTTCTCTTTCTTTTAATAAATATATTATTATTTTATGAAGTTATGCCCAAATAACTTTTTATTTTAGTGATGAACTATCTTACAAAGTGTATGGAAATAACATACAAGTACTGCATTTCTTTCAAAAGCAAGTAGTTTTGTTATTGTTTTTTTTTTTTTATATGAACTTTAATATGAATTTTATTTTAATTTCTATTTTATAAGATATTTTTTAAATAACAGATAGAGTTGAATCACGTTTTATGAAAGAGAATACAGAGCTGAAAAAAAACGTTAGTGAAAATAAACTTGATAATGATAAAGAAAAGCTTGACGAGGAACAAGTCATACATTTTGCTATAAACATGGTTTTAAAGGAATTGTTAGATAATGTTACAAAGGAAATTTCATACATTAGATCTTTCTACTTTCATACCACAAGTTTTTCCCCAAAAACTCCATTTCCAAAGTTTTGCTCTTCATGTAAATCAGATGGTCATGGTCACACTACTTGTAAAGTTAAGAACTTCATAGTAAAACCTTTACAACCTTTGAATAAAGCTAATATTGATATTCTTAATCAAGTTTGTGTAGAAGTGATGACAACTTGTGAAATGACTAGGGAAGAATTTGATTTTCGATTGGAAATTCTGAAGAAAACTGAGAATCATTTAAAGCTATTTTTTCATGGTTGATTGTTTTGTAATATTATTTTTTTTATTTTCTTATTTGTTTTGTGGTTTTAAATTAATATTTCTAATAATGTAATAAAATTGTTTTTAGATAGTTGCCGTCTTTCATTGTTTGGTTCTTCTGTGAATGGTTTTGGTTTTCGGAATTCTGATTTGGACATAAGTCTATGCTTTGAAATTGATACTCCACCAAAAGATTTGAACTATCAATTTACTATTGAATTGATAGAAAAAGTGTTAAGAATAAGTTCAAACTTTTCTAAAGTTTATTCTATAATGTCTGCCAAAGTTCCAATTGTTAAATTTTGTGTAAGAAATAGCAATATTCAAGGTGACATTAGTTTATACAACTGCTTAGCAATCGCTAACTCTAAATTGCTAAAAACTTATGCAATGATCGACACCAGAGTACAAATTATGGGTTACTGCATCAAGTATTTTGCAAAAGTAAGTATATTTTTTACTTTTTAGTTAATAAAAAAAATGTGGTCTACAGACATATTTTTATTTTTAAAACATATTTTAAACAACATTGATTTAAAGGGGCATATTATTTACATAATCTAAAATTGTTCTAATTATTTTCATTGTTATTTGTCTTGAAAAAAAATAGTTAAGCGACATCATTGCTGCAAAACAAAATCTCAAGTCCAACTTAAAGTATTTTTAACCAAAAAAACTTTTTTGGTTAAAAATACTTTAACACATATAATAAATAACTGAAAACAAGTAGATTTAAAAATATTTAAAAAAATAAGAAGCAGTATTAAATTTAAAACTTTAAATGTTTTTTTTTCAGAACAATAAAATGGACTTAAGATTGTCTTGTTTTGCAGCGGCAATTTAATTTGTAGAATTTTGACATATTTTATATAGCTTTAAGACCATCTCTTAAGTCCATTTGCATTGTTGCTTCTTATAAACTTAAAATTTAATTTTTTATTTGTTACATTATGAAAAATAATAACATAATAACATTCTATAAGTATTTTAAAAACAATTTAGTTTAATGAAGAAGACGCAGTTTGATCTTCTTGTTTATTAAATTGTAAAAACAATTATTAAACTAAAAACGCATTTAAGTTTTTAATAAATTAAAAACTTTAAATGGGTTTTTCTCAAAACAGCAAAAATGGACTTGGGATGCAGCGACGATTGTTATTTTTTTTATTATTACTCTTATTATTATTATTATTTTTATTTTTTGTATATTATAGTTTAAATAGAGTTTTTATAATCTTTATCAGATAATTGCAATAGTTAATTATACAGTACCCAATAAAAAAAGTTACGTTGTTTCAATGTTGTTCCAACGTCTTCCATATCGTTGAAAAGACGTTTGTATGATGTTATAAATGAATCAGCGGAAAAATGTCATTACATTATAAATAACAAATAGAAAGAAATACCATAAATACCAGAAATTGATCTAACTTGTTATTTGATCCTCACCTGAGTTTTCCTTTTTTTGTAAAATTATTGACAGCAAATCTTTGAGTAAAATCCTTTGAAATAGAAAAAATAAACTTAACTTCTATTATAACTATCAAAGTTAAATTATTTAAAATAACAAATTTTTATAAAACACCATGCTTCTAACATCCTAATTGAAACATTCAAATTTTAAAAATTTTAATATTTAAATTAGGATGTTTGAAAGGATGAAAATTAATTTTCGATTGAAAAATATCTTAAGTTAAACAAAATTTCACAAAATGTCATTATTAAATATATTATATTCAACATAAATGTTGAAATAGTAGGGAATATATTTACCATATAGTGTATTGCATAACTAATGATTCTTAATAAACTGCATTCAAAAATTAATGCAACTGACAATAAAAAAAATTTAAATAAAAAAAATAAATAGAATTTATTTAATACACACAATCATGACATAATGGTAAAACAACATTTCTTGTTCTACTCTTACTAATAACTTTAAGTTTGAGTTCAGTATTTTGAACAGTTTTTCTTTTTACAGAGACATTTTTTGGCACAGATAACATTTTGTTATAACTTAAACTGCATGGTACAACAAAGAAGTCATTAAAAAAGCGACATGGAATTATTTTGCAAAGTAAAGAATCAATATTCATTTCAATAACCTGCGCCAAATAACCACTTTTCAAAAAAAAACCCAGCTATCTTTACCGCCAGTGACCACTTTTGGTTTGTGTTTTTTTCTCAAAAATTTATTATTTGAACAATTTATTTCTCCTAAATGCTTGACAATTTGAGCAAGTGGCATGTTCTTACCATAAATCAATCTTTTCAGACTGCAAATAATTTTTAAATAAAAAGACAGACATATCAAGTCATTTTCTATACTTGATGATCTTTATAATACATTTTAACATCGTTTGTCTGAATGAACAACAGAATTAACCTGATTAAAAACAATTCTCTCTTGCCATTCACCCTTTTCAATACATCGTTCACAGCTGTGGTAAGTATTGTGTGGTTTTATACATTTAATAAAAACACGTGCCGAAGCATCACATGTCCAAAACTTTAAACTGACATTAAAAAAGTTATCTTTGTAAACAAGACCATTTTCTGAAATCATTTTGAAATCCTCCTAAAACTGTTTAAGAAACTCCATAGAAGAATGTTTTTGTTTGCCACAGTGAAAAGTAACAGTAAATAGAGGTTTAGAACTGGCAAATAAAGGCTAAAGCTAGGTATTGCTAGATTTAAAAAGCAGCAGACCATCTAAATTTACTATTAAGTGTATGTTGGTATTAATACTTGCTTTATCATCTTGGAGCATATTTTTAATACCAGTAGCTAAACCTAGATAAATGTAGTCACCAAAGCATATTTTTTCAGTAATCACACAATTATGCATTTTAAGTAAAGTTTTAGAACTATTAGGTTGGTCCTCGTGTCCATGTTTGCCCAACAAGATAAGCAAATCATTTAATAAAAAAGGTGTAGCTGCATGTTTAACTGCCCACTGAGCAAAATCATGTGACAAATCAGCACAATGTTCAGAATGGACTCAAAAGAATTACTAAAATCATTACTTGTTGAAAAGAGTTATAGATAATGTAGAATCACTTCCAAAAGTATCAATACTATTATGAATTCGACTAGAAAAAAACTCACCAGTTGAACTTTGACAATTATTATTTTCTAATATACTGGCAATAAAAGAATTAGTCTTTCTCTATATTGTAGACCTTGATGTCATTACATATCTTTATACTTGTTATCTATTGTTGTGTTTATAATATATCTTTTTTAAAAGACAGGTACCGATCTATCTGATCAAGCTGTAATACATGTATATAATTATAACACATGTACTACATAAAACAAAACAAATATAATTGTTATAATAAGAAGTAAAGCTAGTTTATAAATTTTTATAATCTAGTGGCTTTTCACTCTTTTTTTTTTTTCACAACTTGATACTTGTATTATTTGTTTTTTGTTAATCTCCTCTGGGATTTTTTTTTGCTTCTGCTATTATTCTTTTGTGCACCATTATCTCCGCATTATCTCGAGTCCTGTGTGGAGCAAATATAGTATACAATCTTCTAAGAAGAATTTGGTTTTGACGTTGAACATGTTTGTTGTGATTAAATTTGACTTCACATGATCTATGTGTAGGAGCTACACACTTTATTATTTTACCTCTAAGGCTCCATTTGCGAGATGCGAGATCTTGAATTGCCACATTTTGACCTTGCTTGAAAAGGTATGGTACTAAAGTAGGACTATTTTTATAAAAACAACAACAACAACAAGCTATTTATCTTCCAATTTAAAATCATTTTTACAATAAGTAGGTAAATAATTATAACAACAATAATAATAAAATAATAAGCAATAGTAATAATTTATAACAATAATAATGATAATAACAACAACAAAAAATTATAAATAATAATAATTACTATAATAATAAGTAAAATTATATGTTATTCTTATTATGATAAGTTAATGATTAGTATGGATGTAAAGTTTTGAGCCATTTTTGAAAATTGGAATAATACAAGATAATTTTAAAATATCAGGAAAAGTTCCATTCATGAATGAGATATTAAATAGTTTAAAGAGAATATTTAAAAATTCGTAGTTAAAATCAATAAGTTTGTAGGAATCAATAAGAATGTTTGTAGGAATCAATAAGAATGTTTGTAGGACTGTTTGGACCTAATGATTCTGCTTCAATTTAGATATAAGAGATGAAATTTCAGGAATGTTTGTTGCAGATAAGAGTAGACTATGTAAGTTTGGGTATTTAAAATACTTTTGGTAGTTGATGTAAGATGAATAAATATTGGATTTATGTTTATGAGCAACATTTATAAAAAAAGTGTTATATTTTTCAGAGAATAGAGTCGGTTCAGTTAAATATCTATCATTATCTTATAAACAGTTTGGAGATGAGCTGTTATCATTTTTGACATTTATTAGATTATTAATGCCTTTCCAAATTTCGCGAAGATTTTTTACATTATTTGAAAAAAAAATTTCATAATGGATTTTCTTGCTAAATCTAATTAAAGTAATTATCATGAATTTATATTGCTTAAAAATAGTTTTAAATGTGTTTATATTTATTAAATCTTTTGATCTTAACATTTTTATGTGAAAAAGATTGTATTTGAATAGATTTTATGATTCCTTTTATAATCCATGGTTTAAATCAATGTTTGAAGTCCTTAATATTAATCTTTTTGAGTGAGGTATAGCGATCCAAAATCGATGTTGTTTCAGTAATAAACTTATGGAAACAAGATTTAGTGTCACTGTTTTTTATAACATCATCCCAATCACACTTTAATAAGACAGATCTAAATTTTTCCTTATCAAAGTTTTTTAAAATTTCTACAATATATTTTGTGACTCCATGGTATAAATAGTTTGTTGAAATTAGGACAAATACAAAATTGAGGTAGGTGAACAGAGACAGAAGTTGTCAAATTTCCAGAAATAGTATCATTAGTTATTAAATTAAAAAAAAAAAATATTGTCAATGATTGTAGCTAAGTGTTCAGTAGTTCTTGTTGGCAAAGTAATAAAAGGGCAAATATTATAAATAGAAAGTAAGTATAAAAAATCACAGGTCGCAATGTTTTACTTGATTGTATCAAATCTATATTAAAATCACCCAATAAGAAAACAGATTTTTTTTTCTGCAGATATTTTTATTGAAAATATTTACGTCCATGCAAGGATGTCTATAAATGCATTCTACAATAATATTGGATTTTTTGAAAAAAATTCATTCAACAAAAGTGGGTTCTAAAAAATTAGGTGAATAAATCATCAAATCATCTCTTCGTTTGTATATTAACATTTTTGCCAAGTATAACAATGTCCCCTGTTGTAGTTATTAATGAGAATTGGATGAATTGAATGAATTTCTTCAGCAAGAATAGAAAACTCAAAATTAATTAATGATAAAAATATGTTTGAATCCTCAAAGTGTTTTTGCAGCAATGAAATGTTTAGGTGATAAAATGAAAGTGCGTTTATTTTGTCAAACTTTAGAGAACAATATTTGTCTATGTCAATATTTACAAGTTATGTCTAGTGATGCACAGATTTCTTCATTGGAATCTAAAACACAAGATGAAACATAGTCATTAATTTTGTTAGAAATTTTATTCAAATGTAATGATGGAAAAATGTATGTAGACAGAGGTAAATTGTCAGTTATAATAATTTTATTAGAAGAAAATTATAATTTAAGTTCTTAATCTAGTACATCTCTGAATGGAATTAATATTAAAAAATATATAATAATTATCATGGTAGTTTTTTGATTGAATTCTTTCTTTATTGGTGTCTCAAGATCTTTTATATGGTTTTTTATTTTGATTTTGAAATTTAGGTATATTATTTTTTAGTTGTCGTCCATGTAGTAGTTATATTTTATTGGAGTATTGCACAATATTAGAATACATTAAAAAATTCTTTGTTTGACATGTGGCACTTTTTTATCATAATTTTAACTCATTTAACAGTGGCTTCAGCTAAGCCATTTGATCTTGGTTCGTGCAAACTACTTATTATGTGCCTAAATTGCCACTGTTGAGAAACTTGATGAAACAATTTTGAAATATATTGTGTATTATTATCTGAAACCAATTCCTCTGGGATGTCATTTCTAGAAAAAGGTTCTTTGCATGCTAGTATTACATTTATCAAATTGGTATTTGAAAGCAGAAAAACTTCAGGCCACAACCTATAATTATCAACAATTATTAAGTAATTTTTATTAGCCTAGTGAAACTAATTCATTCCAATTTTTGGTTTTTTTAATCATACCACAAATAAATTTTTCAGGAATGTCTATTCTGACTAGGTTAAACGTTTGTAAAGCAGGTTTACCTAATAAAGCAGTTTTTACATTCTTAAAAACATATATGGTAACTCACTGTTCTGACCATTGATTACAAATGATTTTTGGAAATATCCTAAGCAATTTAGTGGTTTATGATCAGGAACTAATAATTGTCTGTTGCTAGTATGTAATTGATTGATTTTATTTCCAAACCTTTTTAAATGGTTAGGTCCAATAAAGGAAACTTCAGCACCAGTGTCAATTTTGAATTTTATTATACCATTTTTTGCTTTTAGTTGTATTTCCCAAGGTCCTTTTGGCACAGAACTAATCCAAATTATTTGCACAATATCACATTTCATACTTCCTTAATACAATGGCCCTAAATGCTGCTCTAAGGTTGAAAAAATTTTATTTTGTTTTGCTGATCAGCCACTCTATATGAAATATTTGATTTTGTTTTTAGGCAAACTGAGCTATTTAAGAAATGATTCATAGTTTTACAGTCTCTATATTTTTTACCCCATGCTAAACATTATTCTTGACTTTTTTTTAAACAGAATTTACACGCCAATGAGTTTAAACTGAAGTCTCTTTCATTGCCAGTGTCTGTGAATTGAACATTTTTCTGTTGTATAATTGTTGTCCGATCCAGTCAACATTTTTCTTTTATTTTTTGTAATTCAGATCACCATCTGTATCGTGCATCATCCCCATACATCATCTTGTGCTTTTTTGGAAAAACAACAACTTTCTACTGCTTTATTTAGTGTTAACATCTTTTCAGAAAGTAATTTTTTTTTCGTACTTTGTCACATCATATCCCAGATACAATTTTATCTCTTAATAAACAGTTAAGACAACCGGCTGTTTTACAAAAATTGCACTTTTTACTTAATAACTTAACTTCTGTCAAGAAGTCATCAAAACATTCAACATCTTCTTGAAAACGTTTAAAATATTTATGTCTTTCCAAAGTTTCATTAATATTACCCTTAACAAAGACTTACATTTTTTCCAATATAACAGAAGGTTTTTTTTTTCATCTTTAGTTAGACTTAATAATTCAAAATGTTTCGAGTTTCTGAAAAAAACCTATACCTCAACATAGCAGCTTGATATACAAATGGTTTTTTCTATAAATAAGACAACAACACATAATCATGCCTATCTACAACTAAATCTAACATTGGAGGAGAAACACCAACTTTACCACTTTCTGCCATTGTGCTTTAATATATGTTTTTTAAAAGACCGGTGCTCAAAGTGGAGTAAAAAAATGGGATAGTATTTGGCAAATTAAAAATACCATCCAGCCTAAACATAATTATATATAGAGATTTATACTTAGCAAAATTTTTTCTCATTTAACACTGTGTTTCATCAATAAAGACTCATCAGAAAGAATCATAAATATATATGTATATATATATATATATATATATATATATATATATATATATATATATATATATATATATATACATATATATATATATATATATATATATACATATATATATATATATATATATATATATATATATATATATATGTATATATATATATATATATATATATATATATATATGTATATATATATATATATATATATATTAGGTTGACCGGAAAGTAATGTCGTTTTTGCGCATGTTGACATTCGATAATCGTTGGCCAGTTTATTGTGTATCTCGAACACGTGCACAGGTTATTTTTATATTAGTGTGACTTGTTTACTTCTAAATTATTTAAAATTAAATAGTTTTCTTTACAAATTGGAGTGAAATGGCATACGAAATACAGGAAGTGCATATTCGTCATTGTATGCTTTTTGAATTTCGCAAGGGTAATAACGCTACAGTTGCGACTAAGAACATTAGTGATGTTTACCCAGGTTCATTAGATGTTCGCAAATGCCAAAGATGGTTTTCCAAGTTTAGATCTGGGAATTTTGATCTTTCTGGCGCCCATCGACCAGGAAGACCAATGTCATTAAACAACGACGTTCTAAGGGCAGAAGTTGAAGCAAATCCATGCCAAACCATTGAAGAATTGTCGAACACCCTTAACCAACCTTGGTCGACCATCCAAGAACATTTACACCAGATAGGAAAAATCAGCAGAGCAGGTGTTTGGGTCCCCCATAACTTGTCAGTGCAAAACAAAGCCAACAGATCAACCACGTGCAATGCATTGATTCAACGGCACCATGCAGAACCGTTTCTTGATCGTTTGGTCACTGGAGATGAAAAATGGGTCCTATACGAAAATCCAAAACGCAAAAGGCAGTGGCTCTCCCCAAACGAACCAGCACGCAGTACTGCAAAGCCGGGATTACACCCCAAGAAGGCGCTCCTGTGTGTTTGGTGGAGCATCCGCGGAATTGTCCACTTTGAAGTGCTTATTCCTGGACAAACTGTTAATGCGGACCTTTATTGTCAACAATTGGATCGAGTGAACCAAGCTCTAGTTGAGAATTACCCGGCTATCGTCAACAGAAAAGGTGTCATTCTTCAACATGACAATGCAAGGCCGCACTGTGCACGACGGACGCTAGAAAAAATTAATGAATTGGGATGGGAGGTGCTGCCCCACCCTCCATATTCACCTGATATCGCCCCTTCAGATTTTCATTTGTTCCGATCCTTACAGCACTTTCTAAGTGACAAAAAATTTCAAACTTTGTACTGCTTAAAAAATGGCATCTCCAGATATTTTGATGACAAACCAATACATTTTTTTCGATCTGGTATAGAAAATTTGCCCGCTAGATGGCAAAAGGTTGTGGAAAATGAGGGTGATTATATCATTGATTAAAAATAAATATTATAAAAAAATTATTTGCTTTAATTTGACGTAAAAATACGACATTACTTTCCGGTCAACCTAATATATATATATATATATATATATATATATATATATATATATATATATATATATATATATATATATATATATATATATATATATATATATATATATATATATATATGTATATGTATATTCATTTGTATAGTTTAGCACTTTCAGGGACAGATTTTACAAAAAAACGAACATTTATGGGGACATTTTAGTGTACCCGTTAATTTTTGTCCCATAAGTATGATTTTTTTTGTAAAAAAATGTACTCGTAAGAAACTTTTATAGAGAACGAAAAGTACATACATTGACTGAGAAATAGCCTGACTCGCAAGGGAGTGCTGCTACATCGATTGAGGGTTTGGTTTGGGCAGGCATCAAGGTCAGGCTTAGGGTTAGGGATATGGCAAGGTTTAAATTTGGTTATATTATTGTAATTAATTGTTTTTGTAAATAGGTGAAGTTAAAAATGAAATGTAATATAAAATAAAATAAACTTTATAGTTGGCTTCAGGGTAAAATATAATTTTCAATAAATGTTATACGTTAAATATAACTTGTTTTTTACGGACTTATTAAATGGGGGTGTCTGCAATACACGTACGCCAAATATTGTAATAGCAATAATCCTAAACAATCTATAAACAAACAATCAATAAACAAACAATCTATAAACAAACAATCTATAAACAAACAATTTATAAACGAACTATCTATAAACAAACAATCTATAAACAAACAATCTATAAACAAACAATCTATAAACAAACAATCTATAAACAATCAATCTATAAACAATCAATCTATAAACAAACAATCTATAAACAAACAATCTATAAACAAACAATCTATAAACAAACTCACTATTTATTACATTATCCAACAAAGTTTTTTTAAACTTAAGTTTTCCTTTTAGACCAACCATACTGAATTTTATCTGAAGCTCATTTGACATCAACCTTAGATGAAAATAAATAAAATAACTAAAAGATATTATTTAGTATTTTATGATAATTTATGCTGTTTATACCTTAATAGTGATATGAAGTAAATGTAACATAAAAATCAAATTTTAAAAATACAAAAATTACCTTTGAATTAGGTCTTTAACCATATATTTAGGTAACTTTCTACCAATATGTGGAAAGTTACCTAAATAGATAATAAAAGAGTTGTTTAACCTTAAAGAGAAAAAAATATATATGCCCCATTGAAATAATTTACATGAAAAATTTTATATTAGTGTAATATATTTTTAACCATTTTAATTATTTAATAATTATTATGTAATATATTTTTAAAAATTATTTATTAATACTTAAGTTATAGTTATGCTACAACCTAATTAGTTTAAACATAAATAGGTTATAAATAAGGTGACATTAGTTGCAAAAGCAATTGGTTAACAACCATGTTATTTTTTTTTCTCTCTAAATTGTGTTAAATATATTAAAATATAACTCACAAATTCTTGTGCAAAACTATTATGCGTTTTTAGTTCAAAATCATTCAAATCTTCTAATGGGTTGGAATTCCCTTACTTGTGATAATGTACTTTTGGGACATTGTAAACATGTTTTGATTTAACACAGTAACTTGATGACTTTGTACTGGAACTTTATAGACAAAAAAATAAAAGTATTTAACAAATATGTATTTTAACATAATTTATTACACATAATTTATTAAACTGCAGGATAAATTTTTATAAAAGTTTATCTTTAATTGTAATTCTTTTAATATAATATGCCTCCATAACATAAATATAATAACTGATTTATGTAAAAAGTAAAGTAAAAAATATTATGTGTAACATTTTTTATGCGTAGCATTTTTTTAATATGTATAAATACTAAAAAAAAAAATCTTTTTAAAAAAGAACAATAATCTGGTCTTCTTTTACTTTCACTCTGAGGAGATAGTGAACAAGAACTATTAGAAGAGATTGATTTTCTTGAAATTTTGATGCATTTTGAAAACTTAATAATACTGACCAAGTAGGTTGATTCAAATCAATATTTATTTTATTCTGAGGTTTTTGTGTAAAATTTAGGTGTTTTTTTTCTGTTTTTCTTTTTCTGTTTCTGGAGAAAACACTTTTTTATTTCTAAAACATAATTTGATTTCAGGCTTTGGAGGAAGTGTACTGCAAACTGCTTAAAAGAATTGATTAAAAAATGAATAATTCAATAAACAAAAAATTTGATTAAAAAAAAATTATCTTAAAAAAATTAATTCCAAAAAATAGTTAAATAAATAAAAAAAATTTAAAAATAAATATAAGAATACTAAATAACTTAATATCCAAACACAAAAATTAATTTTTACCTTTTTTTGCAACTTAAGATCTTTTTTAAAATCAAAAAGTCAGTTGTAATATTATACAACTGACTGTTGTAATATTATATGAATGTCACAACAGTCAGTTGTAATATTATATGAATGTCACAACTGTCAGTTGTAATGTTATATGAATGTCACAACAGTCAGTTGTAGTATTATATGAATGTCACAACAGTCAGTTGTAATATTATATGAATGTCACAACAGTCAGTTGTAATGTTATATGAATGTCACAACAGTCAGTTGTAATATTATATGAATGTCACAACAGTCAGTTGTAATATTATATGAATGGCACAACAGTCAGTTGTAATATTATATGAATGGCATATAATATTAAAATGTCATAAAATCGTTATCAGTTTAATTTTGAGAATTTGAAATTTAAACCAATCATCTTGAGGTTCAATCTGGTCTCTTAATTTTTTTTCAGCCCCTTTTTTTGGCCATCTCAAAACTTTACCTTTAATCCAACTTAAAGAAACAGTATCAGAGTAAACCTTGTCTTCTTCAAGCCACTTTACGCAACACCATTCAGACATAATACCACACTACATAATGGTAAAATAGAAAAAACAAATAACTTTTTTCAGTACAATATTAACACAAATAATTTTAAACTACTATCATATTTATATCAGTAAAGTTAAAAAAATGAATAATTTAAAATTGTTTATGAATATGAGGTTTTCTAATAAATTATCATATAGAAAAAAAAATGTATTACCTTTACAAATATTTGTTAACATAAGTAATGTTATAATGTACTTTTTATGAAATTATTTTTAATGTTAAAGAGAAAAGAAAAATGTTGAAAATACAAATGCTATAATTTTGTTTTCTTCTTCCAACAAAATACAAAAAATAAAATAAAAAATACTACTAAATATGTATATATATATAAAAACGGGTTACTTTAAGTGTCTTGAGGGCAAGGCTAGCATAAATATTTGTGTTAAATTTTTTTTTCAGGATTTAGATAAGTATCTGTATTTTTGGTTAAAAAAGTATGGTTTTTTTTCTTTCTTTTCAAAAAACAATATAATTTACATTTTAAATCGGCTAACTAACGTTTGTTACTCGATGCGGTGTTGTTTTTATAACCTTTTCAATAATTAAATTCAAACTTTGTTTATTAGACTCATAATATATTTTGCAAATGTGTATATTTCAAATAAGAATAGAATTACTCATTTTATGTATGTTTAATACCATTACCAAACAAAAGAATATGTTCTTAACTTATAAGTACAATATTTGTAATTTGAAAAGAAGCAATATGAATCACAATTTAAGATATAATGTGTTGTATATATCGTTTAACAAGTGAAATTTAACTATACAAAATAAAGCAAATATTTAAATAATATATTAAGTATTTTTTGAGCTTTTATAGTATTTAAAAATATATTCTTGGTTATTTAGATTAATGATAATGATAAATACTAAACTTGCAAGAAATATGTATAAAGGAAACGAAAAGTGCGAGTTTGAAAACAAACCAAAAGTTACAGGTAATTTCTAGTTTGTAAGAAACTTAGAAAAATTTAATGTATATTATATATTTAAAATAGATAGTGATCTAAATTATCTTAATAAAATATAATGAACAAAAACAATTATGCATTTAGATATTCAACTTCCAACATATCTGCAATCTATACTGCCTAAAACCACCAAAAAAATCAGTTTGGTTACGCTATATAAACCACCAAAAAAATCAGTTTGGTTACGTAAAAATTTTGAAAGGTGTGAAAATTTGGATTGTAACTGTGTTTTAGCTAAGGTAAAGAAACCCTGGATAAAAGAAGGGTTTGAAATTGTTAGTGACACTCAACTATTCAAAAATCTTATTAAACTTGACAAGCAGTATTCTAATTTAAAAAAAAAAAACGAAAAAGAGGTTCTCCTAAAGATTTAACAAATCAGAAAAACTTCGAAAATTACTTAAAAAAGGTTTTTTTTGGGTAGGCAAGCTAGATTTGAAAAACATTATTAGGGCCGACAAAAAAAGGTCTGACAAGGATAAGGTCGAAGACTTGATGTTTTTAGAAGATCAGGAAGGAGAAAGAAATATTATTCTTGACACAGAAGATAAGAAATTTAGTAGAAAGGTAAAACTTAAGAATTAAAAGTATTAACTGATATTTTTCTTATAAAACATTTTGTTATAATTAATGTTATTTTATGCTTAAAGACAGCAAAGAGTAACAGAAAGAAAAATAGAACGAAGGATGTGCGATCAACAAAATCTAATTATGATATTGAACTCAATTCTGATTTGAGTTCTGATTCATCTTATGGTTCTAATTTTGAGCCTAGTAACTATTATCAAATATTATAAAAACTATTATCAAACTTAGCAAAAGAGGATATAATAAATGCAATAGAAGCTTCTCCTTATCCATGTGTTATACAGTTTGATGAAAAAACTCTTTATGAAATTAATGCAGGAAAAAAGTTTAAGGTTGACAGGCTGGCAGTTCTTGTGAACATTGAGGGTGAGACGCACCTACTAGGTGTTCCTTTTTTAATTTCTTCTTCTGGTGAGGATCAATATACAAGTATTATGAACCTACTAAAGGAATATAAACTTGAATCAAAAGCAGGAGGTCTTTGTTTTGATACGACTGCAAGCAAAACTGGGATCAAAAATGGTTCAATCAAAATAATATCCATTAATTTAAATAAATATCTTTTAAAATTAGCAGACAAGCATCACATAACAGAATTAAGAATGTTGCATTTTTGGAAACATACAACAAACGAGTTGACTAAAGGACCAGAAAACTTACTGTTCCAAAAATTTAAGAGCCTATTTGAACTTCCTAATTTTAGTTATGCCCCAAGTGATCTGTGCAAATTTAAATGGAAGGTAGTATAAGTGAAAAGGCTGTTGAAGGTTCTATGAACTTTTGCAAAGCATATATAGAAAGAAAGGAGATAGCAGGAGAAGAAGACAGAAAAGAGCTGGCTGAATTAGTTGTGACTTATCTATCCCCTTCTGTTTATAAAATCAGAAAAACTGGAGCTATCCATCATGCCCGTTTTCTTGGTAAAGCAATTTACTATCTGAAGCTTTTGCTTTCTTCAGCTTTTGTCAACTTGAATTTGTTCAAAGTAATAATGATCTCAAAAAAAAGATCGAAGTATATATATATATATATATATATATACATATATATATATATATATATATATAAAAAAATCTTATTGCGGAGAAAAAAAAGAAAGCTTATTGCGGAGTTTGTGGTCTTTTTTTATGCCAAGTGGTATTTAGAATCAAGTTATGTGTCAATTGGCCCCCAACTTAGATATTAAAGCTATCCATCAGATGCATCAATTTAGAAATATATGTTGGAATCCAAAAGCAGTTGATGCTGTGCTTGACTTGCTTTACAAGCACACTTAGTACTTAGACTTAACTATGATTCCACTAGCTCTATTGGATGAGGATTTGTCTTCGCATGAAAAACAAAAAATTGCAGCTGCAGTTCTTTCATTTAAAATGCCCAAGGCTGAACATTTTAAAAATGAAAACAAAAAAGAAAGACATCAGAAAAGAGAATGAAAGAATGCAAGATCAAGAGCAAGATCCACCGAGCCCGTTTAGTAGATGAGTTTTCTTACCTTATATTTAGTTTTAGTGGTTTAACTGAAGAAAGAATAAAAGACTGGCTTTCACTTCCACCGTAATACTGGCATAGACAGTCTTCGTTTAAAATTTTTGAAAATTATGCCAATAGCCTTATTGTTGTCAATGACTATTCGGAAAGAACCGTCGGCATTATGCAGCAATATGTCCATCGTTACAGTAACAAAGAGAAAAAACAGAATAGATTGATATCAGTTGACTCAGTTCGCTCTACTTTCAGGATTTCTGGGAAAAGCTCCACTAGTCTTACAAAAAAAAGATTATCTGATAGTCTTTCCTCCTTGGCGAATAAACAAAACACGAACAAAAAAAAAGATAAACTGTAGAAGGAACTTACAAAAACTTTTTAAATATTTAAAATATTTTTTTTGATTTGATGAGTAAAATTGAATCGCAATATGCAAAAACCACGTATGTTACAAAATCAACATTTTCGGTAAATTTGAAAAAAACATTTTTATTTCTTAATTGTTAATGATTTGTTTTTAAAGACCACTTGATATACCGCATATTTACTAATGATGTAAGGTACTTTGGCACATGTTTGATTTTTTCAGAATATCATTGATACTGCACATAAGGAAAAATTTTCGCAATCAAATCTCCAAATTTTGCAAAAAAGTAAAAAAAATGCGAAGTGTGGTTTTTGAAAACAAATAATAAATAGTAAATTGTAGTCATAACTAAGGAGTATTTTATTTTATTCTGATTAAAGTATTACAAATAATAAACGTACATAAAATGAGTAATTCTATTCTAATTTTGAATATATACATTTGCAAACTGTATTATGAATCTAAATAACAAAATTTAAATTTAATTGTTGAAAAAGTTATTACCAACGCCACATAACGTAATTAATGTTTTAGCCGATTTAAAATGTAAATTATACTGTTTTTTTGAGAAGAAAGAAAAAACCATACTTTTTTAACCAAAAATACAGATATTTATCTAAATCATGAAAAAAATATTGTTATAAATATTTATGCTAGCCTTGCCTCAAGACACTTAAAATAATCCGTTTTTGGTTATTTTTGGGTCCCTGAACAACTTTAATGTATATATATATATATATATATATATATATATATATATATATATATATATATATATATATATATATATATATATATATATATATATATATTAATAGACAAACATGGTTTTTAAGATCTGTCTAAGTTATAAGGAAGATGATTACCTTATCTAGAACTAATCCCACAAGGAACTTATAATAAGTTATCAAATGTGTTTGAACCAAAATGGCAAATAAAGAGCACTCCAACTAACTAAATTAGTGACTCCAAGTAACTAAAATGACAAATAATTAGCACTCTATAGGGTGGATCTAGCAATTTACAAGGGTGTTTACAAGGTTAAGTTTTTTCATAGAACCCACTCCCCATTCTTTCTAAGAGTTTAAGTACAATCAATTTCAAAAGAGGAGGGACAGAAAAAGGCGTAGCAAGGATGGGGCAGACATCCTGGAAGGCTTTTTTGAAGAAGTGACGCCGCTTTTTATGTCATTAAATAATAACTAAATTTGTTTTGTATTGTTTTTGTAGTATCTATTTTTAATAGAAATTTTCACAAATGTTGCCTTGGCTATTTCGTTCATAAATTAGACATGTAAATTTAATCCTAATTTACTTAACAAAGTGCACCAACAAGAAGGTAAGCCATAGGACTTTGTACTTCATCTGGATACTATCATTTTGCCTAAAGTTATCCCTCTATTTCTAGATTCTTTCCTTTTCTTGAGAGACAAGTAATGTGAAGTAATGTTGCCTAAGGTTAGCCCTCCATTTCTGGATTCTTACCTTTTCTTGATAGGGAATTAGTTATTAGCTGATTTGTTATTAAGTGGTTAAATTGTATTCGATATTTAAGTTTTAAGGTTTTTTCCTGTGTGAAAATTAATTTTTTGAATGAAAATAATTAAGATTGAACTGACTTGTTTATTATTTTAAACTTACATTAATGTACGTTTTGTTATAATAATGTAAATAGTTATACAATTTTATAACAAAAAAAATTTAAAACAAATGTAAAAATCTTAAATTTTCGCAAGCTTTACTTTGGTCAATCACTGTGAACTTTATAAAATATTTTACTTTCATTTTTACTTCAGTGATTCATGTTTTATGATCCTTTTATGTATATAATGCAAAAAGTTATACAAAATAAGTGAAGCTAAAGACAATAGTTTTCAAATCTTACAAAAGACATTTAATGTACAAATTTAAATGGTTTTTTGTAGATTTTTGAAATAAGTTATGCTTTTGCTTGTAACTTTATTTTATAAGAATATCTACATGTAGTATTGTCTTTTTATAGATTTGTGACATAGGTGATGCTTCTCGTGGTAGTCTCTCTTCATATGCATACATTTTACTAATGTTATACTATCTGCAACATTGTGAACCACCAGTTATTCCTGTTTTACAAGAACTTGCAGTTGATAAAAAAAAGACATTCTTAATTGATGGAAAAGATACATGGTTTTTTGATGATATTCAAAATCTTGTAAAAATATTATATATTTATTTTTTATTGTTATTACATTTTTAAAAAAGGCAATTATTATAAACCAGAAAGAAAGATGATTATTCTAACATTGATAAAAGTTATATTTCTTAATGGAGCATCGGTGTGTGTTTCAATGGTGAGAGGTTTGGAGTTGAAACACTATCACATCTCTTTGCAGTCCTGTATTAGAGAGGTGTCAAAGGATTCTAGCAACAATATTTTGGAGTTATAACATCGTCTCTTTACAGTTGTTTTGTGATTAAAATGGGGAAGGTTTGTAACAACAATATTTTGGAATTAGAACCTCGCCTCATCTTTTTACAGTTGTCTTGTGATTAGAGGGGAAGGGTTGTAACAACAACAACAAAAAATTTAGTAATTTTTTTAATAATAGTTGAACATTTGTAGTGTAGTAAAGCCGCTTAATGCATTTTTTGTTTTTTAATTCCCAACAGAATGCAACAGTTAGGCAGCAGTTAAGGAGGTTACTTTATTTTGTATATTAAATATTTCATTATACCATATTCAAATATTTAAGTATTCATTATTTTTAAATAAGTTGTTATAATTGTTTATTTGAAAAAGTTGTATTACACCTAAATAAAACCATTTTAATAAATTTCTTTAAAGCATGTAATTTATTGTATACATGAGTTATTTTAATTGCTTAGAATAAATTTTAACAACAATAAGTTATAAGCTATTTAGTATATTACAGACAGTATATATATTATATGGTAAACAAAATGATATGTAAGGTAAACATAAATCACCTAAAATGTTTCAGGATACAGTGTGGAAAGATTATGGAAAAAATAAACAGACCTTAGCAGAACTTTGGATTGGATTTTTTAACTTTTACGTTGAGAAGTTTTTTTTCAAAAGATTTGTTATAGCAATTCGACAAAAAAACTCCCTTTCAAAGTGTCAGAAGAAATGGTGGAATTGCTCTATGGCAATTGAAGGTATTACTATTTTTATTTATATTTCGTTGTTATGTTATTGTTAGTATTTTTATTAATTTAAATTTAATTTCAGATCCTTTTGATCTTGACCATAATTTGGCCGCAGGTGTTAAAGATGATATGTTTGATAAAATCATGTCATGCTTCAACAGGGCTCGCTCACACTTTGGTTCTCCTTTCTCTAATTTAACAAATCTCAGCATTAAAAAATATTACTTTGATGGTTCTTATTTTACAAATGATTTTGTTCCAAATGATAGGTATGTTTTTTTTACATTATTTAAAATGATAGACCTGTTTATTTTGCAGATTATATTTTTGCAAAGTATAGATTTGTTTATTTCAGAAACAATATTGTTGTTTATTTTGCGAGTTTTAAATATCTTATTAAAATACATCTATTGAATTTTTTTTAGTGGTAAAATTATCAAAGTTGGCAGTGATAAAAATGGTGAACAAAAAGTATGATATTATTTTGTTTTTAGATTTTTTGACGAGTTATTTCCTGTGCTTTCTTACATTAAGCAAATCGATTATGGAAAGAATAATTTTCTTGGAAAGCAATCTTTCGTACAACATGCTTTACCTCAACAACCATTTAACAATGTTTCAAGTTTGTCTTTCAATCCTCATGTTGTTAGTAACCCGCCGCCATATTTACCGCTGCTCCCTCTGAATTTTATTAATTATCAACCCAACGTGTTAGAAAGGAGGAATCTGTTTTCTTTAAATGTAAAAACATCTCAGGCGTATTTACCAAATAGTATAAATCTATCAACTAATGAGTCTTGCTTTCATTTGCAACCATATCCTAAAGTTGGACGTGACCAGTCATTTGACAAAAACAAAAAAGATCAGTCAGCTGCTAAAAAGGAAAGAAACCAGTCAGCAGATAAAAAAAAAACAGTTCGATCAGCAGATGAAAAAAGAGATCCATCAGCTGAGAAAATTAATGAAAGAGA
>NC_061168.1:4811689-5061689 GCF_022113875.1 Hydra vulgaris
AAGACTATAGCAATCGCGCAATCGAAAAAAAACAAACGATTTCTATTTACAAAAGCAAAAGAACTTTGAGCTGAGGGTAAGTTATATATACAAAAGTAAGTTATATATACAAATATGCTAAAGTTATATATTTAAAACTTGTAACGCGCGACTCAGAAGTCTAGGAAATTCTTTTAAATCTTATTCAGCACACAAAAAATGGTAACAACAAAAAATATAAATGGATGACTATGAATCACTTATTTTCAACTTCAGAAACAAATACATTGGATCTGATGAAACACCAGATATTAATTATTTTAATGAATTAAAAACAGATTATTTTTATCATTATGCTAGTGAGTTAAAAGAATTTCTTTCTAAAAATGGTGATGAAAACAAAAAAATTAGAATTGTTCACATAAATATAAGAAGTATGAACAAAAATTTTGAAAATCTTCGACATTTTATAGAAGAAACTAAAAACTATTTTGATATTATTTGCTTAACGGAAACTTGGTGTTCACAAAATGAGCTTAATAACTCTAATTTCCATCTTCTTAATTTTGAAACAATTTTATTAGAAAGACAATTAATGGAGGAATTCTGATTTAGGTAAAACAAAACATTGCGCAATACGTTAGGAATGATTTGTGCGTTTCTGATGGCGATAAAGAAATCGTTGCAATTGAAATTTTAAACAATAAAAGCAAAAAGTTAAAAAGCAAAAGCATTCTACTAAGTTGTTGTTGTAGACCACCTGGTGGTGTGTCAGAAAATTTAAGCTTATATATAAGCTTAAATTTTCTTATATATAAGCTTAAATTTTCACAACATTTTTCATAAAGGTAACAAAGAAAAAAAAAAAAACTTTGTAATTGGCGATTTAAATATGGATTGCTTACGATATCGCGAAAACAAAAAAAAAAAAAATTTTATGATTAAATATTTGTATCAGGAGCAATAACGCTTATCAACCGGTCTACTCGAATAACAGAAAACTCAACCACCCTTATAGACAATATTTTAACAACAAATATATATGACAATGACATTCAAATAGACATTATAAAATTAGATATATCAGACCATTTCCCCATTTTTCTAACAATTAACACAATTTCAACTCCTAACATTAATAAAAGTCAAACTATAAGAAAACGTATTTTTATCAAACTGGAAGCATATAAATTTTAATGAAGACATAAATGTAATCTATAACAAGTTCTTTAATACATTCTTCTCGGTGTACGATGCGAATTTTCCCGTTTCCGAAATAACCTTAAAACAAAAAACCTTAACTAGTCCTTGGATTACCAAGGATCTCAAAAAATATTCAAAAATTAAACAAAAATTGTATATAAAACATTTAAAAACAAAATCTCATGCTAATTTACGCGTATATAAAAACTAGAAAACTCTATTTGAAAAAATTCGTAAATACCTAATAAAAAATTATTACTCTAATCTAATCACTGAATATTTAGATGACTCAAAACAAATATGGAAAAAATATGAAAAATTGAAAGAAATAACGGGAAAACAGAAAACCTGTTCAAAGTTCCTTCCGAAAATGATTAAGATAAACAATATTTGTGTATATGAAACCAGATAAAATAGCGAAGGAATTTAATAAATACTTTACTGATATCGGAAGTAAGTTGGCTGATAGGATTTTTTTAGATATGAATAAAGAATTTAATCAAATTTCTAATTGGTTTAAATGCAACAAATTAACTTTAAATATTGACAAAACAAAGTGGATCCTTTTCCACTCCTCAACAAAAAAACGCTTTTTGCCTTATGATTTACCTAAACTTTATATTGACAAAGTAGAAATAAAAAAAGTTTCCGTTTTAAAATTCCTACGTATTTATCTTGACGAAAATATGACATGGAAAGCTCATATTGATTATATATCAACAAAAGATGCGAAAAGTATTGGTATCCTCTATAAGGCCAGAAATTATCTAAATAAAAATAATTTAAAACAATTATACTACTCATTTATTCATAGCTATATAAACTATGCAAATATTGTCTGGGAAGTACAGGTAAAAGTAAGTTGCAACGCCTTTACCGCCATCAGAAACATGCAATGCGAATAATATATTTTTTAAATGATTTTTCAAATACAAAACCTCTATTTAAAGATATGAATGTATTAAACGTTTATGAACTTTACTTGTACAATATTTTATGTTTTACGTTTTGTTGTATGAATAAACCCTTATGTTTTTAAAGATCTATTTACCTTTAAAGTAAAGAATAAATATAGTTTGCGAAATAATAACTATTTAAAAGAACCCTTTTATCAAACAAAGTTTAATCAAATTTGTATAGACTATCGAGCACCTTATATCTGGAACAAAATTGTACAGCCTAATTTAGATTCATCTATCTCTTTTTCTGTTTTTAAAAACAAGTTAAAGAATATTATTTTTTCTACGGATAATATATTGAAATATTTTTGAGATATTATTTTAACTTTTTTTTATTTCAAATGTTTTGGATTCTTATTTTGTTATAAACTACCTGTATTATACTATATTATATTTATATTATAATTTTTATATGGTTCTGGTGACAAGATCGATATGATCTTCTTCCAGATTCCATTTTTATATGTTTGTATTATATGGAAATCACGACATGTAAATAATGTAAACTAAAAAAAAAAAAAAAAAAAAAGTCCGTACTACGACGAGGTCATAGCAAATTTTGCTTTAAATAAAGCCCGAAGAGTCAAATTCTCATGAAGCATTCCTAATATCTATTACATTTAAAACTTACAGTTACTCGCAATATAATAAAGTTTAGTAACTTGTCAACTTCTGCTTCTTTTTTGTTTCAAATTTATTTAAAAAAGAAATAGAAACCTTCTCGACTGTAGTTACCTATCGACCTTTGAAAGTGAATTCAGTTTAAAGAAAAAGACATCGTAGCGTGGCCGAGTGGATAGCGCGCTTTGCTTCTGACCGAATAAGCCCAGGTTCGAGTCCTTCCATTGAAAACTCTTTTTTTTACTTTTTTGACTATTTTAAAATACAAAATACTTTTTAAGTTTTACCGAGTGTTTATAAAAACATATGTAACGCTATTATACACTTAAACGAAAGAAAAGATTTTAAAAAAGATAATATTTTTAAAAACATCAAAACACCGAGAGAAAAAAATTGTTGCGTATGTGTCATGATTGAGATACTTATGTTAATAACGTGCTTAGGTAATTAGTCCTAATAAGCTGCGGATGGTCTGAAAAAAAAGTTTTTTTAAAAATTAATAAAAAAGAAAACTTTTAAAAACAGTTCTATTACTCCTGAAAGTGCTGCAAAAAAAAAAAAAAAAAAAAAAAAAAAAAAAGTCCGTAGTTAGAAAATATATTAAAAATTTATTTTGACAATAACAAGTTTTTTTGCTACATTTATTTTTTTACAATAAATATGAACTGCAGCTCCTTAACATGCTTATTACGTATTTCGAGAAAACGCAATTAAAAAGAAAATTATTAAATAGAGATGGTTAAGTGCAAACAATGTATATATAGGGTGAAATGCAAGAAGCGAACTTGAGTCAAGCTTGACTTGAAGCTTACATTATAACCAATAGCGACAGAGTATAGGTTTTCCCCTCAAAAAATACTCTGCCGCTATTGGTTAAAAAATAACGTTGAAGTCGAACTTGACTCAAGTTTGCTTCTTGCATTCCACCCATAAACTCTTTGTAAAACATTTAAAAAAAAATAATCTTAATGAATTTTTTCAGAATTTTTTAAAAATATGTATGCAATAGCGTTTGTAGACAAAACCAAAAAAACAAAGCTTATTTTGTAAAAAAGTCAAAAACGATACTTTTTACCTTAAGGCGTTTTAAAAAACGACTGTAGGATGGATGAAACAACAAATATGTTGAAATGAGATAATTGGACGCAAAATTTAAAAGTTCTTAACAAAAGCCACAAAACCAAAGGAATTAAAAATAATTGCAGTTCAGTGCTTAAAAATTTTAAGTATTGGTGTTTGCAAATAAGCATTATATAAACGAAGAAACATAATATAAATTATTTTTTAATAAAACTAACTTGTTTTAAACTTTGCTGAATAGACAGGTTTGGCGCCTAACCATCCCTATATAAACAATTTATATAAAAAAATATTATTATTATTATTTATTTCAGTGATCAAATATAAATACAATAATCCATTTATAATTTGATGAAGAGGTGCTACACCAGGCCCCTCTATGCTGACGATCACGGAGATACAGACGCTACAGACAAAGCAGCATTTGTATCTATAAAGTTACTTTCTTATGTTGTTTTTGAAAGCGATGATGGATTGAGCGTTCACTGCTTCTTGCGAAAGCGCATTCCATGGGGCGACAATTCTATTTGAAAAAAAGTTGTATCGCTCCTCACAGTTTTTTACCATCTGACGTTCTAGTTTATGGTTATGACTTCTTAAAGTATACTTATCTTTATTTTTTGAAAATTTTTGCGGGACGACAAAACTGACAAGCTCGAGTTTACGAGTGATTTTGAATTGCTCGATAAGATCTGCTCTTTTGCGGCGTTCTTCAAGAGTTGTTAAACCGAGCCGTTGGAGTCGATCTTCATAGGACAGGTGTTTAATAGTCGATATTGTTTTTGTTGCTCGCTTTAAGAATTGATCGAGAATGGCAATGTCTGATTTTAAATGCGGTGACCAGGCTTGTAGAGCAAACTCAAGATGGGGGCGAATGTAAGTGAGATAATGAGTGCGCTATAAATAAAAACTGCGACTGCGAAATGTTATTTTGAGTTGCCCTTGCATTCTGTTTGCTACTGATGCGGCTGACTCTTTTTGCGGTCTGACTTTAAGATCATTCGAGACCATCACACCAAGGTCTCTTTCGACTGCGGTTTTTTCGAGAAGACGACGGGTGCCGTCGACGTTAGACATTGAGTATTTGTTCGTCGACTTGTTACATCCGCGCCCAACATGCATTACTTTGCATTTCTTAACGTTGAATTGCAAGAGCCAAATGTGTGACCATTCCACTGCTCTGTCAACGTCATCTTGGAGAGTGATGCTGTCCGACTCCTTTTTAATTATCCCTATTATTTTGCTGTCGTCGGCAAACAGTTTCATATGATGAGTAATTCTGTCCAGCAGGTCGTTTAAAAAAATTACGAATAGCAATGGGCCCAAGCCCAAGCCTTGAGGCACTCCACTAGTGACTGCTTTCTATTCAGAAGTAATGCTGTTTATAACCACTCGTTGACATCGGTTGTTTAGCCAAGCTGCAATCCAATCAACGAGAGCGCATTGAATACCGTACACTCTCAGCTTATGAAGGAGGCGTTTATGTGGTACTTTGTCGAACGCCTTTGCAAAGTCTGTGTAAATGACGTCTATTGCGTGTCTGCAGTGAGTTGCTTCCGTCATGATGTCCCGAGTTACTAAAAAGTTTGATACGCAACCCTTGCAATGAACAAAGCCATGCTGGTTTGGAGAAATTAGACCAATAGCAACGCAGTGTGCCATTATTCTTTTTTGTAAAATTCTTTCTATAATTTTGCAAGGTATGGAAGTGAGCGAGACTGGCCGTTAGTTGGATGCTTTTAGCATACTCTCCTTCTTGAAAAAAGGTGTTACATTCAATTTGTTCCACAAGTCAGGAACTACACCAGTTGCAAACGAGCATTTATAGATAAGCGAAAGAGGCTTCGCAAAGGTAGCTGAACATTTACTGAGGACTCGTGGATGAAAGCCATCGTAGCCGGTTGATTTTCTTTCGTCAAGGCTGTTTAGGCATTTTTGTACTATGTCGATAGGGAAAGTTGCTGGATCGATAACACAAACTGCTTCTGTACGACTTTCAAAGCCTGGCATTGAACGACTGATTGAAAATAGTTATTTAACGGTGCGCATATATCACTGTTGTCGGTTGTGATGTTGCTATTGACTGTTTCAAGCGGTGTATTGCTGTTACTGACGCCCTGCTTGCTTCTTATATATGCATGTAAGCGTTTAGGGTTGCTTTCGGAATCTCTGACGAGTAGCTCTTCATACTTCTGTCTACCAGCTTTGAGCATTTTTTTAACTTTTTTGCAGGCAGTACGATGCGATGTTTTGAAAAATTTGTGCGTATCTCGACCTGCATTAATATACTTGGCCCAAGAGGTGCGTTTAGCTTTGACCGCCTCAATAAGTTCTGGTGTTACCCATTGCTCCTATTTTCCTGTAAAGGGAGTGGTAGTTGATGGAATGTGTAGGTTAGTTGCTTCATTGTACACGTTTGCCAGAAATTGATAATCTTCGTTTGCATTTAGTCCAGTGAATACTGTTTCCCAGTTAACAGCTGCAATATGTGCTGATATTGCTGCGTAGTTTGCTTGACTACAAATGAGTTAAGGTTTTAGCGGCAAAGTAGGCGAGCTGTTAAGGCATGCAGAAGCAAATTGGCCTTCGATAAAACAGTGTGCTTGGCCCATTGGAGTGTCACCAAGAGAATCGCCTTGTTTAATGAAGATTACACGGTCTGGCTCATTTGTTTTAATAAGGTCGAGTGTGCTAGTAGGCTCGACGTGTCGACAACTACGGTAGGTTGGGATTGTGATAAGCTGAGTTAAGTGACATTCATCAAGGCACTTCTGGAACCTGATGTCGGCTTGACACTCACCTCTCATGTGAGCAACAGTTGTAATGCCACCGTTAAATTCAATAGGCTCATAAGATGTATGGCTAAAATTGAAATCGCCATACAATAGCATTGCAGAGCAGTTTATATTAGGCAGCATTTGTTGAGCGGTAGTAATTTATATGATACACTGAGTTAGATTTTGATCATTTTTGTCGTGTGGACGATATAAGCAGCCGAGGAGAAATGATTCTTGACCAAGATTTATTTTTCGCCAGATTTGCTCAATTGAAGTCGAGTTGAGCTGAGTAGAACTAACTTCGCTGACTATGATATCGTCTATTGTGTAAATTGCAACTCCACCGCCCCTATCGTCTCTGTTTTTGCGATGTGGTTGGTAACCGGATACGGCAATGTCTTATAAATCTGTGAACCAAGTTTCCGCAAAAAAAAAATGACGTGTGGCCGGCTGAGTTTATGTTGAGCTGATAGTCTAGCAAAGAGCTCTTGGCGTTTTTCATTGTTGAGTGAACATGGGTTGTTTGCCTAGTAACATAGATGGCTAGATGAAACTGTAGAAGTGTCGGATTGCATCGGTTTTATTTTTGCTTTAGTTATTGGTCTAGGGCGTCTAGTTGGCAGTGGAGGTTTCTGAGTTAGGAATGGCTGTGCGGCTAGCGTAGTCTGACAGAGCTCTGGCTTGGGATGAAAAAACGTAGCACTTATTGGACGTTGATTCGATGATATCGATGCAACAGATGCGACCTGTTCTTCGATGTATAACATTCCGAAACGGATTATCGAAAATATTAGCAGTGGCAAGTTGGTTGCTCGAGATTTCCGCTCGAGATGAAAGACTTAATAATGAGACCTGGATAATGTTAGAGTTTGACAATTTTGTTATAAACAAATAACATATATTTAAAAATTTTGGATTTTGTGCCTTGACAAAAGTAGTTTTGTTTTGATGTTTTAGTAGGTTAATTTTATTTTTGCTCGATTTGAGGCGGTTAACACGTGCGATACCAGAAGCATCCTCCTATCCTGTTGCTACAAAAAAAATCCTCAACAAGCTTCTTATCGTCTACAGTACTAGAATTATTAAGACCGATTACAATGACATTTAACCCACGATTTCGAATATTTTTATTTTGAGCAGCGATAAAAGTGCTTAACTGCTGCCGTTGATGTTTGCTCTCATCTAATTTGTCCATAAGCAAAGATGCAAATGATGATGTGGCTGTTGGTTTTATTTCTTTCAACTCATTAATTTGTTCTACCAGTAAATCAATTTTGTCTTTCAGGGCTTTTTCTCTTAATTCCCTAGATCGTTTCTCTTCCGCTAGTGCAACAAGTAAAGCTGCCTTGATCATAAAAGCAATATCGTTCTGGTAACTTTTCATGAGAGTAGCATTTAAATCCTTTAGATCTACTGCCGCTTTAAAAGCGTTGGTAGCTATTTCTTCGATTGCCGAGATACTTTGCAATTAATAATTGCAAGTTTTTAAATTTTTAATATTTGTTACATTTTATTATTAGTTTTAAAAATTTAAAATTTAAAAGTTTAAAATTTCAATAAGATTGATATTCTATATGATTGTATGAAAATTTACCTTAATATATACTTTAATAGAATAAATTTCTATATGATTGTATGAAAATTTACCTTAATATATACTTTAAAAGAATAAATTTCTATATGATTGTATGAAAATTTACCTTAATATATACTTTAATAGAATAAATTTATACGTATATAACTTACTAATAATTATAATTTGATTACAAATATTAGTAAATATATAGTGATAAATTTTCCCTTAATATATTTATTAATTGATAATAAATTTTGGATTTTGTCAAGGCACAAAATCCAAAATTTTTATATATATGTTATTTGTTTATATATATTGTTTATAAAATGTAAAAAGTACACTTATTAAACGTTTTTTCAGGATCGTATGGAACATAAGTAAACTTTTCTAATAATTACTTGTAATAAGTAAACTTTTCTAATAATTACTTTTATTAAGTAAACTTTTCTAATAATTACTTTTATTAAGTAAACTTTTCTAATAATTACTTTTATTAAGTAAACTTTTCTAATAATTACTTTTATTAAGTAAACTTTTCTAATAATTACTTTTAATAAGTAAATTTTTCTAATAATTACTTTTAATAAGCAAACTTTTCTAATAATTACTTGTAATAAGTAAACTTTTCTAATAATTACTTTTATTAAGTAAACTTTTCTAATAATTACTTTTATTAAGTAAACTTTTCTAATAATTACTTTTATTAAGTAAACTTTTCTAATAATTACTTTTATTAAGTAAACTTTCCTAATAATTACTTTTATTAAGTAAACTTTTCTAATAATTACTTTTATTAAGTAAACTTTTCTAATAATTACTTTTATTAAGTAAACTTTTCTAATAATTACTTTTATTAAGTAAACTTTTCTAATAATTACTTTTATTAAGTAAACTTTTCTAATAATCGCTTATAATTAATACTTAACTTAACGCTGCCGCTGCTGCTGCTCACCATTCGTGCACCTTTACACGGACTTTTTTACCATACTTGGCCTTTGAGTTTTATTATAAATTGCTTTACTTCTGAACTCGCGTAATGAGGCTCTTTCAAATCTTAATAATCTGTCAGTATCTGCTTAATCAGTAATGAGATCAAAAACTTTGTTTCATCAGCTTAATTAGTGATAAGATCAACAATTTTTATTTGATAACTTCTGTAGTAAAGGATGAACATTATGTTGTTATTGAGTTAGTAAAGTAACTTTTAAAGTCAGGTGATTTATTTAAATCATGCATTTTAGTCTTTTGTCAATTGTATTTAAATTTATTAATTTATAAAATTAGTCTGTAATTTTTAAATTAAAAGACGACTCAAGAAGACGTTGCTCATTTCAAAGGTCAAGAGGTCAAACTCTTGATAAAGTTAGTGTTTAAAACACTTGCATCTCACACGGTCAACTCAATGTTACATGTTAAAAAAGAAGATCGTTTAATACCTTATTTAAAAGAAGTTATAAAAATCCGTATAAAAAACCAGATTGTTTGATAGTTTGTTTTTGAAAGTTGTTAAACATTTATTACGAGGTATTTCAAAAAACAAAAATAAGGTTGTATTTGTAAAGTTTCAAATTTATATATTTTTCTTAATTTATATATTTATCTATATATGTGTGTTATTTATATTGTGTTTTATTGTGTATATATGTGTTAAGGTTATATGGGTTTATATTTTGTAAGTGTGTAAATATATGAAATGTTTCAATGTTTGTGGTGTGTTATATGTAACATGTTTATAGTTTGTAAGTGATAATTATGTTGTTTGCATGGTTTCAAATTGTTGTGACTGGGCTTAGTTTACAGCAAGATTGTTGACCTTGCTAGCCAAGTGGTGTACTTTGCTATAATGTGACCTGGCTTTGTTGAGAGCAAAAATATTGTCCTCGCCAGCAGAGTGGTGTATTGTCATAATAAAACACATAAATTAATTCTGTTTGTAATTAGTGTATTTCTAAAATGTGTTGAAAAAATATTGTTGAAAAAATGTGTTTTAATGTTGTTATCCTCTGTTCTTAACAATGTATGCTTTTGACAATAAATAAATTTTGTTAAAAAGCAGGCTTTACTAACAGCTCCTCCTCATTAAAATTTTTAAGAGTTTCGATTTTCTTCATTAAATATGTTTAACTCAAATTTTTTTTATATATATAAAAGTAAGTATACAGCGTGTTGAAGCATAAGTTTTAATAACTTTTGTTAAATTTTTAGGATTTTTTGTATAGAGAATGTTTTCTTTATATTATTATTTTAATGTTTTGTATGTACATCAATATATATATATATATATATATATATATATATATATATATATATATATATATATATATATATATATATTATATATATATATATATATATATATATATATATATATATATATATATATATATATATATATATATATATATATATATATATATATGTATATATATATATATATATATATATATATATATATATATATATATATATATATATATATATATATATATATATATATATATATATATATATATATATATATATAGACACACACACAATAAAATATATAGAATTAAAATGTCTATACATATATTATATGTATAGACATTTTAATTTTTTGCCTTAAATTATTGTCCCTTTTTCTTTAGAATATTAAATATCTAAAAAAAATTAAAATAGTAAAAGAAGTTTCAATACTTCCAAGTTTCTTTACTTGAAGCAAATATATGATTGTTTATAGAGGTTCTTCTAGTAGTTTTGTATTTATTTATTGCAAATCTTGCGTTAAATGCCTTTCAAAGTAATGAAAGGGTTTTGTTGATGGATGATTACATTTTATCCTTCCATGCTAGCAGTACTTGCTGAGTTGACAGGCCTTAAATTTTTTTAATTTGCTTTATTTATGAGTTCTTATATGTAAAAAATTTGTTTTTTAAATTACATTTGTTTTTTGTTTTTTTTTTTGATTAAATACTTATAATATTTTGTCAATAATTAATAACAACTACCATAAATATATAAACAATACTTAGTTGAAAATATTATATTAATTTATAACTTTAGTTTAAGTTTTTAATAAAACTATGTTATCTTAACACAATGCTATATATGGTAGAATATAATAGATTATAGTATTATGCACTGTATTATTTGCTTACACTTTATTTTAGATAAGTTTAAAAAAGAAACTTCAACTTTTATTATATTAGGCATCATTTTTACACACTCCTTTGATGCCTAATTATGTCTAATAATTTAAGAAATGAAATTATTAGACTTCGTCAAAATGAAAGAAGGCAGGCTAGGCGAGCTGAGATAAACCGCCGTCGAAATGAAAGAGATGAGCCCAGGCGAGCTGAGATAAATCGTCGTCGAATTGAAAGAGATGAGCCCAGGCGAGCTGAGATAAATCGTCGTCGAATTGTACTACAAAATCTTCTGCTTCTTCTGCTACAAGTAAGTTGTTCTATTCACTTATACTTGACTTAATTTATGGATTAATTGGTTTTATTGCATTTTTAACTTTCTTCCCTGTGTTAAAGCCGATGTCGGATCGAGCTCGGCTGCCGATATCGGACCGACGGCGTTTTTGTCCATACGGACCGAGGTCGGCCCGACATCGGCTAGCCGCTCAAACTATTGCAATGCATCGGCTGGCCGATGTTAAGCCGACGCGATTCCAAACAAATCATCGGCTGGCCGATCTCAGCCCGATGCGATTCTGTATGGACAAAAACAAAGGGGTTCAAAAACTCTGCTAGCCGATGCAAATTCAAATCGGAACACTTATTCAAATCGGAAAAAAGGGAAAATAGTATTAAGCAACTAAAGTATATGTAAAACACATATATAAAACAAAATTATATATTTCTTTTAAATAAATTATTCTGAATCAGTTGAATCATCAAATAAATTGAATCGGGTGAAATTCCAAAGTTTTTTTTTTAACCGATAATTCACTGTGTGCAGCATCTAAAAAAAAAAACTATAAATTAAATTTTCACATATCAATAATAGCAATATAACATTAATCACAACGTAGATTCCAAATTCCACTTTTAATTTCAGAGAACGAAATAACTAATTTATATTTATAATATGAAAAGTATTATATTTCTAATTCAATAAAAAGTTACTTGGGCAATTTGAATCAGGATGTGCACTGCCAAAATCATTTGTATCTTAATCATTGTTTACTTCTTTGCATTCAACAGCCCCTATAAAAATTAACATGTTATATAAAACACGCTGGAGCTTGGGCCATATTATATATATATATATATATATATATATATATATATATATATATATATATATATATATATATATATATATATATATATATATATATATATATATATATATATATATATATATATATATATATATATATATATATATATATATATATATATATATATATAATATACATTTATATTTAGAATCAAGATATGCATTATCAAAATCTACAGCCTCTGAAAATTATATATCAATAAAAATATGAATACAATATAGATAATATTAGTATAGCAACAGTATAACACCTCTATTATAAGAATTTTTCTTCTGAGAGCACTGTGTTAAAAATAGATTCGTGCAAAAAAAAATTGTTACCATAACAGGTTATACTTTATCAATAAATAGAAAATTAACAGGAAATATTTTGATATATGATACTTATTCTGCTTAAAACTAACATCGCTAGTAAATAAAACTACTTCTACCTTACCTTGTGTTGGAATAAACATTTTATAAATTTAACATAATCATACAACAAACTATTGACAAGGAGACATACCTGAAAGAGTTCTTCTGTTAATAGTTAAACGCACTGCTTCATTGCTTGGCAATGAATCCAAAAATAGTAACACTAGAGAAATGAAAAAATAAAATAATATAATAAAAAAGGGATATATAAAAATATTTAAAAAAATATACATGTATAATTAAGGTTGCATTCCAAGTAAATCAAATATTAACTAAGAAAAACTAAACTACTAATGGACCTGAAAAAACCTTCATAGATTGTTGAAAGAATCAATTCGATAATTCATAAGTTGATTTTGATTTCTTCGACATCTATATCTATAACTAAAAAATTATACATATAATTGAATTTATAATAAAAACAAATTTTATCTCTTACGTAATTATGTAAAAAAATCTCTTACATAATTATACTTAAAAAAAATATTTTTTTCTATTTATAACAATATAAAATAACTAATAATATCCAATTCATATAATTAAAAGATAACTTAATTTCTAGCTCTTCGTCAGGAAACACTATCATTTACTATACAAAGAAAAAATATACATATGTATAGCAAATTGTATAGCAATTGATCTTCACTTATAACAAAACTTTCAGATTTCATTAAAATCTAATAAATAAATTAAATATAAACAAAATGAACATAGATAATTGAAACATAAAATAATTGAATAAGCTATTATATATTGATAGCCATTATAATTTAAAAGTGCAAACATGGTATAGGGTTTTGTTGATATATGGTTCATAGATCATCCAGATCATATTTTAAAATATCTGTTAAAAAATTATCTGGATATTTAAAAAAATTGATTGGTTAAAAAATCAATACCAGAAAATTGTTTGGGTAAAATATCTATATAATCTCAACCTTACACAATTCCGTATGGACAAAAACGATAACGGTTTGATGTCGGCAGCTGATCTAGGCCCTACAATAAGTTTGTGCATCTTTATACACAAACTTAAATTAGAATAATCTCAACCACTGAAATCAGTTTGTTGTAAGTTAATATGTAAGTATATAACCATGGTTATATGTAAATATATACCATGAAATTACTATGAAAAATAGGATAGAGCAACAAAAAAACAAATAAAACACAAATATAAGATAAAATTATATATTTTATTTAAATAAATTAATCTGAATCAGTTGATTCATCAAATAAATTGGATTGGTTGAGCTTCCGACGTTTTTTGTGTACTGACAATTCACCGTGAGCAGCATCTAAAAAAGGTATAAAATTAAATTTGAACATATCAATAATAGCAATATGATATAAATCACAACATAGATTTCAACTTAGAAACGTGACTTCCAATTTTGATTTTGGAGAACAAAGCAATTATTTTATATTTCTAATATATAAATTATTATATTTATAATTAAATAAAAAGTTACTTTGGCACTTTGGACCAGGATGTTCATTGTCAAAATCTTTATTATTTTTTGCAATAATCAAGTCATTGCATTCAACAGCTTCTATAGAAATTAAAAATATATATATATAAATATATATGTATATATATATATATATATATATATATATATATATATATATACATATACATATATATATATATATATATATATATATATATATATATATATATATATATATATATATATATATATATATATATATATATATATATATATATATATATATATATATATATATATATATATATATTTTACCATACCATACCAATTATTCATACCAAGGATTCATACATAGAAATACATAAATACATTAATATATACAGCATTTTAAAAAATAGTCATGATTTCAAATAACCAATAGAAACAACATTTCATAAAATACTTATACCTTTAGGAACTTTAGAATTTCGCCTTGCAGCCCTTCCACCATTCTTGTCCTTTGCATTATGCAAAAATCGTTTGATGCGCAACTCTACAACATTGCGAGTTTCATTTGGAAATTTTGTCAAAACGCAGTCCTTTATGAATTTCTCTAACTTCACTGGAAGTTTTAATTTACCATTTTTCCCACTTCGATTAAGTTGTTTTGCGAAATCAATTGATAAAAGGAGATTTATAAACGCTCACAAAGATCATTGGAATCACGGCCACCTTCTTGAAGCATCCACTGAAATATTTCATCAGATAAAACAATATCTGCATTTGCTAGATCATCGGGAGTACAAAACAAAGGAACTTTTCTTTGTTCGCTTTTCAATAATGGTATTGCTTTCACTGTTGAATGCGTCAAGCTGTCCAGCCGTTGTGAAATAAGAGCTAATTTTTGCAAAATGACAGCTTGACCATATCGCACAGCTTGGACTGTGTCAGAATCGATGCCTGCATCATTGCAAAGAACATTGAGCTCATGGAGCACAGCATGAGTACTATTTGCTCGTTTTGTTTTTGGACCATCTGACGCTGACACTTTGCAGGCCAAAGGTTTAAAAGACTTAGAAATAATAGAAGATGAGACTTGTAATTGGTTTTTATTAACATGTTGGATAGAAGATGTTGGTGTAAATATATGCATTGGGACTAAAGGTGGAGAACAAAGTGGAGGTATTGGTTCACTAACTTTAACAGCTAGTGGTTTAACAAACAGTGGTGTAAAGGCATCAGAATCGGTTCCACTGGTGAGGTTGTCTAAAGGCTGTAAAGGTGCGCGTTTATTAGGTCGAACTCTATAAAAATTATAAAAGAACCAACTTTATTAAATATTCTCAAGAAACACAAAAACTAAAAATTTAAATTTTATAAATACCTGAACTTGATGTACCTCATTAACCTCAATGCACCAAAATTTTTAACTTTAACTGCATGTCTCAAACTGTTTATAGTTTGCTGACAACTGTCATCATTAGGAACTACTTGCAGAAGACATGCATCAAATGGTTGGTCTTTCCACACAGCTTGAATACGTACAACATGATCAACTGACAATGAATTCCAATCATCAATTGAGTAACCTTCATAGTCCATGAGCATGACATCTTCTTCATTTAATATATCCACATGTGTGTCATCAAAATATACTATGTATTTCATTCTATCTATATCTATATATATATCTATATATATATATATATATATATATATATATATATATATATATATATATATATATATATATATATATATATATATATATATATATATATATATATATATATATATATATATATAATGATGACTAATATTAAAAGTAATAAAAAACATAAGCAAATGATCAGCAATAGTTAAGATTTTTTCTTTGGACTCTGAATCCTTGTTGTCACTTGAGTCACTATGCAAACACTGTACAAAATCTTCTGACTCTGAGAGCATGCAATCTTCTTCATTTAAATACAAATCACTATCTGAATAATTTAAATTATTTTCATTGCTTTCAAAACAAACGTCAGATATAGAGAAATCAACTGGGTATAGGTTAGCTCTGTCAACTTGTGGCTTAAGAGTTTTGCCTAAATAAAATAATTTTAAACTTTCAATTAAATATAAATTCATAATTTAAATGTTATATTTGATATCACAACAGAAATTAAAAAATATTTAAAGAGCTATTACCGTTTACTTCAATACTGCGATTTTGGTCTAAATGAAACAATAAATTACATTATAGCTTTATAGCATTTAGTAAACTATTAGCATTACGGAATGATTATTTAAATCAGAAGAATACTACAAAAATTATATACTTTCACAATAGAAAACAACATTAACGTAAATTATAAAAATGATTAAACATAATTATATATGTATATCTCTCTCTCTCATATATATATATATATATATATATATATATATATATATATATATATATATATATATATATATATATATATATATATATATATATATATATATATATATATGAAAGAGAGAGAGAGAGAGGGAGAGAGAGGGAGAGAGAGAGAGAGAGGAGAGAGAGAGATTTTATAATAACATTACATATAATAACAATTATTATTACATTTTATCTGCAAAGTTTGCACAATTATTATTTTTTTTAAATAAAAATAGTTTCATTTTATATTATTGTTATTGATATTATATCATCAAACTTATATGATATAAAACTTTGTTACAATGATTAACACTTTAATCATTAAAATAAATGTTCTATATCATTTTGCCTAAGTTTTATTTTTATATAAACAATTGCAATCAAATTTTTAAATACTAGTTTATATTATTAATATAAATTTACCACGTATTGAAGGAAAAAAAGTTGATAATTCATAACTTGCTCTTCTCCTATCAGAACGATTTGATGCCATCATTAAAATATTGAATTGGTTTATATAACTAGTAACTAAAATATAGTTATATTTTAGTTGCACATTAATTATTGCTTATAGTATATTATATATAACAATAATATTGTGATCATAAAAAAAAATTATTACTGTAAATATAAAATATACAATATAAATAAACAAGGCAAAAATTTGAAGTGAAATAATAAACAAATAGTTAAGCTTATTTTGCTTAAAACTTATGTTACCAGTATATAAAAAACTTTCTTCCTTACCTTGTATTGAATTGAACTTTTATATCTTTAACATTTCTATCTGAATGATGTTCACAATTTATGTTCAATCTTTAAAATTTAATGAGGTAATTTAAAATCGTTAAAGACTCATAATTGTTTACTTATTTAACAAGTTTTGAGTTAATGAACTAATTAATATCATTTAATGTTTAACTTAAAAATGAACAATTTTTTAATTAAACATAAATCACAAACTGTATGCTCACAGTTTAAGTATTTTTTAACTGTTATCAAAACAAATTACTGTTTACCTAGTATATTGATATTATTATCTAATATTTTTATATCTTAAACTTTAATGATTTATAAATTTATATAACTATTCAAATAAAATTCAAATAACTATTTGTAAATAAAAAGTAATGTTATTATTTATAAATACCAATTAATATTATTAAATAATATTAATTTACCAGGTAAACGAATTAACTTTCCTATGCATTAAAAAATTTTGCCTTCAGTTAGATAGATTTGCTGCCATTTTTAAAATTCAACATATTCGGTTTTTTATCATTCAAATAAAAAACAGAACCAAATTGGCTGAACATCGGCTGAACGTCGGCTGAATGTCTGTTTGACCATTCATCGGCCAACAGACACAAAACCGACGTTTCACCGATATTGTTTTGCTAAAAACAGAGTAGCCAATGTTCAACCGATGTAACAAGCTCGGCCCGAGCTCGGCCCACCGTCGGACTTAACACAGGGTTTTATTTATCTCTAGCTGCTGCTTCTTCTGTTACAAGTAAGTTGTTCTATTCACTTATACTTACCTTAATTTATTGATTAATTGGTTTTATTGCATTTTTAACTTTCTTTTATTTATCTCTAGCTGCTTCTTCTGTTATAAGTAAGTTACTTTTACTTAACTTATTACATTGATTGATTGTTTTTATTGCATTTTTAATTTTCTTTTATTTATCTCTAGCTGCTGCTTCTTCTGCTACAAGTAAGTTGTTCTATTCACTTATACTTGACTTAATTTATGGATTAATTGGTTTTATTGCATTTTTAACTTTCTTTTATTTATCTCTAGCTGCTGCTTCTTCTGCTACAAGTAAGTTGTTCTATTTACTTATACTTACCTTAATTTATTGATTAATTGGTTTTATTACATTTTTAACTTTCTTTTATTTATCTCTAGCTGCTGCTTCTTCTGTTACAAGTAAGTTGTTCTATTCACTTATACTTGACTTAATTTATGGATTAATTGGTTTTATTGCATTTTTAACTTTCTTTTATTTATCTCTAGCTGCTGCTTCTTCTGTTACAAGTAAGTTGTTCTATTCACTTATACTTGACTTAATTTATGGATTAATTGGTTTTATTGCATTTTTAACTTTCTTTTATATATCTCTAGCTGCTGCTTCTTCTGCTACAAGTAAGCTGTTCTATTTACTTATACTTACCTTAATTTATTGATTAATTGGTTTTATTGTACCTTTTGTTTTTTAATATAGCTACAAATGTGCTCTCCAGTTTAATTAGTTAATGTAATAAGTCAAGTATTAGTGAGTAAAATAAATAAGTTGTTGTGCTCACTTGTACTTAATTTATTACATTATTTGCTTTTATTGTTTTTTTACAGTAGATTTTTTGTAAGTATTACCTAGGCAGATAGTTGTATTTATATATAATTTTTTTTTCAGGCTCGAAGTCATGGGAAGATTTCCGAAAGTATCGCTCCCAGCATCCAGGCCCTCTATCTATGAGGGCCTTCCATCGCTGGTGTTTGTATGGGGACGACCATCCCTCCTTTAGATGGAGGGATGGCACCCCATAAAACATGGGGAATAGAGCGGATGCTGGGAGGAGAAGACAACGTGGCTCAAAAGTTGTCAATAATTTTTTTACATTTTAAAATGTAAAGAAATTGACAACTTTTGAGCCACTTCATTTTTTTTTTGTAATTTTTTTTTTGTAATATATTTTTGTAAATTTATTTTTGTGTTGTTTTTTAATTTTTCCCATGAATGTTAAATGTTATCAAAGTAAATCATTTAAATAAAGACACCTTTATCAACAATGCTCATTAACTAGAAATAAAAGTCACGGTCATACATTTGATAAAGTTAATGTTAATCTCAAAGGGATTTGGTTTTCACACAATCAAATTCTATGTAGCACCTTCCAGAACTAAGAATATAAGTGTGTGGTGTTAGTAGTTTAAAATATGTATAATAAACTCAGAATAACTCAATAACCCTCAACAAAACTATGAACTAATTTTGAAATTCAAGTTGAGCTTTTTTATTTATTAATACCTCCCCTCCCAATAACTCTAATTTTCCTTAAAAAACTAATTTTTTTGTCCTTTGAAGGTGGTTCTGCTATTTAATTAATTGTTGTGATGTTTTATGCAAATAGATTTAGCTCACATTCATGTTGGTCTGTCAGGGTTATGTAAAAATAAAAAAGTAAGTTTCTTATTCGCATTTTTGAGTTTTCAAAAGTATTGATTGCATGACATGTTAATTTGTAATTAATGTGTATGATTATGCGTTTAAATAACTTTGTTCCATTTTTAGTTCCGTTTCTTATAGCTGACTTGATTATGGCTTACCTAAAGCTTAATATTTATGAAACAATGATTCAATTTAAATTGTATTATAAGTAGCTCTGTTGAATTTGTACTAAAGGTTATATTTTTATTTTATATCAAGAAAAATATGTTTTTAAGTAAATATCTATAATTTTTTATTTTGGGATTTAATGTTTTAAATGGATATAAAAATCATTTTTGCTTTGTCTTTTATATTTCCTTTTATTATATATGAATAGGAACCATTTATGCTTTAATCACCATTAGCACTCGAAGTTTCCATTTGCATTAAGTATCGATTTTTGGCACACACGACAGGTTTAATAACTTAGGCAGTAAAAACAGCTTGAATGATTTGATAAGAGTCTTTAAAGAAACGCTTTTACGAAAAGCATTAAATAGATAAAGCTAACTTATTTAAAATAATAAGTCTTTAACCCGTTTTTCTATATCCAAATTTACTTTTTAAATAAATGTTGATGAAAGGGTAAAATATCCTTATAGCCTACGTTAATTTTAAATTCTTTTTAAATTAAAAGAAAGAGTTTTGATACTTATTTAAATAGGGTTAATAAAATATTTTAAATTATATTATATATATTATATTTAAGAAATTATTAAACTAAATTAAATAAGATTTTTAGATGAAACAGTAAAAATATTTGTTTAAAATACGTGCGTGCAAATAATTCCTACAAATACTAAACGTAAAATAACGCTTACAAACACCAAAAGTATGTTTGCAGTGAATAAGGTTAAGTTCAAAGATAAATAGGAAGAAATGTTTAAAACTGTTTCAATAATAACATTTATTTTTAATTACTTTTGTTGTAAGTTGGGATGAAAAAAAAAGGTCACTGGAGTATGAACTCCCGGGGTGAGATGACTATATCTGTCTAAGTGTTGCGCGTCTACCAATTAGCCCATAAACGTATTTTCTATTTAGAATTTAAGATTATTTATGACGCATAAGAAGTGTAATTAAAAATTCAAAACCAAGTTTGCAACAACTGAATTTAAATAAAATCTAATTAGATGTGTATATGTTATGAACGTTAACTAAGGCGTACTTTAACGGCGTCACGTGTTGAATGTTTTAGCATTTTTATAAGTTCGTAGTCTTTTTTACGTTTTTCTTATTAAAATTTTTATAATCGGCATAGTATTAAAATCGTTTGAAGTTTTTAAAAGAACATTTTAACAGAAATGTTTTTGTCATATCAAAAAAGTAAGTATAGTTTTTTATATGTACATTTTTAAACGGTTTTAAAAAAATATTGAGGTAAAGAATAAGTATAAAGGTCGGTGTATAATAGATTTACTAAGACCCTTAGTTTACGTCCGGATAGCTATAGATAAGTATAAAAATGGTCGGTTCGGTAAAGACCCGTATTTTACGGGTCCCCCCAGCTAGTTACTTTTAATAAGTAAACTTTTCTTATAATTACTTTTACTAATTAAACTTTTCTAATAATTAATTTTAATAAGTAAGTTTATCTAATAATTACTTTTAATAAGTAAACTTTTCTAATAATTACTTTTAATAAGTAAACTTTTCTAATAATTACTTTTATTAAGTAAACTTTTCTAATAATTACTTTTTATAAGTCTTTTTTGCTCAAGTAGTTTTGTTTTGATGTTTTAGTAGGTTAAGTGATTAGTAGGTATGTTATATTTAAAAAACATTTTATTTAAAATATATTATATTTAAAAAATTGACAAAATTGAAAAAACACAAAACATATTGACATCCAAGTAAAAAATTTGAAATTCCAATTTTAAATTTGTTAAAATTATGTCATCTTCTTATATCCGCCAAACCCGGTAATAAAAACAGTTTAACTGTAAGATTTGAAAATCTGATTTTGATCTGTAGCATTTATTTTTGTTTTATTTTTGTCTTTTCCTTTTTAAATAATTTAAAACTAAAGTCAAGTAAGTTGCAATATGATCGAACGTTTAGCGTGCCGACATACGGAGGTGAATATCGGAGTTAGAGTCGAATCATTGGAATTCTTTTTTATTTATTTTTTAATTTTTCAATGATTTTATTTAAAATACAGAATAAAACACTTTTAAAATAGAACTATGAAATTTTTTTGTTTGACGTTTTAAAAATTAAAAAAAAAGCAAGCTTGCCACGCGGCTTTTAAACTTTTTTTGAACAAAGTAAGGAAAATGATATATTAAAAATAACTAGATGTCTAACTTCCGCGTATTTTTTGAAGAAAAAATCAGCCATTATGGGGGGCAAAAATAAATAGTAAATCACGGTTGTTTGGATCAAATAATATTTAATATTCAAAAATTAGAAATCATGGTTAATTCTTGTGCAGCAGCAGGTTGCACAAATAAAGCAATGAAAAACAACAACAGAGTATTTCATAAATGTCCAATTAGTAATAGCGAACTCTGTAAAAAGTGGATTGTTGCTATAAAACGTGAAACATTCCTACTGAGCACAGCTGCATTTGTAGTGATCACTTTTTACCTTCAGATTACAATATACCTGATTTTAATAACAAACCGCAATTAAAACCTTTTTCTATGCCATCTATTACTATTGATTCAAAACCAAATGTCAAAAGAAAGTTTAGTTCTATATCGTCACAAACAAATAAAAAGAGACTCATTTAAAAAGTTTCAGAAACAGGCAGTCACCATTACATCGATTTCTATTCGGATATAAGCGATAACAGTAAAGTTGCTGCTAATATTAACACAATTTATATTTTCACAAAAAATATTGGTAGTACTTTTTGTGAAAACTTTAGTGGATTGACTTTTGATATTATAAAAAATCAGTTTAAAAACAATACCTCACTTCCTAAAGGGCATAGGTATACTGATGAAATTAAAAAATTTGAAATAACTCTGCATTTTTACTCACCTAAAGCATAAAATTTTCTACGGCCTACCTACTCCATTTACCTGCTTCAAGCGCTTTAGCCAAATGGACTTCTTTTGTAGATTGTAAAACTGGTTTTTTTGAAGATGTTTTAAGTTATATTAATATAAAAGCAGTGGCTGATATTAATTATAAAGATTGTGCATTAACTATAGATGCAATGGTAATCAAAACATCAGTTCTAAGTGATAAAAAGGCAGGTCGATTCATAGGCTTTATAGATTATGGAAAAGATATTGTCGCAATTAAACCAGATACACCAGCTATAGAAGCATTGGTATTTATGCTGGTAGGATTACGAGGTCGTTGGAAAACACCTATTGGCCTTAGGCTGTGTAGTAAAATAACAACTGAAAACCTTTCATGTCTTATTAAAAAAGCATTAACAATTTCTTCTGAAAAAAAAAATTAATGTAGTAAAATTACATTTGATGGTGTAAGTGTTAACTTTAATTCTGTTGCATCACTAGGATGTACATTTGGGAAAAGACTAGAAAAAATTAATGGACAATTTACTTTTGAAGGCTATTATCACTACTTGTATGGAATCCCTGACCCAAGTCATTAGCTAAAATTAACTAGAAATGTGTTATGTGATTTAGAGGGACTTAAGGATTGTAATTTTTAAATAGCTCTGGATTTATTGTAAGAAGATTATTATAATATAACATGTTTTATGTGTGCAAACTCACACAAAACAATTTTGTGGAATATTCTTATAGAGCATCAGTTCTTTCATTGATTAACATAAAAAATAGGAATGTGCTTATTCCTCCAAAAAATGGTGTTATACAAACTATAATAGTATATGAAAGCGTTTTCAAAATCTATGTCAGCAATGACAATTTCAAAAAACCAAAAATGAATGTGGAGCGAAATCTTAAACTGAAAATGATTTATGCAGTTAATAAAATTATTATTAAAAAAAAATTTTTTTTTAAGACCTAAATGAACACGATGCTGACCATGAAGCTGTTACCGAAAACATGCATTGCACACAACTAATAAAAATGTTAGCAAATGACTTTTTTACAATCAGACTGCAAAGATATTTTTTTTTTTTTTTTTAAACAACTTCACTTCCAACAAGGCTGCAAGCAACCACTATAAGAGTTGGAAGTTACTGGAAGAGAAAAGACTAAATCTGTAGAGCAAGATAACGATTGACTGATGACTTAAAAGATTGCAAATTATATGAATCAGGAAAGCAAGATGAAGGAAGCGAATTCCAAAGAACTGATGTTCGAGGAAAAAAACTAGAAGAATAAGAGTTTTTGAAGCACTTAGGAACAGTCACAGAAAAAGGATGAGACTTAATTGAATGGCGAGTAACACGAGAATGAATTTTAGTAGATGGCACAAGGGACGCTAGCTCTTTAGAGCAGTGCCCATTATAGTATTTTTAGAAAAGAGAAAGAGAAGCAACATTACGACGATGTGACAAAGGTTGGAGATTGGCTGCCAGAGCAGGTCCAACTATGTTTACAATTCGTTTTTGCACCTTGTCTAAAAGAGAAAGAGCATCATTAGAAGATCCGCCCCAGATGTGGCAACAGTATTCCATACAGGGACGGATTTGAGATTTATAGAGATAGAGAATAGAATCTGGAGTAAGAAAGTGTCGAGCTCGATAAAGAGATGCAACCTTAGCAGATGCTAATTTTGCAATGGATTTGATATACGGTTTAAAAGAAAGATCAGAAGTAAGAGTTAATCCTAGAAGATGAATGGTAGATGACTCATCTAGTACATTACCATTCATAAATATAGGAAGATCTAAATTATTACGATAACGATTGGCCGAATAAAATTGAGTTTTATCTGAATTAAAGTTCACCAGCCACTGTGAGCCCCATGCTGTAGCAGAAGTGAGATCTTTTTCAAGCTCAGATACCCCCTCCAAGCAATCAGAGAGTGTAGGCTTCTTATCATGACAAGAGTAAATGGTAGTGTCGTCAGCGAATAATGCCACCTTAGATGTGAGAATATCTGGAAGATCGTTAATGTAAATTAAAAAGAGTATAGGGCCAAGGATTGAACCTTGAGGAACCCCTGAAGTTACAGGATGTGAAGAAGAGTGTTGTCCATCGAGGACAACTTTTATACTACGATTGGAAAGAAAGGACTCAATAATCTTAAAGACGTTACCAGCTACACCATAAGAAGAAAGCTTATGGAGAAGACCAGCATGCCAAACTTTATCAAAAGCTTTAGAAATGTCAAGTGCGATAGCCTTAACCTCTCCACCACTATCTAATGAACGGTAAAACCTATCGGTTATTACTGTTAGCACATCAGCTGTAGAACGAGAAGACCGAAATCCTTATTGATGATCAGAAAGTAAGTTATTTGGTTCAAGATGAGAGATTAAGTGTTTGTTGATTAAAGATTCAAAAACCTTGCTTATGACAGGAAGAAGACTAATGGGACGGTAGTTAGATGAATCAGATCGCTCTCCGGAATTTTTGAAAATAGGGATAACAGATGCTGCTTTCCAGCATGATGGAAAACAAGACTCTGATAAGCACTTGTTAAATAGTTTAGAAAGTATGGATGAAAGCTCCGGAGAACACCTCTGCAAGACTACAACAGGAATGTTGTCAGGACCACAAGCTGTTGAAGAGTCTAAGCAGGAAATTACTTTAGATACAGAAGCTGAAGTGATGCGAATGTCAAGCAAGGGATCAACCTGTTTGACGGCTATGTCAGGTAAAACGCAACTAGTGGAATCAAGAGATGATATTGATGAAAAGTTCTTAGCAAACAATTCAGCTTTGTCTTTAGGTGAGGTGACAAAATCTGAACCATACAAGAGAGAAGGAATAACAGATTTGCCCTTATTATTGATACTGTTAAAGATTCTCCAGAAGTCTCGAGAGCCTAATTTTTGTGATGAGATGAGAGATTTAATGACCTGGGAATAGCGAGCTTTGGCGTCAGACAAAACCTTTTTACAATGGTTTCTGGCGATAGTGAACAGATGTCTGTTTTCTGGAGAATTGTTTTGCTGATAGATATGGAAGTAACGGTTTCGATTAGAAATTGCTGCAGCGCAATGTGAGGAAAACCAAGGAGAAGAGTGAGGCTTGACCTGGAATCGTCGAGAGGGAATAAAAGATTCCATGCCAGCCTGAATCCACGAAGTTATGTAAGAAGGACATTTGTCAGCAGGAAGACGAAAGATTTCTACCCAAGGGCCATCACGAAGAAAATCACGGAAAGAGTCCCAGTCAGCTTTAAGGTAGTTGTATGTGGTACGATGATAGGGGGATTCTGATGAAGTAGAAGAATTTGATAATAGTTTTAGAGAGATCAAACCGTGATCAGAAGTACCTAAGGGTGAATGTGGAGAAATTGAGCACTGACTAGGATCCAAAACAAGACATAAGTCGAGTAGAGAAGGTAAATGATTAGGGTTGTCTGGAAAACGAGTTGGAAAGTTGACTATTTGAGTTAGAGATTGAGAAAGGCAAAAGTTGAGGGCCTTAACGCCAGCAGAGTCACTGACACTAGAGCCAAGCCAATCGGTGTGATGGGCATTAAAGTCACCAACAACGATGATATTGGCAGATGGATAAAGAGAGAGGGCTTGGTCAATTTGATCAGAAATAACATCAAGAATAGTGCAATCTTGGGATGAAGGAGAGCGATATAGAACAAAGAGAAAGGCGATAGAGTGAAGTTGTGCTAAACGAAAGCACATAAATGAATAGTCTGTAGATTCAAACCTAGTTTCACGACAAATGGGTGAGCTCTTACGAATGTAGATGCCCAGGCCAAGCATGTGATTATTGGAGTCTTTACGAATTAAAGGAAGATAACCATCAACACTAAGATCACAAGATGGGACAGCCGAACTCAAATTTGTCTCACAAAGAGCAAGTAGGTCTGGTGAACTTTGCAAGAGATAAGACTCAACAGAAGAAAAGTTACTTCGAAGACCACGAATATTAGTAAATTATAGGTTTAGAGAACTTGGTGATGACAATGGTTTTTTGTGTTTTTTAGTTTTAGGTACTTTAGTCATTTTAAATTTATAAAGAACTTTGCTCAAGTATAGATAGTACTCAGTACACCATTTAACAACTAAGCAATAGCCTCATTACTATTAATAAACCCTAAGCCGTAACAAAGGGCTCCAAATGTGGCCTCTGCAATGCACATCAAAAGTACAAACAGGGACACCATCCATGCGCAACATGGCACTGTTAGTACTCTGATATTTTTCGGCTGTTGATGGAATTAGCCTCTCTGAGAGCTACCACAGAGTTCGGGAAACCTGACTACCAGCCGGCCTCAAAACCATAAAACTGAGTTTTAGAGCTGTACCCTCATTAGGAGATTATAGAATGAGTTGCCCAGTCATAAGAATAGAGACACAAGCAATACCCACGCATTGAGTCAAGAAGATCCAGCGTTCAACATCCAAAACTGGAAACAATGTATTAATAATACATCTGCGCCAGCCTAATAGATGAGGAAGGGGTGCGAGGCTGGTCAACAGATAGAATCTGTTTATCCCTTAAGTCTTTGCCTAGGAGGCCTTCTACAAGACAGCAGCTGGATGCATGTAACATCTGCCCAAGATGAGTATTTTTATCGAGACACCATCTCTAGCCTTTACTCAACCAAGAGCCCCAAGGCAGGGGGTGTTTTAATTCAGAGTTAACTTCTTCTAGCCTTTGCCTAAAAAAGCGTATCCTACAAGGCAGCAGGACATGGAGCAGGTTGTACTGGGTTACATGTTACCAGTAGCAGGAAAACCTGACCTGACCTTAGATGGCCAATTATATACAGAATGGCCAATGGCCAATTGTATACAGAATAATATATGTATATATTATTCTGAATAATATATAATATGTATATATTATTCAGAATAATATATAATACAAAATATGGCCAATTATATACAGAAAAGTTGGTCTATATATATATAATGATTGGTCTACGTCAACAATCAAATAAATTAATTTTATTCAAAGGTTTATAGCATATATATATATATATATATATATATATATATATATATATATATATATATATATATATATATATATATATATGAAAATATTATAAATAAAAATACTAAATTAAGTTTTATTATCTGTTACTTTTCTTGATTTGTTGTTTATATTGAAAAACTTGCTTTTCAAAGGAAAGATATTCTTTATATACCTGAATACCTATAAAGCTTTTTGTGTTGAAAACCTTACTAGATTATAACATAACATTGAATTAAATTTATTTAATTGACGGTAAATCAATTATAGAATAAAGTAATAATGATTTTAATGATAACAAGAAGTATTTAACCATAAATAAAATTCTAACATTTCTAGAAGGAACCTCTAAGTTGTGTCACACAGAACTTAGTTAATAGTCAAGACAGTTTTATAAAATGTTTCATTACAAGTTTTAACTCTGTTTACCTTGCAGATATGTTATAAAACCTCCTAGCATTACTGCAGAGGGTAATTAATGACTAACAGGTGCATAAAATGTTAATAGATTAAAGATTAAAATCCAACTAAAGCTAAGATTTTAGCTGAATGTTAAATTTTAAAATCATTCAAACTTAAATTTTAAAATAAAAAAAATGAAATAAGTATGATTTTGAAATGTTTAAAAAAACAATGCATGTTTACATAATTATTAAATTTTAAATCAAAATAAAAATAACATCAAATTTTTCAGATATCTGTGTATCGATTTTTTATTGATTACATTTTTAAACAATTTTAAGCTTCATATTTGTTTTGTTTTGATTAATAGCGTCAAGATTTTGCCCCCCATAATGGCCGATTTTTGCTTCACTTTTTCTTAAACCGATTTACGGGAGTTAGACATAGTTATTCTTAATATATCATTGAGTAAGGAGGTTTAAATAAAATGTTTTCATTAAGAACATGACTTAAAATTTTAATTCTATATAAAATAAATCATTTTTATCAACTTAATTATTTTAAAAAATAATAAAAGTTAAAATTACCTATTTTAGGATAATAAAGTAATTTAAAGTTTCATAGCATTTTTACAACGCCTTCGCTAAATATTCAAAACCAAGTGCTAAATGATGGAAGTTAGATAACTATGAAAATAGTACCTAACATATTTAATTAGGTAAATCTAGGCATCTTACACCGTAAAGAGACGATTTTCTTTCTAAATTTTATTAGTAGTAAATTCAGAATTTTTCATTCCGAAAAAATATACGTGGTAATAAGCTCTTAGTATATGGAAAAGATGCATATGTAAACTTTTATTTTTGCTCATAATCTATTGTTCACTAAAAAAATATTAGGAGAAATATAGACAAAGTTAATGTGGAATAGAGTCTCTCAGTTTATGAGAAAAACAAACTATTTTATAAATCTCTTATAAGATCCACTTATATAAGATACTTTTATAAGATCCGTATACGGAAAAGATGCGCATGTTAATTTTTTTTTGCTAATTCTGTCTGAAACCGTGCTTAAAGAAATTTTTTAGAAATATTTAGATTATTTTATTTTACCAAATAATATTAAAGTTAAGATAGATTTGTTGGAATAAATTAGTATAGAAATTGTCGCTTTGGTAAAAACCCGTATTTTACTGGTTAGGAAAATTAGGACATACGCATAAAGAAAAAGAATAGAAAAAGTCAGTGCGGAATAAACTTACAAAGACCCGTGTTTTTACGGGTCCGGTCAGGTGAAACTTTTTACACGTTTCAATCAGGTATTTAGATAGGTATCTAATTGGAGATTTACGCAACGTAAAGTTACTGTAACATTTAAAGTTTATTAAGGTTAATTATAATAGCAATTTTTATTTTTCATTGATTTAAGAAGGAAACAACAATGATAGTTTTTCTACATGTATATAGCTTTTTTTCTACAACTCACTACAAAACATTGAAATAAGGAATAAGTATAGAAAAAGACGATGTGGAATAAATTTATAATTTATGTGGAATAAATTTGGAAAAAGGCGATGTGGAATAAATTTACCAAGACCGTGTTTTAAGGGTCAGTATATCTATAAAATGAGAAAACTTTATAATTTTATTTAAAATTTTAAAAATCTTTTTTGCTAAATTGTTATTTTTTTGTTATAAGTATATAAGCATTATTAAAAATGTATAAAAAATGTCAAAGTTTATTACGCTGAAGAAAAGTCTTAAACCCCCTAAAACAAAACTGAAGACAGCGCACTTAACTACTGAGCTATCAAATGAAATGCATTTAGTAGAAAATTAAATCTAATTATAAGTCTTTTATAAGCTCTATATATGCGGAAAAGGTGCACATGTTAAGTTTTTTACTCTTGAATGTTTTTTTCAGAATAAATTGTTTTACTAAAAAATATTGAATTAAATAAGGAATAGGTATATAAATAATCAGTGCAGAATAGATATGGATAAAAATGTTAGGCTTAGTTAAGGCCCGTATTTTACGGATCCGGAATGCTTGGATGTATAGGGAAAAAGTAAAGAAAAGTTCGGTTTGGAATAGACTTACAAAGACCCGTATTTTTAAGGGTCCGATCTCAGCTAGTATTAATTAATATAAAAACATTATTTTTTCAATATATACAGCCAGATAAAAATATATTGAAAACTAAAGATTTTTTTTTTTTAATTCATGTATATATATATATATATATATATATATATATATATATATATATATATATATATAATATATATATATATATATATATATATATATATATATATATATATATATATATATATATATATATTATCTTATTCTAAACATTGCCCATAATATTTAATCTGTAACAATTATAATGTTAAGTGTCCCTAAAATGGACTATATTATCAAAAAGCACTGTATTATCAAAAAAGGATATATATATATATATATATATATATATATATATATATATATATATATATATATATATATATATATATATATATATATATATATATATATATATATATATATATATATATATATATATATATATATATATTCAGCCTCAGAAGTATAAGAAATTAGTATAAGAAATAAGTATAAGAAATAGCCTCAGATGTATAAGAAATTCTTTTAAATCTTATTCAGCACACAAAAACTGATAACAACAAAAAATATAAAATAGATGACTATGAATCACTTATTTTCAACTTTAGAAACAAATACATTGGATCCGATGAAAACACAGATCCAGGTATTAATTATTTTAATGACTTAAAAGTAGATTTTTTTTATCATTATGCTAGTGAGTTAAAAGAATTTCTTTCTAAAATTGGCGATGAAAACAAAAAAATTAGAATTGTCCACATAAATATAAGAAGTATGAACAAAAATTTTGAAAATCTTCGACATTTTATAGAAGAAACTAAAAACTATTTTGATATTATTTGCTTAACGGAAACTTGGTGTTCACAAAATGAGCTTAATAATAACTCTAATTTCCATCTTCTTAATTTTGAAACAATTTTATTAGAAAGACAATTAAATAAACGTGGTGGAGGAATTCTGATTTAGGTAAAACAAAACATTATGCTTAACGTTAGGAATGATTTGTGCGTTTCTGGCGATAAAGAAATCGTTACAATTGAAATTTTAAACAATAAAAGCGAAAAGTTAAAAAGCAAAAGCATTCTACTATGTTGTTGTTGTAGACCACCTGGTGGTGTGTCAAAAAATTTAAGCTTATATATAAGCTTAAATTTTCTTATATATAAGCTTAAATTTTCACAACATTTTTCATAAAGGTAACAAAGAAAAGAAAAAAAACTTTGTAATTGGCGATTTAAATATGGATTGCTTACGATATCGCGAAAACAAGAAAATAAAAAAATTTTATGATGAAATATTTGTATCAGGAGCAATACCGCTTATCAACCGGTCTACTCAAATAACAGAAAACTCAACCATCCTTATAGACAATATTTTAACAAAAAATATATATGACAATGACATTCAAACAGACATTATAAAATCAGATATTTCAGACCATTTCCCCATTTTTCTAACACTTAACACAATTTCAACTCCTAACATTAGTAAAAGTCAAACTATAAGAAAACGTATTTTTAACAAAAAAAATTTAGAAGCATTTAAATATCAATTACCATTGTTAAACTGGAAGCATATAAATTTTAATGAAGACATAAATGTAATCTATAATAAGTTCTTTAATACATTCTTCTCGGTGTACGATGCGAATTTTCCCGTTTCCGAAATAACCTTAAAACAAAAAACCTTAAGTAGTCCTTGGATTACCAAGGGTCTCAAAAAATCTTCAAAAATTAAACAAAAATTGTATATAAAATATTTAAAAACAAAATCACATGCTAATTTACGCATATATAGAAATTACAAAACTCTATTTTAAAAAATTCGCAAAAACCTAAAAAAAAATTATTACTCTAATCTAATCACTAAATATATAGATGACTCAAAACAAATATGGAAAAAATATGGAAAATATTGAAAGAAATAACGGGAAAACAGAAAACCTGTTCAAAGTTCCTTCCGAAAATGGTTAAGATAAACAATGTATGTGTATATGAACCAAATGAAATAGCGAAAGAATTTAATAAATACTTTACTGATATCGGAAGTAGGTTGGCTGATAGGATTCCATCTACAAATATTTCCTTTAATGATTTTTTGACAACTTCAAATAATTTACTTTCTTCCCATGACTTATTCTTAGACTTATCGATTGAAGAGTTTGAAAGAGCCTTCAAATCCTTAAAAAAAAACAAAGCAACCGATGCGGATGGAATAAACGGGAACATTATTATAGATTGCTATGAAAGTTTGAAAAATATTTTATTTAAAGTTTTCCAAACATCTATACAACAAGGGGTTTTCCCTGATCTATTAAAAATTGCCGATTTATAAAGAAGGAGAAAAATCAAACGTAAATAATTATCGCCCTATTTCTATCCTTCCTACTTTTTCAAAAATATTAGAAAAAATTATCTTCGAAAAAACATACAACTACCTGGTTTCAAATAATTTACTATATAAAAATCAGTTCGGCTTTAAAAAAATAGTTCAACTGAATAAGCCATTATTCAATTTACACGTGAAGACTCAAACTCTTTTGCTAAATCACAATATGCACTTGGTGTTTTTGTCGATTTATCAAAGGCTTTTGATACAGTCAATCATGATATCTTACTTAAAAAACTTGAGTTCTACGGAATAACTGGTAAAATGATCAAATGGTATAAAAGCTACTTGTCAAATAGAAAGCAATTCGTCTACCACGGAGAAGAATTGCTTCCTATTAATCTTCAAAATAAAACATTAATTGAAATAAAATGTGGTGTTCCACAGGGTTCTATCCTCGGCCCACTTCTCTTTTTAGTATACGTCAACGATTTAAATAAGGCCTCGAATCTTATAAGCATCATGTTTGCCGACGATACCAATTTATTTTTGTCAAACAAAGACATTAACAAACTTTTTTTAGATATGAATAAAGAACTTAATTAAGTTTCTAACTAGCATAAATGCAATAAATTAACCTTAAATATTGAGAATAAAAAGTGGATCCTTTTCCACTCCTCAACAAAAAAACGCTTTTTGCCTTATGATTTACCTAAACTTTATATTGACAAAGTAGAAATAAAAAAAGATTCCGTTTTAAAATTTCTATGTATTTATCTTGACTAAAATATGACATGGAAAGCTCATATTGATTATATATCAACAAAAGTTGCGAAAAGTATTGGTATCCTCTATAAGGCCAGAAATTATCTAAATAAAAATAATTTAAAACAACTATACTACTCATTTATACATAGCTATATAAACTATGCAAATATTGCCTGGGGAAGTACAGGTAAAAGTAAATTGCAACGTCTTTACCGCCATCAGAAACATGCAATGCGAATAATATATTTTTTAAATGGTTTTTCAAATACAAAACCTCTATTTAAAGATATGAATGTATTAAATGTTTATGAACTTAACTTGTACAATATTTTATGTTTTACGTTTTATTGTATGAATAACCCCTTATTTCATGTTTTTAAAGATCTATTTACCTTTAAAGTAAAGAATAAATATAGTTTGCGAAATAATAACTATTTAAAATAACCCTTTTGTCAAACAAAGTTTATTCATTTTTGTATAGATTATCGAGCACCTTATATCTGGAATAAAATTGTACAGCCTAATTTAGATTCATCTTTCTCTTTTTCTGTTTTTAAAAACAAGTTAAAGAATTTTTTTTTTTGTTTTTAAAAACAAAGTTAAAGAATTTATTTTTTTTAAAAACAAGTTAAAGAATTTTTTTTTTTTTTTTTATTTGTTTTTAAAAACAAGTTAAAGAATTTATTTTTTCTACGGATAATATATTGAAATATTTTTGAGATACTATTTTAAACATTTCTTATTTCAAATATTTTGGATTCTTATTTTGTTATAAACTACCTGTATTATACTATATTATATTTATATTATAATTTTTATATGGTTCTGGTGACAAGATCGATATGATCTTCTTCCAGATTCCAAGTTTATATGTTTATATTACATGGAAATCACGACATGTAAATAATGTAAACTGAAAAAAAAAAAAAAAAAAAAAAAAATTAGATTCTATTTCATTAGAAGATGTATTTAACATTTATCTTAAAAATTAAACAAAATCAACACCTAAATACAAAAAAACATTTAATAAAAATTAAATAAAATCATCCAGTCTCGAGGCAACAGCTTTCAGCATTCTTTGCATTAAATTTTTTTTACAAAATGCTGCTCTTGATAATTTCTTTAAGTCATCCAGTATTCTGAGCTACTACTTGAGAAGAATATTGTATTATTCTTTTTATAGCTAATATCATAAGCTAAATGATTTAAACAATGAAAGTTATAAATTAATAAATAGATGATTAGAGTAGAACACTCTGGCATTGTTCTCAAAGCAACAAAGAAGTTCATGAACATAACCTTATTCAGTCAATTAATCTTTTCTGTACAGCTTATGTTCTTATACTGAACACACTTAAACTAACAATTAAAAAATGAATATATTTTTCTTTGCTGAGTATATGATTTAAAACCACTTATCCACAATATAAAAGAAAAAGTAACAATATAAAAGAAAAAAAATATATTTTAGACTTGGTTTTACAACAAGGTTTACAATTAAATTCTATATAAATGTGTTTGTTTAAGGAATATAAATAAACAGGTAATTAATTTGCCCAGATGACAATTAAAGAAGCAGCCCTTTTCCCAGATAAAATGTATATTTTTAGTATAAGGTCCTCATCTTAAATTAAATTGAGAGGGAACTGCTGCACCATATCTACTTTAAGTGACTCCAAGACGCTAATATCCTTGTGATGATTTTTCTGATTTTTTTTTCCTTCGTTTTAGCAGTGAGTTCCAGTGGATATAAAAATTCATAAAAAACATATCGTAAAAAACCATTATAGGTTTATTCCACTTTACAACCACATCCATAATCTTACAATTCATAATTACTATTATAGAGATTAAGTAAGAGCTTTAGCTGGTGCATCACAAATTAAAATATTCTACCTTTTACTTGTATGACTTTTCCATTATTATAAACAATGTCATTTGCCATGAGGTGTCTTCCATAAAGTATGGATGCAGGTATGGGAGGAGAAGTTTACCCAAAAATCTATGAATGCGTACAAGAGAGAGAGGTTAGAGACAACAAGTATGTACGTGGTGTGACTAATTATCATTCTCTATCTATTTGAAAAATTGATTTCTTTTTTTATTAACATAAGCAAAGAGTTTCTTGAGTTTAAAATTTATTGTTCTGTTAAGTAACAAAATAAAAAATTCTTTTATGAGTGATATCAAAATAAATAAAAAAGTTTTTTTTTTTTAATTCTTTAAAAAAATTATGCGTTGGAAAAAGGTTGGGGGAAAAAGGTTGATTTTGTAATAATAAATATGCATGCAGTGGGAGGGAGAAGGGGCATAAAAACCCAGATGTGTACAATGGGAAGGGGTTCCTTAACCAGTGATTTTACTGCATGCATACTTTATGTATGTCCTACTAAGATTTCCCCGTGAAGTCTTTCAAGTTTTCTAAACTAGCTGACATCTGTAACCCACAAAACAACGTCACAACAAATGGAACGGTTTCACAAATATTTTCAATATGACACTAGATTGGCCACAGAAACGTGTTTGCACTTTTATGAATTTATGGATTGGCGGTCTGTCAATGGTTAAAGACTAACTTCACAAAGTCTATAGCATTGCTTAGATCTCAAAATACCATCTTTAATTTTTTTATTACTATCTTTTATCAAAATATCATCTTTTATCTTAAAATATGTACTAGGGGTATCAAAATATCATCTTTTATCTTAAAATACTCACTAGGGGTGTTCATTTTTCATCAAATTTGTTTTTTCAACATGTATGCAGGCTTAAAAGATGGGCAATTACAATTTATTTCAAAATATATTTATTATTTTTCAAAAAAATGATTTTAACACCTTGAGCCAACTTACGCCATTTTTTTCAAATTTTGAAATTCTTACTAGTTATCAAATATCTAAAGACCTGATTGTGCTACAGACATGTATACAACATATTTTATAGTTAACCATGTCTACTTGATGTGTGGAAAAAATTGAGTTCTTATATCTATTGGATCACCTTGCGCCAAATGATTTTTCAAATTAAAGCAAAAAAAATATAGGCAAATCAATCAACCGCTAAAAAGTGCAGATTTTGGCGCGAGTTGTTGTGACTTGATGTGATGTAAAAATAAAATGCAAATTACTTAATAATATTTATACTGGATTTATAATACATATTTTTGACCTTTTTAAAGACTAGCTTGTCAACCGCCCCCCTCCTTTTTAATTCAGCTCGGCAGCCCCCCACCCCCTCTCCTTAGGAGTTGGGCCCCTCATTCTGTTTAAACCCAATGAGCCAAACTTGTTCTTCTTAGGTAATGTTTTATTAATTTAGAATATTTACATTTTTATGACAAATATTTAAATCAAAGTGGAAGTAAACCTTACTACTATAATTTTTTTGTAAAAAATGTTTCAAAAAATGAATTAGATTTTTAGCTTCATTCTCGGCCCATAGACTCTCCCAAAAATCAATATCTTTTACAATGCTGCTGCCGAATTCGCTATCACTGAATAGAGACAACTCTGTTGGCTCAAAAACTACTTGCTCATAAATGATACCAAGCTTCTCTGCTGGAGTTAGCTGTTCGGCAGCCTTCTTGTATGCTGCTTTAGTTTGAGAAACTGGTTTATCAGTTTTACTCTTGGCTAAAAGCATCTTTTTCAATTTCTTTTCGTTATATGTCATTTGCAATGCTTCTTGAACTGTCTTTACAGCTTTCTCTGCCACATCATTTACAACCGCCAAATTTTAAACAAAAGTTTTAAAAGCTAAGAAATCAGGGTCAGCTTTCCATGCAGCAGAAAGGAACAAAAGCCATTTAACTTGCCACTCATTATGTTCAAGAGTATCAAAAATTAACCAATACTCAGAACCAACATAATCTGCAAGAGTAGGCGGTTCTTCGAACAAGACAAACTCTGCCTAACTTCTTATAAACCTAGTATTATTTTTTTTTTCAAAATTATAGGCCTTGGGTCTACGATATTGCAACAGCTTTTTGCTATCTCTTCTTTTGTGCTATTTGGTACAGATTTGTCTGTATTCGCAAGGGAAAAGATAATTGTTGTAGGATCTAAGTACCAACTATGTTTTCCCCATCTGTAAAAAACTACTGCTGCTGCTGGTTTGATTTCCTCCAGGTGGGCTATTTGCCATATGAAGTGTTGGTCATGAAAAGGTTTTAAAAGTTATTATTAATCTATTTAATTCTAAAATAACCTGGATCGCGAAAGTGTCTGATTTTCAGCAGTCAAAAACTTTGAAGCATAAAAGATTAAAATAAAGTTTGCAGTTCTGTCTACCTCTGTGATCTTTTTCATGTTCATATTCAGAAGCTCCTTAGTCTGATTAAAAAAAAGCATAATCTTAAGGTAGTATATGCACTAAAACGTGTCATAACCATATTTAATTTTTTTCTCTTTATCTTACAATAACTTTAACAAATAACAATCTAAAAACTCCAGTTTCAACAATCTTCCTAAGCTGATTCTTTGCACAAATTGCCTGCTTTTTTAACCAAGATCCACGGTAATACTGCCACTTGAAGTGGGCGATGACGCAGTTTACAATATTCAAATCATGCCATTTTCCCTTTAGACTCTTGAATAGAACATTTTTAGGACTACTTGTTTGTTCAATAGTTACAGCCATCCAAAAATGTTTAAGAATTATTTCTAAAACATGGTGTCTGCATGCAAGCATCAGCATAGGTTTCCCAATATTTTTTCTTATCCTGAATGATTTATAAATATAAATAGTTCACATTTCTTTATAATTAACTTTAAATTTTAAATTGCAAATTTGAATGAGCATCTAGTTTACGTTTAGCATTTGTAATAAAATTACCTGTATATTGAACCACGAATCATTCCAGTATTGCAGTAGTATCAAAGCAAACAGTTCTCACATGATCTGCAATATCAAACTTTGTCAGAATGCTCTTGATAGCAATGAACTGATTAAGCCCTGTTCCAGATGTAACTTCTGAATCTCCAAGCAAGTGATTAATCCCCTCTGCTCTCAAAGCAATGCAAATTCGGTCAACTGGTTTATCTTTGTGAGCTGGTATTAAGTCCTAGAAATATTTTTATATTAAGAATTAAAAGATTAATAATTTTAAAAAATTATTATATACATCAACTTTATCTATTTATTATCATTATATTTAGTAACCTTGATCAGCTTTCCATAAAAAAGCAATTGAACAATTTTATTATGTTTAATCTCATTTTGAATAAGAATCTTGAGGTTGTCTGCATCCTTGTTAATTATATTGTTTTTTGGTCGAAATGTTGTGGTGTACAAAAGTGGCAGCATACCGGGATCAGCTCCTACTTGTGTGATAAGCTTAATCAATGTTGCAGTTGTTTTATTGGTTGATATATCCATTCCTATAGCCGTTCTCACGGTTTCTTTAATATCCTCTTTAGTAAGAGTAATGGTCTGTCCATAATACCTGTTTCTTAAACTAGGCGCATAGGTATTCTCTCCATCAGACTTTGAACTTGATTCCGTAAACAAAATTCCAAGTAAATTTTCAGCAGTTCTGGATGTAATTGGCTCAACTAATATGCTGGCAGTTTGTGCATAAGTTCTCTCATAACGTTCTTTTCTCCTCTTTTCAATTTTTAGTCTTCGATTATTAATGTGTCCCAGAGTCATTTTTTTTTCTCCAAGCTGATCTCTAAGAAAAAGTAAATCCTCTGATTTGTCAAATGGAATCCTGTTCTTGTTTGTTTTAATAGCTTTTATTAGACTTTTTTTAGAACCACTTAACCAGAACAACCCTAAAAATATACATTCCTTTGAAATCTCTGAACTTTAAATTATTATTCTAATAAATGTTTATTTAAATATTATTTAACCTCTTACAGTCCAAACAAACTCAGCACGAGTATATCCTTTTTGAATTTTATGCTGACTCTTATTAAGGTTCAAATATCTATTAATATATTTAAATAGATTTCTTTACAGAGTAACTGGTTCAACCATTTGAAAACCGGATCTTAGCCATGAAAACCATAACCTCCTAAGAATACATTCCTTGCTACATGCAGTAACTGCAGTGGTACACTGTACACTATGACAAATAATTTATTTTTATTTTATATTTAAAATAGAAAAACTCAAACTATTAAAAGCATAGTTTATTAGTTTTTTAAAATAATTTTAAGTCTCGTCAAAGGTAAAATGTATAAAGTAACCTGAAACTGTTACTTAAAGGGCAAGCAACAAGTCGCTTTTTTCTGAATTGAAACCAATCTTTTCCTTCAAGTGGAGGAAATGCTTAATAACATCAGCCCGGGTCGGAAGTTGAACTGAGGGTATCTTCGCTAATTTACCGACAAAGAAGTATTCCTTTCCACGACTACTTTCTCTTCTCTTAATATTTTGTTTTTGAACTTCAGTATTTTCTAAAAGGATTCCCTCTGTATTCGGGTTTCATATTTTTAGTTATAAAGTTAAACTAAACTAAGGAATTGAATGTTTGAATTAACTTATGAAAGTTTTGATAAAAAAAGATAAATTCATGACTTACCAGCTGCATTTATGAAAGTTAAGAAAAAAAACATTGAGAAAAAAAGATTAAAAATAATTGAATAAAACATGCATAAAAAACTTAAGTACAAATGTACTTATAGGTACCGATTTGTAAAAATATTATTCACGCTTCTTAAACGACACCGTATTTAGATTGTTTTCATAATATTTGCGAATCTTGTACTTGTACATAAAAAAAAGCCTGTGAGCAAAAGTATTATTTATATAGCATCATAAAATGGTTAATTGCATTTAAATTAAAGTTAGGGCACTGACCCCTCAACAGGTTTTTAAAGACAAGATATGCAAATATATATTTTAAATTTAAAATGCATATTGTTAAGGACATAACTTTTTTAGGACTCAACAATTTGCGCCAAAATCTGCACTTTTTAGCAGTTGATTGATTTGCCTATATTTTTTTTGCTTTAATTTGAAAAATCATTTGGCGCAAGGTGATCCAATAGATATAAGAACTCAATTTTTTCCACACGTCAAGTAGACATGGTTAACTATAAAATATGTTGTATACATGTCTGTAGCACAATCAGGTCTTTAGATATTTGATAACTAGTAAGAATTTCAAAATTTGAAAAAAATGGCGTAAGTTGGCTCAAGGTGTTAAAATCATTTTTTTGAAAAATAATAAATATATTTTGAAATAAGTTGTAATTGCCCATCATTTAAGCCTGCATACATGTTAAAAAAACAAAATTGATGAAAAGTGAACACCCCTAATACTCACCAACTAAACCAATAAAGAAGTTATATGATGCAACTGAATGCAGTTAAAAAAAAAAAACATTTAAGTAAAAATAAAATAACTGCAAAGAAATATCAAAAGTAAAGTATTCAATACAAATAATTAAATCTTTAAATAAGTCTAAATTGAATAACAAATGAAATATCTTGGAAGATTTATAAACCTAACTTTATACTAACATATGAGTTTTAAGGGATTTGCAGTTGCATCATAACTTGTGAAGAAGATCTACACAAAAGTGATTAAAATGTAGTTACTCTTGTTAGAATGGTGAACATTTAACAGTCCATCGACGAGGTGTTCTCTAAATGTCAGCATAATATTTTTATTACTTTCATAATAAAAATATTATGCTGACATTTACTATCGATGGCAAGTTCTTAAATCCTTTCTGCTGCATTTATAAATTATCAATCCTTTTTACTCCTATTTAGAGGATTTAAATCCTATTATTATGGATTTTAGTCCTATTATGTCCTTTTATTAAGTTCTATTAACTGTTATTTAGGCAATCAGAATTTTTACCTTCTACATTTACAACAAAGTTACAAAGGGTATTTATTAACTATGCTAATTTAAAAGTCTTTCTTTAAGTATAGCTAATTCATTTGTGCTTTCCTTCTACTTTTGAAACTTCTTAAATGATTTATGTTTAAAAATTTCACTAATTTAATTATTGTTATGAATGCTTTGTAAAAACTTTGTTCAAACAAACACTCAAATAAATTGATTACTATAGGCTTGTTAACTCTGAGCATATAAAACGGAGAGATTTATACAAACTTATGCATGACATTGACCTAATAAATATTGGAAAATGTTTTCCATTTATTAAAACTATTTAAGAGGGTATTGCTTTAGGACTCTGAGAGCTGGAATTATGTTAAAAATGATCTTAAAGCTGCAATTAAGTCAAAAAAGAAATGTTTCCTCTTAATAAAAGGGAGTAACTCCTTTTTAACAAAATTTTAGATGCATAGAACTCAGTTTCAATTGAAGGTGTAACAGCTAAAACAGCTTTTAATGAGTTGCTGAGTTGCTGAGTTGCAATTAAACTTAACTGTTATATTATAATATAACTTTTATATATACAGACCCAGTAAACATGTTTTTTTTGCACACTATTTGTTATAGTATTACAACTTATGATACTATAACAAATAGAGTGTAAAAGAACACTTTTACTGAGTCTGTCTAACACAGCGTAAATTACTACTACTATTATTACTAATATGTACTTAATTAACACGTTCATATTAGTATTTTAAATATGTTATTTAGTTATAAATTGTAAATATAGGTCAATATAAGCAGGTGATGCTGCTTGATTTTTTGCAATTAAAAAAAAAAAAAAAAAAAAACTAAAATAACTCTAGAACAGTTAGAGTGTTTTTGAATAAGAATAGGTGATGTTGCATATTATTAATATATTCTGCAACATATTCGTATTAAAAATAAGTTATCAAAAACAAATATTTGACTCGTTAATTTTATTACTTTAAATCTAATTTAGTGTTTAATTTTTTTTTAATTGCATCTTACGATAAAACAAGTTTAAAGTTTTATTTACTAATGGCCGTATTCTAATCTCTCTGTTAAGCTTAACGGAGCGTTTGTCTAAAATTTCTTTTTAACTGCATTATCAAAAAAATTCTTTAAAAGTATTGTTTAAAATAAAATCGTTTTATTTTAGTATTAGTATTATTTAAACAACTTTTAATAACGTTTAAGTCATTTTTTGACTAAAAAATATTTTCATGAAATTATATATAAAACCTCCGTTAAGCTTAACGGAGAGATGAGAATACGGCCATAGGTCTTACCATTTTTTCACTCAATATAAAAGCTAGCCTGACGTCACAACAATTTTTTTTTTTTTTTTTTTTTTTAAATATTTCCGCATAAAAAGTATAACTTTAAAATAATATAATTTTTTTTTCTATAAACGCTTTCATCTTCAAAATAAAAAAATATAAAAGAACTATTATAATTATATTTTTACATTAAACGAAATAAAAATAAATATTATTAAAATATTTTAAATGATTTGGGATCACTTTTGTGTTTTTGGCGATATTTACAAAAAACCTGTCTTAAGCCAACCGAGATTTAATAACATAGCTACATAGTTGATGGTTGATGTCTAATCTATCTGATTTTTGGTGATCGTAAATTATTTTTTAAGCAAAATTTAGTTTTTAATGCATTTATATTTTTGTTTTTATAACTTTTATATGCAAAATACAATTTTTTTGTAAAGATCACCAAGTTAACAAATTTTCAATCATTTATGCACACGAAAATCCAAATATTGTTACCAAATATGTCTTTTAACTTGGCTGATTTACAACATTTTTCCTATTTTTATGCGTATATTTTTAAAACAAACACGTGACCTTTAATATTTTAAGAGCAAAAAAGTTGCGATTTGCTTTACTGACTTAAATATTGCCTGTTTCAGTTAAGAATCAAGTTTAAATAAATTTCTTTTTAAGTTAAAGTGGTCTTACAATGTGTATATTTAATAATAATTATCTAAAATATATTTACAAACTCGACTGATTTCTTATAACTAATAAGTTCATTTGAAGCAATTGTATTTTTTGTTCCATTTTTTCAAACTTCTTATTAAAACATGACATAGTGTTTTTATGCATTTATAAAATTTTTCTCATTTGTGTGATATTAAATTTTATTTTTATTAGCTCTTAAGACACGTCACAAGAGTTTATTTAAAAAAATTCATTCTAAAATTGTATAATTTCGGGCTACTAAAAAATTCTCTAAATATTTAAACATTTTCAAAATTTTAATATAGCCTTATCTTAGGGTTGTAAAAAAAATATTTATATGTTTAAAAAAAACTATGTTCATATAACTAGCAAGTTAAACAATGTAACATTGTTTGTAATCAGTTTAACAATTGAGGCAATTTTAGGGGGTGGATGGAGGGGGGGGGATCACCGCCACCCTTCCGCCATAGAAGTTTTTTTTTTATGTTATAGTCAGTTTTTTGAGGAACATAGTCGGCTAGTCGGGTATTTGACATATTTTAGTCGGGTGAGTTTTAGTTTTCAGAACCTTTTTTTTTTAAACAATAAAAATAGCATTGAATGTTGATTTTATTATTCAAAATGTAACAAAAATTAAACATTAAAAATGTCATAAAAAAGCTTTTTTATACTTATATATTTCATTTTTTTTAAAATAAACAATTTGAATTTTAAGTAAACAAAAATTGGTATCATATTTTATTAAAGTATTATTTTTTTAAATAATCATCTTTACAAAAACATTATTCTTTACAAATCTGTCAAAACGTCTTGGATTGGCTTGGCTCTCAAGGCAGAAAAAGAACTGGATTGGTTCTCTAGGTAGAAAAAGAATTAGATTGATTCTCAAGGCAGAAAAATGTAGCAAAAATAAAACAGAGTTACAAGTTACAAAAAATATAGAAGGGAATAGCTCAACAACTTTCAGATCGATTACTACAAATTCCTCTCAGACATGTCGCGCTGTTAAAATAGTAAGTTTATTCATTCAAACGCGACTTTCTTTTTCAAGTCTCCTCCAATATATTAATATTATATAAATCAAGACATTTAAAAATCTTTAGCTTTATTTTACGTAGTATGGCATTGCAAATGATATAAAATCTTGTCGAGCTCAGAAGAACCATTCCCTCTTCCAAGTCGCATAATGTTGCCAACAATTTTATTTTCAACACAAGTGTTGAAAATTAAAAAAAATATTTTGGTAATCTTTATTTTATGAAGATTTTTTTTTAGCAATTATTTTGATGTTGTAAAAAAATATGATTACTTAGCTCTTTATTTAGAAAATACCGACGGAAATTATTACCTGCTTTGCGGGCTGAAAATTTGTTTCGATTGCAATGCAATGCAGTAGTTTTTAAGAAGCCTCCTAAAAATCCTTTATCTTTTCCAAGAAACTTGTATAATAAGAAAGTACCTAAATCAGTTTTCCACGAAGTATCTCGCAATGAAAAAAAGATGAATCGATATTGGCTCGTTTAGAGTGCGGCCTCAAAATTATTTCAATCTCACTTTTTGCTGAAAATGAATTTATCAAAGAGTGTGGGGGAATTGCTCACGGTGCCATTTTTAAAGAAGCTCATGCGGGCATTTACTATTCCATTCTTGTTGATGGAATTCCTAACATCACTTATACTGAGCAAATCACCTTTGTTCTCCGGTTTGTCTACTATGGTGTAAGAAAACAAGATGGGTAAATAACGAGCGTTTTCTCAAGGTCAAAAATCTCAAAACAAAAAAAGGTGTTGACATTTTCAAGTTAATTATGGACGTCTTGGATCAAAAAAGTAAAAAGAACTGCCTAGATTAAGGATACGACAACGGAACTAACATGCCTTGTGTGTGTTTGAAGGAATACAAGCCATCATACTTAAAAATAATTTTCAAGCTCTTTATATGCCAAGCAGCGCTCATAATCTTAACCTTGCTAGTGTTCATTCTGTTCAATCTTCTGTTGAAGTAAAGAACTATTTTGGTAGGGTTCAGTAACTTTACAATCATTTAAGTGGAAGCCCTATTCAATGGAAAATTTTCATTACTGACGTTCATTAATTATTGCTCCTGATCTTACAAGTTAATGGCTTTTAACCAGATTTTGCAAAATAGAGCACAAGTTAAGAAAGATCTTTCACAAAAAAGCTAACAACAGAGTTTATTTTCACAAAAACAAAGTTCGCAAAAAAGCATTTTGAGGTAAACATATTCAACTCTGCTTTCAATACTCTAATTCAACAAATAAGAGACATAATTTAAGCTTCGGAAAAGATAAAGAACAGGTTCTTGTTCATATGGCTCTCAAAACCTAATAATAGGTTGAGTGAGGAAGAAACTGAATCACTTAGCTTGGAGGATAAATGCCAAACCTTTGACGCATTTTTGTGTGAATGAAGAAAAACTTTTTGCAGAGGTTCTTCATCTGATTACTCTGAAGCGCGCCAATCTTTTCCTTCAAAAAATAACTTCTTGCTCCAATTAAGCTGTTAAATGGAATCTACCAGAAAAGCTTGCAGTCTCCCATCGAATCAGTATGCATTTTGCTACGCATTTTTAATACGATTCCAATTCTTTCAGTAAGCTTGGTCTAGTTAGATCGTAGAATAGCTAAAAAACTTTTAGTTTACAGTTACTCGTATTATAATAAAGTTACTCGTCTGTTTTTTTGTTTTTTTGTGTGTGTGTTTAGTTTATTAAAAAAATTAGCAGCCTTCTTGACTGTAGTGCTCCCCTCAACCTTGGGTAAAAGAGTTAATTAAAATAAAATGTAAACTCTTACAGCGTTTGCATTAGGAATGAAAACTTTTTTGAATACTGGGATATGATGGGGTGCTAATGAAATATTTACACCAGGAGTCATTAGGAGTCGCAACGGGCCTGTTTGTACAAATTACACTGTAACTCCTGCCGAAAATTTTTCCCTATTAGCAAAAATTTTAATTTACTTTAATTAGCAAAATGTAATAAAGTCTGACCTTTATCACGTGTAACGTAAACTTTCAAATTTTTTTTAATTTTCTGCCAGAAAACAATTATTAGTATTTAAGGTGTACTATACAGATAACTAATGTCAGAAATTTTATTAAAACTAAATATATGCAGCATATTGAAAATGTGAGACACCAGTGTCCTATAGTGAGACACCAGTGTCCTATAGTTTTTAAATTTTACAGTGTCCTATAGTTTTTAAATTTTACAGTGTCCTATAGTTTTTAAATTTTACAGTGTCCTATAGTTTTTAAATTTTTTTTAAGTAAAAAAATCAGAAAATATTTGTTTTAGGAAACTGATAATAAATCATGTAGTTGTATTAAATGCCCTTCCATCTCTCCAAAGTTCTTTTACGCATTTCCTGTTTGCAGTCAGGGCTATCTCTAGGGGATGTCTTACCCACACTTTTTTAAATAAATTTTTTAAATAAATTTATTAAAATAATATTCGGCAAATTTGGAACTTTATTAGACAGTCGGCAAATTTTTTTTCTATTGCTAGTTGTTTTTTTTAGTCGCTAGTCGGCAAAAAACAGAAACGTTACTCCTTTAAGATCTCTTTGTGAGGACCCTGTTTGCAACTTGCATTTCTTTAAACTCAGTTTCTTTGTTTATTTTGGTACATTTAGATCTTCAAAGCTACAATACTTCTGTAACCAAAAAATCTTTTTTTTTATCAAAATACCTTTTTCTAGTTACATTGATCTACTGTATCTTTGCGCAACAAAAAATAAATTGTTTTTTGAATCAAAATTGATTGTACAGCTCCATCTTTGACACTCCCTAAATGTTCTTCGAATTTATTACTTTTAGAGTAAGTAAAATACCAGAGAAAGATTTAACAAATCAACTGCAAACTTGCAATCAATTGCAAGCTTACAGCTTCATATTCAAGTAGTGAAAAGTTATTTTAGACTGTTGGCTCGTACATTTCTTATTTTCTTAGAACATTTTTGATGGTCTTAAGAATATGAATATGAGGTAATCGTGACCTATGACGTAAGTATGATATAATATGACGTAAGTATGATATAATATGACGTTAGTTCTGTTTATACTCTAATTCAGCGTGAGCTCAGTAACTAACTACTTACTCCAACTACAAAACCTACACTCACCTTAGACTCCTGTATTTTGTTGGATGCAGTGTTTTTCCTAATGCACTTCCAAAATGTCATGCCTGGTTTTCTCAAAGTACTGTTGCGGGAAGTAACTCCTTTTAACTACTCTAGGTCAGGTCAGGATAATCAAGATCAATCTTGCTACTGGTATCACGTAACCCAGTACCATCTGCCACAAGCCCTGCTTCCTTGCAGAGTGTGCTCTTCTTAGGCAAAGGCTAGGAGAAATAAACTCCGAATAAAAATTCCCCTGCCTTGGGGCTCTTGGTTGAGTAAAGGCTAGAGATGGTGTCTCGATAAAAACAGTCATCTTAGGCAGATGTTAACTGCATCCAGCTAAACATCCCCTGCCATGGGGCTCTTGGTTGAGTAAAGGCTAGAGATGGTGTCTCGATAAAAACACTCATCTTAGGCAGATGTTAACTGCATCCAGCTAAACATCCCCTGCCATGGGGCTCTTGGTTGAGTAAAGGCTAGAGATGGTGTCTCGATAAAAATAACTGCATCCAGCTACTGTCTTGTAGAAGGCCTCCTAGGCAAAAACTTTAGGGGTAAGCAGAAAAATTCTGCTAACCAGCCTCGAACCCCTTCTTCATCTATTAGGCTGGCGTAGATGTAACCTGTGTTACATTGTTTCCTGCCTAGGATGATGAATGCTGGATCTCCTTGACTCTACTCATAGAATTTTGCTTATGCCTCCTTGATAATGGCTATGCAACTCTTCCTGTTATCTCCATATGAGGGTACAGCTCTAAAACTCAGTTTAATGGTTCTGAGGCCGGCTGGTACTAAGGTTTCCCAAACTCTGTGGTAGCTCTCAGAGAGCTGTTGTTCTATCAACAGCTGCAAAATATCAGAGTATTAACAGTGCCATATTGTGCATGGATGGTGTCCCTGTTAATGCTTTTGGTGTGCATTGTCAAGGCCTCATAAGGAGCCCTATGTCACGGCTTAGGGTTAATTAACAGGTTAATTAACCCCACCACCTAAATATTTTATTATATCTTTTACAAATATTCGCGGTCTACGAAGCAGCTTTCCATCAGTTGAGTCTTACCTCCTGCAAAATTCACCAGACTTGCTTGCAATCAGTAAAACAAATTTAAATTCTGAAATTCCTTCTTCAGATGTCAGTGTTGATGGGTACTATCCTTTGATTAGTAAAGACTCCAATAGTCACATGCTAGGTTTAGGGGTATACATACGCATTAACTCCCTTATTTGTCGTGAAATCAGGTTCGAATCCTTTGACCATTCTTTTATGTGCCTTCGCCTAGCACCTCTTCACTCTATCACCTTTCTCTTTGTTCTTTATCGTTCTCCTTCTTCCCATGATTGCACTCTTTTAGATGTTATCTCTGATCAAATTGACCATGCCCTCTCTCTTTACCCCTCTGCCAATATTGTTGTTGTTGCTAATTTTAATGCCCATCACATTAAATGGCTTGGCTCTAACACCACTGATCCTGCTGGCACTAAAGCCTTTAACTTCTGCGTTTCTCAATCTCTTACTCAGATAGTTAACTTTGTGACTCGTTTTCCTGACAACCCTAATCATTTACCTTCACTCCTTGACTTATGTCTTGTCTCTGACCCTAGCTTATGTTCAGTTTCTCCCTTTTCTCCCTTAGGTGGTTCTGACCATGCAATGATCTCTATAAATCTTTCTTCTCATATTTCTTTTTTGGGCTCACCTTATCATCGCACCACCTACCACTACCCTAAGCTGACTGGGATTCATTTCGTGATTTTCTTCGTGATGGCCCTTGGGCTGATGTTTTTTCTCTCTCAGCTGACAAATGCGCCTCCTACGTAATCTCCTGGATTCAGGCTGGAATGGAAGCTTTTATTCCTACTCGTCGATTTTAAGTCAAGCCTCATTCTACTCCATGGTTTTCTCCTTCTTGTGCGGCTGCTATATCCAATCGTAATAATTTTTTTCATCTTTTTCAAAAGAACAGCTCTCTTGAAAACAAACGGCTATTTATTATTGCAAGAAATCGATGTAAAAAGGTGCTTTCTGATGCTAAACTCCATTATTCTCAGTTCACTAAATCTCGGATCTTATCGCAGAAGTTAGGCTCTAAAGACTTTTAGAAAATCTTCAACAGCATTATTAACAAGGGTAGATCTAACATTCCATCTCTCATTCATGGGACTGATCTTATTACCTCTCCCAAGGATAAGGCAAAACTATTTGCAAAGAACTTTTCTTCTAATTCCACTCTTGAATCTTATGGACATTCTCTTCCTTCCATTCCAGTCAAACAGGTTGACCCATTGTTAGACATTCAAATCACTCCGGCTTCTGTTGCTAAAGTCATATCTCAATTAAACTCGTCTACAGCTTGTGGTCCAGACAACATTCCTGTCACAGTCTTGCAGAACTGTTCTCCAGAACTTTCTTCAATTCTCTAAACTATTTAACAAGTGTTTGACTGAGTCTTGTTTTCCTGCTTGTTGGAAAATGACATATGTGGTTCCAATATTCAAAAACTCTGGAGAAAATTCTGACCCCTCCAATTATCGTCCGATCAGTCTTCTTTCTGTTATTAGCAAGGTCTTTGAGTCTTTGATCAACAAATTCCTCACATCTCATCTTGAGTCAAATAAACTACTGTCAGACAATCAATACGGTTTTCGATCCTCTCGCTCTACGGCTGACTTGCTAACTGCTGTAACTGAAAGATTTTATCGTGCATTAGATGGAGGCGGTGAGGCTAGGGCTATTGCTCTCGACATATCTAAAACTTTTGACAAAGTTTGGCATGCTGGTCTTCTCCATAAGCTTGCTTCATATGGTGTTTCTGGGAAAGTTTTTGAGATTATCAAATCATTTCTTTCTTATCGGTTTATTAAAGTCATCCTTGAAGGCCAACACTCTTCTTTATTTCCAGTAACTTCTGGGCTAAAATTTATTCTTGTTTTACTCGTCATTCAGCTAAGTCTCATTCGTTTACTGTATCTGTCCCTGCATGTTCTAAAAACTTTTATTCATCTAGTTATTTTCCCCGCACTTCAATCCTTTGGAACTCTCTCCTATCTTCATGTTTTCCTGATTCATACAACTTTCAACTTTTCAAGTCTTCTGTCAACCGTTTCCTTGCTCTATAACTCTGTTCTTTTTTTTCCTAGTAACTCCTAACTTAATAGTGGTTGCTTGCAGCCTTGTTGGGAGTGAATGCAAATAAAAAGACATTATGCAAGTTTAGTATTAATGTTTCATTTTTTAAGTTCATATTAAATCAATTCAGCAAAAACTTCATTGCTGTCTTGTAATATATAGAAACTTATGAGTATTTCTTTAATATCAACTAATTTTAAAATCAATTGCCATAAAATTGACATTGATTGAGTAGGGTTCCCAAAAACTACTTTGTTAGCTCTATGCGTTATATATATATATATATATATATATATATATATATATATATATATATATATATATATATATATATATATATATATATATATATATATATATATATATAAATATATATATATATATATATATATATATATATATATATATATATATATATATATATATATAAATATATATATATATATATATTTATATATATATATATATATATATATATATATATATATATATATATATATATATATATATATATATATAAAATATATATATATATATATATATATATATATATATATATATATATATATATATATATATATATATATATATATATATATATATATATATAACGCATAGAGCTAACAAAGTAGTTTTTGGGAACCCTACTCAATCAATGTCAATTTTATGGCAATTGATTTTAAAATTAGTTGATAGGGCTGTAAATCCTGGCTCGTGTTCGTGAACGGCTCGGTGATCGGTTTGACAAGAGCTCGTTCATATTCGGCTCGAATGGTAAACGAGCCAGGCTTGATCAAAAAATTAGGCTCGTTTATTAAACGAGCCGAGCTTGAACATCATAGGCTCATTCATATAGGCTCGATTAAAGCTCGAATATATAATATATATATATATATATATATATATATATATATATATATATATATATATATATATATATATATATATATATATATATTTATTTATTAGTACATGTAATAAACAGGGCTGTGGAGTCGGAGTCGGAGTTGCGGAGTTACTACATTTTTAGCGGAGTCGGAGTCGCTAAACAAAATCGCGATCCGACTTCTATAGTAAAACTTCTCGATATTGTACATACATATACAAAACATTCAATCAACCTTATGTTCATACTAAACCTCAAAGAACGTTCATAAATTTGTCAAAAAAACACTTTTTAACATATTGTGTAATACTTTTTAAAGAATTCAAAGAGTTTTTCAAAAGTTTTGCTTTGGAGTTGTAGTCAAAGTCGGAGTTGAAGTCGGAGTCGGAGTCAGAGTTGCACTAAAACTAGAGTCAGAGTCGGAGTTGTACTCGAAAAATTCCAACAACTAAAGTCGGAGTCGTTACTTTTTTTTTACGATTCCACGCTACTGGTAATAAATAAAATTGTGATATTATATATATTAGTATATAATAAAAATATAGTGTTAGTGTAACAATATGAGATATGACCCATATAACTCTTATTACACTAAATAATTGATTAATATAAACAATTTAATTACAAATAAAATTAGAGTTTTAAAACAGTCGAGCTCGAGCAACATGTAAAACGAGCCGAGCCCAAACAATACTAATCCCTAACGAGCCGAGCTCGAACAAAGAATCTCATGTTCGAAACGAGCTCGAGCCGAGCCTCTTAATATGTAAGCGAGCCGAGCCGAGCCCTGGCAAGCTTAGCTCGTTCGGCTCGATTTACAGGCCTAATTGCATCTACAAAGTCCATCAGTATAATAAAATAAAATAATACCATACATGTTTGAAGAAACAAAAAAAATAAATAAAGATGTTACGCCAATATATAAGACATTTAATATCTTAGATTAACAAAAGTTAAAAATAGTAATTGTTTTGCATCAAAATCAAATAAGTGTTGTTTTGCTGCAAGTTTAAAATGTTAAACTTTTATATTACTTGTTAGAAGCAAATTCTATTATTGCGGTCTTCAGCAAGATATTGAAAAATCAGCTTATTTTGATAAAGTATTTGGTGAGTACTTAGTTTGATATTTGTATAAAGTATTTTAGAAATATTTGTTTCATAAACATTGAGCTTTCCAATTTGTCTTAGTAGTATTCTCCCACTAGCGCAGAGGTGTAGGAAGGTCGCAAAAGTTGGGGGAGGGGGCTGGGCTGAAAACAAATATTTAAAAAGGAAAAGCTCCTCAATTTTGTATGATATAGCAAAATAGATAAAAATGATCTATTTGTTCAAATATTTTTTTACACGCAACGTGATTAATAATTTTTTTAACGTGATTAGTCATCTTTTGCCATCACACATTCATTTAAAAAATAGTTAGTATGCGATAGTGTCTTAAGTCGTTTTATAGATATACTTTTTCATCGTGATGTTTAATTGTGATTGAGTCATTGCAGACTGGAAATTGATAATTCCGCTGTTGCTATCATAAAATTTTTTTTTAAAACTGTTTAGGAAATGGGGGGAGGGGGGCTAAATGCAGTGTCAGCCCACCCAGTGTTTTAGTTGGGGAGGATGGGGCTATCAGCCTGTTCCTACGCCAGTGTACTAGCGTATTTGTTTGCATAGCAGATGCAAAAAAATACGTGACTTGCTCGTTTTTCTATTATGTTGGTTGTATTAAACAATAGGCTAATGAGTGATTAAAGAATACTTGGGTACCATCAGTAAAAATAACAAATTTAAGTATCTTGAAAGATGAGTATGTATTGTTAGTATTAACAAGAACGGACCAAAATTCAATCTATGTAAATTTGATCCACAAGTAATACCTTCAAGTTGTGTTTCAGTGTCATTATAGGATAAAGTTTATTTACAAAAATGTGGTCAATTATGTCAAGCGCTTTCGAAAAATTGAGGAATACCACTAAAGTGTATTTCTTGTTATCAAACCCATTTAAAATTTTGTTTGGCTACAGCGTGATTTGTTAAAATTTTGTTCAATTAGAAGTTTGGTACTGTAAAAAAAAACTATTCTTTCCGCTTTCTTGTAAAAGTTTTGGTCCGAATTAGCAATTTTAAATTCTACTTTACGCTCTTTCAGATTGTAATCAAGTTTCTTTTTTTTTTCCGGAAAAAAAGATAGGAAAAATTCAACAATCCCACTAATGCATTGCAATCGATTTTCGATTTTTCCTCGAAGGAAGATCTCATAAGGATTTGTTAATAAATTACGTATCACAATTTTTGCCAATTTTGGACTCCCGCCCTCCTCCTAGTAACTAGTTTACTTACCCCCTCCCCTGCCTTTTTTTTAAAGTTTTAAATGCAATAATATTTTTAATTATTCTGGCTCCTTTTAGTTATTTAATAAATACATTTTAATACATATAAAATTTAAATAATATTGTTTAGTATTACTTTGAAAGCCGTTATTTGTACGTGCGTACAAATAATAAGCACATACAAATAATGATTTTTTAGACCACTACATAGTTGTGACGTGGTAGATTCGTGGATGATTAAATTCACATATTTTAGGGTGCAGCTAACAAGGGTAAAGGTTTCTTTAATAAAAGAAATTTTTTGGTTTTTTAAAGTTGTTTTATATCTTTTAACTACTATTGTTGTCTAGTTATAACTATATTTATTTGTATTTTTAAACTTTCACATAAAAATAATAAATGCGTATATAAATTGGCTGATATGACCGTTATCACAGTGCAGTTACATATATCGATTGACTTAAATAGGTATGGGGAAGTAAAGTGTACATATATTCTTTTTAAACTACTATAGTTCGAAATAAAGTTGTTTAAATTAGCAATGATTAAACGGACAAATAACCTCCGATGATATTTAATTTGATTTGATTTATAATGGTTTGTAATTTAAATAACTTCTATAGCAAGTTAGTGCAGGTTATATAAACATAATATTTTTTATATTTCTGATATATATATATATATATATATATATATATATATATATATCAGAAATATAAAAAATATTATGTTTATATAACATAGATATAAAAATGATTATATATATATATAATCATTTTTATATCTATGATATATATATATATATATATATATATATATATATATATATATATATATATATAATTTTTTTTTAAGGTTCCCCAAGAAGACCTTACGGTCTTATAACAGAGCACCGCAGAGGAGCATTTGAAAGGAAGTTCACACTTCCTTCGTTATAAAACTTGCCCAGAGGTAGCGTTGAACCACCGATATCTGGGTTCTGCGACAAGCACGCTAATCACTGCACTACGGCTACTCATATATTGGCTATGGGTGGAATGCAAGAAGCGAACTTGAGTCAAGCGCGACTTGAACTTTCCATTGCAACCAATAGCGACAGAGTATGGGTTTTCCCCTCAAAAAATACTCTGCTGCTATTGGTTACAAAGTAAAGTTTTTCAAGTCGAACTTGACTCTAGTTTGCTTCTTGCATTCCACTCTATATCATTGACAGATTAAGCCGTAGATGCAGAGGAGTCTACATTAATCTACTAAAATTTAAGTCAATTTAAAAAGTCAATTCCATTTTATGTTAAATTGGAATGGCTGCAGTTAAGTGTACGTCAACTAATGGTTTATGTTTTGAGCCCTTTTTTTAATAACTCTATATGATTACAGTAAAGTAAATAAAGAAAGAAAAAAACATCACTAAAAGGGATCAGATACTGGATATGTCCTGGGCCGGTTTTATGGATGCGCAACCGGCGCACTGCGCCAGGCATACAGCTTATAAGAGGCCCCCAAATTAACCAAAGGTAGAAAAAATAAAATAAATATGTACTCAAGTAAAAGTACTGTTAGTTGAGTGAAATTTTATTCAAGTACAAGTAAAAGTTACCTGTCAAAAAGTTTATTCAAGTAAAAGTAAAAAATAGCTCACTAAAAATGAACTCAGTGTAAAAGTTACTGCGTTACTTTTTTTATATGCTATTGTCAGATAACAGAGCTGTTGAACAGCCAAACATTAAAAGCGTTGTCTATTCTTTTCAGTATTTTATTAAAGCGTACGATAAAAAAGGTCTATATTAAAAATGCGTGCAATAACTCTCAATAACTTAATGAAAGCGTTATATCAAAGTTTAATAAAGTATTTAGAACTATTACATTTAACTGGTATTTTTAAGTGCTAGTTTATTAATAAAAATAATATGATATTAAAATATGTCATTATTTGTAAGGGCGAATCCATAGGAGGGCAATGAAGGCAACCACCATCATATCTCTCCTCCCCCACCTCCTCTATTACTTTGGAATATATTTTTTTGTAAATCTATATACTTACTATATACATAGCACGAAAAAAACTTTATAAACTTAAGTAAATTGAGGAGGCTGTTTAAAAGTGTCATCCTTACTGAATGGTCTGGATTCTTGAAATCAAAAAAAATCTAAAAACTGGATCCCCCCCTTATTATTTAATACTTAAAAAAAAAAATAGCTTATCAAGCTATTTTTTTCTTTGTTCTTGCAAAATTTGCAACAAAAAAATATAGAACTATTATTAAAGTTTTTAGTTTTTTTTTTTTTTTTTAAATTAGGCAGTTTCGAATTGAAAATATATATCTTACTCTAAATTAAGCTAAAAACTGTGCGAAATAAAGATCATTTAGCAAAAAAGGTGTCGATTGCACCCAACGATCTTCCCACCCCTCTACGTTATGGGTATGAAACTGGCGAATTTCTCATTATATTTTGTCAAGATATGCATGAAATGCATATATGAAACAATTTTATCAAACATTTACCTAATTAAACTGTAAATTAAATTTTTAGCTATTCTGTATCTATTATAAAAGCTGTCTGAAAAATAAAATAAAACCTTTTGAATCGTTACGCAGAAAACAAAGTAAAATTATTTTAACTTTTAGGTTAGATTTCTGCAATTTCAGTAATGCGGATTGCATTAGCAATTTTTACAAGATGACCGGTTTAAGAAAATAAACCTTTTTTCCATATGCCATACTTATAACTTACTTTACTTCATTTACGTTACCGAGCAGTTCATTTACGTTACCGAGCAGTTCATTTACGTTACCGAGCAGTTATTATTGAAGATTTCTATTTAACTATTATTTATAGTTCGATTTTTTAGAATTGCGTAAAAAAAAAAACCCACCATTAATACACTATTTCCCCATCTCGTCTGCCATCTTTTCTCCGTTTCAGCACACAAGATGCAAGCAGGGGCGGACCCAGCATTTTTTGGTCTTTGAGTTTTTATGTTTATACTTGTGTCAAATTATGATTTTTATGTTTATACTTGTGTCAAATTAGGATGCTTTGCAAAAAATTGCGAAGATTAGAGGTTGGGAACAAATAAGCCTCAAAAGTTCCCCCTCCTGCCTAAATTGTGAGAACAACAAGTTGATGAAATAATTTTTATACTATTCTCATCTAGACTCATATTCATCGATAAATTTTAAATTTCATTGTAAAATATTTTAGTGTTCAAAAATTATGACCATATAAAGTTTAACCTCCCCTAATTTGAGGGGGTTGCAAATTGTAAAACCCTTTTATCAAATGAACAAAGAAAAGATGGTTACTTAATTTATCCTCATTGTAAACCGAGAAAAAATGGTAGCATCTTAATGTCTCCGTGAACATCCTACTTGTAACTGTCAACTTGTTTTTGGTTTTCTCAAGCAAGTTGTTGACATTTCAAAGTCATGTTGTGGCATGACTTTGAAAGACCAACCATGCAGAAATAACAGTCATTATGATGGGATGTGGGGTTTCTGCTTGTTCTTGAAATGACAAAGAGTGTTGACCTTCCAGGATTGATCTGCAGCTGACACATCTGAAATGCAGCCCTCATAATTAGCTAAACTAGGCATAATATGCAGTAAAGACTTTTAACCTCTGACAATTTTATGTTTAGACTATTAAAAACAAAAATAATGAAATGATAAAAAAAATATGTAAAAACTAAATAAACCTTCAAATAATATTTAAGCTACGATCATTTTTTTTGCTGGTCAATTTTTTTAAATATATCAACAAAAAAATTAGCTTTAACTTGTTTTCACCATTTTTAAATTTTTTGTGTGGTTTCATAATTTCTTTTATCGAAAATAGGGGAGCCACCACTTTAATAAGAAAAAAATGCGTCACGACGCCGTTAAGCTTGGCTTAAAAAAGAAATCGCACGAAGACTGAAATCAGCTAACAGCGGGGCGATAGTGTTCCGACATACGCTGGTTACCGTTATGTATCTGTAAATAATTGAAATTTCGTCACTGAAGTATATTAGGTTAATGAAATTTTAATAAAATTAGAACACTTCATATTAATATAGGCACTAAAAGTTTACAGCTTAAGGTTATTTTAAATATTTAAATGTTAATTTATTCAATAAAAAAAACAAACATGTTGAATCACGGAATTTAGTGGACCGATATAAGATTTCCTTTATTGATAACTGGGGGCAAGAATTTTTATTCAGACGTTTAAGTAATATTTAAAAAAACTCTTTTCATGGTTTTGGTGATTGCATTTTACATAATGAAAAACTATAACAGTAATAAATATTACAGATAATGTAAAATTACAAAATATGAATCTTTAAGGCATAATTGTAAATAATGCATTATTATTGTATATATATGTACTTCATTAATGAAGTACATAAATATACATATATGTACTATATCCTTTAAAATTAAAGATATGCTTTAAGGATTCATTTTTTATAGTTTTACATTATCTGAAGATACTATATGATATTATCATATAGCATCTTCATAAACATATGATATCAAATAAGATTTTATATTTTATAAATAATATTTTATCTATTACTTTGTTTAACATATTTAAGATAATTCTAAATAATAGATTTAAGATAATATAGTACTATAGTAATGTAATAATATATAAGTCTAACTTTAGACAAAAAAAAAAAAAATGTATACTTGATTAAAGAGATTTTTCTAGGCTGTGTTTATCATATATATGTATTGTTTCTGTTTACCAGATATTTGGTAAATATTGAATTTTTGTACACAACTGTTTGTACACTTTTTTTATGTAAGTAATCATTACTGGGAGGCTGATTTCATAAGCAACTTATAAAAATATAACTCACTTTTTTGGTTTTATTAATTTAAGAGACTGTGAAGGTAAGAAGTAAAATTAACAAGCATTTAAAATTTTTAATAAGCAACTTTAAGTACTATAGTTTTTTTTAAATGAGTTTGAGCTTTTTTTAAGTTGCATATAAAATGTATTGTAAAATGTCTAGGTTGTTATTAAAAATAAAAGGGTTGATAACTTGTAAACTTCAGCATGATTTTGATAGGAAGTGTGTTGTCTATAATATTTTTTTGTTATTAAACTATAAATATTAATCGAAAAATGTCTATGGAATATTGCAGTTTCAATAGTGATAAGCTGAAAAAATTGATTATAAATTGCAAGCAAGCACTCGCAAACAAAGCTCAAGCACTCTTAATGGTTCATAGTTAGAATCAGTCATCTTATTGCAGAAATGTTGTGGGCTTTAAGCCCACAGTATTTCAGCATAAGAAAAGGTTTTTGCAGAAAATTATATTTATAATTACATGTTGAACATAATAATACAAGATATATAGGTTTATACCTCAAAACTCTTGATTGTGAGCTAAATGTTTTACTTTCATTCTACTGCCACAGCATTGTATATCTCAGTTTTAATTAGGGATGGCAATCCAGTGATACTGAAATGCCAGGATTCTGTACAAATTATTCATCCCAAAGTCACAGGGTTAGTCTCCAAAATTTCCCGGTATCATAAAAAAAGTAATAGTACACAAAGTTTTGGCATAATTTGTAATTAAGTAATTTGTCCATCATAAAATGTAAGTATAGGCTTAGGTATTGTAGTTGTTTATTCTTTTTGCAATATTTTCTTTTTATTCTCTACATTTTATTAACAGCATTATTAACAAGGGTAGATCTAACATTCCATCTCTCATTCATGGGACTGATCTTATTACCTCTCCCAAGGATAAGGCAAAACTATTTGCAAAGAACTTTTCTTCTAATTCCACTCTTGAATCTTATGGACATTCTCTTCCTTCCATTCCAGTCAAACAGGTTGACCCATTGTTAGACATTCAAATCACTCCGGCTTCTGTTGCTAAAGTCATATCTCAATTAAACTCGTCTACAGCTTGTGGTCCAGACAACATTCCTGTCACAGTCTTGCAGAACTGTTCTCCAGAACTTTCTTCAATTCTCTAAACTATTTAACAAGTGTTTGACTGAGTCTTGTTTTCCTGCTTGTTGGAAAATGGCATCTGTGGTTCCAATATTCAAAAAACTCTGGAGAAAATTCTGACCCCTCCAATTATCGTCCGATCAGTCTTCTTTCTGTTATTAGCAAGGTCTTTGAGTCTTTGATCAACAAATTCCTCTCATCTTGAGTCAAATAAACTACTGTCAGACAATCAATACAGTTTCCAATCCTCTCGCTCTACGGCCGACTTGCTAACTGCTGTAACTGAAAGATTTTATCGTGCATTAGATGGAGGCGGTGAGGCTAGGGGGGTTGCTCTCGACATATCTAAAGCTTTCAACAAAGTTTGGCATGCTGGTCTTCTCCATAAGCTTGCTTCATATGGTGTTTCTGGGAAAGTTTTTGAGATTATCAAATCATTTTTTTCTAACTGGTTTATTAAAGTCATCCTTGAAGGCCAACACTCTTCTTTATTTCCATTAACTTCTGGGGTTCCCCAAGGTTCCATCCTGGGCCCTGTTTTGTTTCTTATCTACATAAACGATCTTCCTGACAACCTTTCATCTAAAATAGCTCTTTTTGCTGATGACTCAACTTTATACTCCTGTCTTGACAAAAAGTCTTCTCTTTTCGATCGCCTAGAACAAGCAGCTGATCTTGAATCCGATCTCACTTCAGTAATAGATTGGGGTTCACAGTGGCTTGTGAATTTCAACTCTAAAAAAACCCAGTTGCTTACTGCAAACAACTACTGTAATATGGTCAACATTCCTATATTAATGAATGGCAATCCTCTTACTGAGTCGTCCTCTTTACGTCTTCTTGGATTATCGCTTACTACTGACCTTTCATTGAAACCATATATACAATCGATTGCTAAATTAGCTTCTGCTAAGGTTGCTTCTCTTTATCGTGCTCGCCATTTCCTTACTTCTGATTCTATTCTCTACCTCTACAAATCTCTTATTCGTCCCTGTATGGAATACTGTTGTCATATTTGGGCCGGTTCTTCTAACGATTCACTTTCTCTTCTTGACAAGGTCCAAAAACGCATTGTAAATGTTGTTGGACCTGGACTATCTGCTAAGCTTGAACCTCTTTCCCATTGTCATAAAGTTGCATCTCTTTCTCTTTTCTACAAATACTATCACTGCTCAAAGGAGTTATCATCTCTAGTTCCATCAACTAAAATTCATTCTGGTTTTACTTGTCATTCAGCTAAGTCTCATTCGTTTACTGTATCTGTCCCTGCATGTTCTAAAAACTTTTATTCATCTAGTTTTTTTCCCTGCACTTCAATCCTTTGGAACTCTCTCCCATCTTCATGATTTCCTGACTCATACAACCTTCAACTTTTCAAGTCTTCTGTCAACTGTTTCCTTGCTCTATAACTCTGTTCTTTTTTTTCCTAGTAACTCCCAACTTGATAGTGGTTGCTTGCAGCCTTGTTGGGAGTGAATGCAAATAAAAAAAAAAAAAAAAAAATTATCAAAAATACCAACTAAAATGATTATTGATTATCTGCAAAATATGTGCAATTAAATATAAATAATGTATGTAAAGTAAAATATTAAAAGTAATATATTATTAAAAATAAATAAAATTTTTGCTCTTGCTGATGGGATTTTTAATAGAAGGTATACCTTTTATTTTAAATTTTCCAATTTATTCTAATTTTTCTCAATGTGTGTGTGATTTCAATTCAATTTTAATATCCACTTAATTTAATTACAAATGTGTGTATATTTTACAAAATTTTTTTTAACATTGGTTTAACTAATGAATTTATCAAAAGGTTTATTAAATTACAAGCTTAACATCCATTTATTTCATGAAGTTATTAAAATTCATAAGGTTAAATAATTAAATAAACTATAGTTATTGTTAATTAAATAAACTATTGTTATCGTTATTTAAAGTAGAAATTGTATTCTGAAGAGAAAGGTTATATTCGAGATTAAAATTATACTTCGTTAACTAATAAAAGATCTGAAGTTAAAATTAAGCACCAAATTATTGGACCTTTATAACAAAAGTAAAGAAAATTGTAAAAATGTTTAAAAAGTCCCCTAATAAAAATGAAATTTTTTTACAAAAATACGTAAAAATTGAGATTGCAAAGGTCATCCATTTAATCATGGATTGCAAAACTCGATGGAGCAGCTTGTTGCTTATGCTAGACCAATTTGTGAAGTTAAAGATAAAAAAGTTATTATGTTAAAAAGGCACTTCTAGATTTAGAATAGAATTCATACATAGATGATTCAATTAAAATAAATGAAAATGAATGTAGAATGATATCTGATTTAGTAGTACTTTTGACTCCAGTTAAAGCAACTTTGGTAGCACTTTGTTGACGAGACAAAAATTTAATTTTCTCTGACATTGCATTAGAGTTTATGTTGACAAAAAAAGAAAACAATAGTCTACAATTGGAAAACAATTGTATGATGCTTTGAGTCACTAAATTAAAGAGAAGAGAACACTGTTTGGAGCTTAGCATATTTTTATGGTCAGTTTACTTCATAAAAATCCCAGAAGTTTTTGTGCCAAATACTAGTACCCGAATAAAAAAAATAATGATAAGCCTGATAAAGTGTTTAAACTTGGCAGATATAATAACAGCAGCAGATTTGAGTAGTGATAGTTGTGTTCAGTTGAACCAGCCAAGAAAGACACAAATGTGATGATGTCAAAACAATTAGTGAATAATTAAATGAAGTTATGGAAAAAGGACTAGCAGCAATAGAAATACAACCTATAAGGGTAGAAAGTATAACTTTTAAAATTCAAAAAGAAATGCTGTTATTTAAAAGTGATAGCTCAAGATGTGATCACCTTTGAAAAGCATGATTATATATTATCTACTATTGGCCAATAAGTGTGGAGTCAAAACAAACATTCTCAGTTGCTGGGCTTTTATGATAAAAAAATTAAATATGATTAAGCAATCAAATTATTGACTGCTTGTTTTTTTAGGGTAGTAATTTCACAAATAAATGTAACTCATGATTATTCATGCATGTTTATATTATTTTTAGTTATTATTTTTATTTATACTGTGTTATCATTTTAAAGTATTGTTTTATAATTTAAATTAATTAGGTTCATTGATGAATAAAATATTTTAGTTATATCATCATTAATTTAATCATTTTTATTGACTTAAAATGTTAATTCTTCTTATGCTTCACTTTCTGCATTTTTTCAATTCCCTGGATTTCCTGGGGACAAATTTCTTAATCCCGTAATCCCAGGGTTAAAAATAGATTTAGTTCTACAAATTGTATAGAGGAAAAAGTGCATGCTAAAAATGCCATTAATATTCAAAAGAATGTTGTTAAGGTCCTTGTTGAAAGCCTTAGCCAAAGCAATACTCCTAAATGAACACTGTATAGTGTAAATCATAAAGTTGAAAGTTGGAGTTTTTAGAGTTATCAGTGTTTTAAAGAATATATGGTGGTATTTTAAAGTGATTTTTCAATGGTTTTTTACCTTCAAGATACCTTAAAATGATAAAGATACCTTACAGATACTTTACAAGATTTTCTAAGAATCTTATTAAAAAGAATCTCTGTTAAAAAAAATTTTAACAAATGCTGTTGCAGCAACCACTATATACAAGCTTATTAAGTTGGATATATCAAACAAGAAGAACTGTTTTTAGCTGATCAAGTACATCTTTATACATCAATCAAATTTATTTATGTGACTGAGAGTGCAAAAGAGAGATGAAAATAAAATGAGGGGTGAGTATTTTTTACAGAACACAAATCAAATCAAAAAAAAATTTATTTCTTATGTGGCTTGCTGTCAAATGCACATTTTTTAACATAATTTAATAAATGTTTTATCATAATTTCAGAAAATTAAGGATATATAATGTCAAAGCGCATTAATTTAAATACAGGAAGTAATTAAACCAAAAAACCACAAATTAAAAGACTAGAATGTTTTTAAAAACATTTAAATGTTTTTAAAAACATTCTAAAAACATTCTAAAAAAATAATAAAAACATTTTGAATGTTTTTATTATTTATTATAAAATGAGGCTACATCAACTGACAAATAGACTGACTCGTAACAGAGTGCTTCTGCATCAACTGACAAATAGGCTGACTCGCGACGGAGTGCTGCAACATTGACTGTGGGTTTGGTTTAGGCAGACAGTCTATCAAATAATTTAAAAAAAAAGTTTCTTTCCGGTCTTTAAAATAAAAAAAAAACATAATGCTAACATTTTATGGTAAAAACCCAAAGACGACCAATTAAGAGTATATATATATATATATATATATATATATATATATATATATATATATATATATATATATATATATATATATATATATATATATATATATATATACATATATATATACATATATATATATATATATATATATATATATATATATATATATATATATATATATATATATATATATATATATATATATATATATATATATATTCATTGAAAAGTATATATGTTTATTGAAAAAGTCACTAATGACCTTTTGAATGAACATATCTTATGTTCATTGAAAAAGTCATTAGTCCTAATAAACTTGGATTGGTGGGAAATATTTCTAAAAACTAATAAATGTCCCCTCCTGTCTAGTATTGATTTAAGTTGCATGTTATTATTAAGTAAGAGCTGAATTCTAGGTTGTAAAAGGTTGTTCAGTCTATTGAACACAAGAATGTTCATAAATATAAACTGAAGTACAATATAATGTGTAAAATAAGAGATCTAATAAAAAAATCATTGTAGTATTTTAAACTTTATTATCCCTATAAAATTTTTTATATTTTAATTATATTTGCACAGAACAGAAGTGTTTTATAATTGTTCAAATCCAGCTCAGTGGCATTTAAACAATATCTTATATATACTAATGTTAGACAATATTATTAAAATAAATAATTAAAAAATATTGTTTAACATTAGGATATAATTTTTTTAGATTTTTAGTAGAAAAATAAATAGTGTTATGACAAGCAATTTTTTAAATTCAGATGAAGAAGCTGTTTTAAGGCTTCGTATTGATGCTTTAAAATCTGCATCTAGGAAAGCTTTTCATAGAATTGAACAAAGTATAAGTAGTGAAATGGAAAATGAAAGTGAGAATGAACTTCGTGAAATGGCACTAAAAAGTATATCAAAAGATTCGTCAAAAATTCGTGCTAAAAAAACTGAAGCTTCTAATATTGAGCGTAAAGAACCAATTAAACATAGCAATGATGATTTAAAGCTTCGGCAAGTTGCATTAAAGTCATTACTACAAAAGAGATTGTTGAAAACTGAAGATTTGCTTAAAAAAGCAAACAACAAGGTATGTATAGATTCATTTTTTTTTAATAGTAAATGTAATTCCCCAGATTGACTTGAAGCAACTGTCTATGTATTAATAATAATAGCAACTGTGTGTGTATTAAACCAAAAATATTATTTATGTTAACATTTTTAGAAAAAAAAAGTAAAAAAAAAATAAATAAAAATCAAGAAATTTTGAAATTTAATTAAATACCTGTATCCTTTATGACTCATTCCAATTTTTACATACTTACATATTTGGGTAGCATGTTCCAGAAGACCTTATTTTGTCTCACTTTGCTATCTGATGTGCCTATGGCAATATCAGTTGATGTATAAAAACACTCCACTGTGCTTAAGGGTATATCAGTCAATGTATGTACACTCCACAGCATTTATAGTTTTATAGTTCAGTGTATGTACACTTTGTATAAAAATAAAGTTTTAAAATAAAAAAAATATATAAAAACAAATTCTATCAGGAAATGTAAAAGATAAGTCATTAAGGGTCATTAAGTATTGATACAAGTTAATTAACTCTTTTTTTCTAGTGTTTACTTTGCTTTAATGGGTTTTTTTAATAATTTTATTTACACTGGAGCTTAGGTTTTTGCTTGTTTAGTTTGTCTTTGGTTATTATAATAAAATATTTGCTCTGTATTTCAGTTTATCGCGATATCAAGAATAAATATATTCTATAAACAGGCAAGCTGTTTTAAGAAATTCATTTTAAAAAGAAATTTGAATAAGAGAATTTTAGTCTTCTAATTCTCTTATTCAAAAATCTTTTGAAAAGTTTATAAGAATTGCATAAGTTTATAAGAATTTTATCATTTTTCAGTTTGTAAAAATTTATCATTTTTTAATTTTTTCCGGATAGTCAAAGCGTTTTCCATACATATATAAGCTTTGGAATATATTTTTGTAATATATTTGTTTTTAACTTTTTCATACATCACCCATACTAAAATTAAAAAAAAAAATTAAAACAACTGAGTTAAGAGGAAAATAAGGAAAAATATGTTCTGGCAATTTTACCCAAACAATTTTCTGGATTTTTAAAAAACAACCCGGATGATCTATGCTCTTATGCTGTTATAAACATAATATAAACAATATTGTGCATCTTTTTTTAACTAAAGCTTGTTCATATGTAATGCACTCTCTCCAAGTTTTACCATATATAATGTACTCTCTCCAAGTTTTCTTACTTCTACCTATACCATTTTGTCCTGAAGCTCCAACCTCTTTATGTGCTAATACCTAAGGCACTTAAATCTTTTCTGATAAAGATTGTTTCAAACAATGTTTTTTCTTATCTCTGATTTTTAAGATTATTTCCCCTTTTCTTGTCTTGCTAGAATCAAACCACTCATCCATCTGATCATCTTCTCTTTTAGCAAATACTACACCATATAAATACTAAAGTTTATATAAATGTATACAAATATTGTATGCCAACATATAAATAAATAGTAAACATATTTTTTTCCATATATACACATATTATAAATGCATTAATGTGCCTCTTATCTAACCTCCTGGATCCAAGCAGGTATGGAAGCTTTTATTCTTTCTTGTCGGTTTTAAGTCAAGCCTCATTCCAAAATATGAAAATTTATAATCACTAAAATGAAACTCAAAAAACTCAAAATCAAAACAAAAATCACTTTTTGTTAAGTTTTCACTTGCTTTTAAAATAAACTACTTGAAAATTTATCTTTTGTAATGTTTAAAGCAAAAGGCTTTTACAAATTACTTCCAATGATTGTTTAATTAATGAACAAATTTTATTTAAATTACTTAAAAGTGTTATAAATATTATTTTTAGATTGTATGAACATTAGTTATTTTGAAAAAGTTGGAAAAAAAATTGTTAAAAAAAATACTGTAGTCTATTTATCATAGTAATTTTTATTCTTTTTGTTTTGTTTGTTTCTTCACGTCCTTTTTGTTCCTTTACCACCAATTATTTGTTAAATCACCTCCTCAAGGCCGAGAAGACCACTACAGAAGAGGAGGCTACTTATTTATGGTTATAACCCTCTTAACTCTATAACTCCAAAACACAAACCTTGACAAACAAGGCTGCTGCGCTGCAGAGAAACAAGTTGAGCTCGTTTCTCCGCTCATTTCATGCTCTGATAAGTTAGTTAAGTTAAAAAAAAAGTTTAAACATTTCTTTACAAAAATAGAAAAAAAAATAAAATAATTAAATCTATTGCAACGGAAGATTTAATTCAACTTATTAATAATTTAATAGAAGTTAAAATTTGTTAAATCAATAGAAGTAATTTGTAAAAGAGTTTTTTGCGTTACTTTAATAAACGTTTCAAAAGATTTTAAGTAATTTATTTCAAATGCAATTTAAAAAGTAATAAAAAGTAATTTTAAGTTTTTGAGTTTTATTTAAACGCTTTTTATTTAATTTTAATTTACTTTTAATTTTTATATATGAATCGCTAACTTGAAAAAGGGGACATGTCTTGCAAAAATTCACATAACATGTCGCCTTTTTCAAGTTAGCGATTCATATATACTCAAGTATTTATTTTGTAGAGTTTAATTCCCTTCGGTCAAAATGTCCGATTACTTTGTAAATAGATCGGACAATTTGAAGAGTTTAACAAGTTTAAAAGAAATTTAACTTAAAATATTATCTTTCAAAAGATTTTGAGAAAAACATGGTAAAATGGTTTCAAACAAATTATTATATATAAGTTTATTGTAAAACATGCCTTCATAAAAAAAATTAAATATAACATTTGTTAGTTTACACAAAGTACATTAATTTTAAACAATCACTATAATTACTTTTTTATTTTAAAAAATAAAAACTTAAGAAAAGATCACAGAGAAAAGTTATTTATAACAACAATTTTTTTAATGGCATTTAAATTGTTAAAACATCAAAACCGTCGTGGTCAAATTGTTAAGAAAAAATATTATAAGTGTGGTCAGTTTAAGCGTGCGATTGCACACCAATTCTGTCCAAGCCTCTCTGACCTCTTAAACTATCCTCTGATTAGTTTTTATTCTATCATTAGTTTCTTTATATAAAGTTTTTGAGATTATTAAATCATTTCTTTCTTACTGCATTGTTAAATTCATCTTTGAGAGCCTTCGCTCTTCTTCATTTCTAATAACTTTAGGGGTGCGGCGAGTTTCTATCTTTGCTCCTGTATTGTTTTTTATTTAAATTAATAATCTTCCTGACAATCTTACGTCTAAAGTTCTATTAGCTGACTATTCAACTTTACACTCTTGTCTCGACAAAAAGACTTTTTAATCGCTTAGAACAAGCAGACAATCTGATTTCTTTTCTTTTACAGTTTTTAACAGCAACAGCTTTATACTCTTATGTTGACAAAAAAATCTTCACTTTTTGATTGCAGTTGATCTGACTTCTCTTCTGTAACAACTAGACGTTTGCAGTGGCTAATGGATTTTAACTCAAGCAAAACTTTTTACTGCAAACGACTATTGCAATATTGTTGAAATTTCTATATTAACAAATAACAACCCTCTCAGACAAGTTCCACTTAACACTTATATATATATATATATATATATATATATATATATATATATATATATATATATATATATATATATATATATATATATATATAGTGTTAAGTTATATATTCCACTTAACACTTATATATATATATATATATATATATATATATATATATATATATATATATATATATATATATATATATATATATATATATATATATATATATATATATTTATATATATATATATATAAATATATATATATATATATTTATATATATATATATATATTTATATATATTTATATATATATATATATATATATATATATATATATATATATATATATGTATATAAAAAATATATATTATATATATATATATATATATATATATATATATATATATATATGTATATATATATATATATATATATATATATATATATATATATATATATATATATATATATATAAATATATATATATATATATATATATATATATATATATATATATATATATATATATATATAATATATATTATATTTTATATATATATATATATATATATATATATATATAAAATATATATCTATATATTTTATGCTAAAACCTCAAATTGTTCGATCTATTTACAAAGTAATCGGACATTTTGACCGAAGGGAATTAAATTCTACAAAATAAATACTTCAGTATATATGAATCGCTAACTTGAAAAAGGCAATATGTTATGTGAATTTTTGCAAGACATGTCCCCTTTTTCAAGTTAGCGATTCATATATAAAAATTAAAAGTAAATTAAAATTAAATAAAAAGCGTTTAAATAAAACTCAAAAACTTAAAATTACTTTTTATTACTTTTTAAATTGCATTTGAAATAAATTACTTAAAAACTTATCTTTTGAAACGTTTATTAAAGTTACGCAAAAAACTCTTTTACAAATTACTTCTATTGAATAAACAAATTTTATTAAAATTATTGAAAAGTGAAATTAAATAATTGAAAGTTGTTTAAACATTTTTATCAAAAATTTAAAAAAAAAAAAATGTTTAAAAAAACAATGTTGTCTTTTTAAAATTGTAATTTTTAGTTATTTCATTCTTTGATTAAAAGTCAACTATTTGAAAAAATAAAAATAACAACAAAAAAAAAAAACATGAAAATAATAGTCTTTTAATAAAAGATTTTTAGAAAGACTTTTTATGATTAACTAAAATGTTTGAAACTATTTTAAAAATAGTTTCAAACGTTTAAATTTATTATAAAAAATACATACCTACTAAAAAAAAATTAAATATAACATTTAATTTACACATAATGCATTTATTTTAAATTATAAATTTTGATTTTATTTAAAGTTTTTGAAAGTTTTTATTTTATTTAAAGTTTTTATTTTACGCCTTCGTGTAAATTAAAAACTTTAAAAGATCAACGATTAAAAATTATTTGTAACGTAACGATTTTTTTTTATTGCTATTAAATAGTTAAGACATCAAAAAAGCCGTTGTCAAGTTGTAAAAAATAAAAAAAAGTGTTGTCAATTATAGCTAGATAGTTATTAGATATACTTGAACTTGCATGCTGAAGTTTAAGTCTATCTAAAAAAAACATGCAATATTAAATTGGAACTATTTTATTAAGAAAATGCAGAAATCTGCAATAAAATATTTAAAATAACTAACATTAAATAAACTTAACTTGACAAAGATTTTGATTGCATAACTTGGTTCCGTAAAACTGTAAAAATTATATTAAAAAAATTTGATTGGACACTCTGACGCAAACAAGTTTTGATCCAACATTTTGTCCGGGACTTTATAAAAAATTAAATTGAGCCTTGTATGTATGTATAAATATATATATATATATATATATATATATATATATATATATATATATATATATATATATATATATATATATATATATATATATATATATATATATATATATTGTTATTTTTATTCATTATAATACTTGTGAGAAGTATAATTGTTTTGGGAGACACTTTTTACCTATGACATGTATTATTACAGTAAAGGAGATTACTGATTGTTTTGACTTTTTTTACAAAAATCACAAGATGTTTTGAATTTTTTAAATAAGTTCAACTTATTTGTAATTTTAGTAAAGTAGATAGCTGACCTGGTTATCATTATTTTTTCCAGAATGTTTTATTTTATTTAACAAATTTTTAAAATATATTTAGGTTATGCAACAAAATGTTCAAAACAAAGATGAAAGTATAACTCCAATAAAACCTTCAACAAAGATCACAGATCTTAAGTCTAAAAAGATTGAAGATCACAAATCTGTTACAAAAATAACGAAACCAAAATCTTCTTCAAAGATCATAAAGACAATCAAGACCAGAGATAAAACTGTTGATAAATCACTGACACAGAGTATTCAAAATACTGCTGAGTGTATTGTGAAACAAAGTAAGATTGAATCAGATCAGAATGGAGATGATAGTATGAGAGATACTTTTGTTAGAGAATTAAGTATCAGCAAAATATTAGTATCACAAAATGAAGATGACCAAATTTCTCTATGTGTATCAGATAACGATGACAAGGAATTGTGCTTATCAGATAATGATGATAAGGTGTCATGTGTTTCAGATCATGAGGGTGAACTGTTAAAAAATAACACAGATTTATGTAAGGTAAAAATGACTATTACAGATTCCAAATCCAATTTCGATGATCTTCAATCGCTAGAAAAATCTAATGATTTGTTTCAACTTCCTATTGACTGTACTCCTTTGCTAAGTGTAGTAGAACATTCTTTTGGCTCAATTGACAACAACGATATAGATTTTCATAATAATAATACCACTTCAAAAAATAATTTTTCAGAGGATAGTAAATTATGTTCAGAGCAAAGTGAAATTTTAGAGAATCAAGAATCAAGATGCATCACTGATTTGAATTCTGTTAAAGGATGTGATGATATATCTGCAGAAGATAAAGATTTAAACATGTGTGAAAATCATGCAATTGATTCAAATAAAACAAGTTCCTTAGTTTCTAATTTTTGTTTGGACAATAATGAACCAGGTCCAAGCGGTTACAAGAAGTCCAATGATGTGGTATATGACTCAGATGCTGAACATTCTATTATAGAAATAACTCCCCCTGCTAAAAAAACCCACTTAGTTATTGAGTTATCTAGTGACTCTGACAGTTCTTTTGTGGACAAGACAAGTTCTCTTGGGAACAAAGCACTTATTAAAAACAAAAGAAGGTCAAAGCAAAAAGTTATACAAGAAGAACTTAGTCGTCAAACAACAAAGTCGCCAGGAAGAGAAGATATGAAGGACAGCATATGTTCAGTTTGTCTTGGTCCATTTGAAAATCGATCATTTCTGCTTGAGTGCTTTCATATCTTTTTCAAAAATTTGTTTAAGCTCTTTTAATGAATATATTTTTTTAATAAAAACAATTTTATTTGTTTTTAAACAATTTTAATTTTGTTTATTGTATTTATCTTGTAAATATTATGATTACAATATTTTTGTTAACTGTTAATACATTCATTTTGTCATATTTGCATTATACAGTGGTCAGAATTATCTCGTACATGCCCGCTATGTAAGACTAAGTATAAATCACTTATCCACTCTGTTAATAGTGATTTGGAATATCAACAGGTAGTTTTTTTAATTAATTTATTGAATAGTTTTAATAAGTTAATAACTTATTAACTATTTTTGTAATTACTTCTATTTATAATATCTTTTATATAATTTGATTTGTTTTTGTAGTATATGAGTTATACAAGTTTGCTTATTTTAAGTATACTTTTCCTGAAGAATCAAAGTTGAGTGATCAAGTGCAAACGCAGCGAGTTCAAAATGGAAATGATGGAAGAAGGTTTATTTTTGATCTTTTTGAAAAGTTGAAATTTAAAAGCTTTTTAAAAATTTCTAAATAAAAATAATAAAAATGAATATATTGAGTCACCTTAACTATAGTCACTATAGTGAGGTGAATTTAATGGGGGGGGGGGGGAAGAGAAGTATGTCAAAAAACACATTTCTGTTCATTAATGTGTTTACTTAACATGTAAACATGTTAATAGCTCCAAAGAATATTTATTAACTGAAAATAGAAAATCAAATAAGTTAAAAAATTTAAGGGTTTGAAAAAAAATATTTATGTTTATATATTTATGATTATATATTTATATATAATAAAATATTAAATATAATAAAATATTTAATATAATAAAATATTTAATATAATAAAATATTTAATATAATAAAATATTTAATATAATAAAATATTTAATATAATAAATATATTTAATATAGTAAAAAAAATGATATGGAAATTTATAGAAATTTAGAAGTTTAAATATTCAGAAATTTATAGAAGTTTGTAAATATTTATTTACACTAGTTATAATAGTAGTTCATGTTGGAGTATCAACATCAATATTGTAAGTGCATGTTACAACAATGTTGCAACAAGTCTATGCATGTTGCAGAAATGTTGCAGCAAATGTATGATGCTGGAGCACTAGCTGCAACAGTGCTGTGGGCAGACAGAGCCAGTGTTTTATTTACCTGGGTTTATCTGTTAACAAACTTTTTTACCAGTTACCAGTTACAATTGTTTAGTGGTTAATGTTATTATTAGTTTATTTTTAGTTGTGAAATAGTTATATGTTTTAATGCTTGTTTAAAATATCTGTTTATGTAATAATGTGCATTATATATTAAAAAAATATAAAATTTAAAATTTTATAAAAATATATATGATATTATGAAATATTATATAATAGCTGTATATGTGAGAAATTTATAGATACATGAAGTAGAGTAATATAGTTATTGTTAGTTGTTTATTAAATTTGTAACGAGCTTTGCAGTTTTTAATAAGAATTTATTTTTGTGGCGGCACTTTGATATAATTTCAGTTCTTTTATTTAGCGATTCCTCAGGTTTTGGATACAATATAATAGCATTTCTCATATAGACATAGTGGGCACCTTTTGGAAATATTTGAGTATATAGTTGATATAAGGGTTTTGTTAAACTTGTTTTCCAAATCCCACTCGTAGTTTGATAGGGTGTTAGACTTTTTGTATTCAACATCACTGAATGATGATTTGCGGTTGTTATATCTGATTTACCGTTCACCTTTCATTAATCCAGTATAAACTTTGCTAGGTTGGTTTCTAGCTGATGATGCATTTGTATATAGTGTTTTTGGATTTCCACTTACCATTCAGGGGGTATTCTGTTTTATTTTGACAGTTGCATTTTGGATCATTATTTTCAATTCTTGGCAAGATGATTTTTTTGTTGAGGTTTTTTTAAATTTTTTTGATATTTTCAAGCTACAGTGGTAGCTTACCTTTACAGTGTTTCTGGGGTGAACACTCTGACTTTTGATTGGTTACCAGAAGGAAAACTGAAAGCAACCAATTTGTTAATTTTGGTTGCCTGACAACTTTTTGAGTTGCCTGACACTATTTTTTATAAAATTTTTCGCATTCAGCAGATTTCTCACATATTCTAGTCATTTTTCATTATAAAACCTAATGTAGACTAGAAATGAATGCATAAATAAAAGTATTAATGTGAACTATTGGTAGCATTAACTTTTCTACTTTATATTTTATAAAGCTCGTGCCAATATATTAGGTTTTCACTTGAATTGAGCACTTATTTTATTTAAAAAAATGTGCTTATTTTATTTAAAAAGTATTGACAAATATAAAAAAACAATTCAAAAATACTTCAAAACCCTTGGCTTTTAATGTGTTGTAATTATTAATATCTTATTTGTTACTGGAGCTTAAAAACTATTGATATTATGAAAGTATTTTAAAGTATCACGTTGTAATTAAGTTTAATTTTAAACCTCAATTATGATTCAATTAATAGTTTTAACAAAATTTATTAATTGAATTTAAGTTTGGTATTTGAAAAAGATTATATTTCCTTATAATTTATTTCTTAAAACAATCTTATACTTACTATAATCTTTTGTTTGTTAATCACAATTTGTTTATTTATTTTAATTTTTATGTATTTAATGTAGTATTTTTAATAAAGAATATAAACAATTTATAGATAGATTTTATCAGTTACCAATAAGATATTTGTAAACATAAATTATGTTCATAAACATATTTCTAAAGAACTTATAAGACATATAAGTCAAAAGAACTTTACACAATATTGAATTAATAAGCAACAAAAAATACATTTGAGAAAAGAATTCTTTTGAACAAAAGCACTTCTTTTTTATAAGAAAAAAAAGTTTTTAATTTCTTTTCCCTTATAATAATATATAATAATCTATGATGGAGAGACATTTCATGTAATGAGTTTTATTTTACGAATTAGGAGACAATTAAAAAAAAATTTTAATAAAAAATTGTGAAACTATTTTACAATCACTAAAAATTCTGAACAAATAAACGATGTTAAAAGATAATGTAAATATACCAGGAAAAAAAAATTTCCACCCATCTGAACGCTTTCGACATTTACATTTTACAGAAAATTTTTTACTTTACTGAATGCTTTTGACATTTATGAAAAAAGCTGCAATACACTTCTTAATAAGGCCTGTCAAAAAATTTTTTTTAAGCAAATTTAGTTCTATTACTCTATGTCTAAATCTATCAATAAAATTTGTAAAAAAATAAAAATAAAATATTTTTGTTTAAACAATATAACTTTTTAGTTTTTATTTAGGAAGTATTTTATTAAATTTGTTTAAACGCTTGTACAATTTTCTAATGTTCTAATTATTAATAGACAATACAAAAAACAAACTTTGACATTAACTTTCAAAATAAATATTATTTTATTAATTTATTATTATTATTTTAGATATTTACTTTTCTTTTTATAGAATTCTTAAATTAAAAAAAAAAAAATCACTTAAAAGTGCTGATGAAAATCAATAGTCGCCCATTCGGGCATCTTAATTGCATTAAAGGTATATAGTTTTAGTCGCCTTTTTTAAAATTCGATGGTCTGGTACTGTCGGACGACTACGAGTGTATATCCTGATATACATACCAGCTCTTGGAATTAGGAGAAAATAATGTCTGCAATAATTTTCCAACTTTAATCTTTTAGAGATTAAGGTCAGCAAATTATTAAACCTTAATCTTATCAGCAAAAAAATTCGATAAAAAGGTTTTACTATAAAACATAAAAACAAGGTCGCAGATTTTTTTGCTGACTTCAAACACTTTTAAGTCTGAAGTAAACACTACAGTCTGCTAAAGTCTTTAATAGTGAGGCTTTTTGTTTTTTAAGGTTTCGCTACCAAACCACACTTGTTGATTCTCATGCATGGGCACGTAGAAGAGCTGAGCGTGAAAGAGTTGAAAATACTCTTTCACAAGGTCGTGAGCAACGAAAGATGTCAAGAAGATTAAAGTGGTCTGCTACAAAAGACAGAAGAAAGTAAAAATTTTATTTTTTATTCAATAGTTTGTTTAAAAATATAGGGATCGGAATCTGGTTCTTATAATCAAATCAAGTTTTTTGTTTTTTTGTTATAAGTGTAATTAATTTTATAAACACAGATCAGTTTACATGCAATGTAATTTATTTCAAAACTGGTTGCTGCATATTGGTTACATTAACTATTGGTTATCTTAACTAACAACTGAACCAAAAGTTAATTACCTAAAAGTTAGTTAAACCAATTTAATTATAATCATTACAGGAATTTGTTACATTCTATTAAGATATATATAATAGTTAACTCATTTTTTATATATCGGAAAAAAATTGCAAAGTTTCTAAAATTATATTACACATATTTAGTACTGATAAAAATGGGTTTTAATAGCAATTCAAATTAAGTGTCTCTTGTTTGTAGATCTTGTTTGTGCGTATCTAGGTATGTATCTAGGTGTGTATCTAGGTGCATATTATAACTGAATAGTAACAATGATAAGATAAATTATACTGTAAAGAATTGCATTTGATGAGTTCAAGACAATATAAAGGAATGTTTGTCTAATACTGTGGTCAAAGAGATTAATCATAATGTAAATAATTGTACATAATGTACAAATGAAGCATTTTTTTTGTGAAAACATTTTGAAATTAATTTTTTATATGTATTTTATAATTTTGTCTTTTATTCTTGGTACAGCAAATGTTTTTAAATTTGTAAATAGATACATATGTGTGTGTGTGTGCGTGCGTGTGTGTGTGTGTGTGTGTGTGTGTGTGTGTGTGTGTGTGTAGGTGTGTGTGTGTGTGTGTGTGTGTGTGTGTGTGTGTGTGTGTGTGCATACAACAATCTAGTTTAATTACTGTTTGAAAAACGTATTTTTAATTGTTGTTACCAACAACAACTAAAAAAGTTAAAAAGTTATCATCCTTTTTCAACACAAGCTTTGAAAAACAAGTCAAGCTCACCTATTCAATAATTTCAACTTCAAAAATGGTTATTGTAATTACTTTTTAAACTATTTATTTGAAATTACTTTTAGATTTCTCTCTATGCTTCGTCAAACTGTTGTCAGTTTTTAATGTTTATAAAGTAATTATGTTTCTAAAACTTGCATTGAACTAAAGTAAGTCCTGAAGTAGTTGTTTTCATTTATTTGGCACTATAGATTATCAGCTGGTTCAATTGAAGTTTGCGAAAAAATCTAAAGAAATTTTGAAAAGAATTTAATTAACCTAACTTTCTAAAAGTTAATTCTTGTTTGTTTTAACAAACTTCAAATTTATCAATAAAAAAAAATCTAGATATTTCATTTCACAATGAGGCACTTTTTAGTTCCTTCTTGTGAAATGAAAATTAAGTTTAAAATTTTTCTCCTTTTTTTTTAATTATTGTAGACTGCATTTTAACTATGGCAGATAATACAATGGCAAATTAAATTTTTTTAAATTTTTTACATTTTTTTGTTGATTCACCTCCTCAAGTCCGAGAAGACCATTACAGGCAAGGAGGCTACTTATTTGTGTTGATGACCCTCTCTTAACTCTATAACTCTGAAACACAAGCATTGACAAACAAGGCCGCTGCGCGGAGAAACGAGTTGAGCGTGGTACTACCAGGGACATGGACTTTTTTTCAACTTTTTTACTAGCTCTAGTGTTAAAAAAATGTTTTTTTGATGAAAATTAAACAACAAACTTTTAGCGTTTTAGTTTAGCGTAAATAAACTTTCTTAGCAGACTAAAATGTAAATAATAAAAAGTTTATAAAAATAACTTCTTAAAAACAACATTTTAAAATGTTGTTTTTAAAAATTTTTTAATGTTTTTAAAAAGTTATATATATATATATATATTTAAAATGAACTGCATTATGTAATCACAGAGATTTTGTAGCTTTTTAAAATATTTTTTATCATGTTTTTTTGTTTTTTGTTTTTTAGGGCAGTTTATCGTTTACATATGCATGTCAAAGAAGTTAAACAAAGAGGGCGACCAAAACTGAGGGATATCAGTATGATTATTTATATTAAATTATAAAGCAAGGAATTGTTGTCATATTATTGTAATGTTGTATTTTATTTTTATGTCATATATTCTTTTCCTTTCATATATCATTGTTACATATAATATATTATTGTCATAGAAAATTGTAAACAAAAATAACACACAAAAAAGAGTGAAATCAAATCACACTTTTGAACAATTTTAATCATTTCCATCAAGGTAATATCATTATAGGATATGGGATATGGAAGTTTAACATCAGTTTAGTTCTTTTTATGGCATAGATCTAAGAAAATTTTTTATAAATAATTATTTGTAGCTTGAACAAACTGTTGATGTAAAGTTATGTTTGCAGTGGATTTTATATCAATAATTTATTCATTCATTTGTTCATGGTTTTTGTTTAATGTACAAATGTAAAACTCATTCTCGGTTTTAATAAATACAAGTTGAGAAATTTAATATTTATTAGAGTAACATTTTCTTTAGTATTTTTTTTTGTTTCAAAGTACCTTTAAAGTACTTGGAATTGTTATAAAACTATTTTAAGTGTTTTTTCTTACAAATGAAGCTACTATTCATTCATTTTGAATTGAATTTGAGAAAGGCTACTACAGATGAGGATGCTACTTGTGGTTATAACCCTCTCTCAACTCTATAACTCCGAAACATGAACCTTGACCAACAAGGGCGCTGCGCGGAGAAACAAGTTTATGCTTTATTACATCCAGCTCCTATAATCTTATGAGGAGGTTCAAAAGAAAGAGAGGTTCAATTTGTTAGTTGTATGAAAAGAATTTTATTAGGATCAAGTAATATTACTATATATTGGGTTGGGGAATAAGTTTGTTTGGTTTTTTTCACCCACTCCTTTCTTTGTTTCATATTGACGTACAGGCACCATTTTTCATATCCCGTGACAATTCGGTATAAAAAGTGCTGTTTATGGCCAGGCCTTTTCGTAAGAGGCGTGCGATCGCACGCCTTATATGACCATGCATATAGTTCTTTGTTTTTACAACTTGACCACAGCTCTTTGCAAGTTTTGATAATTAGCGCGTTTAAAAAATGCGCTAAAAAATAAAGCAATTTTTAAATTAATTGATTCCATAATTACTATTAAACTCCCACAAAATTTCCTGAGTACTTCAATTCAACTTAATTAAAGACAATCATTGAAAAAAATATTTACATTAGAGTTCAAGGCAAAATGAGTACAGAAGCTATCAAAAAATAATTACAAACCATTTTATTATGGAAATATAATTTCTAATTAAGAAATTATTTACTAGAAAAAAAAAAGGAATCACAATAATCTTGAAACAATCGCATCTGGCAACTATTTTTTATCCCAGGGCGTGATATATCCTTTTTTTTTAATTAACGTTGACTTGCGTATCTTTATTTATTGACAAACGTCTAATTTAAGAGATTTTTGTCAAAAAAATTCAAATAATTTTTATTCTAGTTAATAAGTTATAAAATATATCAAAGATGCTTGGTAAATTTATTCAATTTTTATTTTTTCAAAAACCTTTATTTTACACATTTGCAAAGTGAGCGCAAATTAATGATAAATGCACAATAAAAAAACTTTTAAAAGTGCAAAAGTTTTAATATGTAAACAAACATTTCACTTTATGGAAAATAAGAAAGTTTAAAAAAATTTTATTTATTGTTAAATTTTATTTATAATGAATACATTTGCTTTAAACTTTTAATGTAATTGCTAAAAACATAGAAGAAACCATCGTTAAACGTTATGATCGCTTTTCTCAATAAAAGATAGCAATCGAAATGTTTGAGCATGGTTTCTTTCGAAAATTTTGCAAAAGCATTCATTTTAAGTAAAATTATGTATGCTTTTGTGAGTGCATGCAAAAACCATGTTAAAACATAATTACTTTTTTCTATAGCGTATTTAGTAATTTTAATTAAAAGTGATGCCATTGAAAAAAATACGTTTTGGCATTAATTTAAGTCTGTGAAATTAATTGTTTTTCATATTAAATGTGTTTTTTATTATAAATAAAAAACTCATGACCGCAAAATTATTTTGAAAAAAATTGCTGAAGTAATATGTTCGTTTTAAAAATTCTAATCAAATGGCAACATTTGCATAAGCAAAATTAAAGAAAGTTGATGTTTGTTTTTCTGTCTGTCTTTTAAGAAATACGAGCAAATTTGTTGATTTGTCGCACCCTGTATCCTTTTAATATTTAAAAAAAATTTAAACTTGCACCACAAAACTTTATTAAATTTCATGGCACTTTTAAACAACCTAAGTTACTTATGTTTTTAAACATCAGTTTCTAAAAAAATAAATAAAAAATCTGAGGGGAGGGGGACCCTTTCCTTCACAATGGATTTGCCCTTGTATTAGCCTAATTATTCAGGGAAGGAATGATAAAGATTATTAGAGCTGTGATAATTTTTTTTTTTACTTTCGCTTACAATTAAGTTTACATTAATCAATAAATGCTTTGATTTTTGTTTCTTGTTTTTCCTTTATTTATTTTATTATTCATTTAATATTTTATTTTTTTAGGTTAATTTTTGTATTATATATTATTTTAAGGATTTTATTCTCTTTTCAGTTTATGAAGTTTTATTCTCGTTTCAGTTTTATTCTCGTTTCAGTTTATTTTAAATTTAATTTACTTTGTTTTTTTTAGCGCATTTTTAAATACGTTAATTATCAAACTTGCTACGAGCCGTAGTCAAGTTGTTAAAACAAAGAACTTTATGCGTGGTCATATAAGGCGTGCGATCGCACGCCTCTTACGAGAAGGCCTGGTTTATGGCTGTGTGTTCCTCGATGGCGCGCAAGGTGTTAAGTAGCAATTTAAAAATGATTTTCTTTGTTGATTTTGTTAAGCTTGTGAGGCCCTCTGGCTCCAAGTATTTTGACAAATCCCATCGTGTGAAGATGATTGAGGATTGTCTTATGATCACAGTTCATTTTTTTGGCCAATTCACAACTTATTCGGTAACCATCTTCCTTCAAAAGTGTCTTGAGATGCTCCTCATTGAATTTTGCAGGTCGTTTGCTGCAAGGTATGTCTTCGAGGTCATTGTTGCTGTTTTTGAACTTAGCAAAACATTTCTGTTCTGCGCATTCATCTATGACACCTTCTCTATACACGTTGCCTATGTCACGAGCAGCTTCAGCTGTTTTTTGACTGCGATGCAAACCAAAGAAAAGTAGGTGTCAAAAATCCTGATTTTTGCCACCTGGGTATTCCATTTCTAAGGAAAAACTAAAAGTATTTGAAAAAAACAACAACACAGTTTTGTACTACAACCATTTTTCAAAACGCCTTAAGTTACTTTTTACGTATTTCAAGAAAAACACTATTTGATATATTATTAAGTTATTAATTTTACAAGAGATTTGCAACTAAAACATTTATTTATATATTAACTTTATTATCTAAATTATATTATGGATTGGAAAAAAAAGACTACACAATATTTAAAAGACTACACAATATTTAAAGCAATTATAAAACTAGTTCCAGATGCTTTACGGCCTTTTTATAAACTTTTACACAAAAATCATCTATTTAAATCACCCATGCAAATATAACAAAAACGCCGCACAATATTTGGAGCAGTTATTTTACAACTAGCTCCAGATGTTTTGCGGAATTTTTATCAAACAAAGGAAGAGTGTTATGCATGTCTTCAGTTTTTTACACATTGTGGAGAAAAGAATCATTCTCAATTAACTTCAGACTGTACAGACTGCATGACATGGAATATTCACATGAAAAAGTTTGGACCAGAAACAAATATAAACTTGATGCTGATCCAACTGTTTGTGCACAAGAAATAATATTGGGGACAGACATGGAAAAAGTAATTATGCTACCAAGAATGGGAAATTTTAAAGAAGGAATGTTTTGTCAGCGGTTAACTACATACAATGTAACATTTGTGTCTATTGGAAAATTGAAGGAAAGTATAGTTTTGTTTGGCATGAAGAAATTGCTGGGCGGTACAAAGAAGAGCTAATTTCTACATACTTTTTGTTTTTGGAAGAATATTGGGATAAATCTGAAATCACCATTTGGTGTGAAAATTGTTCCGCTCAAAGCAAAAATTGGAGTTCAGTAATGTTTCTGATATAAAGCCTCAGAATTAGGGTCGGCAATTGGCAATGCCGACCTACGATAAATTATAACTTAAGCTATTTTAAATTCCGCCAAACGAAAAAATTATAAGATAATATTTAAATATGAGAGATAATATGCTAAAAAAATAACCAATTACGTACAAAAGATACGCCACACACACCCATACCCTCATTACAACACAGCGGCGCGAGGTATGAGGAAGAGGGGGGAGGAGAAGCCAAAAATTTTTTTTTTTTTTACAGTTGGATTTTTTTGCGTTAATTCGAGGCCTGAACAATCTCTTTTTTCTTTTAAATAAATTAATTTCTCTTCAATAAATAAAACTCTTTTTTTCAAAATTTTGTAATTAACTGTTTAAAATTCCTCTACAACTAACAATAAGAACTGGCTAGAAATATGAACAAATTTGGCTGTGAGCAAATAATACTTTTTAGAACTTTCAAATAAAGTATATTCTAGCACACTCAGGAAGACAAAATGGTGTAAGTTAAAAAGAGGGTAAAATATGTGTCTGTCTGTGTGTGTGTGTCTAAGATAAATACTTTTGATTTGTTAATATATTAAACATTTTTTTAAAAATATTATTTGTTACAGGTTGTGAATTTTTTAAAGAAAACCCCGCACTGAAACATCGATTGGTACCATGGCTTTTGAGGGATTTAAATGTTCTTCTTGGTGATAATGATGAAAATATCAGATTTGTAATGAGCTTGATTTTGAATCTTATATCCAAGTAAATCTATATCCAATCTATATTATATTTTTTATCTTTATTTTAATATATATATATTTTTTTAAGTAAATCTATATCAAGTTTCTTTATATATATATATATATATATATATATATATATATATATATATATATATATATATATATATATATATGATACCAAAATTTTATCTTTATGTTTAAAGCACACTGAAGTATTCCTTAATATCTCAATTATTTTTTTGCTATAATAAAACTCCATCATATTATGTTACATGTTACAAAAACAAGTGAAGTGCATAAAAAAGAAAATTAACAATTTTTTTTTGCATTCAAATAAAATACTCATAATATAAATAAAAAAAATTAAAGGTGAATTAAATTGAATTGAATTGAATTTATAAGTCATAGATTTACATATTAAACATATTTGTAAATAGTGATATTTGTTTGGTTTAGTTTAGTTAATTTAGTGTCAATAATAGTATTGCTGTTTTAAGTTTACAAAGTAAATCATTTTGAATTAATTTTTAATATTTTTTTTATATTTTATATTTGTTTATATTTGTTTTTTAAATACTTAGAAAGTATTCTAAGTTTTAAGATGACTTATTGGTTATTGATGTTGTTAATTAGTGTTGTTGTTTATTGTTGATGCTGTTATGTTGTTGGTTGGTATTGTTGTTTATTGTGATGTTGTTATGTTTTTGGTTGATATTGCTGTTTATTGTGATGTTTTTATGTTGTTGGTTATTGTTGTTTATTGTTGATGTTATTATGTTGTTGATTGGTGTTGTTGTTGATGTTTATTAATCAAGATGCTAAAAATTATAAATAGTGCAAAAGGATAAAGTTGAGGAGGTCTTAAGCATTTTAGATGCATGATATATATTTTTTTTAATTCAAGAGTATTTGTTTCTTATAAAAATTAAATTATTTTTTTTGTTCTATAAAAATAGAAAAGAGTGTTGGTAAAATTGGAAAAAAATAGTAAAGGGTCATAAATGGGGCAAAATGTAAAATTGAAGGGGTTGAAGCCCATTTAAGCATTTTAGATGCCCATTACAAAAAAACAAAAATTAATAAATTAGGTTTCAAAAAGTTTAAAACAACAAAAAAATTTTAAAATCTAAACAATATTAATGTATATATAGTAAATAATCGTACAAAAAGTCAAATAATTTTTTATCCTACTCTAGAGCAGCATGTAAAAATTAAAAATAAATTTTATTTCATTAAAAGTAATTAAAGCTCTCATTGTTTAGTATACAATTCTACACATTTAAATTTATTCCATGTAGGTTTAAAGTAAAATAGTCTTTTGACTGGCTGCATCTAAATAACTTGGAAGTTATTTTAGAATACCAAAACAAAAAATTAAATTCTGCAAGAAATAGGAAACAGTTCTTAATCATGATAGAAAAAGAGTTAGTACTAAAATTAGAGGAGCTTTTTTTTATTATTTTACTGATTTTTTATTTTTATGCTTTTAATGTTGTCTTTGAAAATGATTTGTTAAATAATATTTTAACAATAGTATTCTTGTTAACAATTTTCTGTTACCTGAAGACGCTGTTTGCAATCAAATAATTTAAAATTTTTATATGCCTTATTTAAATTTAAATATTTTGTATTAAAAAAAGAGACTTTAAAAAGTTATATAATTTTTGTAATAATGGTGTAATTAATGTTTTAAAACATTACTTAATTTTACTGCTTTAAGAGTGTCTTTAGATTTTTAATTATTTATGTTTAATAAGTATAGCAAAAACCTTTTTAGTATAATCAATATAGCATATTGTAATATACATACGCATATATGTATACATGTAACCAATGTAATATACATATGCATATATGTATATATATATATATATAACCAATGTAACATTCATATGCATATATGTATACATGTAACCAATATAGCTTACACATGTAATATACATATGCATATATGTATACATGTAACCAATGTAATATTCATATGCATATATGTATACATGTAACCAACCAATATAGCACGTAAATTTTCATGTAAATTTTTAACAAAAAAAATTCATCTAAATTTTTTTAACATAAAATGCATAGAACATAACACTTTAAAACATCTTTTTTATTTAAATCTAAAATTCTTGCAATTTTTTTCTTAGAATTAAATTTTGCAAATTTGATTAAATCTTTTAAAATTTTAAAGCATTGAATTCAACTTTGCAGCTCAAATTGAATTCAACATTGAAGTTCAAGTTTAACTAAATTTCTTGAAATTTATCAAATATTTGGAATAAATCTGATCACAATCACTGAAGAACCCAGATGTGTTTTAGTACTGTTTTACTGGTATGGGCACCCAAAAATAAGCACCCAACAAAATGTACAAATAGTTATTATTCTTTTTTTTTTAATAAAAAGTCGTAATATAACTTTATACAAGGTTATATACGTAGTTTATAACAAATATTCTGTTTATTTAAGCTAGTTCTTTTTTTTTTCAGAAAAATTCGATAATCGTTTTATTGTAGAATTTTTCTTAATTACATGCCATTACTAGTCTAAAACTACCAATTGCTTACTAATTGAGCGTTCGTTTTAAAAAAATGAATTAAAACATCTTTCAAAGCTAGATAACGACTTGAAAAATTTCATTAAAAAAATATTTTAACTTTAAAATTTCAATTTAAAAGAAGGAAAATAGTCGTGAAATTCTTTTATACATTTGAAAAATATTTTAAGTTTGAATGGACTAAAAAACATTTCTTTATAATTCAAACTAACTCATTTAAAGAAACTTTTTTTTGACTTCGTTACATAAGCATTTTTTAATGTTACATTTTTATTTGTTTGCAATTTATATTTAGAATTAACAATCATTTAAGTTTAAACAACTTAATAAAATAAACATAAGGGGTAATAAATCAACTGGCGGAAGCCATAATATGTTAGCATCAACATATAAATAAAAAAGAATTTTTCTGCAAAATAATCGATGTCAACAGTCAACGCTTTACACGTTTTTCAAATATGCTAAAAATGCAGCAAATGAACTAAAAATTAATAGTAAAGAGTCATCAACTGAAATGATATATAAAGTAGTTGAAAAATCTAAAGACTATTTATCTGACATGGAGGAGCAACTGATAGAAAATTCATGTCAAGCAATAATAGACGATGTTCCTGAAAGTTTTCAAACAACTTATCTCACTGAACATCAAACACAAGCAAAATGGGAAACCAAATTTGGATTTGCTATGTATTCAGCGGCAAAGCAAGGTTGGTTGTGGAAAACTTGTTTGGAATATAGTGCAGGAAGTATGTATTGGGTAAAAGAAGCTGTGAAGCTATATTAACATCCAACCAGAACGTTTGAGAAGCATAAACAGTCTAAAAAAAACGTTGACGCAACTGCCAAGCGAAAAGAAATTAAAAAAATGTTAGTAAAAGGAACGATATACAAGCAGATGGTTCACAGTGAGAGATATCTAAATATTGATGCAAAAGCAAGAAATAGGGGGGTAATAAATAAGTTTATGAAAATGGCATACTATCTTGCAAAAAAGAAATGGGCTGTGGCAGAGAATTTTACGGATAAAGTGGAATTCTTAAGAGATTTGCCCGACGCAGATATTGAGAAGCATTTGTTTGATTCGTGCAGCCGTGCCACATACTCTTAAAAAAAAATAGCAGATACATTTATAAAGTGTTTTAATGAATACTTGGAAGATGGATTTAGCGGTTGTTTATTTGTTGCTTCAGATTTCAGTTTAATGGCAGATGAAATAATTGACATTTCTGACCGTGCCGAACTTTCAATATTTTTTCGCTATTCTTTAGCCCTTGTTCGTTCGAAAAACGTACAGGACTGCAGAGGAGATTTTGACACATACCAAGTATGATAACTGCCGGAATCATAAATTAGTCTCAGTTTTTGTTCATCTTCTGCCCAAGTCCATACACCTTTAAGATGTCGATAGTCTCCTGCTGTCATTGTGGAAACTGCTTAAATATTCCTCCATAAAGAATGCTGTTTTTTGAGAAGCTCAAGAGGCCTTAGGACAAAAAAAACGCAAGCTACTTAAGGCCGATACAACAAGATGGTTGTCGCATGGTGAAGCATCTAAAAGATTAGTATCACGATATTTGTGTTTCATTGATACATTAGATGCCATTCTTAACAAAGGAGCTGACCCAAAGGTTAAGGGTTTGAAAGACAAACTTTTAAATCCTGACACTGCATTGTTTTTACTTTTGCTAGCCGATTTGTTATTGTACATAAATAGGTTATCTTTATTTCTTCAAAAAAAAAATTTAATTTATGCAGACATTGGAAGTAAATTTAAACTTCTCAAACAGTCCATCAACAAGCTAAAAGTAAGCTACGGCCCTTTATTTAAAGAGCACTCAAACTCTTTCCTTAATATTTCAAGAGAGCGAATGGAATTGGCGCGTAGGCTGGGAGCAAACAACTTGCTTTGAACAGATGCTGCAAATGACATTGAAATAAAGATCTTTATTTCAATGAAAAATTTAAACATGAAATTAAAGTCCCTTTCTTGAAAGAAGTTTCTAGTGAACTAGATTCGGCATTTTCCTTGGATGATCCTGTGTTTTTGGCATTTGAGGTCCATAATGTGTCATTACAATATCATCTTAAGAAAAGAATCGAGTGTGCTTATGTGCTGGTCGGTTTTTAAGGAGAGTCACAGTCCTCATCTTTTAAGAATGAAACAAATACTGCAGAGCCGTTAGTTAAGAAATCACAAGTAACAGAAGTTGATATTAAATGTTTTTTTTAATGATTTCAATGCTGAAGTTTTAAGAGAAGAAAAAAAAGAGAAACAAATAAATTCGCAAACTCATTCAAAGTAAAAAGCTAAAATTCTGTAATGTTGTAAAATACAAAGAAGAAAACCAGATTTCACCTTCACGTATATATGCTGCTCTAATGAAAGAAGGATTTCAATATCCAGAGTTACTTTATTAGTTTAAGTTCTCTCTTTTAATCACGCCTAGTACTGCTAACATTAAGAGAGGCTTTTCTGTACTTGGTCTGTTGGCAATGAAGCAACAGAATAGATTGCAACCATGTAGTTTAGACAAGCTTATGCGAATAGTTTTCCTTGGTCCTGATCAATTTGATGATTTCACATGGGAGAAATATAGAGATTGACCAATACAGAAATTCAACAGAGAAATACAGAGGTGGACAAATACAGAGATTCAAATGTGCGTCAAATTGAATTGTAGCAATTGTTTAAAGTTTGCTTTATATATAATAAAATATTTTATTTACTTAATAAAGTGATTGTTCATTATTATTGACTATTAATTTCTTCTCTAGGCTTTTTTTTAAACATTATAACGTAGTAATAAGCTTAAATTAGCTTTTGAATGAATGAATTTTCAACAACGCATCTTTTACAAAAAAATATAAATCAGTGTATAAAAAAAAAAACTATTAAATTAACTACTTTTTTTATTAATTACATTTAACTTCAATATCTCTTTTATAAAAAAAACATAATATTGTATATAGAACAGAATGTATTTACGTATTGTATATACAACGTAAGTGCTTATTTTTAACAATTTAACTATTCTTAAATAAAATTATATATTTATCAATTTAACTATTTTTAAATAAAATAGTTTTCTCAACGTAACTTATATAGCAACCAACGGCAAAATTTGTATATAAATAGCTAATAAAAATATAATAAATATACCAACTTCATAGCTTTGGATAGCTACTAACATAAGTGAAATTTAAAAAACAGCAATGGCGGTGCTGGTGGAGGTGCGAAGGTAGGGTTAAAAGAACAGATATTGTTTACCTTTTATACTGCATTTTTATATTATGTTTATACATTATTTTATAATGTATAAATATAATAGAATTTTTCAACAACCACTCTCCCCCCCCCCCCTTTATTTGCCGCGATCTATAAAAACCAGCATCCTTAAATAAACTCTGGGTTCTTCACTGATAATATTATTAATCTGGCATTAAACTTTCATTACTTTTAAATATTTATCTAAGACATGCATTTTTTTTAACCGATCAACATTTCTGCTTGCAGACATTTATATGGTACAATCTCACAGGTTTTTTAAAATGACTCCCACAGAATTATACTAGTTAATTTGGTTTACATTGTCTTAAAAGTTTAGAACTCTCTATTAAGTAAATAAAAAAAAGTTTAGAACTTTCTATTAAGTAATTAAAAAAAAGAAAAGTAAGAAAATTATTCTTAAAATATCAATAATATCAAAGATATCAAAATTATTCTTATAATCTTGATATCTTGTTATCATTAATAATTATAATTAAATGTTGATAAACAATTTTTTTGTTTAGCATTTCTATGGAATGTGAAGAATTTAAAAAGCAGCTTGAGCCGTTTCTTTTTAAGGAAACCGACCATTTTATTGCAGAGCTTATAAGTTTTGCTCGCTCACCTTATGATATTAAAGGTTATGATGACAATGTTGTTTATGATGTCTCAATACACAATCCAGGTAAGTGATATCAGAGGTTTTGATAATAAATTTTATAAAAGTAATATTATAATAGTAATATATTCTAATAAATAATATATACCATATGTACCTAATATATATATATATATACATACATGTACCTAATATTTATATATACATACACTGCATGTTTTATATGACCACGCACATAATATTTTGTTTTGGCAACTTGGCCACAGCTAATTTAAATAAGGTAAATTAGTTTAAAAATAAACAAACCATAAACTAAAAATTAAAATAAAAACTAAATAAAATGCATAACTAAAATAAAAAAATTAAAAATTTTAAAAATGGTAAAATAAATATAAGATAAACCATAAAAAGTAAAAGCATAAAAGTAATCATCAACTTAGTAGCTAAGTGGTTTTGAAAGATGAGATTTACCCATTAGATATAAGTGGTTTTGAAAGAAGTATGAGATTTACCCATTAGATATACGTATCATCTTCAATCATTTGCCAGATGTTAGTTGTAAATTGTTGTAAAAAAAAAGTTGTAAAAAAAAGCAGTAATTAATTTACTTTAAGATTTGTTTCATGTTGAAGTCAAGGAAAAAAGGGGAAAAAAAAAATTAAATATTTATGTTCGTAAAATGTATAAAGACAAACATTGAAAGCTCGAAGGGTGGAAAAAAAAATTACTTTTGACCTTGTTAAAAGTATTTCTTTTAAGGATTTTTTGGCAAAATGTAAAGATGTTCCACTTGCATAGTCTGTAAGTTAAACTGATGTAAAACTTTTTTAATGTCCTCTTAAATCATACTCATAAAAACAGAATAAAATACTAAATGGGTGTTTGTTATGAAACAATATTATTTTTGCAATAATAAATTAATGTGAAACTTTAAATGATGTGCAATACTTTAAAAAATGTATATTTAAGCAAAAGTAAAGTTTTAAAAAATACTAAAAAAGAAAAAATTCACAAATTAACTATTCAATTACAGTAACACAAGTAAATGTAGTTCCATGCTTTCTAGAAAATACTATCATCATTGAGTAGGTGTAGTTCGTTGCTTCCCACTTCTAGAAAGTACTATTATCAGTAAGTTAGTAAGTGTAGTTTGTTGCTTCCCACTTCTAGATAGTAATATCATCAAAAAAAATTTATAAAGTTTTTTTCATATTCTTAAGCATGATCTAACAAATTAACTCAGACCAAAACAACAATGTTTATCTCTATTTCAAAATTTAATTAAAAAGTGTTTGACCTCATAAAGTTTAGAAAAAAAAAATTTCATTCAAGCTTAATTACTTAAAAACTCGAAACTTAGATACTTTTCAATGTCTACTGAACAAATAAAGGATTTGAGCCTTTCTCCAACGCCTCATAAACTTTTCTCAGCTTTTTTCTTATTTTTTCATTAATATAGTATTTAATCATTCTAAGCACTACACTTTTTTTTGTCAATTCACCTCCCCAAGCCCAAGAAGGCCACTACAGATGAGGGGGCTACTTAATTGTATTTATAATCCTCTCTCACTCCGAAATATGAACCTTAACAAACAAGGTCACTGCACAGAGAAACAAATTGAGTGCTGTACACAAACACTACTAACAAAGTAATATTGAAAAAAGTTACTTTAATTTATTACAGGGTTGCCACTCAACATGGATAACCTGAAAAAAACCTGGAAATAGCATGAATCCCAGGGAAAACCTGGAAAACTCAGGGATTTTTTTCTATTTATTTAATATTCAGGGAAAACTCAGGGAAAAATTTTTCCAATTTTGAAAATATTGTTTTATTAAATTATTAACAATAATTTAAGTTATGATAAATTCGTAATATATATATTATCATAATTTTTTATGAGATTTTACATTTGATGTTAATTTTGTATGGTTTGCTTATTTTCAATATTAAATTTGAATTTATATTTTATAGTTAAGTTATTTAGTTATTTTAAGTAGAACTTTTATTATGGGCTTAATTGGTAAATACTAAAATACTGAGTAAAGTTTGATTTAATAAGTTATATAAAAATGTTTTATATATAAATTTATGATCTTTCATCATTAAATCTATAAATATATGTAATATGTTTGAAAGAAGAATATATTTTTTTTAGAGTTATTAATAATTAAAATGGATCAAACTATTTTTTCAAATGATTGGCTAAATCACCCAGAGTATAAAGAATGGCTTGTTAAGATTGACAACAATAAAGTTGCTAGATGTAACAGCTGTTGTAAAACTCTTAATTTGTCAAACATGGGGGTTCAGGCAGTTAAAAGTCATAATGAAGGTAAAAAGCACCGACTTAATGTTTTAGCTAAATCCATAAGTCACTTTTTCAAACCTGTTGTAAAACATTCTACTATTACACCAACACTACCCCTGGCAGTTGGTCAAAAAACTTTAGAACTTGTTGTTACTTCCAATTAAGAAACAAGATCTGAAATAAGATGGGTTCTTGCAACTGTTATGAATGGATTGTCAAACAATGCATCTGCTAATTTGAGCGAATTATTTACTAGTATTTTTCCAGATAGGAAAGTGGCAAAAGGATTAACATTAGGATATATAGAACAAAAATAGGATATATGATTACCTATGGATTAGCACCATATTTTAAATCATTACTTCTTGAAAGTATCAAAAATTCACCATGTTATGTTGTCTCATTTGATGAAAGTCTAAACAAAGTTACACAAAATTGTCAAATGGATATTGTTGTTAGATTTTGGAATACTTTAGAAAATTAGGTTATTGTGCGATATTTAAATTCAGTTTTTCTTGGCCATTCCTCTGCAGCACATATTCTAAAAAATTTCAATAAAGAAATGGAAATGGTCTGGATAATCTGAATTTTTCAAAAATAATAAGTATCTATGGATAGGCCTAATACAAATTGGAAATTTTTTATAAAACTTTTCCTATACCGAAATGAGTGCAAATTAAATTCTTTACTTGATATTGGGTCTTGTAGTTTGCATGTAGTACATGGAACTTTTAAATTAGGTTCTGAGTCTACATCATGGAATCCAAAAAGTAATCTTAATGGAGCATACCAAATACTCCATGATACTCCGGTTAGGAGGGATGACTATAACAGTGTTACTGGCTCAAATCAGTATCCATTAAGTTTCTGTTCAACAAGATGGATTGAAGACCAAATTGTTGCTGATTGCCTAATCGAAATATGGGACACATTGTAAAATTAATTAGATTTTGGGAAAAATTATCTAGTCTAAACAGCCTAAAATTATCTAAGTCTAAACAGCCTTCCTCAAAAAGTTTTTTTAATGTTCAAAAAGCATCAAATGACTCCCCGACAGTTTCAAAGTTACAATTTTTTAGTTATGTTGCCAGCTTGTTTAAAACCTACTTGACACTCTATCAGACTGATCAACCAATGATTCCATACTGATCTTAGAGAATTAATAACAAATATTTTAGCTTTATTTATTAAACCTTCAGTAATTCAAAGCTGAAAAAAAGGTAGTGACTTAAAAAAAATAGATCTCTATAAAAAAGAGAATTTGCTACCAAGGAAAGATGTTGTTATTGGTTTTGCAGCTGAAGTTTCAATTAAAAAACTCCTTGTTAAAGATAATATAACTCTTAATAAGATAAATCAGTTTAGAAATGAATGTGTTTTATTTCTCACAAAAACCATGGAATGTTTACTTAAACGCATCCCACTAGACTCTGCAATCATAGCGAATGCAAGTTGTTTCAAACCAATCAAAATAAACTAAAAAGATTGTTACATATCTTGTCAGAACATTCAAGCTGACACTATTAATATCACAAATGCATCAATGTTATTAGTAAATCAGCCAGACAACAGTACCAAATCAGTTTAGCAGAGCAGGCGAATTTAAAGAAAGAGTGTAAATCAAACCACCAAAGAGCAATCATATTAGATGAAATTAAAGAAGTAGACAAAAAAAGAATTTACTTGTAACAGCATGTAGTGCATTAAACAAAGATTTTAAGTTTTCCACATTCAATATATATATATATATATATATATATATATATATATATATATATATATATATATATATATATATATATATATATATATATATATATATATATATATATATATATATATATATATATATATATATATATTGAATCTAGAAAACTCAGGGAAAACTCAGGGATTTTAAAAAACTAAAATCAGGGAAAAATGTACTTAACTCAGGGAATACCAGGGAAAACTCAGGGAAAAGCTTTTAAAATTATAGTGGCAACCCTGTATTAATTGAGACGCTTCTAAATTTTAATTTAGAAGTGTCTAACTTAATTTGTTCTATTTGATGGAAATAACACTTGATTTAAAAGTTTTTTCAATAGAAATAATATTTTTAGGGGTGTCTCAAGACCCTTTTAATGGATCCCTAATACTTGTAAAAAAAATACTTGTAAAAAAAATTTTATGAACTTTAGTACTTGTTGGGTCTCAAATAAAGCAAAATTATATAAAAATTTCAAAAATAATCATCATTTTATGAAAAAAAAAAATTATTTAAGATAATATTGCCAAAAAAAATGACATTTTTAAATAAAAATAAAAAATGTGTTATTACAAAGTTTTTTAGTTATATATTTTTTTAATATTAGGGACCCATTAAATGTTCAAGGGTCTTGAGGCACCACTAAAATAATTTTTTATTCAAAAAACTTTTAAATCTACTGTTATTTTATCGTATAGAACACATTAAGGTGAGAGCTGCCAATATTTTTCAAAACTATTGTTTTTGAACCACCCTAGTAGTCATTTAAACGCCTTTTTGATTTTCTTATATATATATATATATATATATATATATATATATATATATATATATATATATATATATATATATATATATATATATATATATATATATATATATATATATATATAGTAATTTTCTGCAAATTTATGAAATGCCTAATATTTCAAAACATGCCAAAAGCCATAGTCAAGTTGTCTTTATAAAATATTTTGAGCATAAACAGACAAGTGAACGCTTGTGCTTCCTGTAACAGTTTATGTATATATATATATATATATATATATATATATATATATATATATATATATATATATATATATATATATATATATATATACACACACCCAAAATACAACATAAAATAAAAAAATGTTTGTATAAAAATTAAGTAATTTTTTAAAAGGAATGAGGTGCATGATGCAAAAAGGTACAAAGTTTTTAAATATTACTTTCGGAGGTAATGAGCAGTAAAGGAAGTGACCTCATTAAAATTCAAAAAAAAACTATTTTCTTATAGTTGGATTAGTAATTACCTTATAAATAGGAATATATAGAATAAAATAGCCCCTGTATATATATATATATATATATATATATATATATATATATATATATATATATATATATATATATATATATATATATATATATATATACAGGGGCTACTCTAGGAAAATAGTTTGGGTGGCAGCAGCAAAATTTGGTAAATATAATGCTGAATTTTTTTAAAAAAAAAAAAATTTGCTGTAAAACAATAAAAAAGGGTTCTCAATTTTGAATTTGGGTGGCACCCAAATATGGTCGGCACTGTCGATTAAGGATCTAGAATAGCCCCTGATATATATATATATATATATATATATATATATATATATATATATATATATACACATACATACATACATACATACATACATACATACATACATACATACATACATACATACATACATACATACATACATACATACATACATACATACATACATACATACACACACACATATATGAGGGTGTTTCACTATGAAAAAAAAAAAAAATTAAAAGTAAAGTATTGCAAACTTTTAATTGCTCTCTAAGTCATTTTAAAGTTAGTTGATTATTATTAAACACTTTCTTTTTTCTCTATTTATTATTGATTTAAAAAATCTAAATTCTTGTGCAAACTACATTGTATAAAAAGACAAAGTTTGAGTTTAAGAATGACTGTACAGTAAAATGAATTTAAAAATATATATACAGGTCGTTATAAATATATACTTGTAACATTAACATCACAAGTATTACAAGCTAACAAAAATCAAATGATTACTTGAATAAAATAAAATTTCATAATTAATTAGCAATTTTTTTTATTAACAAAAAAATTGGTCCCACAAAAACCAAAAGTTCTTTTAAAAAGTTGTTTATTGAGAGCAGCTTGCGTGGCGCACCATGTTTTAGGAGAACATTTCTCCGCTCTAGCACTCGTTAATCTGTATAAGGCCATTTATATGCCAGTCAATTATTTTCTATAAGACTATTTTTATTTTATTTTCTGATTTTGTAATTTAATTGTTGGTTATGGTAAGAGGAGCTTGAAAACCTTGAATGGTGTTCCTCCTAGTTTTAGTATAAAAATACTCTTGATCTGCAAAACATTTCTAACTGTAAAACACAAACAGCATTAAAAGATCAGGAAAGGAGTCCACCAAAACGGATAAAAAATTGTAAAAACTTGCTTAAATTCTTCTGTAATTTATATAAGAAAGTGGGATTGAGAAAACTCAACCAAACCATGGTTCATGGTTCATGGTTCATGGTTCAAGTGTTGAACCATGAACAATAATCTTGAAAAAACATGAAGAAATAAAACTTTAATAATTTTTTTTTTATGTTTTACAGTTCATGTAATTGAAGATTCTCTTCAAGAGCGTTTGTTAAATGATATTTTGGATGGAAATGATGACGATGATTCAAGGAATATTGTCACTAGCATTGATGTTGGTATGTTTTTTTAATCTTTTACTATTTTAACTAATTTATTGCTAACACGAAATACTATATGTACCAACTTGTTTCTAAGTATAGCCAACATTATAGTGTCCCTTTCCCGCAAAATTTTAAAATTACCAGGCCAACTTAAAACTTGATTAAAAATAAAATAATATATTCCAAGTATTTTTAAAAAAATTAAAAATTTTAGGGTTTACTTTTAGGGTTTCACGTAAAAAAAGTTTAAAAAAATTTTTTTTTACAATCTTTTTTCGGTAATTTTGCTTAAAATCTTATTTATATAAAAAACGTTATAGCAAATCATTTAATAAAAGAAATTCAACAGAAGAGTTAGTTGTCTCCATGATGTTTGATGTGGACAAAATGTCCACATCAAATGTCAGCAAATTATTGCTGACATTTGATGTGGACATTTTGTCCACATCAAATGTCAGCAATAATTTGCCACAAAATGAAAACAATTACCTTAAGTAAACACTATACAGCAACATGGTTGAAATAGTTCATGAAGTTACCTGTGTATATTTATTATTAGTTTAGTAAAAACTTTCAGTCCTCCTTCCATGTTGCAAGTCGAAATTCACATGATATGTAATATGTGCCAGTGGCTGATATATCATAGAGTTGATTCATTGATTTCAAAAACTGATCTCGTTTCTTCTCAAAGCACTTCTTTCCCTTCTTCAACACATTTTGTTATTTATTAAAAACTGCAATAAAATTACTTAATGCTTTTATTATCTAGCTTAACTGGTAAATGAGCTCTGTTCTAAATTTCTTGCAATTCAATCAAGACTATTTTTTTTCATGTGATTATTTCTCCACTTCTCTTACTGATTTTTTTAAGGTAAAGGTATCTTCTGAGCAAAGTAATTTTAGCGGGAAGTTTTACACTAACACTTTTCTCAATCAAGTATCAAATCAAGTATTCTTGATGATAGATTTTGTGTGGATCTTGCTTTTTTTCCATTTAACGATTTTCACTTTTATTAGAGATTTACAAGGTTTCGGTAGTAGATCCATTTTTGTGGTGACCCCAGAAAAAATACAGTGCAAGCAGCAGCAGAAGCACATGACTGAGTTACTAATTGAAATACTGTTTAACAAAATCTGGCACGATTTACTGCACTGATTTTGAAAGAATTAGGCTTGGTTTAAAAAACCAAGCCTAATTTCTAACATTTAAAAAACTAATTTCTCAAAACCATTTAAAGAAATTATAATATCGATCTGAATCTTATTATTATCATACTAATATTAAAACTAAGTAAAAATATTTTTCACTTATTTTTAATTTTTTGAGATAATTTAAAGTGCTCATATTATCAAGTGGTCTGTGTAATATAAGTATGTTTGCTACTTTCTAAAACCTCTATGTTTTTAAGAAAAAATTTTGGGTACCCAAATATTTTAATGAATCATGAGTGATCCCTGAAAATTGTTTATTTACTGTTGATAATACTGTTTAAAAATTCTTGTGGAACTGGTGTTGCCAAATTACAAAACCACTTGACAAATAATTCAGGGGGACCCTTAAACTATTTTTTTTTATATCAAATTTTTTATAAAATATAAATAAGATAAATCATATTGTGTGTAATACTCAAAAAGATGTTAAAAAACTATTTTTTTAACTTTTTCTACATGGGGGGACCTTAATGTACTAAGTATTTTTTAAAAACATTTTTATGTTTTTAAAAAATACTTAGTACATGCTATCTTTTTTTTATTCTAAACATCAATTTAAAAGTTAGTCTGATAATTCTAAATTTTTGGGGAATAAGATTATTTAAGCCAACATGTTTTTCAGTTTTTTTATTCATATTTTATCTAAATGCTCTTTTCTCTGAGAATAACTCTTTTAAAAAAAATTTCAGTTTACTACTTTTTTAGATATTGAAAATATAAAATAATTTAGTTAAAAATAAAATTATGCAATCACACCTTTCTGACAAAAATAATAAGGAACTTAGGAAAAATTTTGCAGTTTGAATATAAGTGAATATAAACTTTAAGGCTGATAAAAATATTGCTGGCCTGGCAATTGTGAAAATTCTTTTTTGCAATAGGTTTTGTTGTCTTCAGTTATGCACAAGTTTTCTTGGTTTAAAAGTTTATATAGCTTTTTTGAATAACAGGTTGCTTAAATTTCCCCATCATTAGTTTGTTTTGGAGTTTTCATTTTATGATATGCTTTATATTTGTGAGATTTAAGTATAATCCTATTAAAGCTTGGGTGAAAATTCCTATGAAGTTCTCTCTGCGGCTGACGTATCCTGACAAATCCTTTCTTATTTCCACTTTTAGCTTATAATTCAGTAGGTTGAGCCTGTTTATGTTGTTGAAAAATAAATTTTGGATTGAGAAACAACAGTCAACTTTGAAATGTCAACTTTAAGGCAATAAAATCTGATTACTAATGATAACCAATACTTATTTACCATTACAATCACCATAGCAACACATTAACTTCCATGTGCAAAAAATGAAAAAAATTTGTAAAGTAGTTTTTGAGTGATTAATGAATAAAGTGTCATAAAGTAAATGGTGGTGAATTTCATCATTTTCAATCGATATTTATTTATTTTTTCTTGCTTTCATAAAAAAATTTGTAAATTATAATTTTTGTTTGCACTTATAAAGCCTGCTTTTTCAGTTAATTTTTTTTTTTGCTTAGAAATCATAAAGCAAATTTTATAAGTGAAAGAAACGTAATTATAATTTATTAAATTTTTTTGTGAAAGCAAGAAGAATATACAAAATTGTTAAAAATAAGTATTGGTTGAACATGATGATATTCATTCATAGGCAAGGCTTCAACAATTTTTGTGACTAACAACTGTACTGCTTCTTTGTTATTGTTCAGTGTATGGGGGTATATACTATTGAACTGACTGTGCAGTAGACATGTACCTGAGTACCTATTTCACATTTCACAAAACTGGCTGGCCTAGTGTAGTAGGTGGGCACCTGGTTGTTGAACAAATTATAAATATTTGACTAGACTGTTAATTTCATTTTTATATCTTTTAAATTTGCAGTTCTTACGTTGTGCATGGCTCAAAATAAATTTACATTGCAAAACGGAAATCATAGATATCCAGTTTTTCTAATGGATTAAAATTGATATCACCCATAAATATACTGACTGTTTTAATCAAGATGATATAATAGCAATATTTTTGACATCTCAATGTATCAAGTTTTCAAAATTGACTGTGGTTAGGCCACTCTAACACAACTAGATTTTATTGTTAAATCTTAGTTTTTCAGTTGTCAGCAAACAATTAGCACAACATCACATCTAGTACAAAGCATCATAGCACAACATCACTTCTAGTACAAAATACTTATAAAAGTAATAATAAAATTTACAAAAATATGAAAAAAATCAAAAACATAAAAAATTTTAATTTAATTGAAAATGTTTAACATTTAATAAACAAAGTACCCATGACACTACATTTAGCCAATCAATAGTAACTATGACTGCAAATTTAGTACCTATTTTGTAACAGTATCATATATGATCATGTTATTTACCTGTGGTAACTAATTTTATTACCATGTTTCATCTGCAGTAACATCTTATAATGTTTTGTGTTGATATTTTATTATTTAATATTGTTTATTAAAAGGTTCAAATTCAACAGACTCGCCAATAGTACAAAACATTGACACTTCACCGGAAGTTGAGGTGTCACCTGAAGTGGAATGTTCACAGGAAGGTAGTTCAGTCGGATATTGACATCATTAAACAGATTTGTTTGCTTTCATACTGCGTTTTTGAGAATACCTTGTAAGAATATTGAAATGGGTCCCTTTTTTTCACTTAGAAGTTGAGGAAAAGCTAGAAGAACATGATACAGATATTTCCCGCAATAAAAAGAAGAAAAAGAAAAAAAAGAGAAGAAAGCATAAAAAAAGGTTTTAAATTATAATATTTTAGTAGTTTATGTATCTTAGTGGTTGGTATGTGTTTGATATATTTTATATATTAACATTTATTGTATGTATTTGGTATATGTTACTAACTTTGAAAAAAGATTAAAATTTCTACCTTAGGGTAAGTTATGTGATATACCATATATATATATACCTTACTAAGAGTAAGTTATATATATAAGGTATATATATATATATATATATATATATATATATATATATATATATATATATATATATATATATATATATATATTAGGTTGACCGGAAAGTAATGTCGTATTTTTACGTCAAATTAAAACAAATAATTTTTTTATAATATTTATTTTTAATCAATGATATAATCACCCTCATTTTCCACAACATTTTTCCATCTAGCGGGCAAATTTTCTATACCAGATTGAAAAAAATGTATTGGTTTGTCATCAAAATATCTGGAGATTTTTTAAGCAGTACAAAGTTTGAAATTTTTTGTCACTTAGAAAGTGCTGTAAGGATCGGAACAAATGAAAATCTGAAGGGGCGATATCAGGTTAATATGGAGGGTGGGGCAGCACCTCCCATCCCAATTCATTAATTTTTTCTAGCGTCCGTCGTGCACAGTGCGGCCTTGCATTGTCATGTTGAAGAATGACACCTTTTCTGTTGACGATAGCCGGGTAATTCTCAACTAGAGTTTGGTTCACTCGATCCAATTGTTGACAATAAAGGTCCGCATTAACAGTTTGTCCAGGAATAAGCACTTCAAAGTGGACGATTCCGCGGATGCTCCACCAAACACACAGGAGCGCCTTCTTGGAGGTGTAATCCCGGCTTTGCAGTACTGCGTGCTGGTTCATTTGGGGTGAGCAACTGCCTTTTGCGTTTTGGATTATCGTATAGGACCCATTTTTCATCTCCAGTGACCAAACGATCAAGAAACGGTTCTGCATGGTGCTGTTGAATCAATGCATTGCACGTGTTTGATCTGTTGGCTTTGTTTTGCACTGACAAGTTATGGGGGACCCAAACACCTGCTCTGCTGATTTTTCCTATCTGGTGTAAATGTTCTTGGATGGTCGACCAAGGTTGGTTAAGGGTGTTCGACAATTCTTCAATGGTTTGGCATGGATTTGCTTCAACTTCTGCCCTTAGAACGTTGTTGTCTAATGACATTGGTCTTCCTGGTCGATGGGCGTCAGAAAGATCAAAATTCCCAGATCTAAACTTGGAAAACCATCTTTGGCATTTGCGAACATCTAATGAACCTGGGTAAACATCACTAATGTTCTTAGTCACAACTGTAGCGTTATTACCCTTGCGAAATTCAAAAAGCATACAATGACGAATATGCACTTCCTGTATTTCGTATGCCATTTCACTCCAATTCGCAAAGAAAACTATTTAATTTTAAATAATTTAGAAGTAAACAAGTCACACTAATATAAAAATAACCTGTGCACGTGTTCGAGATACACAATAAACTGGCCAACGATTATCTAATGTCAACATGCGCAAAAACGACATTACTTTCCGGTCAACCTAAAATATATATATATATATATATATATATATATATATATATATATATATATATATATATATATATATATATATATATATATATATATATATTTCCAAGGTAGAAAGTTATATCAAAAATAATGATTTGCCATTCAATTTTCTGCCTTAAAGATAAAAAATTATACCTTTCTATATATATTATGTATTAAATATCCTACTCTGAGGAAAAATTTTCTACCTTTTTTTAAAAAGTTTATATACTTGTTTTATTAGTTGGGCTAACGCAGCAATCTCAGGAACATTTATTTATATTATTTATATCTCAATCTCCTAGAACATTAGAGAGTCCCTATTTTGAAGTTATTTTTCTTTTAGAAAAACAGTTTTCAAAAAAAAATATTGGCTTTCAATGTTATGAATAAATAAATTTAGAAAAAAATATATATATTAGCTTTCAATGTTATGAATTTGCGGACCATGACAAAAATTAATGTTAGCTTGTATATATATTTATATATATATATATATATATATATATATATATATATATATATATATATATACAAATAGTATTACGTACTTTGGTAAGCAATCTGACGTCATACTGAAATAGCCGATTGCTGGGGGCTTCAGTACATACAACGACTGACAAATAGCCTGACTCACAGTGGAGTGCTGCTACATCGACTGAGGGTTTGGGATGGGGAAGCAATCGTTTTATTTATCATTCTTCGTTTTTTTCTTCTTCTTTTTCGAAAAAAACGGTTTACCTTAAAGTAAGCACAAAAAATGAGAAAATGCTTATCAAAACACGCTTTAGTAAGTGTATATATATATATATATATATATATATATATATATATATATATATATATATATATATATATATATATATATATATATATATATATTTATATATATATATATATATATTTATATATATATATATATATATATATATATATATATATATATTTATATATATATATATATGTATATATATATATATATATATATATATACACACATATATATATATTTATATATATATATATATATATATATATACACACATATATATATATATATATATATATATATATATATATATATATATATATATATATATATATATATATATATATATATATATATATATATGCACACACACAAACACACACACAGAGTAGAATCTTGTTAACTTGGACTCTAATGGGATATTTGTATAATGTCTGACTTATCAAATGTCTAAATTAAGGGAAGCTCTTGTTATGTCAGACTTTTTGAAAATGTCTAACTTATTATAAAATGGGTTTATATATATCAATATTATGTACATATATATACAGGCTGTCAAGTTGTCATTTTTTAAATTTTTTTCCGGGTCTTTTTTTAATTTATTTTTTAAAATTTTTTTGTTAGTTTTTGTCATTTTTTAATTTTTTTTTGAATTTTTTCTATTAATTTTTTTTTAAAGTATTTAATTGAGTTTTACTTACAATAATATTCTCTTACAATATTTTTTTTTTATAAGTTTTATTTAAATATTGTAATTTTTCGAATTATTAAATTGTTTTTATTATTTTTATTGGTTGATACACTGAATTGAGAACTAAATTTTGAATAAAATTTTTAGTATTTGTAAAGTTACTAGTATCTATTTTGAATTTTAAGTATACTTAGCAATAGATGTGTCTATATTATTCAGTAGATAGGTCAAAGCTATAATGGTTTAATGGAATGAGGTTTGGCAGGAAAAGTTTGATAAAAATCAAGTAAAAATTAAACTATGAGAAAAAAACTCTGATTATGCAGTCTGTAAACTATTTTAGTGATTGCAGTCTGTAAACTATTTTAGTGATTGCAGTCTGTAAACTATTTTAGTGATTGCAGTCTGTAAACTATTTTAGTGATTGCAGTCTGTAAACTATTTTAGTGATTGCAGTCTGTAAACTATTTTAGTGATTGCAGTCTGTAAACTATTTTAGTGATTGCAGTCTGTAAACTATTTTAGTGATTGCAGTCTGTAAACTATTTTAGTGATTGCAGTCTGTAAACTATTTTAGTGATTGCAGTCTGTAAACTATTTTAGTGATTGCAGTCTGTAAACTATTTTAGTGATTTGAAACACAGTTTAATTGATTTTCAAACACTTTATCTGCATTCTACAAAACCTAAACATTAATTAGTTTCTGATGTTAGATTTTCAAAAATCCCCATTTATATGTAGATTTAAATAAAAACTCTATTGGAAGAGAATGCAGTACAATTAGAGTATTCTATAAAAATAAATTTCATCTGCAGAAACTATGAAGTTGTTTAAAGTAGCTAAAAACAATCTTGCTTTAAAACATTGTGGTAATACATCATTATTATTTCAAAGAGTGTTTCCAGATAGTATAGTAAGTCAAGGTTTCAGTATGAGTATACAAAAAGCTTCATATATATTTCAAGATTGCCTGGAACTTTTGTTGGAGAAACGTTCTCAATAACCTGTTTATTGACTATATTAGGTAGAATGCATCTAGTGGAATCAAGAGATGATATTGATAAAAAGTTCTTAGCAAATAATTCAGCTTTATCTTAAGGTGAGGTAAAATAAAAGTTCAAGGAAAAAAAAACAAAAAAAAAAATCTTTTGCACCAATTTAGAACAGTCACAGTATAAGGTAAAGACTTAAGTTCTATCAATAAGCCAGAGTGCTTTTACTTTAATATTTGATGAAACAACTGCAACACAGCAAACAAAGCATAATTAATTTTGTTTTCCTTTAGATTTAATTATTAATTTTTTCATGAGAATTTTATCTTCATTTTTGTATTGGTATCATTTGTGAAAGATGAATGGAAATTGTATCAAGCAATTAATATCTCAAAAAACTGGTATTCAGATTCTGATACAAAAAAATCAAAAAGAATTGACTATTACTGCACTAAGATTTGTAAAAGCGACAAGGAATTGACAATAAATGATGGACTAAGATTTGTAAAAGCGACAAGGAATTGACAATAAATGATGGACTAAGATTTGTAAAAGCGACAAGGAATTGACAATAAATGATGGACTAAGGTTTGTAAAAGCGACAAGGAAGACAATAAATGATGGACTAAGATTTGTAAAAGTGACAAGGAATTGACAATAAATGATGGACCAAGGTTTGTAAAAGTGACAAGGAATTGACAATAAATGATGGAGTAAGATTTGTAAAAGGGACAAGGAATTGACAATAAATGATGGACTAAGGTTTGTAAAAGTGACAAGGAACTGAAAATAAATGATGGACTAAGGTTTGTAAAAGTGACAAGGAATTGACAATAAATGATGGACTAAGATTTGTAAAAGCGACAAGGAATTGACAATAAATGATGGACTAAGGTTTGTAAAAGTGACAAGGAATTGACAATAAATGATGGACTAAGATTTGTAAAAGTGACAAGGAATTGACAATAAATGATGGACCAAGGTTTGTAAAAGTGACAAGGAATTGAAAATAAATGATGGACTAAGGTTTGTAAAAGTGACAAGGAATTGACAATAAATGATGGACTAAGGTTTGTAAAAGTGACAAGGAACTGAAAATAAATGATGGACTAAGGTTTGTAAAAGTGACAAGGAATTGACAATAAATGATGGACTAAGATTTGTAAAAGCGACAAGGAATTGACAATAAATGATGGACTAAGGTTTGTAAAAGTGACAAGGAATTGACAATAAATGATGGACTAAGGTTTGTAAAAGTGACAAGAAATTGACAATAAATGATGGACTAAGGTTTATAAAAGTGACAAAAAAAACTAAGTATCTTTATCTCAGAAAAGAGCTGTTTAACTAATCAGAATGGAAACACTAGTACAGAGCAAAGTTTATTTGATAATGAAAATAAACTGACTTCAGAGCAAGTAAAACTGAATGATGAAACATTAATGGCTCTGAGAATATCAAAGGAATGCACAAGAAGTTGCAATCGAGCATTTAATGTTAATGCTTTCTCTAAAGATGTTGTTCAATCAGTGCAAAATGCTCCCAGAAAATATAAAAAGAAAAGTTGAGGAAGAAAAAGAAAAAATAAATGATATTCATAAGCAAGAGCTTATTGATAAAGAAAAAAAAATCAAAGGAATGCTTAAAAAAGTTTAAAAAAAAAACACAACAAAAATCTAGATCAAAGGGAAAAAAATCTAAAAAATGAAAATATTATATATAATAAATAAAATAAATAGAAAAATGCAGATCTAGAGTTTCAACTTGCTCAGAGAATAATGAAGCGACAAAAATCTTGATAATGCTACAGCGGATAGAAATGAACAAAAAAAGTTGAGTAAATATTGGTTTAAAATGGAAAAGTAAAATGGATAGTTTAATTAATCTTTTCAAAAAATCACAGTATTATTTTAAAAAAAAGTTGTTGTGAATTGTTTATTTTGAATCTTATTTGGTGTTGCTTATTTGGTGTTGCAAATTTGTGTTTGCGCTATTATGTTAATTTATTTTTAGAAATTTTCGATGATTTCTGATTTATTTTGTTTTTAAAAATATTTGTTGAACTTGTCATTTTTTTAATGAATTTTGTCATTTTTTTCCATTTTCCCCCTCAAAATACCGTCTTTTTTTTTTCATTTTTTCATAATGTTGTTGCTTGACAGCCTGACTATATAATCTTATATTAAAAATATATATTTTTGTGTATATAATATATACTGTAAACGAAGCAAGACCGAAATTTTGCTACTATATGATTAAACAAGAATTTAAAGAGTTTTTTAATAAAAAATATTTTTAAACCTCAAGACCCTTGAACATTTATTGGGTCACTTATATTGTTAAACAAAAAATTAAATTAAATTATTTAAAAAATTTCAAAAATATTCATCATTTTTTTCAAAAAAAGATATTATTTTAGATTTTGTTGCTAAGAAAATGATATTTTTTTACTAAAAATGAAAAAGTGCATTTTTACAAGAATTTTTAATTATAATTTTTTTTCAATTTTTTTTTAAAAAATGGTTAATATTTTTGAAATTATTATAAATTTTCAGTTTGAGAGTTTAATTAAAATCCAATAAGACACTTAAAATTTTTTTTTTTATTAATATTAAGGACCCGTTAAATGTTCAAAATTTTTGAAGCAGCCCTAAAAATATTTTGAAAAAAGTTTTTAAATTTCAGTGTTATTTTATTATATAGTGCAGATTAAGGAGCATAGTTACTAAGAGACATCCTACAGATTAAGGGGTTAAATTCATTTTATATGACATTATTTAGCGCTCAGTATTCTATTTTAGGTCTAAAGAAAATATTACAGAATCAGTTAGTTGTGTTGATAATGATGACATTGATACCGAAAGAGTTATTGATGGTGGTAACGAGGAGGCTGTGAACGATTTCGGCGACAAGGATATTAGTAGTGGCCATCAGGTTACTAACAATGTCCGTGACAATCTCAGTAATGATATTCGTGAGATTATCGATGATGGTGACAATCTCAGTAATGATATTCGTGAGATTGTTATCGATGATGGTGAGATCAAAGAACATTTAGACGATCAAAATCAAAAACATAAAAAATACAAAAAAAAGCACTCAAAACATAGACATAAGAAGAGACATCGAAAACATTTTGACGATGAACTTTTAGAAACCCGTAAACACAAAAGAAAACGTCTGGACAACGAAGATGCAGAATCATTAACACATATCCACAAAAAGAAAAAAAAAGAAGATAATCATCATAGTTCTCATGACAGTAAACATAAAAAAAAAAAAAAATCTAATCACCATTCCCGAAAACGTAAACATGACAATCGTGACGATTGTGATATCGGTAATGAGAAATGTCTGGATTTAGGAAACTCTAATATAATATCTTGCCCGGATAAAACATTGATAAATGAAGATATTTTAATTGGTGATGAAAGTACTAAAACCCATTCAAAAAAAAAGAAAACGGAACACAAGTTAGAGCGAACTCATAAAACCGAACGTAAATCAGATCGAACTCATAAAAAGAAGGCTAAAAAACACAAATCAAAGAAAAAAAGAAAACGAAATCATTCGAACAATTTGAATAGCAATTCTCATCATGATTTAACACACGTGATAGATTTACGAGAAACTGAAAAGAAAATAGAATCGCTGTTTGCAAGTATTTCGAAGCGATATAATCTTCCTTTGATGATACCTTCAGAAGAAAAAATTTACGACAAAACTTTGCTTGAAAATGAAAGTTCAAAGAACACAGACTTTGAAACTATGGATAAAAATGCACGCGAAGTTCGGGATTTTATCCATAACTTAAATCCCCAAAATAACGCATACGAATCGCGTGTAGATATTGTTCGGGAATTACTGCGTGTGGAAAAAGCACTTATTAAAAAAAAAGATCGTAAAGAACGATGTCCAAAAACTAAAATAAAGCAAGTAGCTGCTGATAGCACTGTTTATGATTTGCCAGAAACATTGACGTACGAACCAAAAAAACAATTTCAAAACGACAAAACTTATATAGCATTAATGAGCGAACTACAAGAAATTGAGGGACGGTTAAGTTCATGTCGAAGTTCCTTTCTAAAGAATAATGAAAAAATTGTTTAAAATAGAAATTCAAATAATCTTTCTACTAATGTTTCATTTTTATTTGTGTTTTTATATTGCTTTTTTTTTTTGTTTTCTACAAAAATTAGAAAATTTCCAACATTGTATAAAATAGACTTTTTATTATATGGCATAGATTCCAGCGTCTGTTAATCACATTCGACAGAGATTTTTATGATGAAATAAATATAATAAAATTGAATTCTTAAATTAAATATTTCTTAATAATAAACAATTGTTTAACGCTTTAAAACCTAAATTTGGAGTAGATGTCGTAGTAGTCTCATTCAGTAATGTCGATAAGTTGTTATGTAATCACATTGAATTTTGCACATTACTAAGTCACAATCAAAAACTTTCTTCATAGCCCTAAGTTCCTCTGCTATCAGAAATTATCTTTAAAAGCGAAATATTTTTATTACATAAGTCTGCCTTATATTGATAACATTTTACCAGTAGGTTATATTTGAGTATTCGCAAATTTGGTCTAAATTTTTTATTATGTAATATATTTTTATAATCACTTATCAAAAAAGCTATTTCTGCTAAGTTTTGCACTTTCTGCTAAGTTACCAAATAAGCGTAATTATCTCGGATTTTAAACGGGAACCGTGCTATACCTACACAGACGATATGGGAAAATTAAAAACAAAGCAAAATAAATTCAGCTTTTGTTTGTTTTTATTGATACCTAACTTCTCCCGGATCTGTTTTGAATGTTATAATTTACCTATTTATAATTTAGGGCTTTTTTGAATTTGTTTTTACGTTTATTTGTAAAGTTGTATATATAAAATTAATGTTGTAAAAAAAAAATTGCTGCATTTTTTTGTACGTTTTATTGAATAAACTGTTGTTGTAAAATATTTAGCATATACAGTATTGGACAAAACATTTGCAACCAACATCGAACTATGTTAAAAAGCGTTCCTAATTTTACATGTCTTAAAAACGAAACGAACTATACTACCACAGCAAACAGTTCAGGAGTCTGGCATGTCATGACATGTGCAATCAGCTGACAGGTGACAGCACGCAGGCAGAATTTCGTTGTGCCATTTTGCAGCGGACAAAACAAGTGCAACTCTTTTGGTTTGTTTCATTTTCTTAAGTCTGGTTCGTGTCAACGTCACGGAAGTTTTTTAATAATTAAAGGAAGTATCCAGAAGTTTCCAGGAGAAGCATCCAGAAGTATCCAAAAACATTCAGACGCAGCCAGAAGCTTCCAGAAACATTGAAAAGAAGCATCTAGAATCTTCCAAAACAGGTTCACACAGGTTCATTTTACTATATAAGAGACATGTAAACCGACATGTAATTCAGTCAGTATATGGAAGTCAATCAATCAGTATTATCAAGATAGTTTATCGAAGTGAGTTTTATCAAAGTGTTTTATCAAAGAACATCAATTCGAAAAGTGAAATACAACAAGTGTTTCATTACATCAATACAGTCCACACCCAACCAAGACGTTGTGTTCCACAGACCATTATTGTATCATCACTAAGTAAATGTAACACGGTAAGCCTTGAGAAGCCTGATTATTTATTTTTATTATTTTTATGACTTCGAGTGCAAAAACGGCTCCCGACAGTCTTGGATTGGAACTAAGAAAGAAAATTATTGGCGATTACGTAAGTGGAATGTCACAAAAAAGTATTTGTGATAAACATTGCGTGAAAAAATGGACCGTATCAAGACTATGTTCCAAATATAGTTCTACGGGAAAGTTGGCAGCAAATAATAAAGGTGGAAGACCGCGTTCCACCACTTCTAGAAAAGATTCTAAGATTATCAGATCCGTCAAGAAGGATCCCTGGATACCATCAGTTAAGATACAAAAGCAATAAGAGCTGCCTGTATCAGACCGAACAATCAGACGACGTGCTGTTGAAACCGGATTGTTTTCTCGATGCCCTGCAAAAAACCCGCTGATTTCACTAAAAAACCAGAAGAAAAGACTCCTGTTTGCTACATCTCATATTTACTGGAATGTGCAGAAATGACAAACTGTCCTGTTCAGTGATGAATCGAAGTTCAACATCATTGGGAGCGATGGCATTTGCCGTGTACGTTGACCAGCCAAAAAATGCCTCGATTCACGTTACTGCCATAAGACCGTGAAGCATGGTGGAGGTAATGTAATATTCTGGGAGTGTTTTTCTGCTAACGGTCTAGGTCCAATACATCGAATCGATGGAATAATGGACTGTTTCATGTATGCAAATATCCTAAAAAATGTTATGCTACCTCGTGCTGAATGAAATATGCCAATAAAACAGGTTTTTCAGCAAGATAACAATCCGAAATACACTGCAAAAGTAGACAAACAGTGGTTTCAAGACAACCACTTATCGGTGATGGATTGGCCACCTCAATCTCCGGATATCAACCCTATCGAGAACCTGTGGGAGATTGTCAACTGCAGAATTAATCGTAAAGGTAATTGTATAAGGATCAACTGTTTGAACAAATCTAAAAGGCCTAGGCAGCGATTCCACAAAGTTTCATTGATCACCTGATCGAATCTATGCCTAAAAGATGCAAGGCTGTGATCGACAACAAAGGAATCGCCACGAAATATTGATCGCGAAATACAGCTTGGTAAACATTTTGTGGAGTTGCACTTGTTTTTTCCAGGAGGAAATCAACTTTTTTTAAATACTTTTGATTAATTTATTAATTTTCGTGAACATATAATAAACCCTGTGATGAATAAAACTTGAAGAACATTGTCTCACAAACAGTTACATAGTTATTTCTCTAAATTGAAAAAATGCAGCACTTTTATATAAAGAAACTAAATTAGCATTATTTGGTTGCACTTGTTTTGTCCGATACTGTATGTAAAATATATTTGCATAAATAAATATAAAACGTACATAAAAATCTAAAGGATTTTTTACTGAAGCCCAAAATCGATATTGCTTGATTTTTAGCCCTTGTCTATGATTCAGATATTAAACTTATTTTCCATCGTTTTATTGTAAATGTAATTTAATCTATATAATATATACATATATAGTATATGTATATTTTGTGTAAATATATATATATATATATATATATATATATATATATATATATATATATATATATATATATATATATATATATATATATATATATATATATATATATATATATATATATATATATATATATATATATATATATATATATATATATATATATATATATATGTTTTATTATAAGTTATGAAGGTTATAATAATGTTTTATTATAACTTTTCGAGATTTTCGAATGTCTTATTTTTTAAAATATTAAGTGTAAAAAAGCAATATGGATTAAATATGAATTTCGTTTAAAAATCATTTTAACTTTTCATCAAATTATTATGTAAAAAAAAAAAAGTCAAACTTTATAAAGATTAGCTTATTCAGTGGCGTAGCTAGAATTTCAGCCGCCCAGGGCAATACTAAAAATTGGCGTCCTCTGAAGTAAACAAAAAAAAAAAACACTTAATGTTTCCAATTATATTTAAAAAAATGCAAATGCTAATCATAATGCAAACTCAATTTAGCTCATGTTTCCAATTACGTATCCATTATTGTTCATGTGAATTGAATTTGACATTGAAAGTGACAGATAGTCAATCAGATCCAATAACCAATAATTATTTATAAATTATAATATGATCTTTCTAGCTTTAACTGCAGCAAATTTATCTATTATGTCGTCAAAGTCTGTTGATTCTTGAGTTTATTTTTCGACAATTGCTAAATCAACAAAACGTTGTTGCCCCATTAAAGCTTATAGATATGAAAGAATAAGCTTCAACTTGCTGAAGGAATGTTAGCAACTGATATTGACACTGCAATTGTGAGAAAGATTTGTAATGCAATGCGTAAGTTCGGAAAAACGTCATCTTCGAGATTTAAACAGCATCTGACATTCTTCGATTTCAGTAAATAATTCTGCTTCACTGATATCTGTACTGTATAAGTTTTCCAGACCTTAACATTGTTGTTACAAACTTTCTTGATTTTCATCACCATCCCTCTTTAGCACTATTCTCACTTCGAGCAAGAATCAAAATTTTTCATTGAGATTATTTAATCGTCTAAAGCGAGTTGTTAGTTCTTGTTGGAAACGATCCAATATCATTTTCAAAACTCTGCTAAATTCATTTTCAGCATAGAGGCCATTATCTGCAGCCTATTCATCTGGTATTATTTGCCGTCGCCTGACTCGCCTCTAAACTTAAATTCCCCTTTCCGTACATCTGCCCTTGCTATACTCAATTGCATTTTGGCTCAAATGAACAAAGAATCTTTGAGATAATTTCCAACATTTCCTCATTAGATGCTGCATCATTAGGTGCTGCATCTTTAAAGTTCATTGTAGGAACTTGTAGTCACAACACACGCCAAAAAATTTCAAAAAATAAAAAAAATTATGTAATGCAAAATAAGAAAAATAAAAATTTAACCCTCGGTTTTTTTGTTAATGATTAATGATTTTTTTGGTATATATATATATATATATATATATATATATATATATATATATATATATATATATATATATATATATATATATATATATATATATATGTATATATATATATATATATATATATATATATATATATATATATATATATATATATATATATATATATATATATATATATATATATATATATATATTATTTTAACAATTTTTTTTTATTTTGTTAATAATTAATGTTATAATAATTTTGTTAATGAATAATGTTATATTATGTTAATAAAAGAATAATTAAACCATGTTCTATGAAAAAATCTTACCAAAAACGTAAACTTCGACACTAATTTCGCTTATAACCTATTTTTTGATATCTTTATTAACAAAATTTTTAAATGTTTATGTTTATATGTTCACAATGTAAAATAAAATAATCTTCAAAAACAAAACAAAAGTTATACATAAAATATTTAAAAATTAGAAATGATGCAAATATAACTGTTAATAACAAATATTTTAAATATTTTTAACTTATTTAAAAAAATATTTTTAACTTATTTAAAAAAATATTTTTAACTTATTTAAATAAATATTTTTAACTTATTAAAAATTTTTTTTTGTTCCATTTACAAAAAAATAGTCGAAAAAAAAAATGTTGGAAACTATAAAAGAAGTTATCAGTAAAAGTGAAACAAATCTAGATAAGTAACAGAAAACGAAATAGAGTGCTATGGTAAACAAAATGTATCAAAAAGAATCCAATCCTTTCTTGGTTAACAAAAATAAAAAACTTGGAAAAATCAATTTAAAGTAATTTTATTATGAAGTTTAAATTGTAGTAGAGAGAAAAAGGTGCATAATGATATAAATAGTAATTGTGTCAATTAAAAATAATTATTGAGGTTTAGTGTCCGGGGGAGGGTGGAAGAATGAGTCAATGAACAGATTAGGTATACAAAAATAGACCGGGGGTTGGGTGTGGTATTTTAAACACCAGAAATTATTTTCATGACTAAATCACTTTATAAATGTTTTTATGTGACTTTTATTATACATATTACATACATATAAGACACTAAATAACTTAATTTTTTTTGAGTTTCTTATGTTTATTTTAGTTAACAATTATCTTTTATAAAATAAGAAACATTTAATATTGCTGAAATAGTTCGGTCATTTAAAAATGTATTTAACTAGACATATTGCAAACGTTAGCATTTAGAAAAAAAAATCCACTTTACGAGTAGTTTACTAAAATTCTGCGAGATTTCATTGAAGCAAAACGATTTATTGACAAGTCAAAGTCAATGTTTTCAGTAAGCTCACGTTTTAAATAAATTAATGCTGATCCAGAAAAAACGTTCGTTTGTCATTGTTGATCTAAAATAATTGTAATCTTTAGTTCACTGAAACTTTTTTCAGCATTGGCAGATGTAACAGGAAGAGTCAAGTAGATTTTGTAAAGAATAGACAAGTTAGGGAGGCCAGGTGCCATCTGTTTCTCGATAAAGAGTTGAAGTACATCTTTCATTTGTAGGTCAGTTGTCATTGATGAGGATACTGATGCATACACATCATTAAAAGTTTCATACTCTACAACTTCTTCAGTATTTACGTCGTTACAATAAACTTGACATTTTTAAAAGAATTTATATTTTCTTCAGATAATTTTGATGGATCATCAAAATTATCTAAAAAAAACATCGAAGAAGGTTTCACATTCTAGGCGTGTAGTTGAATCATCAACTACACGCCTAGAATGAAATTCTTGAAATTCAGTTTCTAGATCTAGTTCGGCACATTTTTCACTAATAAATGAGATAACTGCTAAATGTAGAACTTCCAAAGCTTTATCGTTTCTCATATCTACAAAAAATTTTTTGTAACATCAATCATTTTTTTTGCAAATAATAAATCTATATCTTCTCGTTGCAAATAGCCCAACTTTGGCAAAAATAACATTAGAAAAACAAATGAATGTTTTTTTTTTCATTAAAACTGATAGTCCAATAGCTTCTGCTCTAACATTTTTTGTATGTTCTTGAGATTCTCCTAGATTTTTATCTTCTAGAGTGGCTAGATTAGCAGAAAAAGATTCACCATTAGCATCAACTACATGCTTTCAAATTGCTCATCTTGTATCAAAAAATCGTTTTAGAGTGTCTACGTTGATTCATATACACGTTTCTGGTGCTCTTGGAAAATATGAAGTCGTGGTAAACTAGACCTATGGTACGTATACAATTTTTCAGCGATACCCAGATTGTATACGTACCTATGGTACGTATACAATCTGGGTATCGCTGTTTACAGACATTGCTTCGATAGTCACCAAATTTAAAACATGAGCACAACAATGAGCATAGATAGATTTTGGTAAAAGCACTTTTATTTGAGTTTGAAGACTACTTTTAATTCCAAACATTACATAAACACCATCGTATGGTTGTCCTCTGCAGAGTTTAATATCAATGTTTCTCTTTTCAAAGTTTAATATCAATGTTTCAAAAGGAAATATTTTAAAACCTCTGTTTTAAAATAATTCCTATCTCTCTCACTTTCCATTTGTACTTTTATTCTTTTCATTTTGTTTTTCATTGGTAATTTAAATTTATAATTTTTTTTTGAATGTTTTAGGGGGCGCCGTTTGATCGTTTTAGGAGGCGTTGGGGGCGGCTCACCCCAATGCCCTATACTAAATCCACTACACCAGGAGATTGTTTTTTTTTTTTTTTTTAAAATTCTGCCATTTTTAAAAAAAAAAAAGAATTCTATGCATATACTAGATTTGTAATAGAGTTGAAATATTACACAATGACTCAGTTTGATTTGTTTACAATTTTTAAGAAAATATTTTAGTGTCTTTAGTTGCTGTTAGAAATATACAAAGTATATTTCATAACATAATATAAGTTATAAAAATGTTTTATTATATTTATCACCATTTAATATACACCATGCTAAGATCTACCTTTTGTAAGTTACTATCTAAAAAACTTATATATAGATTGTTCAAAAATTTTTCAAGTGAGATTTTTGTAAAAATATTCCGTTTCAACATAAAATCTTGTTATGATATAGGTACTTTTAATGAGATATTTACCATTTTTCTAAATATTCATGACCCTCTTAAATCAAAAATCCTAGAAGGTAACAATAAACCTTTTATAACTTATAGTATTTTATATCTTATACATTAATTTTAAATCTTATATATTATTATTTTATATCTTATATACTAAGTTTATACGAAAAAACAGTTACGTGATTTTTTTGCCAAACAAACTCGATAGTCCATAAAAAAATAAAAATTTCCTCTATGTTTGAAATTTTTTCTATAAACAAGTTCAATCATCTGATTCATTTGTTTCTGTCTGAAACGCTGTCTGAATACACCCATTATTTTACAAGATGCAAATCTTGCACGAATGAAGACAAACAAATCAAAATAGTATACATTCCATGATGGAATGTATACTATTTTGAACGACATTTGGCAGTAAACTTTAATAACGAACTCAGCAATTTCTTTCAGTCTGTGTGATGGCTTGTTACATCTAACATAATACGACAATATTCTCTTCGCAGTGGTCATCCAACTGGCATGGTTAAGTTTTCCAGGATTTTGGTTAGGCAAACTAAACGGGCAATAACCTATAGATACCGCCGTGCATATATCAAGTAAATATTTTTGGTCAGAACAAATAGATTTTATGCCTACTTTTGGCAATGTGTCACTGACAGAAACAAAATTAACTACTGGCAAGATAACACAATATCACAAAATTTGATTTTTTTTATAGCTATGCTTAAATTGGAATCTGAGTCTAAGCCAGTACTCCAAATATAAGTGTCGTAGTGTGGAGATAGAGAATGTTAACTTGAATTCTGAAAATCGCTTAATAATAAAACTTGAACTTCAATGCCTGTAATATTACAACACCGAGTCGTTGGATTAGACAGTAAGACAGTACTTCTTACTCAAAGTAAATGTAATATCGAGATCATCTATCTACATCCAGTTAGAGCAAGAACTTTTTAAAAACGTTTATTAAGAATCGCTTGAGCGACAATTGTATCAGAAAAAGCGTTTATATAATGTTCAACAAACGTTTTAAACGTTTTCTTAAACTGAAAGCTTTGAAATTTTTTTTAAAAGAACATATTAAGGAAAACTAATCTAAAAAAGAAAGAAAGTTATCTTATTGGAGATTTCAAAGTAAACTGTTTTGATTATTACGAAAATTCAAACACTTCTACAACATCTTGTACTGTTACCGTGCACCGTCTTTTTCTCTTGATGATAATATTATATCTATCTTGAATCAATGATTTCAATAATTAGCAATCTCTGTGAATCTGTTCCTCAATTTGTCAATGTTGGAGATTTCAACTTACCGAAAATTAATTGGGTTAACTACGTTTTGCCAATTGAGAAATGCCATAATCTTTTTTTAATTTTAGTAAATAATCTTGGTATGAACCAATATGTACTAGAGCCCACTCTAGAAAATAATATTCTTGATCTTGTTTTTTTAAATATCATTTCCCTATTAAGTAATATTTCTGTTGAGTATCCATTTAGTACAAGCGACCATAACTCAGTCTTTTTTTATATAAACACTTTTAATTATTATCAGCCCGAAACAAACTCTGAATCTTTTTACGATTTCAAAAATACAGATGTAATTGGTTTTAATTCTTATTTATCAAAAATAAGTTTCGACTTTGATTTTTCTTTTCTTTTTACAACTGAAGAGTATGGGAACATCTTTTCTGATGATCATCTTTGTAAAGGTTTTGTTCCAATCATAACAATATACCATAAGAAAAAAAGTCGTTTTTATCCAAAGTATATTTATTAAATGCTCATTCGCAAATTCTTGGAAAAGATTGTTGTCAATCACAAAGACCATCTTGCAAAAAAAGGCATTTATCCAATATGCATTAAAATTTAAAAAAGCCATATCCACACACCACAAAAATGTAGAACTAAAACTGGTCAAAGAAAATAACTTAAGTAAGTTTTTTAGTTATGTAAATAAAAATCTAAACAACCCCAAAAAATATATCCTCTAAAAACAAATAGCAAATTTACTACTACTAATGTTGAAATTGCGGAAGTGTTTAACGAACACATTGGAAATATTTTTACCGTAGGTGACGGAAACTTGCCTAAAATAAATACTTTTGTTAGTGAACATGTTAAGATGGATTTCGTAGATTTTTCAGCAAAGATAGTTTATCAAAAACTAAAAAATCTAAAACCTAGCACATCATTTGGACCTGAAGGTATACCAAATATACTTTTAAAACAGTTAGCACATATAATATGTATTCCGCTTTCATATATATTTGAATCAAGTTTTATGTCAAGCTCGTTACCAAAACAGTGGCTTCAAGCTCGGGTTTCCCCTATTTTTTAAAAAAGATCTACTTCAGATGCTAACAATTATAGACCTATCTTCTTCACATGTACTTGCTTTCGTGTCATGGAAAGTATTTTTAGTTCAAGTATTGCTGATTATCTTAATATTAGCAATCTAATAACACCTAATCAACACGGCTTTTTATCTAAAAGATCTACATGCACTAATCTTCCTGAGTCAACTAATGACTGGAATAAAGCTTTAGACAGCAATTAAATTACAGACGTGGTGTACATTGACTTTGTACCTCATCCAAATCTTTTGAAGAAACTTGCAATGTACAGTATAATAAATAATCTGCCTCATTGGATATCAGCATTTCTTTTTAACAGATATCAAAGGGTTCTCGTTGGAAATTCACTATCTAATCCAACCAGCATCATAAGTGGAGTTCCACAGGTAGCATTTTGGGTTCAACGTTATTCTTTTTATATATTAATGATCTACCCTCTATAGTAAAAGATCTTAATTGCTCTCTAATGTTATATGCTTTACCTATTGATTGTTACTATTGATTGTTTAAAATTGATTGTTTAAAACTGAACTATTGATTGTTTAAAATTGAGACGTCTTTTTAAATAAATGACTATTAGTATGAGTTTTTTCCAAAAGTGTCTTAAAATTTTGTCAGGCTAAAAAAACAGTTTTATTTTTTAATAAAATGCGTGATAGGTTTATAGTAAATTTTTAAAAACCTTGTTTAGTCTTGTAATCCTTTTGCTCTTATTTAATAAAAAAATTAGTTTTTAAATATAAATATATGATAATGAGTTTTATAAATATTTTTGGGTCTTATCATTATGTCGCGCAGTGTATGAGAACATCTGTCAAGCATGAAGGAAGTAACATTAAGCTTTATTATAACATTACAATATTATATATACTTCTAACTTATTTTTTCCTCTAATCATATTAAAAATTTTTATTCAAAAATCATCAGAGGGTGATGATTTTTCAATAAAAATTTTGTATTGACATCAACTCACATACTATCATTTTATTAATCAAATCGAAATCCAATATGTGTATAAAATCTATGTAAAATGATGACGCAAAAAGAATTGACGTTGCTTGCGATACTTTCCATTAAATCCTAAAACCGTTATAAATTTATCAATTTATAAGTAATGTAAGTTTTCATTTAGAACTGCATAATTATTTGTTTTTTCTTGCCAAAGAGAGTATTTTGGCAAGAAAGATGTTGTTTTGATGTTGTTTCGTTAGCCACTGCAGTTTTAGACCAATTCAGAATTGATTAACCGCATATCAAAAAGATGTTTACCAAATCTGATAATACCGGCTGCTTTCAGGGAAATCTTTCAGCTAAAGCAATCTACAATGTATGCAAAGAAAGAGAGATAAAATTGCTGAGATATAATTATAATGAACTCTGTTGTGAAAAAGATCAATGTGACAGGAATAGTGCAGTTGCAAAGACAATCTTAAGGAGTTACGTTGACTATGGTAATAATCTTTTGACTGCTGAAGATATACACTAGACTATGTATTATAGTTTTGGCACTAAAGATGCAAAAGTAGCAGTTGCTCAAATTAGAAATGATAAATTTGTAGTTAATGGACCAAAGATTAAGAACATTAGCAACTATCACTCATTAGAGTTTGGCGAGAAAAATATGAAGATGTGGCTTTATTTCGATATCGGTGAGGGAATTGAACAAGAGTATGGATATCTTAAAATTCAACCCTCGATTAAGTTGTTGTTGCCATATAGCAAAACAGATAATTCAATTAAGAGTAACAAGTCATTTAAGAAAAAACAGAAAAGAAGTGACAGGCAATTATGTTCATTAAGATTTTGCACTGAAATAAATTGTACCTTATCATTTGAAAGCGATGCTTAGTTAGAAGAACACATGCTATCTGGTCTACATACAGTTCCGAAATCATTAACATCATTGAATAAGGTTCGCAACTCGTTTGTTCATAAGATGAAAACTACTTCACAAGTAAATATGCCAATTTCTTCATCCTCGAACAGTGTTTCCATAAAAGACAAACCACATTACATGAACATTTTTCTATTGCAAGGTTGGGCATTACCAGTTCGAAGTTCTTTTAGATTTTTAAATCAACAGAAAGCACTGTTGTATAAATACTTTATTCGTGGAAAAGAATCTGGTAATAAAATGAACCTTAATCAGGTTCACATGCAGCTGAGAAGAGAACTTCCGCCTGATTAATATGTAACTATGCCAACAGATAAGATCTTCATTTTCAAGGTAAGTATTGTTGCTATCAAACTTTGAAAATATGAGGAAAATTTTTTTTTGCAAGATCGCTGATTTTGCAAAAAAAATTTGCCTTGTATGGAAAGTTAATAATTTGGTTGCTGTTGCATATGAAAAACAATGGAATATTGGATATATTGTGGAGGTAACATTGTTATAAGCATATATTAGTTTCAAGTTTTTATTTTGTTTTACAAAACAGTGAAAAAACTGAAAAAACTATCTGTTTTTTCAGCATTCTATGTTTAGTTCTATAACACATTTTAACTTTCTCTATCTCATATTTAAACTTTCAGCAGATAGCTGGGGGTGAGGGGGGAGGAGGAAGAGGGCAAGACCCTTTTTGATATTTGTATATTAAAAAATTTCTGTCTTAGAAATAGAAAACACTTTTAACAATTTTAAAATAAAAAGGTAAAATAAATTTCAAAGTTTTCAGTTCCACTTACTCCTTCCCCCACCCCCGGGCTTACTTGTAAAACACTGTCACTGATTCCCTGGTAGCTAAAATTTTTTTTTTTCCTCTAATTACCAGTTTCGAACTTTTAATGATAAATCTCACCTTTTTTTAGTTATGCAAAGCAAAATTCAATTTTCAAAAAGTATGACACACCCTACTGCCTCATTCTTACAAAAAATGACTCATAAATACATGATGAAGAAGGGCTTTAAATGATTTTATCAATCTTTGCATAACATTTAAAACTTTATAGAGCTTTTTTTATTTTTATTTTTTTGTTATTTAGTTGCCCCAAGAAGACCTAACGGTCTTATCACAGAGTACCGCGAAGGTGTATTTAACCAGTAAGTTCCTTCCTTACCGTGACGCAAAAATATGTCCAGAGCTCGTTTCGAACCTTGATCTCCTGCTTTTTTTAAGCAAGCTCTCTAACCACTGCGCCACGGCCGCTTATTATTGCAATACAAGCTTAATGAAACCTGTAGTTTATAAATTTGCAAAGTATCATTTTACCCGTAATTTTGGAAAGGAAATTTGCATCTTTTATAATTGCAAAAGTAAAAAACTCTTTTCGCGACATTTTTGAGGGTTGGTGATAAGACTAAGTTTGACTTTTTCTTGCCCCGTTCATGTAATTATTTTTTATAAGTTACAACAGTAAGTTTTTTTTATTGTCAAAAAAAAAAAAAAAAGTGTAAATAACAATAATAAAAGACAAGTCCATATTTCGTACAAATTTAACTTGGCTTATATAAAAACAATTTTTTTAATATTTTTTTTTTTAATTTTTTTTCACTTTCAAATTGTAAATTTTACTTTGAAAAAAAAAGTTTTAAAACCAAACCACAATAAAAACCATGCGACCATTGCAGTGGTTTTCGGAAAATGATTTTAGCCCTCATTGCCTTGTTATAATCAGACACGTTTTTTTATTTTTTATTTTTTTTAAGTTATATTACTACTTTTAATTTTTTTTAAGTTATTTTAATTTTTTTATTTTATAATATTATATCTAAAATATTATGTATTGCACCATTTCAAAAATATCGTGTGTGCAATCCTGTCCACTTTTTCTATGCTATCTTTCCAACTCGACTACTTCTGTCTTTCACTCTAATATATCTTCGTTCTTCCCAAATTCACTTATTTTTGGTCCATAGAGCGGGTTATGATGCTCCTTGGGGAGCTGAACTTGTCTTTGCAGGCCTTGGTAATGTAGCCTCTGTATGGCAACTAGCCGGAGGAGGATAAACCACATTTCGTATATTCAGAGACTCTTTTAGGTCAAATGGCTTAAAGTCAATTTAAAAAAATTAGTTTCTAGTACTGCCATGTTATAGGAGAGGGGAACGCTATAGCTTCAAACTCCACAGTTTTTGGGCCTATTTTTTATAAAAGGACCAATTTTATACATTTTTATTGCATCATGGAAGTTAGTTAGTCCACTAATTTAAAATAGCCCTTGGCTCCAAAAAATCCTAATCTGGTACTGATCTTTGAGCCCAGAAAAAAGCATAATGAAGTTAGACAACTGTTTATTTGTAATGTTATTTAGTTAACTTGATTTAATAATTAGAATACCATCGCAACCGTTTGTTGTGTTGAATGACCGCTCTCCTAAATAATTTATAACGGAGGTTCTCAAGTCATTCGTTAGTAATTTCATCTTGGTACCTCTTGCGACTTCGCTGGCGTTTAATATCTATTGCATACTTTTCTGCATCGACAAACGCTTTTGCTTTTTGCTAATAGAAATCAAAGTCTGACCTCGTTTACTAAATTTATCCTTAGAATAACTTTTTTTTTCTTGTTTATGTGGTTTGCTGTTATTAATAAAATTTAAGTATTTTAAATAAAGTTACGTACATATTTATACAATAATTTTTTTTTTTAATAATTGTCCCACATTAATTGCCTTTTTTTGCTAATACGCGAAAAATGGTTTTAAGATAAAAAAAAAAAATTAAATACAATAACTATCTTTAAAACAGCTTTGAAAACCAAAAACTAATTGTTAAGTTTTTTATGAAACAGTAAGTTATAACATAAATGAAAATACCGAAGAATATTTTTTTAAAATTTTTATTAAATTTCATATTACAAAAATGAAGGATAAAGATATTAAAAAAAAAAAAAAAAATTGGCGTGTCAAATCGTATTTTAAAACTTCATCCCTTTATGTTTAAAAACATAACGCTCGGAGGTTAGGAAACAAGTTTATAAATCGTGTGCTTTTTTTAAAACCAATGAAAATAAATCAGGCTGATTTTTGCAATTAAATAAAAAATATAACATATCTTCTGTCTTTAGGTATTACGCAACATTCATCAATTTAATAATTTTCATATGATTTTATTTTCATTCAAAATTAAAAATATATATTACCGTCAAAATGTTCTCTCTGTGGCCTCCCAACAAATGTCTATGAATAGAGGCGGCACTGATTAAGATTCAAGTTTTTAAGAAACTCTGTTATAAAGAAGTAGATTAAACAAGTTTTCAGTTGAAGTTATTCTATATTATGTGTTTAATTAAACTTGCTAGTATAAATAATAAATTTTAATTTCTTTTTCACATATTGTTAATCAATCCTACTTTTCTAAAATCTTATTTCCATGACTTTCTTTAAATATTTTAAAATTTATTTTCTAAAATATTTAATTAAAAGGCTTTATTTATCTATTGATATGAGTGCCAGAAGGTAAAGATTAATTAGTCCAAGATAATAAGAATTTTTCAATAATTTAAAAAAATGGAGAAACTCATGATAAAGATTTTTTAGCCTATTTATAGTCTAATATCTGCATTTTTTGTTTATTTAAAAAAAGAGTTTCTTGTTATTTATTTCAAAAAAGAGTTTTTTGTTATTTATTAAGTAAAAGTTTTACTCGTCGCTTTAGAATAATCAAAATATTCACATCGAAAATTCTACTTCACAGCATTAATTTGGGAGAAGTAACCTAAAATTGGCTGGCTATTAAACCATGCATTTTAAAAACGTCCGTCTTACCTCTCGGCTACTCGGGACATACTCGTGGTTGTTGATGAAAATATTTAATATATATGATAAGATTGAAATAAACTTAAAATTATTTTTAAATATTGCTAATGCAAAATGCATTGTTGTAAAAGAATTTAACTTGGATTTGTGGGTACTTGTGCACTTAATATTATTTATTTATTTATTATTATTATTTTTTTTTCATCACCCAAAATTACAGGTAAAAAATATAAAGGGCATAAAACTAATAGTTCATATTCTAAGTTGAAATTTAGATTTTCTTCCATCAAATTTTTGGAGATCATTCTTTGTTCTCTGATGCACAACAATTCAAAGAACTGGTTTAAAATTTCCGCTATATTATCTTCTACGTCATTGTCGCGACGTGTGATAATGATTTTTTTTAATCAAACGCTGAATGAAGCTTAGCTCCAGGCGGTTGCAAATTTTCATTATTTTGTTGATAAAGAAGTTATCCTTATTAACATCAGATATTTGAGTTAAAATGAAGGAAAAACAAGTCGGATTGCTCAGTGATCTGATAAACAGATTCAATTTGTTTTGAACGAGGATGGTAGATACGTCATTAGTTTTAAAGTAAGAATGCACATAGTTTTTGCTGTGTTTTGAAATACTAAAAATAAGTATTAATGCTGATCTTCCAACAGCTTCTAATTTATTAAAAAAGTTATTTTTATAATCACAAATTTCTAATCCGTATGATAGATTTGGTACAGCCAGAGATTTGAACAAATGCACTTTAGGTAATGGTTGACAAAAACGATTTCCAGATTTTATAAGAGCACTGGAGATTGATTGAACTGGAATACTTCATTCGTTTACATTTGCTGATTGGATTATAGCTATATTTTGTCTTTGGCCTTGATTTTCCCATAGAAATCTGAGGTGTTTTGGTTTATTATTGAGTTTCAGGGAAAAAGCGTTAATTTGTATTATGCTTTTAGTAACTAAACTTTTACCGGAGATAATGAAATCAGTTTTTTCTGTTTTTAATTTGAAAAAGAGATTTTGACAATGCGTTTGAACTTTATTGATCAACACTTGTAGCCCAGATAGACTAGGACTTTACAGAATTATATAATTTGCATAAGCAATAATACCAGTGTATAAACCCATTACTATTATTCCAACTTTACAATCGGAAAAATTTGGCTAAATATACTTTCAGTGTAGATGTTGTATAAATGTGGCGATAAAATGGATCCTTGTTGGACACCTTGAGACAAGCGAAAATTATTTGATTTATGCCCAAAGTATGATATATATGATGTACCCGAGTGGTATAGTGATTGTAGTGCGCCAACTACTAAAAGCGGTAAGTTATTGTCATAATAAAGTTTCTCAAACAGCAATCCCAGTTACTGCTATCGAAGGCCTTTTTTGCGTCTAAACTACAGATATATACTGGCGAGTTAATATTATTATAGTGTTATAATGTCTCACTCAATAGGAACTCTGAATGCAGGGTGGAGCTATTTTACTTGAAACCAAATTGATGAGGGTGGCTTCGGATATTTCCGGATATACTTGCATGATAATATATGTTTTATTATTATTTTTTTTTAATTTACAATTTAAATTTATTAGTATCACACCTATCTTGAGTTTTGTCAAGATAGGTATGATACTAATACCGCAATAGTTATCTGAATTATTTAGAGATTTTTTATAGGATTTTACTATTGGAATAATTATGGAAGTTGATAAGTACTCTGGCACAGCTCTATTATAAAAGATACTGTTATAAAACTTTGAAAGCCATGTTAAGTGGTTGTTGTTGTTAGAAGAGTATTTAAGATATTCTGCAGTAATTCCACAAGAGTCACGTGATCTGTTAGACTTTAGCTTACAAATACAAGATTCAATGCCGAAAGTTGGTATGAGTATTTCATTAGGTTCTATAAGTTAGGCGGTAGTATTGCGGTAATCGAAATAGTTGTTAGTAATTGTGGGAGTGAGATCGTCCATAAATTACGTAACTCGAAATTAAACTTATAGACAAAAGAAAAATGTTTAAATGTTTTCCATCACAGAGTCTTTAATTAAACTAAGTATATAAACAACCTTTCAAGCCCAGCAAAAATCACCACGCAAAAGAGCAAAATGATCTCCTACTTATATTTTTTAAATAAGTTTTGTGTTGCGTAATTTATGGGCAATCCCAGTGTTGAGAATCGTATTAAAGTTTTGTCGAAATTCTTCTACAATTTCTTTTTGATCTTGTTTCTTATCGTAAAAATACGAGTGTTTCGACTTTTAATTTAATTTTTCGGATATTATTCCAACACTTTTGAGGAATAATTTGTCGAAGATATTCAATGTTTTTGGTATTTTTATTTATTTTTAGATTATGAGTTGTTTTTACAGTTTTACAAAAATTTTTACGAGCTAGCCTGTATTTATTAAATTAAATGGTTTCCTGTGATATGTTATAGCTACATTTTTTCCATTCCTTAAAGTGGAAAGTGAGAATGTCTTTGCATAACTTAAATGCAAAATTTTTTTTTCGAAAACATTCTTCCATTGCTAAAGTAACAGTATTATTTATTTTTTCGCATGTCGCTTGAGTTTGTTTTTCTATTGCTTCTCCAATAAAAGTTTTTTGAAGAACTGAGAAAGGTTCCAATTATAAATTTCAATAAAATGGTCATCCTTCCATGCATAATTTGGGATTGTATTGTATTTTTTAAGTATATTATTTTTAACTGGAGTTAGACTTTTATTTTTAAGATTAATAAGTGTAGTTATGGGTAAATAGTCACTCATTTTTAAATGTGAAGGAGGAATAGTTTTACAGTTTGTAAAACATATTGATGATTCTTGTATGACTGCTTATGTGATCGATGTAAGATAAATTATTTAGCGTTTTATGCTTATAGGTATAGATAGGACCACTACCACTAATTATATCCAAAAAAGAAACCTCATTCGTTTCAAGAAAATTAGATAAATACTTAGAAAAGTTGTTTCGTGTTTGGTTATTCCAAACTTCCGAGTCCTACATATTTTTAGGAAATGACTGAAAATCACCGGCAATTATACACTCTCCTTCATCTTCGTAAGTGTTCATTAAGTCATCATTATACACTCTCCTTCATCTTCGTAAGTGTTAATGATAGAGGCCATTACACTAAGTTAAGACAGATATTGTTCTAACGATTCAGAAGTATTTCTGCATGAAGTAAGATCCAATAAAAATAAAAACATTGTTGCCATATGAACCTTTTAATGCAAGAATGTGTTCATCTTTGTGCATTACGTAAAGAGAAAGCAGTAAATTTTTACGAACTAAAAAAGCATTTTACACAAAAGGTCTTCCGTATTCTTTTTTTTCAGCAGAGTCAAAAAATAATTGATGTGTCGGAGCTGATAAATAATGTTAAAAAAATCGCTCGGCATTTGAAAGTTAGTGCTCGGATAGAAAAATGGTATCAATATATATGTATATGTATATATATATATATATATATATATATATATATATATATATATATATATATATATATATATATATATATATATATATATATATATATATATATATATATATATATATATATATATATATATATATATATATATATATATTTATATATATATATATATATATATATATATATAAATATTTATATATATATATATATATATATATATATATATATATATATATATATATATATATATATATATATATATATATATATATATATATACATATCATTACAACCTAATACACACCAGTGTATAAAGTTTTCATTAGAAGAATGACCACAATTCTATCTATGAAAATAAGCCCGTTATTTACTACTAACATATATATGTGTTAAGTTTCACAAACTTGAAGCTTATAAAGTTTATAAGAACACAGTATTTTAAGTTTAAAAAAAAATAGAAGATTCATACAAGACTTTTATTAAAACTAAAGTTTACAAGATTATTTTTTTATATTATCATCTTTTGTCAAAGTCAAGTCGTGATGCTGCTTTTACATTACATTTTTTTTTGTTCCTAAGCAAGTAGTTTTTAACTTCTCCCCTTTTTTTATTTTTTGCGATGAGTTTCTTTTGTTGGTTGATTTGTTTTAGGGTTTTCTTTTCTTCTAACAAACGAATATCATTTCTGATTGGAGTATCAGTCAAAATCCTTGTTTTTAATTGCCTACTTTTAACACTTCTTTTTTTAGCAGATGCTTTCGGGTAAGGTTTCAAAATTTCAGGTGAGAGTAATGAAGCAATGCTTGGTGACACTTTGTTCGAAAAACTTGTTTCATGATGTACTACAGGCATTTCAGGCTCCATGCCATCAACATGTGCTATAGTTAATTCAGGTTCCACAAGAATTGTGTTTACTAAATTTGGTGCAGCGCGATCTGTAACTGATGATGGTAAATATTTATCATTTTTTAAAATTTCTGGATTAAATGGCTCAATGCCAGCTACTTGAAATCGTCTCTGTATATTAGATGGTGAGAAAGCTTTTGTATATGGTTCGCGAACTATTGAAACAATATCATAGGTGGTCATAGGTAATGGGTTTGTGACCATCCAATTATCACACGCAGCATTGTAAAACCTTTTCAATGGTCCAAAAACAGTTCATTCCAATGGTTGCAATTTATGGGTACAATGGGGAGGAAAACTTAGCATTGTAGTTCCATGTTGATTTGCAAGATCCAAAGCTCTAACAGAAATATGACTTTTATGGCTGTCTAGAAGTAACAAAACTGGAGATTTATGAGAACAGTTTGAATACCTCACAAAATATTATATCCATTCTATAAAAATGTCTGAATTCATCCAACCAGAAGGATTTGCAAATCCCACGCATCCAGGAGGACCTTCCTTTATCATATAATCATGAAATTTGACCCTAGGAAAAACAAATAGTGGAGGAATAGAATTTTCAATTGCATTTGAAGCACAGCATACAGTTACTAATGTTCCTCGTTCTGCAGATGTGATTTTTTCTCCTTGTTTACTTTCTTTACCTGCTAACACTTTTACTGGCTTTTGCACCGTTGTTAAACCAGTTTCATCAACATAATATATGCAATAAGGATCAAGCTTATATAGATTTCTTACTGTTTTTAGATTTTGGAAAAATTCTCCTACAGTTTGTTGGTTAAAGCCAAAATTAAAAAAAAGTAAAATAAAATGATTGTTAAAAAAAAATATTTTATATAATAAGTATAGTCAACGATCAATGTGCCCCATTAGGTACAGTTGATATATTGATGCCAATAACGTTTATAAATACCAAATCAAAAAAACAAATTTATTATAAACTTAACACATGAGTTTACAATAAATTGGTTATAAAGTCATACAAAAATCTAATTAAAAATTTATTTGTTTTTGTTTACAACAAAAATCACTTTTCATGATGAAAAACTGTTTTTTCAATTTTCTAAACGCTGAAGTTGATCTTATCAAAAATTATTACGATTAAACAATGAAGGGTAGTATAATGGTTAATTAAATTGCAATCTCTGTTAAATTAAGGCAAAAGTAAACGAGTAAAAGCTAAAAGTTCATACTGCTCCGGCGATCAATGCGCCCCCATCTCCCCTATTACTTTTTAAAAACCGTGTTGTGCTTTAAAGAGACCCGACACGCACAGAACTGAATAAGTACACACAAGATGTTTACTCGTAACACTGTTTTTGTCTGCAATGCAAACAAAAAAGATTAATGCAAGTTTTTGGTCTGCACTTTAAACGTTTATACCAAGGGTCGACAACCTTCGCTTGATGCGGCTCTTTAACTCTATGCACAAATATTATTAAAATATTGAAATAAAGACTTGGTAGATGATCTGTAAAAAGATTTGAAATGAAGATGTTGGTAACTCTTATAATAATATTTGTGCATGGAGCTAAAGAGGCGCATCTTGACATCGAACAAATCACACGAGGCTTGCAAGCCGCAGGTTGCCGACCCCTGGTAATAACGTTTAAATAATATAATGTAGACCATGTATTTACATAAATCTTTTTTGTTTGCATAGTAGACTAAAACATTGTAAATTACAACTTTTCGTTCCTTTGTCTCATTAGGTTGCTGACCCTTGGTTTTTACAATTTATTAAATGCATTTTTCGTTTTACTAAACTCTATTAGGAAAATTAGTTTTTACTGTAAAATTGAACTAGTTATAAAGTTAAAGTGATGAGCATTGGCACATTGAAGTGTTGCATTAATTTGAAATATATTTTTATTTAAAAGTGTAAGGTGTAAAATATATTTTATCAATTTGAAATATATATTAATTTAAAAGTGTACTCTTAAATAGCTTAATCTCTTATTTGTTTTAGTTAACTACTCTATTCAAAATATGTTTTTTTTTTCCATTTAGTTTTTTTTTGGAAAGAGGGGAGGGGGGTTATTGTATGTTGACGTAATTTTTAAGGGGGTCTCTAAAAGTTTGATAACTTGTTGACAAGGGTGATGAGCAGGTAAAAAATGCCTGAAAATTGTTGACGTAATTAATAGAAAGCCCTTAATAGTAATAATAATAATAATAATAATAACAATAATAATAATAATAGTAATAATTACTATAATAATAATACTAATAACAATATTAATATTAGTAATCGTAGTTAAAAGTAGTTAATAATAGTAATGTAAATATTTATAAAAATAACAATAAGCAGTAGTAATGCCAACAAAATATATTATAGAAATTAAAAAGACAATACTAAAGAGTGTCTCAAGATTAATATAATGGCAAATTTTAGCCAACATGCCATTAGATCTTCTTAGTTTCATTGCTAAGTCTTTACAGTGGGATAAAAAGGAAAGATTTGATCTAATTTTTATACCAAGATATTTAATTGAGTTAAAAGGCTCAACGTTTTTGCCAATTTATCTAAAGCTCAAATAAAAATAATGGTTTAGTTTTTTAGGAGTTTGGAAAAAGTTTGTTGGAGCAAAGCCACTGAAATAGATTGGCAAGATCATGGTTAATGTGTTTATTAATTTTTTTTTAAAGGATTTATTAACTAGCATTAGATTAGTATTATTAGCAAAGTGGTAAGCAATAGCAAACTTAATGGATATAAGAAGGTCATTAATATAAAGAATGAAAAACAGTGGTTCCAATACTGAACCCTGAGGAACACCATTAGAACATTTTATAAGGGTAGATTTTGAGTCATTGATAGAAAAAAATTGCGTTCTTTTGTTTAAAATGTATAAAACAATTTAAGGGGTACGTTTCTGATCCCATAATGTTCTAATTTTTTCAACAAAATTGAATGATCTACTGTATCAAACGCTTTCTGTAAATCGAAAAATACACCACACGCAAAATATTTATCATCAATTCCTTTTTAAATCAATTCAGTCATTTCAATGAGAGTATGAGGTGTGGAGTGATTGGCACGAAACCCATACTGATGGGTGTAAAAGCATAAAATTTTTCAAGAAAAGCATAGAGCATATTATGCACCGCCTTCTTAAAGAGTTCACCTATATTAGAAAGCACGGAGATGGATTAGTAATTGGTGAAGTCTAATAAAGAGCCTTATTTAAATATGGAAATAACTTTAGTAACTTTAAAAATATCAGGGAAAATACCACTTTAAATAAGTTATTTATAACAGTACAGAAAGGCTTTGAAATAATGTGTGGGATTAGTTTAAGAAAGAATGTAGGTACGCTATTAGGACAAAGACTTTTTTCAGTTTTGAGCGTGTTTGTAATGAGACCAGATATTTTATTTTCAGTTACAGTATTAATAAAAAACGATTTAGCATTTGGAATGTTAAGAAAGTCACTAAATACACGTTTAGGGCGTATGGCTTTGCTAAGTAGTTTGTTATGTATAGAGCCAAAAAAATTATTAAATATATTAGATACGGCAGTGCAATCAATGATAAGATTTTCGTTCAATTTAAGTTTAAAAAAAGTATTGTGTGTAGAAGGTCTAATATTAATAATTTTTGTTTTAATAAATTTAAATTTTGCAAATAATTCATTTTTCTTATATTTTTTAATTTTATATACTTTTTATAAAGTTTGTCTTTAACTGAAATACAATTTAATTATTCGATACGTAATAAATACAATTTAATTATTCCATACGTAATAAATACAATTTAATTATTCCATATGTAATAAATACAATTTAATTATTCCATATGTAATAAATACAATTTAATTATTCCATATGTAATAAATACAATTTAATTATTCCATACGTAATAAATACAATTTAATTATTCCATAATCCAAGGTTTTGATTTTAATTTAATTTAAATTGTTCGTTGGTTAGTATTTTGTAAGGAGCATGTGGGTCTAAGATTTCATCAAATGTTTTTAAAATAAAATTCACGGATATATTAACATCATCTTTTTTAAAGGAGAGTTTCCAGTTGATATCAGAAATTTCTTTAATAAATATACTTTTACTAAATTTTTTAAAGCATTGCCTGTATGTTTTACTTTTTCGGGGTGGTTGGTTATGCCAGGAATGCAAATAAATTGTGCCATGTGGTCTGAAATTGAAACTGTAAGTTTACCTGAAAATTGATCAGTTGAATGAAAGTTCGTGAATATGTTATCAATGAGTTTTTTTGGTGAAGCCGTTATGCGTGATGGTAAATTTATAGGAAGGCTTAGTGAGTAATATGTTAAAGAATCAAAAAATGTAGAAACAGTGTTAAATTCATTGTGACTTAATATATCCATATCAAAATCACCCAATAGAAAAATCTTTTTTTTTCTCGTTACTTTCAAGTAGAGGAGTTAAATGGGAAGAAGTAAATTCATGTTGATTCATTGATGACGATAAATGTAGCCAATTAATATATTTGATTCACAAGGATTTGCATTTTTAACAAAAATATTTAAAAGAGTAAATCATAAGATCATTGCGAACTACGTAGTTTAAATTTGAGCGTAAGTATAAAAGTGTTCCACCTAATTTAGCCTTAGTAGAACAATGCTCAATATTAAACCCATTTATGTATATATCAGTTATATTTGTATCGTTTGTATATAAATTAGATTCTTCAATAGGGTAAAGTTGCCGATATTGTACCATCTAAGAATAAAGTCAAAAAAAGAGAAACAATAAAACTTTATTATATTTAACTTTATTGTATTTAGGCAGAAACCTTTCTAAAAAAGTTGAAATATTCCAAAATTAAACGTTGGTATATGATAGGGAATTCAATTTTAAAAAACATGTTATAGGTACAATTAATGGAACAAGATCCTTAATTTTACCATCTTGATTTTACAAATACTATATTAATTTACAGTACATTTTGAATGATTTTTGTGAAGGTTTTTTTCTGTGCCAAGTAATATAAAAAAGATTTCAATTTAATAAACTATGAAACTGTAAATCTTTCCTGAAATAGTCTGAAAATAGTTATCATCAATAAGGTAAAGCTTTTATATTAAATGTGTAACATGCTAACATGGTAGCTTAAAATTTCGTAGGAAAATGATTGATATTACTGCGCATTATAAAAATTATACAAAACAAAGAATCTTTGTTCTTGACAAAAGTTAAAAATATTCAAAATTTTAAAATGACAGCCTTGGTACAATTTAAGGCCTTACGTGAGGTACAAATTACGCAACTAGACTCACTTTGAGTTTATAACGAAATTAGACAACAAATGCTACTGTATTTTAATTTCTTGGAAGTCATTTTGAATTCACATAAATAGTACTTTCATATAAATATGATAAAAAAGCATATTTAACATGTTTAAAGTAATACTTTTTTTTTTTTTTTTTCATATATTTTTTACAACTACCTAGCTTTAACAATTACTTTTATTACAAATAGTTTTAACAATATATACTTTTATTACAAATACAGTCAAAATGCTTTGAAAATAACTGAAATAATACTAAGATATATTTGATGTACAAAGTAATATATAATGTAAAATAGTTTTTCAGCTTATATTTTGAAAAGACAAAAAAAGTCTTAAAAAGGAAAAAATTAAACCTTTAGTTATGTATTTATTTTTAGGAAGGAGCATAACATAAACATCACATATATACATATATATATATATATATATATATATATATATATATATATATATATATATATATATATATATATATATATATATATATATATATATATATATATATACATACATACATATTCACATACATACATATACACATATACACATACACATATACATATACACATATATACATATATAAACACATACACACACATACGTACATATATATATACATACACACATACACATACACACACACATACATAAATACACATACACATACATACATACACACATATTGTCATACACATATACACACATACATAAACATGCACACACACACACACATGTATATATGTATATTCATACTTTTTTTTTTATTATTGTCATTACTATTTTTTTTTTTTTTTTTTTTTTTTTTCGTACATGATTTTGATATTTTAATTACTCATAAGTTATTAGAAAATTTCCATATAACTGCTTGTATTTAAGACAAGTTTTTTAAGATAAGATTTTAAGGAATTTATATTTTTCAGGAGAGATATTGAGGAACTTTTTGGTATTAATTTGTTATACAAGTAAGGACCACGATATGCTATTGAGAATTGAGACAGTTTTCTTTTTTTAGGGGGTACTATATAGCTTCCAGTTGCTCTAGTGCTAAATTGTTTATATTAGTTTTAAAAAAGTTATTCATAAATCGACTTGGAATAATTCCATTTTTTGTTTGAACATAAACAAAATATTTTGATATATATTAATTTGGTAAATGTTTAAAGCATTCATCTGCTTTAATAATGGGTTTGCGTGAGTAAGTTTGTTTTGATAAAAAATAATTCTTGAGGCGAGTTTCTGTCGTCTATAGAGTGAACTTAATTTAGTTATATGGGTACTTGCCCATGCTATATTGGCATATGATAGATAGCTGTGTATAAAGGAAAAATAAAGAAGTTTTAAATTTTTGAACGATAAATTGCTTTATAGAGTAGACCAATTTTTTTTGAGACTTTTGTATTAATGGTATTTATGTGAGAGTTCCAAGATAATTTCTCGTCAAGAAGCACACCAAGAAATTTAGATGATTGAGTTCGTTCAATAATTGTTTTGTCTATACTAAGAGTTGGTAAAATTGATGGGATAGCCTTTTTTTTTTGGTTGGGATGAAATAAGATGTATTTAGTTTTGATTAAGTTTAATGACAATTTGTTAGCTCTGAACCATGTGTTAAGTTTAGTAAGTTCTAAGTTTGCGGTTATAAAGAGGTCACTGATTGAGCTAGAAGAATAAAACAGATTAGTGTTGTCTGCAAAAATTATGCAATCTAACTTAGATAAGAATTTAGGTAGGTCGTTGACATAAATTAAAAATAAAAGAGGAGCTAGAATAGATCCTTGAGGAACCCCACATTTGATTTTTAGTTGTTTTGAGTTGTTATAGTGATCTATGGTAACACATTGTTGTCTGTTGTCTAGGTAGTTGGCAAACCATTTTATAGTTTGATTTTTTATGCCATATTTTTCCTTTTTTTTTTGTAGTATTGTGTGGTCTACTGTGTCAAACGCCTTACTTCTAAAAACATTGAACCCCAAAAAATAAGAAAACTTTGGCATAATATCAACTTGAGGCAAATGTTGCAGGAATCTAGTTTCATCTCACAAAAAAAAAAATTGATTCCTAAGTTCAACATAGTAAAGATAAAATTTTAGTAAAAAGATATTTTTTGGGTTGTAAAAATAACTATAGCAAAAGTACAATTTAGGCACCGGTACAATATTGGCAACCTTACCCTACCTATTGCAAATGAAAAATTATTAAGAGAGCTGATAAGACTACAGAGTTTATCAATGTGAAATGGTAGAGAAGCGATGTTAAGATGAATATATAGTTCTGAATTGAGAAACATAGTTTTATTGAGATCAATAACGTCATTGTATTTGCAGTTAACAGATCTAGGAAATTTATTTAGATCTTTAAAGATATTTTTATGGAGTCTTAAAAGTGTTTAACGAACTCGTAGATATATTTTTGCATAACTTTGTTGACTTGAGCTCCAAGTGGGAAATCGAGCTAATGGCCATACTCTTAGATAAACAGCTTTGACAATACAAATCTGACGATTCATTCAGAAGAAGATTATAAGAGTGTGCTTCGATATGGTTACACTTTACATGATCCCATCAGTTACAAAGATCACATTGGATGGCTCTTTGATTATCAGTTATATTTTTATAACAAGTGTTGCAGAGAGATTTAAATCCTATAATCTGTAGAAAAATATATTTATAAGTAGATGTAGTATTAACTAGTAAAAGTGACCAAAGTGTGAAATAGATATAAAAAAAAATTTTCTAGCTCTGCTTTTGCTTTTTCTTCTTTCTTTTTTAATTGATTATATTGACGTGTTCATATTGATTATATTGACGTGTTCATATTGATTATATTAACGTGTTCATATTGATTATATTGACGTGTTCATATTGATTATATTGACGTGTTCATATTGATTATATTGACGTGTTCATATAAATATCGTTTATATTGTCGTGCAATTTTTTTTTTTTAATGTGTTGTTATAGCTTTTTATTTTTATTATTGTTGTGTTTTACATTTGCTGATATTATTTAAGTGATTTCATATTTTTTTGTCTCATCATAATATTTAAATATATCTTTTTGTTTTCTTTTCTATCACCCTTCTGACTGTTAAACATTGTGTTTTCTCATTCATTCATTATCTCTCATGTTAGCTCATTCACTTTTTCCTTTTTTGATATTTGTCTGGCTTTTTTAATTATTAGGAGAAGTTGGGATAAAGTAGATCGAGGGGCACAATAAATAAGGTAATTTCTAAAAGATTAGAATTTTGTTCATTTTGATAATGTAAACATTTTATGTGTTTATATATCAGCCATCTTTATTTATAGTTGTTACCACAAAATGGTCGACCAACGGTTTTTGATAGGTAACTTTTGTTTTTGTCTGTTATAGATACCATAGTTGAAATAATTTTAAAAGTTGCAGTTTTTCATTCGGGTTATTAATATTTATGCTTCCTTTTAGTAGTTTAGCTTTTCCTTTAACAACACTCATGTCACAAGAAATTAGACCTAAACTTAATTTGTTACTGTGTGGGACAGTGAATCATGGTACAGTGAATAGGTTGATTTACTATGCCCCATAAATGATATTAAAGATTAAATTCATGCATTTTCAACAAAAAACTACATGAAAATGAATTTATCAGTTTTAAGCTATGAACGATAATATTTGAATAATTTTTTTTTACATTTTTATAAATATTGTAGACAAAAAAATTCTTTTTATTCCTCTTAATTTTCAAAATGTCTAGTTTTTTGATTTTATACTATCTAGTTAATAAAAGTATGCGTAAAGAATAGTGTACAGTGTCTTTACTCCCTCAGCCTCATAGTTATTTGGCTATGCTTCTATTCACTATCATTAATTCACAGCTGTGTAAATTGATTCACTGTGCTCCAGTACTGGGGCACAATTAATAATGTAACATAACCCACTATAAAACTTTCTGTTAGCCGTTAGATAATAAATATTTGGGTTTTAGTGATTTATTGTCATGAAGGACATACATCTCAATTCTTTCGTCTTGAAAAAAATAAAATATATATTTTAACTTTTACTTGATTTAAAAAATAAAGAAATCCAATCCACAGTGCCCCGATTTACCCAACTGTTCTTCTTTTTAATATATATATTTTTTGTCACTATCTATATTATTACTTTTTGTTGCTTGATTTTTGCTTTATTTTATTAAGGTGTCACTCCAATGACTAGTTTTTAATTATACGAGTGACACCGAACCTAATTTTGTAAAATTATAAATAAATCTGTAATTTTTTCAATTTTATGGTTAAATAAATAATATATATATATATATATATATATACATATATATATATATATATATATATATATATATATATATATATATATATATATATATATATATATATATATATATATATATATATATATATATATATATATATATATATATATATATATATATATATATATATATATATATATATATATATATATATATAAATTAGTAGAAAATCACTTAGCAAAATTTTTTCTCATTTAACACTGTGTTTCATCAATAAATATTCATCAGAAATGAATGATCAAATTAATAAAACTTCAATTTATACCAAAAATTAAATCACAGGAAGTCACATGTCTCAACTACTGCAAATTTTCATACATTTGTGTAATTTGCTGACACTATTGTAAAAAGAATTCTTTAGAAATGATTACTTAAGCTTTTTTAAAAAATAATATATTTTTTTCAAAAGGGAGTTAATGTAACTATTATTTGAGCTCACTTATTTTTATAGTTTTTTTTGAAGAAAATTATTTTCGTGCCAGCATTTAGAAATCAATTCCGATTTTTTGTTTAATAAACATTCTTGGTTTGTATGTGTAATTATTCTTGGTTTGTATGTGTAATTGCAGTAGTTAAGACGTGTGACTTCCTGTAATTTAATTTTTGGTATAAATTGAAATTTTACTAATTTGATCATTCATTTCTGATGAGTCTTTATTGATGAGGCACAGTGTTAAATGAGAAAAAATTTTGCTAAGTGATTTCTATTAATTTGTAATTGCTCTGTTCTTTTAAGAACATTGAGCACTCTTTTTGTAGAATACATTTTAAATTGTTTAAATATATATATATATATATATATATATATATATATATATATATATATATATATATATATATATATATATATATATATATATTATATATATATATATATATATATATATATATATATATATATATATATATATATATATATATATATATATATATATATATATTCTTGTCCAGTTTCCAAAGTTCCAGTTTCCAGTTTTCTTTTTACTTTAATCGAAGTGCGGAATGGGGGTTTTACAACAATTTTTTGCGTTTATTTACATTGTTTAATATTATATGAAGAAATTGTTTTAATGTTATTATTTACTATTATTGTATTTGAAAGTTTTAAAATGATAAGTTGATATGCCGAAAATTGCTAAAAATTTGATGAAAGTAAAATTTTAATTGAATTAAAAAGTAAAGTTTTAGAAATCATAAGAACTGAAATTGAAAATAATTTTCAAGATTTTTAATTAAGAGAAAGATTTAAAACTGAAATAAAAATTGTTTAGCTGAACAACAACTCAAATAAAAATTAAATTTGAATTTACCCAGCCAACATTGACAAACGGGTACCATATGATTTTCGTCACGGCTTACTGGAAGTAAGTGCTTAGGACTCCGAACGGGCCCGATAAGGTAAGAAAATCAAGCAAATTTGCTTGACTGGCTTTTATCTGGTTTATATCAGGCCTTGATATAAATCAGATTTTTCTAATTAGTATGTGAAAAGCAATTTTATTAATACCACTGCTTTTAACATACTAAATAGAAAAATCCATCCTATTTTTGCATTCAAAGAACGACTGAAACCTTACGCCTAAACATTATAAATTTACGTCTTTCACCTCAACTTAAAGTCCACTCATCAAAAGAAAAATCATTAGTTACTAATCAACCAAAAATTTCATTTTTAGGCCAAATAATCAATTATTTGGTATTCGTTAACCAATAATTCGCTAATCGTTAATCAATTACGAATATGGTTGGAAGTATTGGTAATCTACTACCAATACTTCCAACCATATTTGGGTTTTTAGAGACTTTTTCAAACGGAACACGTGACAGCGTTTGCTGTTACACAACTTTTTCCTTTATTAATCTGTATTTATTTTAAATGGTGTTCAAGTTAAAAGGGTTTTCTAAACACACATCCACAGATATATGTATGCGTGTGCGTAAAAGATCTGTAGTCTGTTGCCATCTAAGGCCATAAAAAAGTACCATCGGTTAGAAAGACAGTGAGAAACTTCCGCATTTAATACTGTTCCGCGGTGTTTTGGGGAAAGACTTTGGTAGATCTACTTAAAAAAACTTTAGAACTGAAAAAAAAAAAAGAAGCTTGATCAAAGCCACAATAAGATTTCACGTGGAAATAAAACTAAATTGTGGAAAAACAATTCACCGGGGGTAAGTCACTGATAAGTTACAGAATGTAAAAGCAAACAAAGAAAACACTAGTGCGTCATATTTTGAAATCGGATACTTATTTTGTATCTAATAACAGAATATAATTGTATTAATAATATTTTTCTATTTAGCAAAACTTTGTTAAATAAATTCTTAAAATAACAATGAACTAACATGCAAATATAAAATATTTAAAAATAAAATTTCTTTAATAAGTTAAAAATAAGTTTTGGAGTTAAAAGTATTAAAAAAAAACTTGTTCAAAAAATAAAAACTTGTTTAAGTTTTTAAACTTTATGTCAATAGCAGTAGTTTAAAAATTAACTTTGTCTTCTTTTTAAACATTGAAGCCTTGAAAAAGTACTAATTTATATAAATTTTATAAAATATAACCCTCACTTAATACCTTTTAACTTGGACCTTATGGTCCGAAGTACCATTTGCCCCTGTTTTAAATGCTTTGCTGCAATATTTTCTTTTTTGTTTATAGAAACTTTTACGTCATTTTTCTCTTGTTCTTGCGGTGACAACTGATTTTCAATTGGTTCGGTTCGATCCGGAACTAAAGTTAGATTTTCGTCTGCTTTAACGTCGCATACTGTCGGTTGATATATTTGATAATTTGAAGCAGTTTCTTGATCGTAAAGGAGAGAGTGGTAGGAAGCAGATTTTGATCTGCATGAGGAGCAACTTGAACAATCTTCATAAGATAGCTGATAAAACTTTGGCTCGACTTCATTTAAAAATAACTGATCGTACGATGTATGTCCGAACTGATTAGAAAGTGTTTGTTTTATATTTACATTTCGTAAATCGCATAAACTATAAGCTTTTTGAAAAATTTCAGCAGCTTGTTCTTTTTTTTTACGCATTAACGACGTCATATGAAGTTTTTCAAACGACAACGTTTTTTCCTTTAGTTCAGAATTCACTATTGCTGCTGGTTCTTCAAAACTTTGTACCTCTTTTGCAAACGACTGTGTTTGTACTTCTTGGGGTGACTGTGCTTCTGCGTTTAATAAAGATTGAGATCTGTTTTTAAAAGCATTATAAGTTGCTAGTCTTTCAAGTTTGTTGTAATAACCTTGTGGTTGTGGCTGCAAACTTAAGCAACCGTTTTTATTTGCTTCTATATCAATTGAACTGTTGTAAATAGCCAAATTTTTTTCAGGTATAAAATCCTCATAATGTTTTGATAGTTTGTTGCTAAGACAATTGTTTGTTTTTAACTTTTTTTCGACTTCGTTATTATTGGTGGTAATTATTGTATCTGTAAATTCATTTTCCGATTCACATTTCTGATTTTCTTTACTATGAATATGGTTACTATGGTTACCATGGTTTTTATGGTTATTTTCAGTATCTTCAGATTTTATATGGAGTTGATTATTTTTTGTCAAATCTTCTAAAAATGTCTTATCTAATGTTTCATATACTAATTTCTTATCATTTAATTTCCCATCTGATTTCTCATTACCTGAACTTGTTGAATCTTCAACATCATGAAAATTAATAAGATCTTTCATTATCCAGGTCAAAACTGCAAGAAGTTAATTTTGTTAACTATTCAACAATATTGAGGGCAGTGAACATTACCTTTCCAGATTTCTAATTTAACTTTCTTTTTCAAAAAAGCATCTTTAACGCACTATCATGAAAAAAAGTTCCGATAACAACTTTAACGTAGGCTTATTTGTAAAAACCTTTTACTCTCAACTAAACTTATTAACCAAAATGACTTTTAAAAACTAGTACGATGTCTTTTAAAAGTTTGGTATTACTCTTTTCACGGTCTTTGCAAGTCTTTTGTTTTTATATAAATTTTCTTCTTTGTAAAAACGAACCTTCTGCTTTCTACTTCAAAAAGCATAAACAAATTACATATTCACTATTATACAACTTTGGCGGTAAATTAAAATGACGTAAAAAATTTTCTTCTATAGTTATTCATTAAAGAATTAAATGTGGTACTTATAATATTATAAAAAGTATAACAATAATAGATAGTAGAAAATAATAAAATAACTAAAACAAAATTAAAAGATTATGAATTGTTTCAAAAAAAATATTTTGGCAGACCACCAACTACTAACTACATTTTTGTGTAATGCGATTTTGTAATAGAACTGCATATTTTTTCCTTACAAAATGTTCCTGTTGTTTAAGTAGCCAATAGTTCGTTTGTTTAAAAAATAATAATTGCTTGTTTGTTAAAAAAAAATGCCGTGTTATTGTTAATCGGTGATGTTGCATGACGTAGCGAGACAAAATAATTTTTATCGCTATTAAAAGTGCAAAAGGCTTATAAGAAATTCATTAAAAAATGCATGTTTATAGAAAAAGATTTTAATTCTTATGATATAATTAAAAAAATCTTGTACTTAGGTTCAATTAAATGTAAAATGTAAAGAAATTTGTAATAAAAATACGCGAGACATTTTATCATTTAGTATGCAAGACAATAATATCTACCAAGTCGTTGGCGTAATATATAACTCTGTGTATAACATAGTTCAATATAATATATATAAAGTTTGTTAAAAAAATAAATAAAAGAACCAAGTGTTTATGTCGTGATCATTAAACTTATTTTCAACTTTAATTTAATTATTAAGTTATATGCATTGTTTTTTCATAAAATTTTTGTCTTTCCTATTAATTCAATGTAGTGTTATTTTGCTTTCAATATCAGAAAAGTAAATATACCAACGTCTGAAAAAACGCTATTTAAACATGTTTGCATATTAAATTAACGTTTTTAAATCGTGTTTAAGTTAATTCCATATTAAACTAGTTTTTTTTTAAATTGGTTAAAGCAAAGCCTTTTCGACTAAAGTTACCAAAACAAACTTTGAACTTAAAAATGAAAACAAAAGAACTAACAAACAAACAATTTCAAAAAGTCATTTAAAATTAAAGTTGCGAATTTAATGCATTTAAGATTAATTAGATGCTTTGTGATGCAAGATTCAAGTGAAATATAAAATGCAAGTGAGATGGAAAACGCAAGTATGATGCAAGTATAGTTTGTATAAATATTTAAATATATATTCTTATACTTTAATTTTGATTCGTGTTGATAAGCTGTGGCGTAACTATAAATTTGGGGCCCCCCACCAAAAAAGTAAAGGGGCCCTCTTTAAATTTTTTTCTCCCAAAATGCCCGTAAGTCTACGTGAAAAATTATAAATTCATAAAATGTATTTGATAAAACAGAAAATAGTAACACATATTATTATTACCAGTCATATTATTCAAATGAGTGAAATTTGTGAATCTCCGCGGGGCCTTCTAAGCTACGGGAACCCCGCCATGCGGGGTTATGCTCTCCCCTAGTTACGCCACTGTTGATAAGTGTTGCTTCATAATTGAAAGCTTAAAGCTATACAAATGTTTAAGGTAACGAAGATGTGCTCAGGTCCTAAATTGCTGCCCCGGGCGCCAATTCAAATTTTTTTAGCGGTTTTCATAGTTATGCAGTTCATACATCAGGCTCATCTCTTTTTCACTCAATGCAATAAAAAACACCGTCAGAAAAGACTATTTTACTAATCTGTGGATAGCACTATGTATAATGCTGATAATCCCAATGACAGAGACCAGCTGTGAACGTAGTTTAAGGAAGTTAAACTTAATTAAAATCTACTTACGTACATCAAAGACGCAAGAAACATTGACGTCACTTGCATTACTCACCATTGAAAACGAGGAGGCGAAAAAACTTAAATTTAGAAATATTATTGAACAATTTTTTTTAAGAAAATCTCAAAGGACACCGTTATAAAATTACCTATTCGTCAGTAGTTTAAGTTTTCACTTAGAGTTAGCTTGTTTGAACTAATTGATTCCCATTACAATTCTTGAATTGAGTGTATATATATTTGTCCTTAGTGTAGATTTATAGGTGGTGTACATATTAAAGTTTTAATGGCAACATTATTAATTACTAGTGGGAGGTGGCGCAATTATTACTGGAGGAAGAGGGCGCTGAAACTACATTTTCCCTAAGCGCCGTTAATTCTAGGGAGAGTAAACTCTAGAGATTGCACTGGTTGTTTGATATTAAATATTGTTAAAACTTATAAAAATAATGTGGTTGTAAAAAATATGTTAAAAGAAAAAATATTTTTTTCAAGAATTCTCTGCGCCTGGGCTTATCACAAGCGCCTCTAACCTTCGGTTATTCTCACCATTATTTGATATATAGCAAATTCAATTCTGAAATGTTTTTGTATGAAATTACAAGCTATGTTATAAATATTTGACAAGTATAGTTTTAACAATGTGTTGAACAATATAATATATTGTGTAAATAATATATTATGTGCTAAGTTATTTTTTATTCTATTAAATTTTATGTATGAACAATTCTTATGTAGTTTTTTTTTTTAATAAATCTTTTGGCTTTAAAGAACCCTGCTATTGGGGTAAAGTTGAACAAGCGTGGGAGAAGTGGTACAAGTGTGAGGGAGAAGCGAGACATTTGGAAGAAATGTGGAACTATATAAAAACGACTCCAAATCTAGTTAAATATTAATTTGAGCATTTTGTTTTAAAATTAAGTTTAGTTTAAACAAAACGCGTGTAAAAAGTGGTGTAGTGGTAGACCGCTTGGCTTGTTAGCAAGAAGTTTGGAGTTGGAATCCCATCACGTCCCTGGAAGTACCACGCTCAACTTGGTTTCTCCGCGCAGCGGGCTTTGTTCGTAAAGGCTTGTGTTTCCGATGATTGTAACCACAATAAGAAAAATATTTAAAAATGCAAAAAAAATGCGCAGCCTCCTCGCCTGAAGCCCCCTTGGAGAGGTAAATAATAGGAAAAAAAAATCAAATTATCAATGCTTTTTTCCATCAAATTAAGACACATTTAAGAATTAAAATTTCTTTGTTAAAAAAAAAAGTTATTTTAAATTTAAGATGCCAAAGTTTACTTGGAAAACGATTTCAGCTTTTGTCCGTGATGTTGTTCCAGCAAGTGGTTGAGGCAAGACTGCTTTTATATCATTAATATTTATACTACAAATGTCATTAATTTTAGTTTTGATAAATTTAGAAGTTTCTTCATTCTTGCATTTCAAGAAGCTGATCTCTACATCAAAATGTCTACATAATAAAAAATGGCGTTTTTACTACAAATCTCGCAAAGAACATAATCACTAACACTCACATTTTGAATAGTGTTAAAAGAAACAGTTTTCAATTCTTCTTCAAATTTTAGTGAGTAACAATTAGTAGAAACTTTAACATATATATATACATTTGTTATTTTGCTGATATCTACATTAAGGTCACTGGTCGATATGCATAATATGTTTTCCCTCATATTTTTGGATTTTAGAAAATTTTTTTTACATTTTTGTTTAATACTTCATCTTTTATTCTTAAAATTTCTGGTGTTGATGTGGCTGTTGATAGTTTTGATCATACACTTTCTCTTTATACGTCCACGCCTTAAAACTTTACGAGAAGGTGCCTGCAAAATATATATTATAGTATTAAATAATTATAGAATTTAAAAAAAGCCTAAACTAAGAATATTTAGTTTAAATTACATTTTGATAAACTTTAATAATTTTAGGAGAAAATAAAGTTAAGTTTTTTTAACTGCTTCATGTTGCACATTCAAACCTGAGATATCTGAAGGAGTAGCAGTTGTAATCAATTTCTATCACGAGCCTTCACTGTATGATTCTTAAGGGACATCTCTATCTGTTACAACTGATGGTAAAAAAATATTATCCCTATATACATGTCTATCATAAGGCCAAATTGCTGTCACGCAAAATCTTGACATAATATTTATTGGTGTGGAAGATTTTTCCCATACTTGTTGAATGAGACTGGCTATCTCATAAATTGTAATGGCTTGTACAGGATTGCAAAGCATCCAGCTATTGGCAGCTGCATTAAAATATATTTTCATTGCACCAAAAACAGACCTTTCTAAAGGTTGTGTCTTATGTGAAGTATGTGGTGGCAAAGTCATTATACAAACATGGTTCTCTTTTGCATATTCAAGTGACTGTAGTGAAAGGTTGTTTTCATGATTATCCATAATCAATAAAACTTTGTAATCAGTTGTTGGACGAGCTAACTTAACAAAATGCTTTAAAACATCTATAAATATTTCATCATTCATCCATCCAGATTGATTGGCTAATCCAATAGAACCTTCTGGTGCTCTTCTCATTAGTGGATTTCTAAAAAATTATAAAAAAAAAAATTTAGGGGGTATTGCTACACCAGCTGCAGAGACAATGCAATACACTGTTACTAATTCACCTCTTTCTCTAGATGTTATTTGCCTAACTTGCTTTGTTCCCTTTGATGCAATGACACGAGGAGTTTTCTGCACAGTAGTAAAACCTATCTCATCAAGATTAAAAATTTTAAATGATGTTATTTTAGACTCTGATATACCTTTTTGTAATTTGTTAAAGAAAACATTAACAATATACCGATTAAATGCTGATGCCCTTGCAATTGAAGTTGCCTCTAGTTTTCTAACAGATAGTTTTGGGTTTCTTTTTAAAAATCCTGTTAAACAATCTCGACCAGCCTTTTTTTGCTCTATCCAACGCTTGGGACATTTTATTTTGTTTGCTTAAATCATTTCAAAAGCTAGAGTTTTTACTTGAACTGGTGTAAGACCATATAACATACCAGAACATGTCTTTAGATAAGTGCTCAGTGTTTGTTCTTGTGCAACAGAAAAAATCATAGAATGTTGATAATTTGGTTAAAGATTAACAGCTGGATATTGACATTTGTTTTTAATACACCTATGAAGTGCAGACTTGCCAGCTGAATATTCTGCTTCTCTAAGACTCATCCCATTTTGCACTTCAGCTACAGCAACTTTCAAAATGTTTTCTGAAACATGTGGAGTTTTACTTTTTCTTTTATAAACTCTAGACATGATCTGAAATTGAAAATAAATCAGGTTTGTTAAAAAAAATATTCATTTGTAATGGTATTAAGGTTAGTGTTAATACAATATTTTGTATCAGACTACTACGAAATTATGATTTTATTTAAGATTAAAAAACTTTTATGCATGCATTTTGCTTTCCAAATGCTTTTAAAATATTGATGTAAAAAGATTTATCTTTAATAGAAATTTCTCTTTACAAATTTTGTTTTAAATGAACTGTATAAGAACTAAAACTAAAATTAAATATTTCAATTAAACGTACATATTTATTTATTTTGAAAACTATAAAAAAACGTAGCTAAAATTCGCAATAAAATAATGCAAAACTATTAAGAAGAAGTTGAACAACGACTTTTTTCTCTGTCCCGCTTTACCCCTAGGTAATAAATACATACATGAGTTACTAGGCTGTCAGCAAAAGTACTTTTTTGGGGTACTTTCGAAAAATGGGGTTTTCACCAACCGCAGGGAGGGGAAATGATGTCTAATAAAAATAGCACATGAAATCTATAAGTTTACATTAAATAACAGTAATTAGGCTGCGAAATAAAATTATAGAGATGTCCCACTTCTCCCGCGTTCCACTTCTACCCACTATATATATATATATATATATATATATATATATATATATATATATATATATATATATATATATATATATATATATATATATATATATATATATATATATATATATATATATATATATAATATATATATATATATATATATATATATAAATATAAATATATATATATATATATATATATATATATATATATATATATATATATATATATATATATATATATATATATATATATATTTATATATATATATATATATATATATATATATATATATATATATATATATATATATATATATATATATACATATATATATATATATATATATGTATATGAGGGGAACAGGGAACAGGCCCGTCTTTACACATGTTCATCCTAGGCAGCCGCTGCGGGGTAAGGGCATACAGAGAGGCCAGCAAGGAATCAAATTTTTTCCTAATAAATTTTAATAATAAAAATGAAAGTGCAATGGCGCTTTTTTTAATTATTCAAAACCTTTTTTAATTACTAAAACAACCTTAACTCCTACATATATAATTTTTTTTCACCGATTGAATTAGAAAAACGTTCTCTTTTCACAACTTTTTTATACATTATACTTTTCGGGTTTAATGTATTTCAACGATAAGAAAAGTTTGCAAGATTAAGCAAATACAAATATATAAATACATGGCTGGGGCAAGAAAAAGACAAATTCACAAATTCAGTCTTACCACTAAATCCCTTAAAATAAAAGTGTCAAAAAAAATAAATATATATATATATATATATATATATATATATATATATATATATATATACATATATATATATATATATATATATATATATATATATATATATATATATATATATATATATATATATATATATATATATATATACACAAAAATAAATATATATATACACACAAAAATAAATATATATTTACACACAAAAATAAATATATATATACACACAAAAATAAATATATATACACAAAAGTGTAATGTATCCAAAAGTATATGAATACAAATAAAAAAGGCTTTTGATGTAGTTTTTCTTTACTTGTTTTGCATTTATAAATCTTTTGAATTTATAAATTTAGAAGGTTTGTTAATTTAAAACAAGTTGAACAAAATTGCATCAAAAACCTTATGCATTTATATTTATTCATTTGGATATAATACACTGTAATATTGCTTAAAATATGTTTCTTTCATTTTATTATTTAACTATTTATTTAATTATTTATTTTATTATGTTTCTTTCATTTTAATTCTTTATTTTGTTTCAAATCTATTTGAACGAAACAAAGAATTTTTTAAGATTTTTTTAAATAAAAGTTGAACTTTTTTTAATCGCGAAAGAAAGTTTGTTTGTTGTACACGACTGGGATGAAACAATGTGACGGATCCAGAATGAGCATACACTATCCCTAGGCCCGCCCAGAGCTTTTGTGATACCCAGGTCCAAAAGTTTAATGAATGCCCTATTATACTTCAGGTCTTAAAATAGCAAATAAATTAATATAGTTTACTTTCATAAAAAACCTAAAATAACATTTAATTTTGGTTTGCAAGAACAAACTATGATAAAATCAATTCTTAATTGACAAACACATCTTCCGGGCCTTTCTTATCAGCAAAATTTGAAATAACTTCCTCATAATTAACGCTAATGGCTAAATCTGATTCGATTGAACGGATCATCAAGTAGCACAATCGCTCCTGGCCCATTGTGGAACGAAGATAATCTTTGAAGATAGCTAACTTGCTGAAAGATCTTTCTCCTTCCGATGTTGAAACGGGCAATGTTAGAAAGATTCTAAGAGAAACACACACTTGCGGAAATATTGAATGCAGCCCCTTTGCATAAACTTCATTTAGAAGTTCGACAGGCTTTTCGCTGGCTAGAATATTTCTTCTTACGGAAAAAAAATGCCAAACTTCATCAGAAAACTCGTTTTTACATATGTCTTCTGGGTAAAGTTTAGCCAGATTCTCAGCTTTTAAACCTAGTTCTTGGTCTGTTTGAGATTTCTGTAAAGACCAAAGGAAGGAAAACTTGCTACATTCCTCTTCTATTACTTTAAATCTTGATCTCATTTGATTAGTCAGATTGTCGAGTGCAACATTGAAGACATTACACTCAAAGTTTTTTGATGCTTCTTCGTGGTTGTAACCAGCAGTTTCATCTGAGATGATCTTTTTTCGCGTTCTCTTCACAGTAAACATTATTTTATCAAATTTCAAGTTCATTGAAACTTCTGTTGCCTCTATCAAAATCAGGTCCCAAGACAGACGGATTCGATTCAGATCCATCAAAAGGCCATTTAGAATCTTTACTTCATCATCGAGAGTGAGTTGAGTGGATTGAAGCAGAAGACTCGCGTTGTTAACTGCCATCAAACATTTAAACCAAAAAGTTGTGAAAACAATAAATTCAAAAGAATTCATCCATTTAATGAGATAATGCACTTCATTACTACTTTCGCCTGGAAGGTCTAACTCTTTTAGACGATGTAATGATTTCAAGATCTCTCTTGGCTTTTTTGCTAGTGGCTTAACTAATTCAATCCTTGAACTCCATCGTGTAACAGAAAGTTTATGTAATGATTGGCCTGTCTCCTCCTGAAGAATTTTCCAACGAACTGGGCTGCTGCTGAACAGATTGTATAGCTTTTGAATATTTCCAAAATAGGATTTTGCAGGAGCCGATGATTCAATAGCGTGTACTGCACATAAGTTCAAACTGTGAGCAGAGCAAGGAATGAAAATTGCTTGTGGATTATTCTGTCTTATCAAAGCTTGAACTCCATTGTAAATACCTGCCATATTAGCGCCGTTGTCGTAGCCTTGACCACGACAATTTTTTATGTCGAGCTCATTCTCTTCCAACACATTCAATATCAACTTTGTTATATTAGATCCCTTCTCCTTTTCAAGTTCTTCTAGCTTAAGGAATCTTTCTTTGACCTCCCACAGCTGATTATCATTGAAATGCAAACGAAACACAAAAGTTATTTGCTCGCTGTGGGACGAACCGGGAGTGCTGTCCGTGATGATGGTGAAATATATTGATTTCTCGAATAACTTCTCGAACCACTAATTTGCCGCATTCCTTGATAAATTCATTTTGTGATTTCCAAGATAAATAATGAGCTTGCATGCGTTTTTCTTCTTCTTGGTGCTTAGCAATAAGATGCATATGATCTTGTAATGTTTTGTTGTGGCGAGCAATTAATTCGAGCGCTCCAAGGAAGTTTCCATTCCCATTTTTGAACAACTTTTGATTGGATCCTAATTACAAACAAAAAATAATCAAAATAGTAATCCATATTTATATCCAATTAAAACTTGTAATTTTGATTTTTAAATTACAAATAAAATAATGCAAAATATAATTTAAAATTTAAAAACAATATTCTTACCCCTAAAAGATAAGTTTCTTGAAGCTAGAAAAATTGTGACGTCAAGAATGCATTGTAAAATTACTTTCCATCGCTTTGTTTTATCTCCAATTTATTTTTCTAACTGATGCTCAATGGACTTTTGACTTCAAGTGAATCGTAGCTGTTTTCCATTGGAGATAACAGTTACGGTGAAAATCGCTTTGTTGATGACTTTTAACGCGATCTGAAAGTTTTCTCCAATTTCCATGTATACCTCCATTCCAAGACAACAAACTGGATTAAACACCGGGTCTGGTTAAGTTAGGCAATCCAAAAAGGGAGCAAGGGAAACAAAAGAGTGATGCCACAGCCTTACTCCGAACGAGCTAATCTCTTTTAACTTTTTTCTCCGTTTCTTTGTTCCTCTAAAAAGATATAAGTAGGGAATTTGCGTTCTTTTTGATCTCTTGGAAAATTGCTAGGATTTGAAGAAGGTCCAATCAGAATTATATTCGTTCGATCAGTGTCTGATATTGATTTCCATAGTGCAGGATCGTTAGAGTTTGGTATAGAAAGATTACTTTTATAAATTTGTTGGTCATTGTGACAATCAAGTACAAAATCCAACTGATCTTTTTTTAAATGTGATGATGTTTTTTGGGAGTCATCGATGTCATCGGCAAGAACAAGTTTGTCGGAATTATGGTCTGGCAACTCATTAGAGTCATTGATACCGATCTCAATATCATTGAACTATAAAGAAGTATTGAACAGAATTATTCTAACTATTTTTTCATGAACGTCACAAGATTAAAAAATAGTTTAAGTATCTGCTTGCATTTATCTTCAATTTTTGTCCAACGAACGCAATCTAAAAGCGTTCGTTTGTTTTTGCTTTCGTTTTTTTTTCCGAATCATCGCTCTTTTCCTCCCAGCAGCTCCAGACAGCTGTTTCAATCGTGGAGGTCTTTGATTATTCATGCTAAAACTTATGATAATATAAAGAATTTTAACTTTTTAAATTTTAAAAATTAAAAACTTTATAATACTTTGGTGTTATTAATTGCAGAGAAAAAGTCAGTACTTACAATTAAAATATCCACTGAAGATAAGTTTCTTGTCAAAATATAGTCGGAACAAAATGCAGGCGAGTCAAAAACATACATATGCACAAAAGTATCCACAGGGACGCAAGGTTTAAGCAAAAATAAGTTAAACTATCAGAAGTCAGGCTTTTACAAACGTTAAATAAGAAAAAAAAAATTTTAACGCTTTTTATTCTATCATGCGAACAAAAGGCCAATGAAAACGCGTGCGTTCAAATGGATAATGAAAACCTTGTAAAGTAATAATTATCCTATTTTAAATTCAAACAAAGTTTAAAAGGAGAAAGAAATTAATATACAAAAATTGCTTAATCTTTAAATACGTTATCAGCTAAATTTTTTATCATTTCAATAGTTTTTTTTTAAGGCATGTGATGCCCCATAGACTGTGATGCCCGGGGCAAACTACTTCAATTGCCCCCCCCCCTCTTGGCGGCCCTGACTATCCCACTAGATCCTTCATTGCTCTGTTGAGCCCGTAAACGGAAATTTGAAAGTGACATCTATTGAGGTATCAGACTTTATTAGGAAAGGAAAAATGGTTTCTAAGGTTATAATTTCAGGTCACCATGTATCAACTTGTAACTGAAATTGAAATGTGAAGACAAGCTTATGCTTCTCTTGTTTTGGATTATTTATCCTTCTTTTAGATATGGATTCTGTTGTGATCACAGCGTGCACTAAATAACTTTTTTAAATTTATCTAAACGATGCGGACATTTATACTCTGAATAAAAAACTGTATTACAAGAACTTTGTTCCCAATTCAGTTGAGACTAATATTAGTGAACCAAAAAAACAAATCATTTCATTTTACTTCTGGTTATTTAATCAAAGAAAGTTGAATCCATTCTCAAACGTCAATGTTATTATAATTTTTTCATTTACAATGTTGTTATAATTTTTATATTTTTCTCTGCAGCTGTTACAAATTGTAACGGAGAGAAGTCTTTTTTAAATTAAAAGGATATTGAAAAAAAGGTAATTGCTACAATTCTAATAGTAGACAAAAAAAATGCCTTCCCAGTGGGTATTTCGACGTCGAACGAACGTCGAGCGACGTCGGATCTCGACGTCGGATCGACGTTGGGTTTACGTTGGAAATGGAAATGTTATTTGACGTCGGATAAACTGACATCGCGCGACTTCGGCATTCCGATGTAAATCCAACGTGTTTTTTGAAAACCAAAAAGCGCTGCCTACGGCAGGAATTGAACCTCGGTCTATTAATCACTGAATCCTACGCGCTTACCACTACACCACAGGCATATATTATTTAGTGTGTTTATTTAGTAATTTATACTTGTAGCTATTTGGGAATTATTACTTTGATAAATAATAATTTTGTTTAAATATTATATAAATATTAAAACGAATAGTTATATATTATAAAAAATGTATACTCGAAAATGTTAATAGTTAAAAAACTATGCTAGTGCATCATACAAAACCTCATGATGTTTTATCAACCATTATTCAAACTTCTTTCCATTAATAAAAAACACGCTTAGTTCACATATTTATTGAAGAGCGCAATTGCACACATATTGTTGGGTTTGGATTAAATTTTCATCAGCGATGTCTTACGACGTTGTTCCGACGTCGTTTTAAGGACGTTGGATTGACGTCGGAAAACGTCAAAAGACATCGGAGTACGTTAATATTATGACGTTGCCCGACGTCTTTTTATCGACGTTGGATCGATGTCAGTACTGCGACGTTTTTTGGACGTCTTTTACAAGATGTTGGAACAACGTCAAAATACATCGAAACGACGTCAGGGGATGTTGAGATAAAGACATCGCCCGACGTCATTTTACTGACATCGGAACAACGTCGGAATAGGTCTTTTGACATCGCTGATGAAAATCGTACGTAAATCCGACGTCGGATTGACGTCGGGTGCCCACTGGGTTTCAGCGCTAGCATTTACTTGTTCGTTTATGGACAATGCAGTATTTTCAATTAGTAATATTTTAGCATACAAAAAAATCGACTTGAAAAACGGATATTTTCGCGGAGACAAAGAGAGGGGGGAGGTGCAGAAACCACATCCATTATTTCGTTAGGGGGCGAGGCCCTGCGTATATATTATGTGTATTTATACACATAATATATACGCATACAATAGGGAATATTAAATTGTATTTATACACGCAAAATGGTGGGTAAGAACCCACACAAGTAAAATCTTTTGTTTTAAGCAATCACAATTTTATTTTTTCAAAAATTGATTCAAAAATGTGTATAAATATTTTTTTAATTTTATATATTTTTTTAAGGTTATGAGATATCTTATAGTTTTTTAAAGCAATATAAATTGTTTGTTTGTTGTTTTTTTATCCTACATTGCATATCGATCATTACATATATTACGTACAGGTTATTTACAGTCAAAATAAAATGCGAAGAATCTAAAAAATGTTTTGTATTTTATATTGATCCAAGAGCTAAAAATCTAATTATAAAAAAAAGTCTCATAACAAGCTTAACATAAATTTTTTTTTCAAAAATATATTTTATATTAAAATAATATTAAATTGATTAGATGATAGGTTGTTACAAATCATTCGAAACGGTTTTATTTTATAGGTAAAAAAATTATAAAATTCAAACAATCAATAAGTTATAATGCATTTATTTATAAAAAGTTTTAATAAACTTTTATCTTAGAAATTGTGGCTAAAATTAATCTTTTAAAACTTAAATTGTTATGAGCTTGTTAACCTTCATCTTTATCCCTATAACTTGGTATCAAAAGAAAAGTGTGAAAGTATGTTCTAAATTTAGGTTTTTAGCCATTTGTAATTAAACAAAAAAAGTTGCATAAAATGAAAGCTGAACTGTATTTTAAAGAAAGCGGTTCAGGAAAACGCAATTTCCGCAAAGCTATTACAGCAAGTTCGAAGCAGCGTCATTGTGTTAAAAATAAAAATCACGGCGAAAACAACGTCATTAAGTTATAAATAAAAATAATGGTGAGAACAACGTCATTGTGTTACCGCAACACAAGAGTTGTGGTGAATAAAATAATATATTGAGACTTTTTATTTTTATATATAATGGTTTTCCGTTCTTTTACAAGTAAACTTTCTAATTTACTATTATACATTGAAAAAGCAGTTATATTATATATAACAATCAGAGTTCGTCCATAAATTACGTCACGCAATTTTCGACCATTCTTTACCCCTCCTCCCCCTCGTCACAACAACGTAATACTTTAGTAACAAGTCCCGTATGAGTAGTCACAAAATCACCAACCCCTTTATTCCCTAGAGCTTCCCACCAACCCCTTTATTCCATAGAACCCCTTATTCCCTAGATTCTCTAGAGCTTTATTCCCTATAGACGACCCCTTATGTAACTTTAAAAGTAAGCGAACTTGGGAATGTTATTTTATTCACTTAATCTTAAAAATATGTTTGATACGAAATTCTATAATGTAATAATGAATAAAATAAATTATTTTTGTAATTTATAAGAGTAGCAATATATAGTTAATTGTAAAGAACCGGAAAATCATTTTTATACTATACAAATAATTTTTTACAAATTTTCATATATAAAATTGAAGTCCTTCGAATGAAAACCTCAAATGTCCACTTTCATGCACCATGTAATGTATCATCCTTTTACAACATAACAAGGGAGGCCTTAGAGTTTTGAAAAAAGGCACTGATCACAAAGACATTTAAAAGAAGTTACTACAAAAAGCTCTGCGAACTAGTTGTATTCTATTTAGGAGGAGATTTACCGGGGTTTTGTTTTCATCAACCTAGAGCCTGCCACGAAGCCAGGTACGATTAAAGTATATTATCAATAGTTTGTATTACTAGAGTAGAGTACATTTTCAATATTTTTCTATATAACTAATAACAACAACTTATTCTAAAGGTTTATGGCAGATGCTCTATACCTGCTGATACTGAGAAGGTAGCCCAGGTAATGAATAAGGAAGAAAAGACGATGGTAAAGATTGCAATATTCTTTGTTTTTATATACTATGGATCCTGTTCTTAAAATCATATATGGTTGACAAGTTACCTTCAAATGACCTAGCTACCTTCAAGTCATCGTTTGAAATTAGGAACTACTATCTAAAACTTGGGCAGGCCCTTCTTGTCAGTATGCTGCGGCACGCTTGGTACTTAACAAAACAGTTAGTTATACTGGTCCTAGCTGACAATTATGTTGACGAGAAGGTAAAGAAAAAGATGTTGGAAAATTTGGTCAAATGTGATATACTCAAGCAGTTTCATATAGGGAAACCTAAGCTACCAGTTATCAAAAGGTCAACTGAGTTATTTGTAGGTTTCCAGAGTTGGAATTTGTTTATGGTAGCAGGTATTCCATTTGGAGAGGCGGAGAAGTGGCTCAGGGGAGATGCCAGTGAAATATTTGATCTATTTAAAAGGTTTTTAAAATCAATTGAATGTGTTAATGACTACGTTGAAAGAAATATCTGACTAATCAAGGATTTTGTTGGAGTCTACAGTTCGGATGACATGAAAAAGAATCTTATGCTCGTTGCCAGAGACAACAGAAAAAGACTAAAGAAAGAAATAACAAAGAAGCAACTCATAAACGTTTAATTTTTAAAGCTAAAATATATATTTTTAAGAGATGTCTTAAATGTCTTTTAATTAATTAATGTCTTTTTTTAAAAAGACATTAATTAATTAATTTTTTTTTAATTAATTAAATCTAAGTCATCTTTTAAAAAAAAATTTTAAAAGATGAATTAGATGCATCCTTTAACTTAAAAAAAAACTCCTACCAACCTTTCAAAAAACCAAATGAATATCTACGTTACATCCACACTGATTCCAACCATCCTCCGCAAATAATAAAGCAAATTCCCATCTCTATCAACGACAGATTATCACAAAATTCCTCAAATGAAAAAACATTTAATTTATCTAAACCAGAATACGAAGATGAACTAAGAAGAAATGGCTTCACTGGTAATTTAAAGTATAATCCCCAAAAAAAGAGAAAAAAAGAAAAGAAAAAGAAATATAATATGGTTCAACCCTCCGTATAGTGAAAGCGTTTCTACCAATGTCAGACATATCTTCCTAAACTTAATCGAGATATATTTTCCAACATCCCATCCCCTAGTAAACTAATTAATCGAAACATTATCAAAATGAGTTACAGCTGCACTAAAAATATCGAAAGAATTATATATATATATATATATATATATATATATATATATATAAATATATATATATATATATATATATATATATATACATATATATATATATATATATATATATATATATATATATATATATATATATATATATATATAGTATATATATATATATATATATATATATATATATATATATATATATATATATATATATATATATATATATATATATATATATATTGAAATAATAATAAAATACAATTAAATTTGTAACATAACTCAGAGTTTCACGCTATATACGATCATCAGACGTTACAAACAACCATAACAACAACAAAAATTATATACAAAAATACAATACAGTGTTAGCTTAGATGACGTTAAAGTTGCAGATAACAAATTTGTTTTCGTGGCGAATCTGATAATTCGCAATATAATAACATTAATAATGCTAAAATAATTGCTAAAAACTTAGGTATTGACAACAGGATGGAATGCCTTGCAATGAATACCGCGTTTATAACTATAAAGGATCACAAAGATGATTTTATCAACAATACTAAATGTCGATTAATTAATCCATCTAAACCAGAACTTGGAAAGGTTAGTAAAATTTTACTGGAAAACGTCAACAATAAAGTGAGAAAAGCCACCCTTGTAAATCAATGGCATAATACGGATGACGTAATAAATTGGTTCCGCAATATTAAAGACAAACACAACTGCACTTTCATCCAGTTTGATATTGAAGAGTTCTACCCTTCTATCTCTAAAGAATTTCTTCAAATTTCACTTAATCACGCCAAGCAATTTACAGAAATTTCAGAAAATACATTAGACATTATTAATCACTCAAGAAAATCATTACTGTTTACTGAACACAACAGTATCTGGGTCAAAAAACTTGGTGATCCTAATTTTGACGTCACTATGGGAAGTTACGATAAGCTGAAGTGTGTGAGTTAGTTGGTCTCTTTATTTTACATACTATAAGTCAAGACTATGGGTTGAAAACCGTTGGATTATATAAAGATGATGGGCTTTGTTGTTTTCATGGAATTAACGGACCACAATCCGAGAGAATAAAGAAAAAACATCGTTCGTCTTTTTAAGGAGAAATTTAATCTAAAACTTACTATAAAAACCAACTTAAAAGTTGTAAACTTTCTTGATGTTACCTTCAACCTGTTAGAAAATACTTTCCAGCCATACAGAAAACCCGGTGACCACCCATTATACATCAACGTAAATTCTAACCACCTTCCTAGTATTATTAAATCCATACCAACTATGATATCTAACCGTATTAGCAATATTTCATCTAACAAAGAAGTTTTCCATAGAGCAACATCGTTTTATAACAATGCGTTAGCAGCAAGTGGGTTCAATGAAAAGATTACTTTTCAAAAAAATCTTTCCCCACCAAAACCAAAATCAAGATCACGAAACATTATTTGGTTTAATCCTCCGTTTTCGCAAAATGTAAAAACCAACGTCGCAAAAACTTTTCTAAATCTAATTAAAAAGCATTTTCCAAAGACACATAAGTTTCGCAAAATTTTTAATAAAAATAATTTAAAAGTCAGTTATAGTTGTCTTCCAAACTTCACTAATATTATCAACTCACACAATAAAAAAGTATTATCTAATGTTTCCAACACAATTGTTCCAACGTGTAACTGCCGGCAACCTTCACAATGTCCTTTGCAAGGTACGTGTCTTAGTAAAAATATAATTTACGTCTGCAATGTTAAAACATCACCACAGGATAGTGGTTTAAATTATATTGGTTTAACAGAGCACACCTTTAAAGATCGCTGGTACAAGCATAAGAACTCCTTTCAATACGAAAGTAAAGCTAATGCCACAGAACTTTCTAAATATATCTGGGAAATGAAAAAAAAGGGATTTTCAAATCCTATTCTTACGTGGAAAATTATTGATAGGGCAGAACCTTTTAAACCTGGAAGAAAGTTATGTAACCTTTGTTTAACGGAAAAATACCATATCATTACATCACCTTTGAAACTATTAAATAAGCGAAATGAATTAATAACTAAATATCGCCACAAAAACAAATTTGTTATCATCTAAGCTAACACTGTATTGTATTTTTGTATATAATTTTTGTTGATGTTATCGTTGTTTGTAACGTCTGATGATCGCATATAGCGTGAAACTCTGAGTTATGTTACAAATTTAATTGTATTTTGTTATTATTTTAATATAATATATATTTGATCTACTTTTGTATTGAGCACTAACTACCGAAAAATTACTCTTATTACTGTTATATATATATATATATATATATATATATATATATATATATATATATATATATATATATATATATATATATATATATATATATATATATATATATATATATATATATATTGATAAATGTTGTATACTGATGGAAATACAACTCTTGTCGATTTAAGAGTGATATCTTTTTAATATCTTTTTTTAAAAAAGATAGATCAAATTATATTAAAATAATTCAAATGAAAAAATACAACTTTATAATGGAACTAAAAGTTTCATGCCATTCAGCAATCATCAGCCATATTATTCAAATTAAAAATAAAAACCGTTATAAAAAATACAAATTTAGCGTTGCAACGGCATCTGACGACAATTAAACGTGATCCGATATTTGCTAATCGCCGGAATCAAAGTTAGATAGTAAAAATTTTTTCCTATGCCTACAAGCAGAAACCAATTCACTTTTTTTGTTAAGTAGCAGTCGACTATCAAAAGTCATAACAAAATACTTTTCATTGATGCAAAGGTGGGTTAAAAGATTGGCATCTTTTAATTATGTTCCACTTAATTATAGGCATGTTACCCGCGTCTTTAAGTTTCCAGATTTCCTTGGAAAGTTCCGTATCATTCCTATACCTGGTTGCATTAAATGATTTAAGATGGTTTGCAAATCTGAGCTTGAATGTGTTTTCACTAATTCCGATGTAGGATTTTTCGGTAAGACTGGTATTAGGTGATTCTAAAGTGGCTTTATATACAACATTTTTTGATAGACATTGATTGCTTGTAGGCATAGGAAAAAATTTTCACTATCTAACTTTGATTCCGGCGATAAGCAATTATCGGATCACGTATAATTGACGTCAGATGCCGTTGCAACGCTAAATTTGTATTTTTTATAACGGTTTTTATTTTTTATTAGAATAATATGGCTGATGATTGCCGAATGGCATTCATCAGCCATTTTTTCATTTAAATTATTTTAATATATATATATATATATATATATATATATATATATATATATATATATATATATATATATATATATATATATATATATATATATATATATATATATATATATATATATATATATATATATATATATATATATTTAGCTCAAACTTAATTGGCCGTTCAGAGTAGTCGTTGACTACATATATTCGGCAAACAAACTCTAAAAAAGTTTTAAATTGGTCGATAAAGCCCCAAAAATATGAAGGACAGTTCAGCCAAGGTTTATCATCGCCTTTACTGGAATTTATCAAATTGAAAATAAAACACAAGTTCCTACCAACCAGCTGTAACAAGCGGGGTGGTTTCTCCTGGGCGAAGATCTTCAAAAAGGGTTGGATTTTTATACTACTCATAGTGTGTAGGAATAGGTTTTGAGAAAAGAGTTTTTGCAATTTTTTCTTTCTCATCATCTTCAAGTTCTTTATCTACGAGAAATAATGAAATCATTGGTTTGATCCAAATAATGAAATCATTTGTTTGATCCAAATGTCTCTCCATTAATTTCAATACTTTTTTTAATTTTCTATAGTAAAATAGCTCCTGGTTCATAAGATTCTTCCCAATTTTTATACTGGACCATCTGCCAGTATGCTTTTATATCTTGAAATGGTGCAAAAGAAACTAAAGAGGAACGCACAAACAATAAAATATAAACTATAGAAATAAATTCTTCCATTGTTCTGCAACTGATTACTTAAAACATGAGTTTTAAGATATAAAAGTCTATAAGAATATATAGATTTTGCTATAAAACGTACATGGGAAATTGATCCCGCAACATAAAAGCCTACATCTGGACATAAGTAGTTGAGTTTATATTCTACTAGTTCTTTGTAATTATCTCTTGGAAATACTAAATTGGCAAGTGCATATTTTCAAAATTGAAGAGTTTATTCAATCTGTTTTTTTACATACGTTCCTTTAACTGCAACTTTGTCAAACTTTTTGAACTTTGATTTATCTATAGTTTCCTTTGCTGAGCTCCAATTTGCTTCGAAAAACTTGAACATTAGATTTTTAGAAGCATAAGATTTATTATTGTGAACTTTTTCCGTAAAATGTTAACTTTGAAGTTCGTAAACATGTCTTGGACATGCAACTGTTATATAATCGAACCCTGTTTTTGACAGAACCTGTTTGTACCGGAATCTTTTCCTTTATTAGTTGCATTTGTGTCAAAGCGCAGATCCTTTATATAAGGATATACTCATTCAAAATGTTTGTTATAGTGATGAGATTTTCCAGTACCGTGTTTCTTTTTTACTGTGTTATTTTTGCGAAATAACATTGATATTAACAAGAACAGTAAAACAGTATCTTTTTTTTTTTTTTGTACCTTTAGTAATATTCTGTAAAATTTTTCCATAAAAATGTGCAAATATTGGAAATTTAGTTTGCATTGTAGCTTTTATTACATCTTCTTGATACTTAGCTGCACTTGTACTTACTGCTTTCTTTATTGCACATCTGATGGTGGATTCAGAAAACGAGAAACTTGTCAAACTGTCCCCAGATGTAACTATTATGTCATAAAGCAAGTGCATTATATTTTTAGAAACACTTGTAATTGCAACTTATTTTGCAAAATTTTTAGGTAATACTGTTGAAGCACAATTGGCTGATTTAATTTCGCTTGTTGAATAGTCGAAATCCTGACATGAAGAGACCTCACTTTTTTCTGATAAACAGTTTGATCCTCTTGTCTCTCAGTAAATGTTAAATATCGCAATCTTCTTTCTTCTATCTTTTTCATCTAGGCAATATGCTAAATCTTTTGAAATAATTGTCATTTTACATTTTGTCATTTAATCTTTTAAAAATCATTTATCTGAATTGTATGAATCAAGGTTTTTTCTTATGTTTCTTCTTTAAAACAGAGCAAATATCAGGTTTTCCTATCAAAACACTTTCTTGGCTTTTTCAATTAGATCATTTAATAGTTTCCTAGAACACATAATATTTATTAAATATTTTTCTAATTATTTTAAAACTATTTAATATAGCCTCATATCGGAGGCAGAGTGAAAAGAGTCAAGTTAACAAATTATTATAAGCAAAACTTTAATTCAATAAAAAAACTATTATATACTATTAGCATACCTAATATGGTTGTCATGAAATATGCCGCCGTCGCAGCCTCAATTGATCCACGGTTTCTTTATAGCAAAAAGGATGCAGTTCTGAGGACATATTGCTTAGTTCAAAGCATGCTGACATCATTTTATCTTGAGAAGTACAACCAATACCCACCAAAGTTTTGGTGGGTGTGTTTTTTTATTAAATTTAACAAAAACATAAGTTTTTTTATTAAATTTAACAAAAACACCCACCAATGTTTTGGTATTTTTGTCTAACAGACGCCTAAGTTAGTAAGATTAAATTTAGAGTTTATAGTTTCCGTTATTCAAACTGAAATTTAATTACTTGGTTAATACATTGAACAACAAATTTTAATTAGTTTAATGTTTTAATCATACCTGTAACGAAAATTAAGAATAATTTCCTCATTTGTGGCCAACTGTGTTTCAAAAGGCTTCTTTACCTCTTTATCTTCAAATAAAAATCTCTTTAAAAGTGATCACGCAATTTTTGGGAACAACTTTACTTTTTTTTTTATCCTTTTATTTTGACATTTAGTAATATATATATATATATATATATATATATATATATATATATATATATATATATATATATATATATATATATATATGTATATATATATATATATATATATATATATATATATATATATATATATATATATATATATACATACATATATATATATATTTATATATATATATATATATATATATATATATATATATATATATATATATATATAATATATATATATATATATATATATATAAATCTATATGTATATGTATATATATATATATATATATATATATATATACATATACATATATATATATATATATATATATGTATATGTATATATATTATATATATTTATATATATATATATATATATACATATACATATATATATATATATATATATATATATATATATATATATATATATATATATATATATATATATACTCGCGTGCTGCTACATCGACTGAGGGTTTGGTATGGGTCAGCAACCTTTTCATTCATTATTCTTCATTTTCCCTTATCGTTTTCTCACGATGCTCACTTAAATTAGGCTAGCAAAAAAAGTGAGCAATTGCGCATATAAATTTGCTATAGTAGATATATATATATATATATATATATATATATATATATATATATATATATATATATATATATATATATATATATATATATACAAATCTTCATTATTCTTATTGGTATCAGATAAAATTTTCTGATGATGGTCTTAGCAAAGAGATTTGTATGAAAGAACTTTTATCAATTCATGGTATTTCTCATCAATATAATCTATCCTTTGAATTTATACTTTGGATCTCCTCGCAGAAAAATATTTTGTGTTTATACTGTGATTCTGTTAAAAAATTTCAAGTTTTTGATTTTCCTGAAGAAGACTAAAACTAGAGATAGAACAAAAGCTTTATTTGCAAAGAGCTCAAGAGTTTACAAATAAAAAGCGACGTTTAAAATTACTAGCGAGCTCTTCTAATGGTACTACTGTCATATCATTCGACTTCATGCAAAATTTTCCTTTGGCAAATATGGTTACAAATACTGTGTTCTATTTCAGGCAGTTATGGTACTATATATTTGAAATACACGATTTAGCCTAAAATGATATGTTTATTTATTCTTATTATGATGGAGTGGCGAAACGTGGGCAAAATGGTGTAACATCATTGTTGCTCCACTAGTTAAATAAACATTTGCCACAGGGTACAAAAAACCTCTACATTTTGAGTGATGGGTGTTTTGGAAAAAATTAAAACTTTGCCAATATTTAGTTTTGGTATATAGTAGTACATGTACTTAAAAAACTAATCGTAAAATTCACGTTTTACCTATAAGAGGAACATTCCTATTCCTTTTTGCCAAATAATGCAAATTTCCATTTCCAAGAAAAACAATCTTGGTAGATATCCCTGAGGATTGGGATTGAGGTTATTGTGGATGTAAGGAAAATATCAAAACCTTTGTTTCTTGAAAAGCCGAAACAGGAAGACTTTTTTAATATAATAGACATGCTTAAGCATGTCATGACATGTGGATGATTCATTTTGTAAAACAGCTATAATGTGGAAAAAGTTTGCTCTTCTTTAGCCTCTGTGAATGTGCGCTTTATAAGTCAAGACAATAAAACTCGGATCCTAATTAAAATCACATTTGTTAAAAAACAAGCTTCTATATTAATGCATGTGGAATATCGAGTTTCTCTTCCTGAATATGATTGGGTCATTGTCGTTAAGCACAAGCTCAACACGGCATTGAAATCAAACCTGATGGGCTCGCAAAATCTGACGCAGTTTTCTATTTTGGTCCCACTTATTTGCATTTTTATTTGGAAAGCATTCAGTATCGACAGCGTGTACTCACGGATTGGACTTTGAAAGACTTTTGACTTTTGCCAGAGTTGGATTCCATTTCAAAAGACCCTTTGACGAAGTTGGTCAAGCCAGTGGTTTTCTTCAGTGTTGATAGTGCGGGATTGATTATCTAGATCTAGATCTAGACTCTCAAGGTATTTAAATTCATTTTTAATATTAATTCTTTATCAAAGTACAATATATTTATAGCAAGGCTTAAGGAAATAATTAACTGCATTGTGACTAATATTCAAGGAAGGACAGTTGATTTCTTCACAAGAAACATAGTTTTGATTACGCTAGAAAGATCTGTGCCTCGTTCTTTTCAGTTCAAATGGTTGATCAGTTTCCAACAGTGGTTAAGTATATCGATCCAGACGGCAAGATGGAGCTCGATGTTCGCCATCTCTTATAGAAGGATTAGGTATGGTTTGCTTCTCATGAACGCGCCAGCCAATATTTCACGTAAATTGTGAAATGTAAAGATAACGGATGTTGTACTTTGAAAAGAACTCTTATTTCTATATTATAATTAGCCAATTTCTGCCTCCATTTATTCCAATCTGTCAGTCAGAAGATAGCTTGAAAGCTGTAACCGTTTCGTGACCAGCAAGAATCGTTTCCTTTGTGTATTTTTTCTTACCGCCTACAATATTCAAAATACGTTTCCTTGATCATTGAAATCATTCAAGTTTCCACCTTACGATCTGTTTTGTCCCTCTATGCAATTAAGTTTGTCTCAGAGAATCTGTAAGCATTGTAACTTGTACTTTGTCTCCCAAGTTATTTTAAAAAAGCATGTCAGCATTACTCATTTCAGTTTTTTTAACCAAACGGCTATTACCCTTTCGCGAGTTGGACCTGTTTGCATTACCGCCAAAAACAAATAAGAGTTAGTGACCGCAATTGCGGTATAAGAGAACGCGACCTTTGCAGAATGGTTCGATGAGAACAAAATCGAAACGCGAGGCCTTTATATATCAAATGATGTCACTATTTCAGAAAAATTGGACTGCCTTATTCAAACTATATCAATTGACGATTATTTTAAACTTCCTTGGATGGACGAAGAATGAGACAAGTTCCTATGAAACACTTTGAATAAATTTAATATATAGAATAAGAGTAAAATAACTTTAATTTTTTTGGTTCAGAGAGGCCTGCAAGAAAAAACAACTAAAACAAAAGTGGAAATATCCAATAAGGTATTAAGTTCAAAATGGTAAAATTTAGAGGATTTTTTAGCAACACTAGAAAATTTTGAAAAAAAATTGAGAATTCTAGAGTATTTTCTTTTTATTTTATATGTTTCTACATTTATGGGGTTTGTATTGGGGTAAATAATGTCATTTTATATTTTAAATGACATGGATTTGCTAAAGCAAGCTTTTACAACCCGTTGCACTTTTAGGCGTCAAAGAGTTTTGCAGATCTTTAATATGCAGTTTTTAAGATTTTCAAAATTATACATTAGAAATAAAAAGATGAGTTAAAGAGATTTGATCAAGTTATTAACTTTTTGGAAGATAATAGAGGATTATAGAGAAGACTTTTTTTAAAAAAAGGACTTTAAAGGATTTTAGAGGAGATTTGGCTACCCTGTAGAGTTGTTGAGTTTATTGTTACTCAAGTGATTTATTAAAATATTCAATCCTGTTTCAAAAATTAAATCATATTTATTTATAATTTTGTGGTTTTAATTTTTGTTTACGCCTCTGACGATAAAATTTTGCTTTTTATAAATATAATGCTTATATAGAAACATTCTCAGATTTTTGCTTATGCCGCCAGGCGTTCTATAACAACAGCTAAATAAAATGTTTTTTGCTTGTTTGTTTTTAATTTCAATGGTTTCGCTCAGACCATTTCTTAAACAATGTTCAATACTTTTGTTAACATTTATTAAGCACTAACACGCTTGTTTGTTTTTCTCTATATTAAAATTACATATATTTGAAGTTGAAATTGAAATTACATACAATTGTATATTAAAAAGCATAAGCTGAAAATTATTCATTTCGCCTAATGTGGTTCAAGTTTCTGTTAGACAGATTATATTGAAAAGATGTTTTGTTTCTTCTAGTAAATTTAAAAGTTTTTCAATGTTGCGATTCAAACTTCTTATGTTGAGGTGGAGAATTACAATTTCATTTTTTCGCTTTCATTTTTTCTATTTGTTTAGGAAAATGATTTAAACAATCTATGCTCAGGTCAAAGCTTTCATCTGATGAGAAGCAGTTTGTTTCGTAAAAGTTAAAAACAAGATATTCAAAGTTATTAGTTATAGCCATGGTAATATTTAATGAAAATAAAAATTTTGCTTTTTAAGAATCCTTAACTAATTAATTATAAAGATAATTTTGTAAATAGTTAAAGACAATCAACTTTATCATACCTTATTGACACATTTTCGCCATCAGTTGTCTTTGCTTTACCTCCACAAACAATTCTTTTCAGATATAAACGGTGTTGAGACAGAAGTCTTCATTAATGAAAGTATCAGTTCATTTCAAGAAATACGATTCTTTCAATATTTTAATTTTATCTTTGCATTTTTGTAAGTTTAGTACAATTTCTCTTGGAGGGCCATCTTATTTTTGTCTAGTACGATGATATTCCAAGTTTGTGCAAGAAGAATGTTTGTACTTTTTCTTCGGTAATCCCCTCATGATTCTTTTTTGTTTTAAAGTTTTACACGTTACAAGTAAGACTGCTAGTTAGACCAAAATCAACCCTTTTAAACGATGGTCTGGATCTAAGATTCACCAGACTCAGACTCATTAAACTCGTTAACAAAATGTCTTTGTTACGGATTTTAAAACTGACCCAGACCCCATTCATGGTGGATCCATGGTAAAAAAAACAAACAAATGCAAAAACAGATTTTTTTTGTTATTGCTTTTATTTGGAAAACTCCCTATCTTTCAGAAGAATGAAATTTTTGATCACTCAATTTTTGTTCAAACAATTTTTGTTTTTAACAGGTTTTTAATGCAAACACATTAAAAACCTGTTTAAAACAATGAAATCGTCATCTCTTGTTAACACTTGTTCTAAGCATTGTACATGGCAACTACAACAGGTTGTCATTTTTTTTTAACTTATATAAAAATCTAAATAACCAATATCTGTGTTATTTAAGATATATCTACTATGTGTTAAAGTAGATATATTTACTTTGTGTTAAAATAGATATATCTACTATGTGTTAAAGTAGATATATCTACTATGTCTTAAAGTATTTATTTTTTATGTGTTTCTATTGTTTCATTCGTAGACTGCTCAATGAACATCTGTACATTTACACTGTATTCATTTTCTTCATTGTCTATTTTTTTGAACAAAGTAATCTTAGAACAACGATATCTCTGAAACCGCTGTTTATCTGTCTCTCTGTTAAACCTTCAAATATTCTGGAATTGTTTATTAGTGCCTGAAGCAGGATCTTCAATAGAAATATTTTTTATTATTTCTCATTGATATCAATTTTTAGTCATACTTTCGGATTATTTACAAATTTAGTATGAAAGCCAGTATGAAACAAAACAAAAATAAAAAATAACTCTGCTTCACTCTATCAATGTTGTCTTTAGGTGATAAAATTTAGAGCTTGATAGCTCATGAAGGGTATTTTTCAAGCAACAGTTGCTTTACATTAGAGTGTCTCAAAAAAATATCATATATTGAATTTTGATGAACGGAATACTGCATTCTGCATCATTTTAACCATGGAAACGAACAAAAAGAAAATTAAGTCTCTAGCTCTAGCGGAAGGTTATTTAGATCATTTTCCTTTTTTTTCAATATATATATTTTGAGTTAAAATTATATTTATTCAAACATAATTTTGAAAAAAGCATGGCCAATAATAGAAATTAGTGATGTGGCGTCTAATAACTCGAGCTAATTTACTATTAAATCACTTTTAAAATTTGTTTTCAACAAAAACTAAACTCTTTACTTTCCAAAACTCTTTGCTTACTAAAACTCAGGTATAAACTTGATTTTAAAATTTAGTCATTATTTTTTCATTGATAATAATCATTATTAAATAATAATGTGGAATCATTTAATATTAAATTAAAATAAGGTTAATATTATATTATCAAAGTAATAAACTTATTTATAATATATATTTAAATTAAACAATGGCAATACAATAATAATACTAAAAAAAATTTCCAATATAATGTGTATCCAACTATTCTGATTTTATTTTAAATGAAAAATAGTTGATTTTAGAAAATGCCTCTAGACAAAGAGCGCGGATTTCAGATAATTAACTCACATAAATCAGATAGCATTAACGCGTCGAAGATTACAAGGAAGCGAAGACAATTTAATTTCCTTGGGTTTCCTTTGCAGAGGTTTGCCCCCAATAGACTTCCCACAAATGGAGAAATGCTCAGAAGGTACTACTGGCTTAATCTCAATAAAAACACAAGGTAAATAGTAATTAACTAACATAATTAATGTAAATTAGTAACTAACTAAATTTTGAAACGTTTTAGTACCACACAGATCAACGTCAAAATTGGCTGCCCAGTTGCTTCTGGTAAGACTTATTTGCGATGTTCCAGATTTGCTGACGGAGTGGGCGGAAAGAACGCCAAGCAGTTAAATACAAACGTCTGTATTCTGAGGGAGCTTGTCAATTTTTAGGAACAAGCTGGGTTTAACGATACTTTCACTGTGACGAAACAAACTATAAAGAACAGAATTACCAAGAAAATTAAAGAGTATCACACTCTAAAAATGCTTAAAACACTAGATTTGCCTGAGGGCAGCTACAAAAAGAAGGTGGACAGCTTTTTGAAAGAACGAAGTGCGCTTTTTTTCTATTTAAAAATCAAACATTTACGATTTAATTAAAATTGATAAAAATAGGGATGACGAGGCTAAGAGTAAAGACATAAAAATTCGGAGGTATTGTCTTAGTAGGGCACGTCAAATTACAACTTTTTTTGGATTTAAGTGTTTGGCATTATGGAGATATTTTCTAAACTGTCCAAAAACACATCCTGGAAAATTTTATGAAGTTAAAATAGTTTCTTCATGAGCGATTTTAGATTTAAGGTGGGGTCCAAAGGCGTTCTGCGTAACATTTACTGCAGCGTTGTATTATAAATTCAGGACCCAGGTAGATTACATATAAAAAAATAAAAAGCAAAAAGACTGAAAGTTACTTAGAATTAAAGAAAAACAAAATAAAGTACTCTAAATCATAAATTTTTTTTTTGTCTATGCTAGATATTAATACTTTAACAAATTGCTTTTGTAAATTCTGGTCTAAATTTTATAAAAAAAATCTAATTTAAAATGTAGAAAATTTGTTATATCAGAGATCAGCAACAAGTGGATCGCGAGTCTCATGCTACTCAGTCATTTATATTCCGTGGCTCTCCAGTCTGTCCAAATTACATAATATTTTGATTTCAAACTATATTTCAAACATACTTAAACTGTAATCCTGCGGCTCTTTTTTTAAAATTATTTAAGAAAGATATATTTTAATTATTTTAGGAAAAACCTCACTACATAAAATAGGTTGCAGACGCCTGGGTTATATAATCGAATTTTTGTAAAATAGAAAACTATCCTAATTATTTCAGATAAGTTAAATTTACCCAATAAGTTAAATTTTAATAATGATTATTAAGAACCTTTGAAATAACTGTCAAAAGTTAAAATTATATAAAAGATTTCATAAAAAAAAAAAAGCTCTTAAAAATGGTCTTTTTATTTATTTAGAAATTATTTTAATAATGTTCAACCACGCGAGAAAATGACTAACTCAAAAATTTTTATACATTTTTGTTAAATTTTATTTTTAAATATACAAGTAGTTTTTAAATTATCAAAAAATATCATCATGTCTCACCATATTAACATTTAGACATAAAACTCTTTCTATGCTTTCTACTTAGAATTTTTGCTAAAATATGCTTATGACGTGCTTCCTTTCCAAAAAAAGTATGAGAAGCCATGGTAACAAGTTATACAGATCTCTCAACACTCTGTGAATGTGAAGGAAGATCTAAGAGGTCAATTTTTCTCTAGACAACAACTTTTCTGCAATCTCTTCATTAGTAAAATCTAGAGTTGTTGCTGGTTCATCTATGTCTTCATTAAAAATATTTTTGAGCTCATACCATATATGAGCAATAATGTTAGCTTCTGGAATTTTATTTATTCTGTTTATAGCTTGGCCATCTTTTTTACGATTTCTAATATCAAGTAATCTCTGTATTGCTATTGATCTTATATATATTTCTTCTCGCTTTAACATTGAGTACAAAATATTCTCAGGAAGTAAGCAAAAGGAATTAAACCTTAAGTTTGCTAAGCAAATATCTTGCACCTCTTTTCCTTGGAGCTTGATTTGGTTAATCATAAAATGTATAATTGATGGAGCTTCGTGTAACTTATTGCTCTTTTTATGGAGGAACTATGTAGGAACATAAACTTGGACACATAAGTTACCAAAATAATTAGTTCAGAATCAGGAACTAGTACTCGGACATATAAAGACATCAACCGTATTGCCAATGTTAACCAACGAGAATGATTAAGGGGACTAATTTTCCAACTTGAATATTTAACACTTATATTTCCAGTGGCAATTCCAATTCAGTATTCATATAAAAGCCTCTGATCACTACATAAATTTTCTAATTTTTCTAAAATTAAAATTGGAGACTTAATAACACCAAAATTAACAACTAAGTTAAGCTCATTATTATTATTTGCCATATTACCTATTGGTCCAGCAAAATGGTTCGGTAAATTCGTTGCTCCATGAATTTTTTTAAACAAAGATCTAAATGGAAGCTTATTTTGATTATATTCTGAAGTTTATATAGTCTGAGGTTTTCTTCCAAGTTTTTTTTCTAACTCCACAACCATTCCTGCTTTATGACCTGTGTTTGTTGAAGTATTGTCTACCAAAACTGCTTTTAGAGTGTTTAAAAAATCATACTCTTCAAGAACTTCATATAGACACTGAGCTTGCTTTTTCCTGCTGCTCTAACAAGAATTAAAACTTTGTGAATAAGATACTCCCCACTGTAAAGGTTAGGAAGAAGTTTTTTAGCCACAGTCATGTGATGTTCATTCTCTGTTGATCTCTTTAACACAACCTTACCATATTCTTTTTTTTATTTCTCTTATAACTAAAGTTTCATTATCAATTTTACCGTCAACACCAAGGCAAATAAACTCTCTGTTATTTTCAACAGATTTTAAGTCTGACAATAATTTAACTGACTTTTTTTGTCTATCTATTTTGGATTTGTCTAAAACTAAAGTTGATATTATTGCTGGATTAATAAACAGTTCTGATAGATCGAGCATAAGAGCAATTCCTAATGCAGCTCCAATCGAACTTCCTATATCGTTCCTGGTCAATTCAATAGCAAACTTTAGAAACTTCCAAAGATTGTAAATTCTTAATGGATTTCTTTCAGGTTATCATATCTAAAAGAAAAGTTATGAAGTTCATTAACAAAAATATTTAATATAAAAAAGTGATATGTTAAAAAAAAAAAAGTAAATTTAAAAAAATATAAAATAGTTAACCAAATTTCAATTTATTGTTTCATTACCTCACTAAAGCTAGAAATGACAGATTCTGAATCAGATTCTGGTAATACTATTTCTGGAAGTAAATTAAATTTTTCTTCTTGTAATGATTCTTCCACATTTTTATATTCAGTTTTATGTTTCTTTAAAGATTCTTTTCTAGACCATTCATAATTTATTGAGCCAAGTTGAAATGATCCTTTTTTTGACCTGACTTTTCTCTCTGGTCTTTTAAATAAACCTTTCTTTTACAGGAATCTAAATATTATTTGATAATATTGAACAACTGCAAATTAAATTTATAGTATTAAACTTTATCATACTAGTAATATACTTATGTTAATTTTATTTAAAAATACTTTTATTTTATTTATCTATTATTATAAAAAAAGATAGTACTTTTTTATCTGGACTAAATGTGCATAAAATATAAGTATCAGGACAATTGTCTTGACAACATTTTATATTTTTATCATCACAAAGAACAAATTTAAGATCACATGTGCAGGAACTGATATCAAAAAGCCTATCCTATTTTTTAAAAGTGTTTTTTCTGTTAATACTTTGCATTTACTTCGGTTAATTAACCTAGATATGTTTAAAAGTACTCCGACTTTTTTTTCTACACAATAAGTGGACATTAATGGTAGTCGAGTGTTAACTTTTTTCCATATCATGATTATTTTTTCAGCAAAAAGTTTTACAATTACGCTAATGCAATAACTTGGATAAGTATTGTTAAGGAAATAAAAATCTTGAATAATCTGTCTGTTTGTGGGTGGTTCTGTATTTGCAAGAGGGTTAGGACTTCCACAAAACTTGCTTTTTGTGCAATTTCGTGTTTTATGCTTATTTGAAAACATTATTTTTCGTCCTCCAAAATTTTATTTTTCACAATCAATTATAAGATTTGTTTACTTTGCGTAAGCGCGACATTCTTTAATTTGTATGAAAATGTTAGTGGTAAAGATGACCTAGCAAAAATTTTTTTAATTAAGTATATCAATATTTAAAATCATTTTAGCTCAACCTAAACTTCATTAAAACAAATTTTTTTTTTCAAAGCACATTTTTTTCACATAATAATCAAATCTCTTTATTACCAAATCTCTGATTCCACCTGCCTTATTGTCTTAGAGGAGATATAGTTAAGTTAGGCAACGTTGATAAGATATTCAGTGAAAATATTCATAGAGCACAGGAAAAACTTTTAAAAATGTCAGAGAAGATCCAAAGGCATGCGGAAAAAAGTAAGAAAAAAGAAAGTAACTATTTGGAAGGAGACTTTTTAGGCACAGATAGTGCTTAATCACTCAATCAAAGTGAGAAATCAAATAATCACTCAATTAAAGTAAGAAAACTACATAATCTAGTACTTTTAATTTTAATGTCTTCTAAATAATTTTTCTAAAATGCTGTTTTTACTAAAAAAATTAGTCAAATGTGTTTTGTTCAATTAAATAACCACCCAAAAAATAAAAAAACAGTAAAATATTTATAAAAAATAGTAATTTCATGCACCCAAACATTAATGTTTTACACAAAAAATACAGAAAACGCTGCCCAATGAAATTCTCCAGGACCTAAGAAAAGTATGGTCTTATGATGAAAATGCTTTGCAGCCACGATACTAAAGTGTCAAAATGAGGAAGAGCCAGTGAAAAGCAAAGACTCCAATCAACAGGAGCTCTTGATGTAATAATGTATTATGTATAAAAACAAGAACAAAAATTTTTCTTGATGTATTAATGTATTAAGTAAACGAATATAAGTTTTTAATGCGCGCGTTTTTAATTTTGTTTTTTACATAAAAAATATGCCTATATTGTTTATGTAAAAAATTTATATTGTAATGTAAAAAACTTAGTTAACGATTACTGTAATAGTTCCTTATGAAGTATACTACAGGTTTGCGTTTAATTATCCGGTAAATAAACTTTTATGTCATTTATGCATCGCACTCGTAATGCGACGCATTACGAGTGCGATGCATAAATGACATAAATGACATAAAGCGACGCATAATTGCCCATGTCCAATGACTGGTTTTGGTAGATATTATCCAACTTTCTAGAACGTTTGTCCCTGACATTTGTTGACTGTTATCTCAAATGATAGTCGAACAGGAAACTGATGTCAACGCAGGCAAAACGGTAGGGTCTGGTCGTTTTGGAATATTGTAATCCCTGGGACTAAAACGAATCTGCCTTTGTAGCTGCCAGTCGTAATTCTGCAGTAAATTGAATGTTTCTCAAGCTGTTTGATGGTAAGTCTCATTCCATTGCACAGTTTGTTTTTATCTCAATAACATCACAATTGTGCTGAATTTTAATTCATACGGCGGATACCCAGGCGGAGTAATGCTGTTGAGGAAATCTAGCTTAAAATGCGTTCTGTCGGCATTTTTCTCACATTTAGCTTCGTCGATACTTTTGTAATTTTTTTTCACTCCAGGGTAATAGCCATAAATAAATAATAGCCATCGTTGTTTATTGCTAGAGAATCAATTTTGTTTAAAGTTAGAATGGCTTTTTCTGATAATGTATCTTTTTGTGTAATATTCTTTCTCCATAGACGTCGTTTAAGAGATTGTGGCTAAGGCGCTGATGTTGTCTATTTTTCCCTCATCGTTTTATACTATTTCGTCATTGCTAACTTGCACTTTAAATTCAGCCCATCCAGATGCGTTAGAATGCGCTTGCGTGTTTCGTGTTAATGTGAAGGTTTTGAAATGACGCCATAAAGGCGATCGCTTGATGTTGATGCCTCCACGATTGATTTTTTGGATGCTTTTGGAAATACAGTAGGCACTTGTCAAAAGTCGCCACGAAGAACAACAATTTTGACCACAAAAGGTATTTTAGTTTTTATAATGTCGAGTAACAAAGTATCTACTGCCTCTATTCCAAGTCGAGGTACCATTGATATCTCGTCCTGAATAATATCATCGATATGCCGAAGAAAATTGGCTTATTTACTTTGGCTTTTGAGCAGCGATGTTCAATTAACTGCCGTTAGATGCACTGGCAAGTTGAATGCATAATGCACTGTTTGTCCAAGTAGCAGCATAGTTGCAGCAATACCTGATTACGAAACAGTTAGAAACTTTTGAAAGAAAGCTTTGTCCAGCGAAAATGTGAGTCATGGTTGCGTATAGGTATATTTTGCCCGAACCGCCTAGCCCATCAATGAAGAAGCATCGTTCGTCACCATTGATGCATGCAATAACAGCATATGCAGCTGTTTTTTGTTCTTTATTCAGAGTCGAGTACAGCTCGCCAGCCTATTGGTTACATTCTGCGATGGTTATTGTGGTTTCATCAGGCGTTGGCAAAGGATATTTCGGAGCTAGTATAATAGTAGCGATATCTTGGACACAATTAAAGACAATTCGTCCAGCATTAGCATATGCGCATGCTTTGCTTTCTTGTTCTGATATCGTACGGTGTCTGTAATCGTACGACATGGCAGTTTTGAACTCTTCTTAAAACGGAGGAGCATCATTGGTTTCGCCGAAACAAATTATGTAAGCAAACAACGGTCGCATTTCTGATGGCATTTGAAGGAAAGATGCTACTTGTAAACTGTAACGATAATGTTTGTCGTCTATCAGGTATCTAGCTGCCCATGCTGCATTTTTAAACATTGGATAGGTTGCTCCATTGACTGTTTGTAAATCCTCGAATTATTAAGTTCCACGAGTGTATAGTAGCATGACCCTTAGGTAGTAGCGCTCTTCTTCTTCTGGACTGACCGTATACATACGTCCGATTTCTTTTTGGCCTTGTTTTCGTGGTGTCCATTACGTCGACATTTTAATGAAAACAAAATATTTCGGTATTTTGAAATACAAAAACTGTCCCGAATCGATTGTATTGCTTTTTTGGGCTTCTCCTTCTTTAAAACAGTTTTTCAAGCGCTCGTTTAATTGCAATCAAGCGGTTAAAGTGCATTAGCTTTTTCAATTGTGCTAGCTTCGTTACCTGGTTAGAAGTAAACAGTTTGAAATTCTGGTAGATGTACGGCTAGGCGATAAATAGTATGTGATTGGATATAAGTCAGTCACCCTAACCCTGGCTGAATATTTGCATCTAAATGAGCCGAAATTTCGTCAATTACAGGTTGTCGCCAACGCTGTTGCTTTTGTTGAATATATATCGATACTTTGTCAGGTCCCTTGTAGATATATTTGTATAGGTATTAAATTGATGTGATGATAGCACAACTTTTGATGTCAATGTTACTTTGCTAGTAAGTATTTGTTGTATGGCACCACCCATCGATTATAGGCTTGTCCATATTTTATGTCAATGCAGTGACCTGTATCCTTTCTATGGTATTCTGGATAGCCATTTGTATCCAGAGAAGTCATATCCTTGAATGTCTTGGAGAATCGTTTCGAGCATACGCTATGGATCATGCATGGTGCATTAGCATTTGTTGTACCGCAGATTCCGTGCATCCTCATAGTCGCTACAATTTCGTGCAGACAGTTATCTGACCCTGGATCTGGGATTTCAGCACTGATAATAAAATTGGCGTTTTCGGGAATTCTTATATTGTCGTTGGCATCCATCTGGGATAATACTAAATGACAGTGAGGTAAGCCGCGCTTTTGAAATTCAATAACACCCATGTATGCAATGCCACGGCCAAGAATTTCATCTTTAAAATTTAATCCAGTATTGATTTTAATTCAATATGGAATACTCTCACCACTACATCTGATCTGTCGGATGGTGATTGATGTGGTAAAAGATTTTCTGTAATTTCTATCCATCTTGGATTGCACGTCATAATAAAAATCATAATAAAAAAATCTGGTTTTCCATATTTTGCTACGATAGCCATTACGTCTTGATAAGATTGTATCATCGTTCTTGGACTCCTTGGAAATATTGAAGGTAATATAATCCTCCTTTAGACTTGGATGTCTCTAGCTTTATTCGTTGCTAAATGATCTGCTTGCACGAGATAATGTTCGCTTGCAATTCAGTTTGATGTAGTCGGTTGTAATTTAGGCAATTTTGTTCTAATCTAACGTATGCGTCCACTATTTACTTATGAAAGAGTTTGCCAGCGCGTAAAAGTGAGTTGTACTCATTTGGTCTAATTGCCAGTCGATAACTATAATATTCCGTTTGTGTAATGCGAGCGCGTTGTTGATGGGATGGCGCTTTAATCAAATTTAGATGCCACTTAGTTTCACCTTTTGAAAAGAGGGGCGGATAGGAGAGTGAATCACAACGAGAAATAATATCGTCAATAAATTGTTTTTGCCCATTTTTGTAGTTAATTGCAAACCTGCAATAGGTGGCAATTCATTGTTTTCCAGCACAAATATTGCTGCTACTTCGTCTGTGATTGGCATGTTGTAATGTCGTCGATCCAAAGCGGGTCCGCTGTCAAAAACTATATGAACCTGCGGCCCTGCACGTCCCTCCTCATTATTATTCATTACCGGAACCGGAACAGAAAATAAACGCAAACCGGAACATGAAGCAAAACTGGAACTGAAAATCAATAATATATATTGTTTTTTAAAGTTAGTTTTAGTTTAAGTAAAATATTAATTTAATAAAAATAACTAATAAAAAAATCCAACAATTGGAGGATTTTCTCGAAAAAATAGAAGTTTTTCCAAATTTTCTAGATAGATTCTGTTTTTGTTTGTTTGAAAGAATATCTCCAACTGTAGAAAACAGTCTTTTAACTCTGTTGATCTTGGAGGTGGTGTGAGGTACTTTTTTGCCATCTTAGTTAACGCTAACTTGATTTTGGAATTTACATTTTTTTAATAACTTTTCCAAAATTCAAGGCATTGCGAAGTTATTGGACTAAAAAATCATTCAACCCTTCTTTTATCATTTTGGAAATTGATCATGCATTCGGTTCTATTTGAGTATGAGTTTGCGCAATAATTTTTGACATTATATGACATATATAAACAAATGATGCGTTTTTTTTATTCTCGCCAAACAGCATTTGAGTTGCAGGAGCTAATTCATCTAGAGATTCAAAATTGTCCATTCGGGACATGACAACGTGTTTAGCTTTTTGCAAAGCACCTTGAGATCTGAAAAAATACCATTTGTATCTTGAATCAATTAGAGTAGTAACTAATTAATGTTCTGTGTAGTGCTTCCAATACCGGTATTACCGGTACCGGAATACCGGTATTACCGGACATTTTTAAGTACCGAAATACCGGTATTGGTTTGGCTCAATACCGGTATTAAAAATATATGTAGAGGGCTTATGATATAGCAGGTGCTATCGCCCTCTTTACGTGAAACACTAAAGTAAATGAAATACTTAAAACTTTCAACAACGCTTCCGGTAGGAAAAAGATAGCTAGATGAGAAAAGACGTGTTTAAATTGTCTAAAACAAGTATTCTACGTACTTTATACTTAATATCTAGTTGCCAGCTCACTTCCAACTAAGTTTGGTAGGAAATGAGCTAGCAACTAGCCAGCGAACAGATAGCGTTTAAGACGTATTAAATACGTAGAATACTTGTTTTAGACGATTTAAACACGTCTTTTGTCATCTAGCTATCTTTTTCTTACCGGAAGCGTTGTTTGATCGTGACTGGAAGTTTTAAGTATTCCATTTACTTTCGTGTTTTCATTAAATAATGAAGCACCAATTTAAAATATTATCATTACGTCCCTCGCTTTAATGTTTGAATTTTGCACTAACGTAAATATGAAAAGTTTTGGTAATGTAGAAAGTGGGGCGTTTAAGTAACTGTGATCAACAGTTGTGCATTAGGCATGGGATTCAACTAGGTAATCAAGATATTTTGTACAAAAAAATCATCAATTTCTGCAAAAAAAACTTGAAAGTAATATGCAATAACAGAGAAAGTGACGAGGAAATACTGATGACACAAACATAACCAAAAATGAAGAAGACTTTTCCGGCGGGTTTCAAGTTGTAATGAGTGAAGAGAATGACTCTATTGAACTGACTGATGATTTGCAGCCGTTATTCAAAAAGGTGGGCACCGTTGTGAAATTTTTATTTCGCCGTTCTCCGACAAAAAATGATCAAAATTCAAAAACGCAGGTTAGAAAAATTTGATAAAGATACCCCACTAATACTTGGATCCTGGGTTAGCTGGGTTAGCTTGTACACAGTACTCGAACGATTTGTATAATTAAAAGAATGCATTCACGAGTCACTTTTTGCCCTTGAGTCCAACGTTGAGGTAACTAATAATGAGTCCGATGCAATATTAGCTGTTAACTTATGTCTTGCGCCAGTAAAACTGGCTGTGGAAACATTGTGCCAAAATCATGCAACTCTGTTGTGTGCCGATATAACGTTTTCATGATAGATAACCTTTGAGAAATCAATTTAGCTGTAAAGTTATTTTGGTGCAACAATTCAATGAGCAACGTACTCTTTTTCCAGCATACAACATTTTTTGCACAAGGGACATCAACGTTACAAGAATTTGGATCAAGATCTATCTTTTGAGCACCATAGCAAATTAGCCATTGTAAATACCATTACTCGACTGAAAGATCGGCTCAATCAGAAAGGGTATAGTCCTCTCCCTTTCACCAGCGTTTTTTCCGATAGTGATTCTGTGGACAACGCTGTAAACTTGTCATTGAAAAAAAAGCTTGACTTAGCAATTTTGAAAAGTAAGAAATGTAACAACAAGGGAAAATTGAATGTTTCGAATAATTTATCAAAAATTATATGTATTGAAAAAGGATATTTTGAAGAAGGAGGAAATCGTTGTACATATTTGCAAAATTCCTACCATTACTTGAAAACTGTGAAGCCAACAAAATTAGATGACCTTTTGAAGATGATGCTCTGAACGCCCTATGTTTTTTACGGGCTCATTTTACAAAGCAGAAAAAAGCGAAAAATGAAAAAGTCAGTCGTTTTGATATAAAATAAATAAGCTGATTGAATCAATAAAATTTTTACTATTAACTTGAGATTTTATTTAGATTATGATAAATTTAAGAATAAAGTTTAATACCGGTATTATACCGGTATTGTAATTATTTAGTACCGATATACCGGTATTGAAAAATGGTATCGGTATTGGAAGCACTAGTTCTGTGTTTTAAATTGCAGAAAAACGTTTTTCTATTGCATTTTTCATAGCAATATTCAATTCCTGAAAACTGATATCGTTAGAGGTTGATTCCAAAGCTTTAATTAACTTTAATTAACTTTGATCGAACACTTTCTAGATTTTATAAAATTAGGATAAAAATTGGTTTTTTGTAATATTTAATATATATATATATATATATATATATATATAATATATATATATATATATATATATATATATATATATATATATATATATATATATATATATATATATATATATATATATAATATATATATATATATATATATATATATATATATATATATATATATACATATATATATATATATATATATATATATACCTATATATATACATATATGTATATATATATATATATATATATATATATATATATATATATATATATATATATATATATATATATGTATATATATATGTATATATATATATATATATATATATATATATATATATATATATATATATATATATATATATATATATATATATATATATATATATATATATATATATATATATATATATATATATATAAGGGCAGGCCAAAATCTAAAAATTACACGTGGCTGCATAAAAAGTTGTTCTTTACCATATAGAAATTATTATATAAAAAAAAAAATTTTCTATGATGTTTCTAAGTACTGCCGCATTTTATTTAAAGATTCGCGTTTTTACGCAAAAATATTACTAGAAAAACTTAGGATTGGAACATATTTAGCATCTATTCCAATGTTTAAAATACTTTAATTATCACACAATATATATTTTATATTTAAAAAACGAATCCATTATTTTATATAACCACCACCAGAAAAACTTAGGATTGGGACATATTTAGCATCTATTCCAATGTTTAAAATGCTTTAATTATCACACAATATATATTTTATATTTAAAAAACGAATCCATTATTTTATATAACCAGATTTTTTTTGTGCTATCTCGTGCAGTGATAAATGGTATAACAGAAATTGTTATTTGAATTGAACAGTCAGAGAATAATTTCTTCTTATTGAAATTACCAACAAGTTTTCTATGATTTTCAACAACTTCTATTATTTCGTTTCATACTGACTCATCCTAAAATTAGCCAAACATTCTGTAAAAAAAATCTGAATAAAACTTTAAATACTTTTTTAAAATACCTTTCTCTCACCTTTGCGAGTATCTGAAGATAATTTGAACATAACTTGATAACTCGCTCTGCAACATCGTTTGTAACCTTGACTGTTTTGATAAAATGTTTTATCTTTAAAAAGTTTCCATCTTTCTCCCATTATGAAAGAAGAAGATTAAGCCATTTATCTTTATCGTTTAAGATATGTATGAGCAACCAAGATCTTTTCCCAATATACGGCAATATCTCTAAGTTCTTGTGAATAGATGGAAGATAAGGTTTTTTAGAGTTGATAGCAAGTGGCTTTCCTACATCTATCAATTTTAACGCAATGTTAGCTTTTTCTTTAGCAGAAACCTTATTTGAAAAGAGACTGAAACCTCCTCAGTTAGGTAACATGAGTGCCTGTTAAGAACTTCTTGAGGTTTTTCAGCTGCATTAGAGAAGCCTGAGATCTGACCTAGAGCGCCTAAATCATTGTATAAATGAATATCGTTGGCAATGAATTGGTGCATCAGAGCCTTTTGTTGCTTCTAGCCAAGCTATAACATAAAAAACTGAGCTCAAAGTCAAAAAGATTTTTAACTTTGCTATATCAGAATCGAGTATAACTTCTTTAAAAATGAACATCTTCGGTGCATTCAACAAATATGACATCCATCTGGCATGATGATTTGCTCCACAAGTTATCTAAAAGATAAAGTGTTAACTCTGCAGCTTCCTTGTAATCACCTCGGTGATGCTTACATTTTACTTGTTTCTCAAAGAACACACGAGTTTTGTCTGCTTTCGTTAGTGGAGCCTTGTCTGCGCAAACCCATTCTTGTTGAAAATCTTCGAAATCTATATTATAATTAGCTTTTTTTTCTTTTTTAAATAAAGAGCTCCAAAATGTTCCCAAGATCAATTCTAAAATGTGATAGCAACAAGCCAGTCAAAGAAGAGTTTTCATTGATTTATAACCCTCTAAAAGAGTTGTAGCTCCATTCCTAACTCTTGTATTACATGCAGTCGTATCAAAAACCTGGGCTACAATGTTGGCAATGAGATTCCATTACTCGAAGTCATCCAAGATTCCTTTGCAAATAGCAAGTCCTGTACTAGACTGTATAGATTTCATTGATAATATTTTTCCTTCAACACAATTAGGAAAGCCATTGACCAAAACAGTTAAATACTCAAACTTTTGCCCTGAGATTTGTTTTAAAAGTTTTCCGTCTCAATGAAGTTCAAATAATCTGATTTAATCTTTTTTTGAAATTCTGTTGTTATTGTCTATAACTACTATAACCAACCAACTAAACAGTTTCTTCATCATCTATTTTTCTTCTTTTTTCATTTTCAGTTGCCACCTGTTTCTTTTTGATTCTTTATTTTTTTTCCTAACACTAGAACGTAGCACATTATTTTTTACATCTTTTTCATTCCTTTAGTTTTTATTCCATTTTGAAGAGTTGTAAACCAGGATATATCTTCATCTGCATCCTTAGCTGATCTGGTTTTTCTAATGGCTTCTTTCCAACTAGGAGAACTAATATCAAAAATGCTATCTTATGATTAAAAAAAGTTTAGTTCAAGTAAATTCTTCTTATTAGAATTTTTTTTTTTTGGTGTTGGTGTTGAATCTGTTTCTATATGCTTATTGAAAAACATTATGTAAACATATAGACCTACGATTTGTAAAAAAAATAAACATAAGATAAACATACTGAGTTTTAATCTAAATTACATATATCTTCGAACACAATTCAACGAATACCGCAACTCTTACAGGTGCCTATTTATTGTATGAAAAACAATAAATAAAGTTATTGTGTTTTAAGATAAAAATCTATAAATATCAAAACAAAAGATTTTTGTTTTGTTTATTTTACAAGAAAAAGATTAAAATATAAATATCTTATTAGAAAGATACTTTGGCTGTTAAATTGAAAAAAAAGTATTATTTGCTAAACTCTTAGTACTTTTTGCATAAGCATATCAAGTCTGATTTAAATATTTCACAATAAAAAAATAGCACATATTCAGTTTGTTTACAAAAAAAAAACACTATTATTGGTATGTATTTAATCAAATAATTTAAATAACGAAACAGATGTAATGGAAGATTTGTGTTTTTCGTTTAGATTTCAAATTTACATTAAAAATGAAATGCGGCAGTACTTAGAGATGTGCTACATAAACACTTTCATAACAAAAAATGATTATTATGGTAAAAGGAAAAATGTTTTATGCAGCCACTAGTGAAATTAATTTTTTGAAAAATTTATGTGGGACTGTGGCCTGCCCTAATATATATATATATATATATATATATATATATATATATATATATATATATATATATATATATATATATATATATATATATATATATATATATATGTATATATATATATATATATATATATATATATATATATATATATATATATATATATGTATATATATATATATATACATATATATATATATATATATATATATATATATATATATATATATATATATATATATATATATATATTGTTTAAATTAATATTCATATCTTATATATATATATATATATATATATATATATATATATATATATATATATATATATGCGAAGTGTGTGACCCCCCCCCCCCCCATCAATGATTTTCAGTTGGCAAATTTGACCCTTAGTCGGCAAACTTGACCCTATTTGACTAGTTAGTCGGCAAATGTCGCCCCTTTCAATATAGGCTAGTCGGTAATTTACATAGTTAGTCGGCAAACATCGTCATGGTAGTCAGCAAATTTTCGAAAACGAGTACCTTTTTTTTTTTTAAGACGGCAAAAGGTTGTAATGGCACCCCCAACGTGACACCTACTCGCACAAGCTTTGGCTACCACCCTTAATAACAGTGGATTACCTCATGGTCATGATTCAATTATTATATTTGTTTAATCTTATTAACACAAATAAAACTCTTAAATTTTTTTTGTTTTTTTCGTATTTAACAATTTATAATAAGTTATTGAAATGTTGAACAAAAATATGTTAAAGTTTTTATTTTCTATAACTATTTAAAATTTTTGTAATTAAACTACAGTTATAGCGATATGAACAATATATTATTACTTTCAGGAAGTTTGGGTCCTTGAAAAGGTAGTGCGTTTTGTCGATCAATTTAACTTCAAACTTCGTTTTACATGGTGAAATAAATACATTCATTAAAAATAGGCATGTTATTTATTCTCTGACAATGATGAGTCTTTTGTTAAAACCTGTAAACAAGTTAGTGAGTTATGTAGCTTCATCATTAGTAAAAATCAACTGCGTGATGTTGTTACAATATCAAAAAAATGGGCTGTTAATTATTCTTGTGATTCTAAAACTTTCATTGCATTATGTAATGAACCATTTACATTTCGTGCACCAATCTCGCATGCGCATCCTAGTTATAGTAGTTGATTGGTTTTTATCTGAATCATCCTCGGAAAGCGTTATTATTTTACCTCCAGTTAATAGTGCTTTCTCTTTTGTTCGTGGTATATAAAGTGAAACAAGATATAAAGTATCACGAGAAAAGGAAAAAAAAAATACATTAATAGGTGATCATATTTATCTCTTCAATTAGCAAGTTCCCCAAGAGACCATCGGAAAAAATAGCTCTAGTGAGTGCTAAATTTGGAAGTAAGACTTATGAATTAAAAGTTTGCAGACAAAGCATCAAGGGGAAAGATGTCATTATAAGAATTTTAAAGGCAGAAGTTAGAGACCTTAAAAAAAAAATAAAAACAGATCAGCAGTAAGATAATTCGTAAACTGAAACCTAAAACAAAAGCATTAAAAGTGAAAGAAAAACAAAACTTTTTTAAATAAAAGTAAAACATAATGCTTATATTAAAGTAAAACATAATGCTTATATTAAAGTAAAACATAATGCTGATATTAAAGTAAAACATAATGCTGATATTAAAGTAAAACATAATGCTGATATTAAAGTAAAACATAATGCTGATATTAAAGTAAAACATAATGCTGATATTAAAGTAAAACATAATGCTGATATTAAAGTAAAACATAATGCTGATATTTAAGTAAAACATAATGCTGATATTAAAGTAAAACATAATGCTGATATTAAAGTAAAACATAATGCTGATATTAAAGTAAAACATAATGCTGATATTAAGGCAAATAAACTTCGAACTACTTATTACTTTTCGTTTTTTTGAAAGTAAATTAAAAACCCTAATTTTTTTATTAGATGACGTTTATGTTATTATTAATATTATGAATTAATAACTTTGCCTTTTCTTATTTACATTTGTTAGAAGTTTGTTCTTACTTATTTGTTGATTTTATACTCTTTACTTAACATATTATTACATTTTGGTACGTATACGTTTATATAAAATATTGGTGAGTAGATCCGCGTGATATCTCTTTGGACTATATAATATATATTTAGGAGATTTGTAGAAATTTAATACTGTTGTTACCTTTGTTAAGGCTTGTTTGAACTTATCTAAGGTTCTGACGACAATATTCTTTGATCATTTTTCAGATAGCTTGTTTTATATTTGGAAAAGTTTATTATTATTATCATTATTTTTTTTAGCAATATATAATTTTAATACGACCAACAAATGTAAAAAAAGAGAAAAAAAAAAAAAGATAATAAAGAATTAATTAGTATGTTTAGTGATGTCAAAGCAAGATGCCATAATGCATCGATTAGTTATATATCAAGCAAGATTAAGATCCAAAAAGTATAGAACTATAGAATATTTAGATAATCTTGAAGAGTTAGAAAATAGGTAGTTATGCGCAAAGTCTGTTATCTATGATGGTAGAGTAGAAAAATTAAATAAGAGACAAGACAGAATTGACACTTTTTATTGAAAACAATATGAAACTGATTATGAAGCAGTTGAACATAAGATGAAAAAAATCAAACTCTCTGCTGATGTTTTATCATGAGAATTTAGTATCAATTGAAATAAGTAAATCTGTTACAAAAAATATATGGTTCTGGATCGGTATCACCTCCGGAATCCTCGATGCACCATTTACCTAGAAACTAGTTTGATATTATAGCCCATTTTTACATCTATCTTTTGATACCAAGTTATAGATATTTGAACAAGAATTGACAAAGTTATGACAATTTATGTGAAAACTTTTTTAGACCACAGTTTTATCAAAAAATCCATAAATCGAGAATTTTCTACTGAAAACGTCATAACTTTTTATAGAATTGTCTGATGTTTTTTTTTTCACCTTAAAAATGCTGTGTTTGTTGGCTTTCTATTGATATATAACATTCGAATATTTGATCACTTTAAAAAATTTAGTTCACGTACGAATATTATCAAGTTCATTATTAATATAATATTAAGTTATAAGTTATAACTTAATTTTATATTAAAAACTTTAAAATATAAGTCACTAATATAGAATTAAGTAATAATATATATTGTTTCGATCCTTGCTTTTTTGAACATTTTTATAATATTTATTATTGTTATCGTTATTATCACTGTTAAATTATTATCATTATTTTTATTTTTATCATTATTATTATGCTATAATTTATACCATCACAGATCTTTACACGTCATTTGTTTATTACTGTTTGTAAATGTCTTGCACGATTGTATATATATATACAGGTATTATTAAAAAAAAAAATATTGAATTGATTTTATATCAAGTTCATTATTATAATATTAAGTAATAAGAAAAGATATCGTTCAGTTAAAGCACAATTTTAGTTATCATATGCTATTAACAAATGATATTATTATCTACAACTGTAACGGGAAAATATTTGTTATCGCATAATATATGTAATGATAGATAAAAGACACACAAAAAACCCAGAGGTATAGTTAAAATAAATCTATCTACACTTTTGGTAAATATAATGTTGCTCTTATAGCTACATATTAATGCAATATGTACTTACAGTTTGCATTGATAAATTGATTTACGTATTAATGCTTTCCCAGTGGGGATGCGTCGTCCGGAGACGTCCATTGGACGTCTTACGGACGTCTGGACGTCCATGAGACGTCCAGCAGACGTCCTCCGGACAACGCTCGGCCACTGGGTTAGCCGAACAATATTTATTGTTCTGCTAAAGTATTATTAAATATACAAACATATCAGTGCAAACTGTAGTGGAGGTATATCTACGTAGATGTATAAGATATACTACGTAATATATTGTCAAATTCATTAGATGAACTGTTACCTGAAGACCTTTCGTCACTGAATAACAAGTAAAAATGATTTAAACGATTTATATCTTTGTAAAGTGAATATACAGTGACTTCCGAAACTTAAGCAACTTATTTGGAAACAACATGACTAAATTGAAAAATCTTTATTTATAGATACAAATTATGTTATTTTTTCATTTAACTTTGCAAAATCATACTTATTGATGCAATTAAAACAAATTCTTAAAATATTTTTATATTTAACACAAAAAATGTATAGTAAATTGCGCGCAAAATACCAGTATTAGTAATTTAAAAAATTTAAATAGACTTCAAAACAAAAGCAACTTTAACAATAAAACCAAAGTAAACAATTACTTAACAAAAAAAATATATTTAATTTCAGTAAATCACTTTAAGTAGATAAACTTTTTTTTTATTATTAGTTATTTTGTTTTAAAAGTGCAACGTTATTATTAAAATATCATTTTGTTGTAACAATAAACTTTGATATATAATTCTAACATTAAATTATGGCATTATTAACATGGCATATTAACATTAAATAATGGCAAGAAATAAATATAGTAACTTATTTAATTGCTGATTTTACTGATGAAGTTCAACAACATCAACTATCTGTCAAGTATAATGTGGAAAATGTGGTGATCAACCGATGGATCAGCAAAAACAAAGTCAGAGGCACTGTCGAAACAAAGCACAACGGGGGTCGTCCTCCTAAATTATCAAAAGTTACTGATCATAGATTAGTAAGATTTGTGAAAAAGCATCCTTTTGCTACTGCTCGAGATGTAATTAATATATTAGAACTAAAAGTTGCAAAAAATACTGTAATAAGACGTCTTAGTATAGCAGGATTTTTTAGTTACATAGCTGCAAAAAAAAACGTTTTTTTCAGAAAAAAACAGAAAAGCTAGATTAGAGTTTGCCCATGCTCATAAAAAATCACATTTTATGGAGTGATGAGTTAAAATTTATCTTGATGATGAGTTAAAAATATCTTTGTGTGATGAGTTAAAATTTATCTTGATGATGAGTTAAAATTATCTTGAGTGATGAGTTAAAATTTATCTTCCAGATGGAATAAAAACGTAAAAAACGCCTTAAGTACAAGCGAATAAATCCAAAGTATACAAGTATATTTACCACCACTATGTTTTTAAACATGGTGGTGGTAAATATACTTGTATACTTTGGATATTATACATTAAAAAGAGTGATGGTTTGGGGAAGTTTTTCGTCATCCAACTGAAAGGAACATTTAGTAATGCTGATCAGTTGTACATCGAGATTAAACAAGCATGGCAGGAAGTAGATAAATTACAAATTATAAATTGAATGAATTAATGCCATGTCGTTTTAGAAAAGTTTTAAAATACAAAGGATATGCTATTGATTATTGATATTAATCTAATTTTGAAGAAATAATCTTATTGACAAGTACTATTAGCAAGGTTTTGAGTTAATTTTTTAAAGTTGCTTTAGTTTTGGAAGCATACAATTTTACTTTTTTTCATTATTTTTTATTTTTATTTACATAAACATTCTTTTTAATACTTTTTTTTGTTTTCTAACTATTTCTTACTATTTATATAATGGAAAGAATTTTTAACAAAAATATATCTTGTATTTATACTTTTGTCTGTTTTATGTAGGACGTTTAAAAGTTGCTTTAGTTTTGGAGTACACTGTATATTTAAGTAATAGTCAAAATAAAGTATCAAATATGGTTGGTGTTATTACCGGTGATGCTGAATTATCGTTTTTCTTTCACAAAACTTTTCTTTACTCACATGCTTGTCTTGATTATTATGAGTATATATATGAATATGTATGTATATATATATATATATATATATATATATATATATATATATATATATATATATATATATATATATATATATATATATATATATATATACACACACAAAACTTTCAAATTGTTCCTCGATAACTAAATATAATAAAAATTATGTGAAATAATAAATTATGAATAAAAAATCACGAATAATAGTAAAAATAGAATTGAACAACTTTAAATAAAATTGAACAACTATAAAATTGAACAAAAATAAAATTGAACAAAAATAAAATTGAACAAAAATAAAATTGAACAAAAATAAAATTGAACAACTTTAAATAAAAAATTGGAAAGCATTAAAAAATAAATGTAATAAGATGCAGCAATATTGCAGTAGTAAGAAGTAATAAGTAGTTAGTACAAAAATAAGGCAGTAATGAAACTTTTACTTTGCAAAATACTTATCTTAAAATATTTGTCAGATCTTTGCTGTCAAATTACTTTATTTCAATTTTAAACAAGGAGATTTTGATTAGTTAAAGAAATTATGGATTCTTGTTGCATCATCTTCAACAATGTTTGAGAAAATAATTAAAAGTTACCTGTTTGAGAATATAACTAAAAATAAAAATAATCAATTTAAACAGCTACTATAAAATAAAATAAAAATTATAATTAATAAAATAAACAAACATACTAAAGATTAAATTTACAGCTACTTTGTTTTTTAAGATACTGCTATTCTATTATAACTAAAAAATAAAAGAGAATAATTTGAAACCATTTTTTTAAAAGTTTTAAAAATCAAATTTTTATGTAACCAAAACTTAACATTAAATAATATATGTAATGCATTTTTCAATTTGTGAATATTTATAGATTTTATTTTAAAAACTTTTAAAAATGTTAAAAAAACAAAACAAATATCTACTATACACACTGAACTATTTAACAAATATGTTGCTAACAAATTATTTTTTGTAATATAATTTTTAAAACTTAACATAGGTTTTTTATATATTTTTATTATTATTATACTTTATTTATATTTATTACACACTCATTAGTATATACTTATTTAAAATTTAATAAACATAAAAGACTAAATGTTAAAATAAACTGAGACTTTAGAAAGTTTAAATAAAGAATTCAAATTGTTATAATTTTATTAAAGTTTATTATTATACTCTTATCTTTCTGTCCTCATCTTTACAATCAAAGACTGCACGCCAAACCTTTTAACAAGATCAACCAAATCTGTGTGATTTTTTTAAATAGATACACACTTGGATTTAACAATTGGTTCATTAGAGAATATTATACCAGAAAGATGCTTGTATAGAAGATGATTATCTTCTTCAGTAAACTCTTTTCGTGTTCTTTTAAAAAGCATTTGTGGAGATGGTGGCACATAATCAATGTCCTCATTAGTAAAATCTATAGCTTTATTTTCTTTTAAACTTTCTAATGTTTCTCTACATTCATTTATGTCTATTTTTCTTTTTTTTTGAGAAAAATAGAAAAGAAAAATTCCGACCCTAGGTACACAAACTTTCCCGTGCTCAACGGTTTAAATTTTGATATTCGGTCACGAATTGGAGTTGAATTATGTGCTACACAAATATTATGCATGGAGGAAGTTATAGCATTAATAATAGCAGTTCCCTACCTTAAAGATTTATGCTATACATCTTGTTTATCCCAGTTACTTGGGATTTTCCGAGAAACTATTCTAAAATTTAAATACCCTCATAAATCAAAGACTACAGCAAGTATGTACTGAAATCCAATAACAAATAATTTAATTTTAGTTTTTTTATACACATAAATATTGATAATGTTAATTTCTTTGAATCTAATCAAAAATTGTTTTCTGGAATTTTTATTTTTGTTATGAAATTTGTAGACAATTTTTGAAAATTAAAATAATAATACCTAAATAAAATGTACAACCTATTATCTAAGCTAACTGAAATTTGGTCAAATAAGAGGATAGAGGTTTGCAAACTTTTATTCATGATAATTAATTAATAATTCTGATAATTCATTATAATTCATGATAATTCATTAATAATATTCATGATAATTCATTAATAGTTCTGCATGTTACTAATGGTAAGTTTATAATTGGTATTTTCTAGTGGCGACGTCATTTTGTACCAGTGGTAATGCTGCCTTTATTTTTTGAATACGAGTAAATATTTCATAAATTTTAAAGATGTTATTTGTTTATCAAACTTTTTAATATATAGTAGCATTGACATCTGTAATTTTTACTAAAAGTATATATTCCATATACTTTAAAGGGGTTGTCAATTTGTTTTCGTTTTTGTTTTGTTTACAGTGACGTCAAATCTAGTTGCAATTGGTTAAGACATATTTTTTCAAAAATGTCAAAAATAGTTGTATATAACCAAAAAACAATTTTATGTTATAGCTTTTTTATAGTGGATTTTTTAATGATAATTTGCATATTTATTTTTTTTAAATCATTATAAATGAAATTTTTGCTTATTTGCATTATAAATAACAGTTTTGCAAGATGTTTTTGCTTGTTGTCTATCGGATTTTAAAGTCTTTAATGACATTGACATCTGGTATCAACAGTAAAGTTGTATTTTTTTGAAATAAATATAAATGACCTAGTCAAAAATGATGTCTTTTTAAATAATTTTTTTTGTAATCTTTTATGGCATTAGCATCTAATACCAGTGGTAAAGATAGATGCATCTTTTCAATACGAGTTTATATTCCATACATTTTTAAGGTGTAATTTGTTTATTATCCTTTTTGTTTAAATTCTTTAGTAGCATTAAAACTCATTTTCAAAATAATTAACCCTAACCCTGACCCTAACACTTGGCTAACTGCAGCTTCGAAAACAGATCCTAAAACAGAAAAATTAGAAAATAAATAAGGTAACAAAAAAAGTTGATGTGAATAAACAATACTAAGTCATATTGAGATTTTTACCACGGTAATAGAAATATTAGGTTAAACTCAAAAAGTAGCAATTACGAATTCAGTTAACGACCAATATCCTGCGAATTAGCTCTGACAAAAACACTAACTGTTTACCAACCATCTTACAAAACCAACCTTTTAAAACCATTAAATGCGTTGACTTCAATGCTAGATCAATAAACATCACCTACACATTTTTTTGAAAACAGCAATTTTGACATTATAGTCATAAACAAAGCTTAATAAAATAGGACCTGATTTATTATTGTTAAATGGCAATAATTTTAGTAAAGTAAAGGTGGATGATTGCTTATACTATTAAACAATAATATCCATCACCCTCCATATGCTTTCACCATAATTTTAAAAATCTAAGCTTTTTGCAAGTTAATTGATACAATTACTTCTAATGCAACTCTTCATTTATCATAGCTGGTGACTTTAAACTACCACTCATAAACTAGTCAATCCCAATTAGTTTCGAAGAAACGTGTTCGGGAAATACTTTAGACTAGCTTATATCTGGCAACACTGGACGTAATTACCTTAAAAATCTAATAGTAACCAAAAACTGCAAAAAAATTTTAAATGTATAAGTTTTTGCCCTATTAATTTGCAACAACTCTATGATTCTTTTCATTTGAAATTTAAAGAAATATAAAACAAAGCAACTAAAAACAATTATTAAATAGCTGATTAAAACGCTAAGTTACAAAGTATAAACTAGTATATGTTTGCTAAGCAAAATGTTAAAGCAGTCTAGAAAATTATTTGTAAATATTTAAACTCATTTATTTCATTACAAATTCTAACACAGTGCAAAAAAATGTAACTTCCAACCTCTAGCCATTCGGAAAATTGGCTCTAAAAAATCGCATTCTCTATAGAGAATGTGATTTTTTGGGCCTAATTTCTAATAATACTTTTGTATTTTCTATAGGGAATACAAAAAAACTGGTAATACATCAAATCATATCAAATAAAATGTTTGTTCACGTTTACGCGATGCAGAAATGAATAAATATTGTATTTTCAGATAGAAAGAATTAGTTGATAAAGTTACTATTACCCAGTTTTATTATTTTCTAAAAGCGAAAACCAAATGCTGTATTTCCTTTGCATAACTACTACAATCAGGTGGTTCTCTTAGCACAGATGATTGTAAGAAATCGCATCTTTTAAACAATTTTTTCAGTTCCATTTTTGTTACAGGTAATGCCTTTGCAACTGTCTAAGATTTTCCAACACACTCAAGCTCTTTGAACAACGTAAGGTTTCCAGACAGTTTCCATTCCATACATACCTCATCTTCCATTAAAGCGCCCTAAATCATCTTATGGATGCCCAGCAATACTTCTAAAACGATTCGCTCATATTTTTGTATTGCTATTCCTCTTTCTATAAAAAAAAATGAAACTGTCAATCTCAATGTCTTTAATCTAGAAAATCGCTTCAGTGTGCCCCAAAATAAAACTGCTTCAGTTTTGTATTGCTTATTTTAAAAATTTATTTCTTAAAATAAAATGAGAACTACTAGTGACCTATATAATAATAAAAAAACAAATATAATTAACTAAACTGTTGAAACTTAACTCAACTGCAAAAGTGTTAGAAAACTAGCATGAATATTTTTTAATTATATCATTTGTTTATCAGCGTTATTATACTAATACAAATATTTACCAATTTAGGAAAAAACATGTTTCAGACTTTGATAATGGTCAAATAATTTAAATGCATAATGCAGACTGGTCTTTGCGTAATATTAAAAAAGTTGGATGTGGCAAGTCAGCAATTTAAGGAGTTGTTTCCGGATATATTTCTAAAAATTCAATTAGCAGAAAATCAGATTTAGGAAGAAAGCAAAGAACGACAAAAAGAGAAGATCGATTGATTGCGAAGGACGTGATGAAGAATTATAAGATATCAGTAAGTCAGATAAAACAAAACTTAAACCTTGAACACTTATATAACAATACAATTGTTGTTAGAATAAAGATATTTGGAAAGTTTACTTTAAAATGACAAACAAATTAACCTTTTATAAACAATTAAAATCATGTTAAAAGCTTAAAATGGTGCAGAGATCACTTAAACTGAACTTTAGATCAATGGAAACATGTCATATGGACTGATGAGTCACTATTTGTGCTATTATATAGTAATTGTAAAAGAACCTGGAAAAAAAAAAGTGAACCATATAAACCAGAGGGTACAGGTGCCACAGTAAAACATGACAAAAAATCATGGTTTCGGGTGCATTTGCTGCTAATTGAGTGGGAAACTTGTACAGAATTAAAGAAATCATGGACTAGCATAAGTACCATTATACTCTAGTTTACCAATTAAAACCAAGTAGGACACATCTCTCTCTAGATGGAAACTTTATATTCCAGCAAGAGCATGACTAAAGCAATCATTAAAAAAAAAAAAAAGGTTGGAATATCTACATTTGATTGACCAGCACAGCCACCTGATCTTAATCCAATTGAGAATCTGTGATCTATCTTAAACTCTAAACATAAAACAGAAAACCTAGCAATGAAGATGAAATATTTTTGACATTTTTAAATGGTTGGAATTCGCTGAAAGTTAATTTGTTGACAAAACTAGTTGAAAGCATGCACAACAGATGTCAAGCCGTTATCAATGCAAAAGGTTATGCGAGTAAGTATTAAAAATTATTATAATATTTAAATACTGAATGCATTTACATTTAGCTGTAACAAAAGAAAATGCAGTTGTATTAAGTATTTTTTAATAATCAATAAAGATGTAAAAAATTAGAAACCATACTCAATTTAACCTTTTTAAACTTTTTTTTTCAATTTCATTTGATTTTTACTAAATCTGTAGTTTTGTTATAAGTGCAACAGTTTTATTGACATTTTTATCTATTTTTAATAACAGATATAGCGTAATAGAAGTTATTATTACACATATTTAAAATAAACTGAAAAAATAAATGAGAAAAGATTGATTCTTTTAAAAAATCATGCTGTCCCATTTTTTTAAAGAACACTAGAGACTTTGAGAAAGTCTTTGATTCTGTGACTCACTCTAAACTACTGTTTTAATTGTATTGTTATGGTATACAGTATGAATTACTAAACAGGAATACCAACTTTATGAAACATCGTTCTCAATGTTTTTGTGTTGGTAACTCGTATTCAAAAAAAATTCTTTTAAAGAGCAATAAACCTCAAAAAACTGTTTTAAGATCCACCTTTTTTTTTAGTTTTTACAAACGATGTTACTTATGTAATAATGGTGATAGCGGCATTAAGTTGTTTGCTGATGCCTGTAAGTCATATCAAGGAAGCAATTATGGAAAAAACCTTCACCTTATGAATACCTTAAAAAAGTTTTAGAATGTTCAAAAGTTTCAAATTTGATATAGTAAACAAAAAACGTTTTTATCTACGCAATGGAAACGTCTCTTTACCATTAAACTCATACTCAATGAACATTGATACACCTATTGAATCTATTAATTCAAAGCAAGATATCGATAAAATCGTATCTTCGAATTTGAAGTTTTTTAACCTCTGCACTTTCATTGCAAGAGTGACACATTCTGGTACTTACTTACATTTAAAATCTTTATTCAATAACAATTCTCAGCTACTGTTTAAAGGCTATAAAGTTTATATTTAACCTATAATAGATTCTTGTACCTCTGTGTGGAATCCCTAACTTTTAAAATATATACGTTAGTTAGAAAAGGTTTAGAAATCTTTTACTAGAAGTATGTTTTAAAGATGTCGTATTTCTTATAAAGATTATTCTTTAAGACTCAAAATCTTCATTCTTGAATCTTTTGAATGCCGTAAAATAAAAATAGATTTTAGTTGACTTCAAGTTAAAAGAATCAGAGAGTATCGATTCCAAGTATTTTTTTGATCCCGGGAAAAAAATTTTATATAGTTTTATTTAAAAATAATTTTCCAGATTTCCGGAAAGTTTTTCCCAAATAAATCTCCCTTAAACAAAAATATAATTACGAGACTACCTTTTAATAAGAAGACGACATTCATTTTTAAAATGTTGTTTTATTTTTTAATTTGTATGTAGTTACAAAATTTGTATATGTATGCGTAAAGGGAATAATTTTTGATTGCTCTTTTGATGTCAAATTCTTGACGGGTCCTAATATTGATAATATTTTTTTAAAAGAAGCAGAATAATATGCTAATTTTGAAATTAATATTTGTTTTGATTTAAAAATAATAACAAAAAAGGTTTATTTTTGCAAATATTTTTTTCACAAAAATCTTTTATTTATAAAACATGCATTTTTTCCTGCTTTTGAAACAAAATTTTAAAAATATTAAGACCTGTCAAGTGTTAAGAATCCTAAGAGGAACCTAAAGAACTCATCAAAATCGGAAAATATTTTTTTACTTTTTATAATTAATAAATAGTTCGCGTCTCAATAGTTATTATTTTCGAACTTTTTATCTGTGTTGAAAAACGCTTCACCCTACTATGCATATTTAAATTTTATTGATAAAAATTTAAAATACTTTGAGAAAAATTAATTTTACTGAACAAAACATATTTCGTTAGGAAATAATTTTTGAAAACTGTGAGGCAGTTTAGGTATGAGTCACTTAGCGATGATATTTGTTTTGAGCTATAAAATAATAATACTGTCTCGCTTTTTATTGAGATTGGTTGCATGCAAGTGAAGACATCAAGCAGCTTTTTGCAATTATTTTAAATATTTTCAGTATTCTCATTTATTTAAAATTCATTTTTGAGGTCTCTGTTAAAATCTTTGGTTACAACATACTTTTAAGGTTTATATGCTGCATTAATAGCTATTGCCAATTGTCTTTAATATTTGTAACTGTTAAGCAATTATTCCCTTTAGAGATTTTACTTTCATTTTAATATCAACATCTTCAGGGAATAGTCTATTAAAAAAGTCAATTGCATACATATAAGTACAGCTTTTAAAGATGAAGGTAGCTCAGGAGTAGTAGTTAAATGTAAATCGCTCGTTTAGAGGTACTTAATCAGTCACAAGATCTTGTGACTTTGATTTGAACTCTTGCGTAACTTACGGAAATCGTAAGTTCATTTTTTTTTTCGTAACTATTCACAATATATTCACAAGGTATTCACAAACGTTGCGTTGCACTTGCGTAAAAATGAGGCTGCGCCAAACTTACGCAAAAAATTTGTCCAGTTAGATTTAAAAGAAAAATCATACGTTAACATTTTCAAGTAAAATAAACAAGAAAGTATATATGTATCAATTAAGCATTTGTCTTTTTTAAAATGTTTTAGCAATTATATATACCTAACTACATTTTTTTTTAAAGCAATTTCTTTTGAAGTTTAATTCTACCAATATTGGCTGATAAGGAAAATAAATTTAAACTTGACAAAAAATTAAAAAACTAAATGAAAACAATTAAAAGGGAGTATAGATACCCTTTTGATATTTGCGTTGATTAAAGTGTTTAATGATTTAATTTCAATGATCAATTACATTATAAACTATAATGTTATTGATTATAATTTATAATGTAATTGAATGAAAACTTTTATAAGAGTATTACTAACTATCTGTAATAAATGTTTAATAACTTCAATAAGTTTAGTAACAACTATTCCATAATTACTTATTAACTGCAATAATTTGTATTATTTTATTATAAAGCCTAATATTTTCACTGACATTAACAATTTAAACATATATATAAATATATAAATATATAAATATATATATATATATATATATATATATATATATATATATATATATATATATATATATATATATATATGTATATATATATATATATATACATATATATATATATATATATATATATATATATATATATATATATATATATATATATGTTAGGTAGGCTAAACGCCCCTCATTTTTGAAAATCAAAAGGCACTGTTTTCGATGTGGTGTGGGTGTATTCTGTGATCAATAAAAATCAAAGTTTAACTCATTTGCATAAATTTTGGACCCCGTTCAATGGGCTCAAATATCAAATTTTGATATTTGAGCCCATTGACCTCAAAAATTCATATAATGACCGGTAAGATAACCTTCAAAAATAAAATCTTAAAGGCACTGTTTATTAATTGATTTTTTATGTTCATATGATCATTTTAAACCTAACTTTATGATAATTGAATAAGACTAAGACTGTGCTCAAGAATTTTGGACCCTGAGGTTTGACCCGGTTTCCTTGAAAATTGACCGTTTTTACAACATTTTTAATTAACCGGTTTGTTTATTTAATAAGATCGCAATTATTTTTGACGTCTTCTGAAAATAAAGAAGTCATAGAAAAATCGTTGAAAAGTTTTAGTTTTAGATATTTATGGGAAAAGACACATGATCAAAATAGAAAGTTTTTTTGATAAATGATATTATTGAAATACTACTATCATCTCAATTGCTTACTGGAGAGTAATTTTTGCAATATTTACATGGCAAACTATTCAAAGCAAGAGAAAATTTAAAATATAGACTCTGTGATATGGTTTCTTGCAAATTTCCACATGGGAGTTTTGAAATTGGTTACAATAACCCTGGAGAGTGTAATTTTCTTAAAAGCACATGTGTTGTTTCGTCACTGAAGAAAATCTGGAAAAGAAGTGCAATCCCAATAGTAGCTGACCAACATATTAGGGGTCGTCCATAAAGTACGTACGCTTTTTTTCCGCTAACCCCCTCCCCCCACAATTTGCCCTAGGCTTTTTTGAGTACTCTCTACCTCCATAAAAGTACCTACGCTTTTAACCTACTAACCCAACAATCTATGATATTTTTTTCAAATTAGTGTCTCCATACTTTTATAATTGACCAACTGCCCTCTTATCTCAGAAACGCCATTTACATAACTCTTCTTCTCCGAGCATACGTACTTTATGGACGATCCCTTAGGTAAATAATAATTGTATACACAATATTTATTTATTTTTAAAACTAAAATTTTAAAACTAAAACTAAAAGAATCGTACTGTAAGAATAAAATGTTGTTTCTTTATATAGAAGTAAGATATTGTGCTTGGAAGATCGTAGAAAGAAACTATCATAGGACAAATTATGTGACACACCACACATTTTAAGAAAAGTAGAAGTAAAAACTTGAAATAAAACGCTCATTTGATATTAGTGTGCCTGATGCACAGCGAAAAATTCAATTAAATAAGCAAGTTACTAAAAAGGAAAGAAATATCGATAAAAACTTTTTGAATGATCAACGAGGAGAACGTAAAGCTGTCATGGGTGGAATAGACAAGAGGTACTTATTTGCTGTTCGTAGAAAGCAAAAGGGGATTGAATTTACCAATAACAGAATGACTACTTCAAATAGTAACAGATTAGCTTCTGAATTGATAACAAATTGAACTTTAAATTAGGTTAGAAATAGCAGCGTAGAAGCACAGAACAAAGAGGATGATCAAGATTTTGAGTATCAGAAGGACTGCAAACCAAGATCTCAATAAAGAAAACCAGATTTTGTAGAAGTTATGCTACCTAGAAAAATCTTAAAGGTAATTGCTGTTACAGCAAAGAGATACGGTATTCAGAGTTCAGCGCATACCGCTACATTGGCTAATGCCATCAACTCAGCAGGCGGAAATCTAAAGGACTCTGATATTTCGGTTACGTCAGCAAAGGTTCATTCAAGTGCTGTAAATAGTGAATATGGTTTAAAAATTAAAAAAAATTTTATTGTTAAAGCTAAGGGGAAATTACTTTGTGTTCATTTTGACACAAAAATAGTAAAAGAGAATTTTTTGGTGTGAATACAAATGTTGAGCGGTTAGCACGAGGGTTTTCAAATCCTAGTATCGATAAAGAACAACTTATCGGAGTTCTTTCTATCACAGATAGTCGTGGAATAACACAAGCAAAAGCAATTAAGGAAATACTGGAATCTTGGAATCTCTGGGATTCGGTACATAGTGTATGTTTTGACACTACATCTTCAAATACAGGTGAGAAAAATAAACTCAATAAAATAATAAAGACATTTTATGACATTTTGTATTATGATATTTTTGTATTTTTATAATTTTTATTAAAAAAATTTCACATTGAATAAATGAATTATATTAAGGCTGGATGCAGGGTGTCTGTGTATTGCTATAAAAATGGCAGAACAGACCATTACTATGGTTTGCCTGCAGACATCACATATACGAGCTTCATATTAAGGTTAGAAATAGAGTTTACTCATATAGCCTTTTCCTAATCTCATTTGTCATTATCTAGCATGCAACACTTGCAGTTTCTGGGATATGTCTAATGGACCAGTTGATAACATTTTCAAAAAATTCAAAATTTCTGGGAAACAATAAAGCCTGGCATAAATTTGAACAATTTTTACAGGTTTGAATGGAGCAAGAGAAAGGGAACATTTTTAGAAGAACAGGTAAGAGAATTGCATATTTCTTTTTTCTAAAAATTTTGAAAACAAAATAAAATTTTCAAAGGCTCCAAAATATATCTTGAATACGCCTTCTTTACAGAAAAGTTTTCTCGTGTTGACTATAAGCATTTAGCGAACTTTTTTTGGTTTGGCTAGGCAGTGATAAACTTGGAAATTTTAAATTTCGTAAACCTATAGCTTTTCATCATGCAAGGTTTATTTTAAAAGCTATCTACTACATGACAATAGAACTGCTTACATTTCATTTGCAACAATTTGATATAATTAGGGAAGAAGTAATAGCAACAGTCCCTCAAATTGCTGGTTTTATTGGCCTTTTTCATGCAAGATGGTTTCTGAAAGCACCATTAGCAGTTTCTTCTTCTTGTTTAGATTTATGTGCAATCAGGGATATGACCAAGTATGGATCATTCAACAAAACTGTGTCAACAACTGCTATTAAAAGTATTAAAGATCACTTATGGTTTCTTACAGAACGAAATGTTGTGTTTGCTCTTTGCGAAGAAACACTTGACAATAACTTTAGAGAAAAAATTGCCAAAAAGCTTTTTTTATATCCTAAGCCTTCAAATTTAACATTGGGAAAACCACTTTTTCTAAATATTAACATAAAAAAAATTCCAGAGTTATGGCAACTGGTTGACCTCAAAGTTCAATTCTCATTTAGCATCTAAATTTATCTGTAATAGAAACAGAATGGTTGCAAGTTAGCTCCAAGTAAATATTTCTCATAAATTATTTCTAATATTATTTTTTATCATTTTTAAAATATTTAAATATAACTATTTTATTTTAGAGCTTCGAATAATTTCTCAGAATATCGAGTTCTTGAAACATTCGTAGAAAAATTAACAGTAGTAAATGATTGTGCTGAGAGAGGAGTAAAGCTCATTCAAGACTTTACACACATGTGCCAGGATGAGGAGTTAAAGCAATCTTTGATGATTTCAGTTTCAAGTCACAGACAATAGTTTGCAGTGGATTCCCAAAAGAATTTGTCTGTAATTCTTTAACATGCAATTGTTAAATGAAATTGTTTATGTGATTATAAAATATCAAAATATTTAATAATCATATAACAAATTATTTATGTCAGTTTTATTTATAAAAACATTTAATTATAAAACTAAAAATTGTAATTTTTACTAATAAATATGGAAAAAATAAGCTTTCTAAATACGTATAGGTGCAAAATTATACTTAAGATTATCGGAAAAATAAATATAGTAGTATACTTCTTCTACTGTTGATAGCTAAGTATAACGGTGAAACCGGGTTTTTCGGAGAAACCAGGACAAAATTTTTAGATTTAAAACATACAAAACAACGCTCCAAAACGTTCTTATAGTCTCTAATTTCATAAGCTATGTTTTAAAATGACCATATATACATTATCTTCCCCCCCCCCTTTTTTTTTTTTTTTGTGATAAAGGGCGTTTAACTTGTCATAATATGACTTTTTAAGGAAAATTCGATCTTTGAGCCCGTTGAGCTAGGTCAAATTTTTTTGCAAATGAGTTACACCACATGGAAAACAAAGACTTTTAATTTTAAAAAATGAGGGCCGTTTAGCCTACCCTAATATATATATATATATATATATATATATATATATATATATATATATATATATATATATATAAAAATACATATATACATATATATACCCATCTGCAACAAAAATATATTAAATTGATTCTGATTATAAATCAAAAAATAAATAAATAAATAAATTGTGATAAGAAAAAAACCAAATTAAACACTGGTTTTTATAATTTCAGCAAAATTACTGTGACTTTAACTTTATCTTACTAATAATGAATTTAAATAGATGTACTGTTATTTTAAATGGAGATTTAAAATAACAGTACATCTATTTAAATTCATTATTCACAACTTTTTAACATTTTCATATCTTCATAATATTAATTTAGGTTTAAAAATGCTTGAGTTTTTCGAAACAACAATATGTGCTAACAAATATGTCTTCAAAGACTGTCGTAGACATGTATAAAAAAAAAACACTAGCAGAAACGACTTGGCCCGCATGATAATATTCACGAATATCTATTTTTCAAAAGTTAAACATTGCCGTTTTAGAGAGTAAAGAAAAGTTACAACATCTTTTAGCCGACTTACAATTACAAATGATTGTTGCAAATCCTCGGGGATGAAAAGAAAAAGGTGTATGGTGTTATGGAAAAGCTACTATGCCGAAAAAAATGCAGACGAAGTTATGGAAGTCTACTCAAAATATATCTAAAAAATAACTAAAAAAGCAAATATTATGTTTTATTGAAATTGATGCGCCTCATACTACAATAGCAATATATAAAAATTATAGAATTATGACGTTGATAAAAAAATTATGCTTATTGTTCTTCATAACTGCTCAACAAAACCCTTGATAATTGTTCTAAGCATTAAACATGTAATAGTAAAAATTACAGAAAGCGTGAAAGCGTGAAAGAAATGCGTTTTGAATAGCACTCACAAAACATTTTTTTAAATAGCACTCACAAAACAAGTTTTTTATTTTATTGAGAGAGGTAAAGTAATACGCGATGGTAATTTAGAGACTAGAAGTGTAAATTTATTGTGTGGTTGTTGTTATATAGATAAAATTGTTTTCATAGATAAAAATAAAATTAGTTGCGCATCATTACTCGACAGTGAAACAAAATGCCCATCTGTAACAAAATTATATTAAATTGATTCTGATTATAATTCAAAAAAATTTAAATAAATTGTGATAAGAAAAAAAATTCAAATTGAACCCTGGTTTTTATAATTTCAGAAAGTTTACCGTGACTTTAACTTTAGTTCACTAATAACAAATTTAAATGGATGTACTGTTATTTTAAATAAACATTTAAAATAACAGTACATCTATTTAAATTCATTATTCACAGCTTTTTAACATTTACATTTTTTCATAATAATAAATTAGGTGAAAAATGCGTGAGTTTTCTTCATGAAATTAATTTAAGTTGGAAAATGGTTGAGTTTTCCAAAACAACAATATGTGCTAATAAATATGTCTTCAAAGACTTTATTATAGACAAGTACAAAAAAAAAATAGCATAAACGAATGGCCCTCATGATAATATTCACGAATATCTTTTTTTCAAATGTTAAACATTGCGGTTTTAGAAAGTAAAGAAAAGTTACAACTTCTTTTAGCCGACTTACAATTACAACTGATTGTTATAAATCTTCGAGGATGAAAAGGAGAAGGTGTATGGTGGAATGAAAAATAACTAAATAAGCAAAACTAAAAATATAACTAAAAAAGCATATATAATGTTTTATTGATAATGATGGGCCTCATACTGCAATAGCACTTTATTATAGTTATAAATTTGGGACCTTGATAAAAAATATAGGCGTATTGTTCTTGATAACTGTTTAACAAAACTCTTGATAACTGTTAAACGCATGTCAAATATAAGCATTAAACATGTAATGAAAAAATTACAGAAAGCGTAAAAGCGTGAAAGAAATGCGTTTCGAATAGCACTCACAAAACAATGAAATGTTTCAGTTTTTCGAGAGAGGTAAAGTAAAAAGCGATGGTATTGTAGAGTCTAGAAGTGCAAATTTAATGTGTTGTTGTTGTTTATAGATAAAATCGTTTTTATAAATAAAAACAAAATTAGTTACGCATCCTTACTTGACAGAAAAACTAAATGCCCATCTAAAACAAAATTATATTAAATTGATTCTGATTATAATTCAAAAAAATTAATAAATTGTGATTAGAAAAAAATCGAATTAAACACTGGTTTATGTAATTTAACAAAGTTTACTGTGACTTTAACATTACTTTGTTAATAATGAATTTAAATGAATGTACTGTTATTATAAATGGACATTTAAAATAACAGTACATAAATTTAAATTCATTACTTGCAACTTTTTAACATTTATATTTCTTCTTGATATTAATTTGTGTTGGAAAATGCTTAAGTTTTCCGAAACAACAATATGTGCTAATAAATATGTCTTTAAAGACTTTACCGTAGACATGAACAAAAAAAAAAAAACACAAACAGAAACGACTAGGCTCTCATGATTATATTCAAGAATATTTATTTTTTAAACGTGTAACATTGCGGTTTCAGAGAGTAAGGTAAACTTATAACTTCTTTTAACCGACTAACAATTACAACTGATTGATAAAAACCTTCGAGGATGAAAAGAAAAAGATGAATGATGTAATGGAAAATAACAAAATAAGCAAATCTTACAAAATAACTAAAATATCATATATAATGTTTTATTGATTTTAATGCACCTCACACTGCAATAGCACTATATTTAAGTTATAAAATTAGGACGTTAATAAAAAAGTTATGCGCAATGTTATTATTAATTGTTAAGCAAAAATCTTGATAACTGTTTACGTATGTAAATTGAAAGCATTAAACATGTAATAGTAAAAATTACAGATAGCGTGAAATCAAAAAAGAAATTCGTTTTGAATAGCACTCACAAAACATTAGAGTTTTTCATTATTTTCAAAGAGGTAAAGTAATACGCGATGGTACTTTAAAGTTTAGAAGTTTAAAACTGATGTGTTGTTGTTATTTAGTAAAATTGTTTTTATAGATAAAAATAAAATTATTTGCGCATTATTACAAGAAAGTTAACCAAAAAGCCCATCTGAAACAAAATTATATTAAATTGATTCTGATTAAAATTCAAAAAAATTAAAATAAATTGTGATAAAAAAAAAATCGAATTAAACACTGCTTTTTATAATTTCAGAAAGTTTACTGTGACTTTAACTTTATCTTACCAAGAATGAATTTAAATAGATGTACTGTTATTTTAAATAGATATTTAAAACAACAGTACACCAATTTGAATTTAATATTCACAACTTTCTAACATTTACATTTTTTCATAATATTAATTTGGGTTTAAAAATTTTTGAGTTTATTGAAACAACAATATAGGCTAATAAATATGCCTATAAAGACGTTATTGTAGACATGTACAAAAAACAAACACCAGCAGAAATGACTTTGCCCTCATAATAATCACGAATATCTATTTTTTAAAATGTTGAACATTGCGGTTTTAGAGAGTAAAGAAAAGTTACAACTTCTTTTAGCCGGCTTAAAATTACAAATGTTTGTTGAAAATTTTTGAGGATAAAAACAAGAAGAAGAATGGTGTAATGGAAAAGCTACACTGTCGAAATAATATCTGATGTAATTTGTAGAAGTCTATTTAAAATATATCTAAAAAATAACAAAAAAAGCATATATTATGATATTGATGCGCCTCATACTGCAATAGCACTATATTAAAGTTATAAAATTGGGACGTTGATAAAAAAATATGCGTATAGTTCTTGATAACTGTTAAACAAAACTCTTGATAACTGTTATAGGCATGTGAATTAAAAGCATTAAACATGTAAAAGTGAAAATTACAGATACCATGAAATCGTGAAAGAAATGCGTTTCGAATAGAACTCACAAAACATTAAATTTTATTTACTTTTTTAAGATCGGTAAAGTAATACCCGATGGTGTTTTAGAGTCTAGAGGTGTGAATTTAATGTGTTGTTGTCGTTAGATAGGTTAAATTGGTTTCAAAGATAAAAATAAAATTAGTTGGGCATCATTACTCGACATTAAAACAAAATGCCAATCTGCAACAAAACTATATTAAATTGATTCTGATTGTAATTCGTAAAATATTAAAATAAATTGTGAAAAGAAAAAAAATTGAACTAAACACTGGTTTTTATAATTTCAGAAAGTTTATTGTGACTTTAACTTCAGTTTACAAATAATGAACTTAAATGGATGAACTGATATTTTAAAAAGACATTTTAAATAACCAAACATCAATATAAACTCATAACTTACAACTTTTTAACATATATATTTCTTCTTGATATTAATTTGCGTTAAAAAACGCTTATGTTTTCCGAAACAACATTATGTGCTAATAAATACGTCTTAAAAGACTTTATCGTAGACATGAACGAAAAAACACTAGCAGAAACGACTCGGCCCGCATAATAATATTTACGAATATCTTTTTTTCAAATGTTGAACATTACGGTTAAGGAGAGCAAAGAAAAGTTACAGCTTCATTTATCCGACTAACAATTACAACTGATTGATGAAAATCTTCAAGGTTAAAAAAAAGATGGTAAATGGTGTAGTTAAAAATAACTTCATAAGCAAAACTAAAAAAGTAAACTAAAAAGACATATATTATGTTTCATTGACATCAACGCGCCTCATAGTGCAATAGTACTATGTAAAAAATATAAAAGTGAAACCTTGATGAAAAATTTATGCTTATTGTTCTTGATAACTGTCAACAAACCTCTTGATAACTGTTCTACACATGTGAATTAAAAGCATTATACATGTAATAGTAAAAATTACAGAAATCGTGCAGGCGTGAAAAAAATGCGTCTTGAATAGCACTCACAAAACATTGGAGTTTTTTATTTTTTTGAGAGAGGTAAAGTAATACGCGATGGTATTTTAGAATCTAGTAGTGTAAATTTAATGTGTTTTTGTCGTTATATAGGTAAAATTATTTTTATAGATAAAAATAAAATTAGTTGCGCATTATTACTCAACATTAAAATAGAAAATGATCATTTGCAACAAAATTATATTATATTGATTCTGATTACAATTCTAAAAAATTAAAACTAATTGTGATAAGAAAAATAAACGAATTAAATACCGGTTTTTATAATTTTAAAAAGTTTACTGTGACATTAACTTTAGTTTACAAATAATGAACTTAAACGGATGTACGGTTATTTTAAATAGACATTCAAAATAACAGTACATTAGTTTAAAATTAATACTCACAACTTTTTAACATTTACATTTCTTTATGATATGAATTTGGGTTGGAAAATGCTCAAGTTTTCTGAAATAACAATATGTGCTAATAAATGTCTTAAAAGATTTTATCGTAGACATGTACAAAAAAAAACACTGGCAGAAACGACTTAGCCCTCATGATAACAATCACGAATATCTATTTTTCAAATGTTGAACATTGCGGTTTTAGAGAGTAAAGAAAAGTTACAACTTCATTTAGCCGACTTACAATTACAAATGATTGTTGAAAATCTTCGAGGATCAAAAGAAGAAGGTGTATGGTGTAATGGAAAAGCTACCGAAATAATATTAGATGAAATATGTGCAAGTCTACTCAAAATATATTTAAAAAATAACTTAAAAAGCATATATTATGATACTGATGCGTTTCTTACTGCAAAATAGCACTTTATAAAAGTTATAAAATTGGGACGTTGTTAAAAAAATTAGGCGTACTGTTATTGATAGCTGTTAAACAAAACTCTGGATAACTGTTATACACATGTGAATTAAAAGCATTAAATATGTAATAGTAAAAATTACAGAAAGCGTAAAAGTGTGAAAGAAATGCGCTTTGAATAGCACTCCCAAAACAGTTAATTTTTTTATTTTATTGAGAGAGGTAAAATAATACGCGATGGTATTTTAGAGTCTAGAAGTGTAAATTCAATGTGTTTTTGTCTTTATATAGGTAAAATTGTTTTTATAGATAAAAATAAAATTAGTTGCGCATCTTTACTGGACATTAAAACAAAATGCCCATCTGCAACAGAATTATATTAAATTGATTCTAAATATACTTTAGATTTTTGGTTTCAAAAAATTTAAATAAATTGTGATTAGAAAAAAAATTGAATTAAACACTGGTTTTTATAATTTTAGAAAGTTTACTGTGACTTTAACTTTAGTTTACAAATAATGAATTTAAATGGATAACCTGATATTTTAAATAGACATTTAAAACAACCAAACATCAATTTAAACTCATAATTTACAACTTTTTAACATTTATATTTCTTCTTGATATTAATTTGTGTTGGAAAATGCTTAAGTTTTCCGAAACAACAGTATGTGCTAATAAATATGTCTTAAAAGACTTTATTGTAGACATGTAAAAAAAAACACAAGCAGATCTGACTTGGCCCTCATGATAATATTCACGAGTATCTATTATTCAAATGTTGAAGATTGCAGTTTTAGAGAGTAAAGAAATTTTACAACATCTTTTAGCCGACTTACAATTACAACTGATCGTTGAAAATCTTTGAGGATGAAAAGAAGAAGGTGAATGGTGTAATCGAAAAGGCACTATGTCAAAATAATATCAGATGTAATTTATGGAAGTCTACTCAAAATAAATATAAAAAATAACTAAAAAACCATATATTATGATATTAATGCGCCTCATACCCAATTTGTTAACTCTTAGCACTATCTAAGAGTTAACAAATTGGGACGTTGATAAAAAAATTATGCGTATTGTTTTTGATAACTGTTTAACAAAACTATTGATAACTGTTCTACGCATGTGAATCAAAGGCATTAAATGTGTAATAGTAAAACTTACAGATAGCGTGAAAGCGTGAAAGAAATGCGTTTCGAATAGTACTCACAAATCATTGGAGTTTTTCATTATTTTGAGAGAGGTAAAGTAATACGCGGTGGTATTTTAGAGTCTAGAAGTTTAAATTTATTGTGTTGTTGTTGTTATATAGATAAAATTGTTTATATAGATAAAAAAAAATTAGATGCGCATCATTACTTGACAATAAAATAAAATACCCATCTGCAACAAAATTGTATTAAATTCATTCTGATTGAAATTCAAAAAAATTAAAATATATTGTGATAAGAAAAAAAATCAAACTAAATGCCGGTTTTTATAATTTCAGAAAGTTCACTGTGACTTTAACTTTAGTTTAAAAATAATGAACGTAAATGAATGTACTGTTATTTTAAATGGAAATTTAAAATAACAGTACATCTATTTAAATTTATCATTTACAATTTTTTAACATTTTAATTTCCTCATGTAATTAAATTGGGTTGGAAAATGTTTGAGTTTATTTTTAATCAAAATTTACGACGTGGGTTTGATCTATACCACGTTATGTATTCAGGACCAGAAACTGAATCTGTGTAGTATAATCACTCGAGCGGAAATTATCTCTATGCATCATGACACACACGCGATACATATACTTTGATGGAAAGAAGTCTGAACTTAACGGTTAATTTTACACGCACGCCCTATTGGCCGTATACACTGTCGACAAGAAGCAGTTGAAGCCGAACATCTTAGTATCCGCAGAGACTACTACAGAGCAAGAAGATACGGATGTTTGGGTGTAACGAAATCTATCGACGAAGATACGGACATCAACGTAGTGCCTGTTAGTTGCGAATTAAAGTTACTTCCCCTAATCACTACAAGAACGCCGTTATATACGTGTTGGAACGTAATTATGTATGTAACAGCACATATATATTTTCATCTAGATAACATCCATAAAGATGAAAAAATTAAAACACAAAAAGAATTAGCACGTTAAAGATTAAAAAAGACTTTAGCATCATATTTATTTACGCACAAAATAATGGCAGACATTATGACGACGAGTTATCCAGGAGCCTAAAGTTAAGGAGCCTAGAACTCACTATGCAGCTTAAAGACTGAGAGACTGCAAAGAAAACATTATTTCGTCAGGTATATTTACAGCAACGTGACACAGACGTTTTAACACCTAGAGTCAAAGTTTGCAATGACACATCTAAACTAGGAGCACTCATGTTCTTTCTATTAAATGTGGCATTGCAAAATCAAGTCTCGGTGTATAGGCTATGGCAATTACTGTGCAATTTTATATTTAACTTGAACCATAAAAAGCGAGGTTTAATATTATGTGGACCAATTTATTCCAGAAAAACTTTCTTAGGCAACGTTCTTTTATTCCAGCTTCCTACCACACAAAATCGGATATTTTAATTGTCCCACAGGCCCAAACCCCTAACCATTTTTACTACAAGCACTTAGTAATTGCATGGCCTATCACTGTGACGAGATAGTCTTTGAACATATAGGTGTTATACAGTTAATGAAACAATTACTGGAAGGGTCGTCGACGCTTACTACGTATGTAAAGTTTTAGGACGTGATGCCTATAGATGCACATCCTACATTAATAACAATGAATGCTACATCAAAATACGACATCATAGAATAACATTAGATTGTTTAATAGTAGTCTTTTGTACAACTCGTTAACAGGATCAACACGGGTGCGATCATAGGTCCAATCACGTTCAAATATTTGAATACGATTTTTAAGTCTTAGTCTACCACGAACAGTAGTAGGCATAACATCCTTACCAATATAGGCAGGATCAATACAAAAGTATAATATCTTAAAACATTTACTTCCACTAAAGGGCATTACGTTAGGTAAATTATTCCAATAGGTATTCTGAGTAGAATCAAGTAGTTTATCTCCAGAGGATATATCATAATTATTACGATAATTACTACTATAATTCTTCATAAGGTTGCAAATAAACTTCAAAACATTGGTCGTTGTTATAAGGATCTTTGGAATCACAACAGTAAGGCGTAATGGCGTTATAGATAGCATGCCAGTATTATATTGCTCGGGAGATATTAGCTATAATACTAGCTATTGCCAGTATTATATTGCTCGGGAGATATACCTTTTCGCTGAGTATACCAACGATCAATTGGAACCGGGTAACATATATTATTTCGTGGAACATCACCTTCTGATGTAATAGCTCTTGCTAACAAATTCTTCAATCCGTAATTAGGCATATGAATGTGCCCCATGCAATAATCACAAGGATATGGTTTACCATTGACCGGGTCTCGTCGAAAAACCCATTAGCCTTTTGACGCTCAAGAGTCTGATCTGAATCTATAAATTGACCGCCTCTATCTAACGATGTATAAGTAAATCTAATACTACTGTAAGTAAAGGATCGTTAACTAATAACTTAATAGGCTTCCTAAGACCAATATCAATATTCCTTACAATGCTATATATAATTTTTTAAGCAACGTTATTCTTTTCTATAAATCTAGGATCTTTCGTTCTAATAACATTTGCAAATCTAGTCTGAACCGGTTTCCAATCTTTATAGTTAAAATACAAAGAATTTTCCAACAACTTAATAGTAGGCAACTCGGAAGGCTTCTTATCTGCAGATTTGTTGATAAGATTCAGGATCTTAATATCATCATCAGAGTTAGCCAAGGGATACATTACGTCTGATATCATTTGATAGCCTTCTACATCAAAGAAACGGATACCAATGTTCAATATTTCAATGGGAACAATTCCATTCTGAGTCGCCTTTAACTGATTCTCATCGCGAACATCTATAACCTCACATGTAACTGATTTATCATCATAATAAATACCACCGGTAGCCGTATATTATTCCTTATTAATATAATATATTGATATATGAATAGACTTATTGGTATTATGACAGTAAGATGGGGTTTGGGTACCTCTCTAGCCACCGGATACGCCCTGATGGTGTGTGCAAATGTTAATGTGTAGGTCACTCTATCTCGAAATCGGTTCTGAAAATGTCATGAATTTTTTTGAAAATTTTTCACTTTTAAATAATTCAATTGAGGCTCTTTCCGATGAGATATAACAATCTAGAATTTATTTAATTTTAAGTTTCTATGTAGCATACCTTTATGCACGTATATGCACATACATACACACATACATATATACATATACACATATATACATTCTAATACACTTCCACAAGTTAAATTTTACAGTGTTAACGCTGCTTTATTTTAAAACTAAATTTAAAGCTGTTTTTTTTTTTTTTTATCGCGGATTACTCAAGATCTTTTAACTTTGCCAAGCGATATGTGATAGATTATTACCTCCGCCTGAATTATCACCTCCCCCTATTGAAAACTCAAAACGAGGTTGCGCTTTCTGGTTAGATGTGTTCCTAAAACGTCTGGATTACCTAACATAACATAACAAAATATAAACAACGAAAATGACGCTTCGAGGACAAGAATTCGAGAAATAAAGTTTACTTGGTCTTTTGTGATGTTCCAATTCCATTTTTTTGAAAGGTAATATAAGGAAGGTTATATATAAAAGGTTGATAGTAATAGATATTATACAAATGTAATATAACTAGTTTACTTATTATACTTATAATTGTTATACTTGCATAAAAATATTAAATTATTACCTCCCCCTTAGACTCAGGCTTGCTAAGACTTAGTAAATAACTTGATATGAGATGATCCGATATAGGTATTGTTTGATAATGATAGAAATTGTGCATCTGTAAATTAATTAGTCACTTTTTTACTTGAAAATGCTCAAAACCTTTATATCTGTCTGAATTATCACCTCCCCCTTTGGAAATCACAAAACCTTCACCTGAATTATTGCCTCCCCCTTGTAAATCAGTCAATATAAGACGGTGTGATTATGTTATTTAGTGAGAAAGATAGAAATTTACAACGGTCAATAATTAGTCATATATTTACATGAAAATACTCTACAAATATTTTTATATCTGTCTGAATTATCACCTCCCCCCTTAGTCAATCACTTTATATGAGATGGTGCAATAATAGTATTGTTTTATAATGACAGAAATTGTTTATTTGTAATTTAATTAGTCACTTTTTTACTTAAAAATGCTCAAAAAATTTCTTAGTATTTGTCTGAATTATCACCTCTCCCTTAGAAAATCACTAAACCTGCGCCTGAATTATTAACTCCCCCATGTAAATCAGTTAGTATAAGATGGTATGATTATGTTATTTAGTTAGGAAAATAGAAATTTTACATCTGTAAAGTAATTAGTTATTTATTTACTTAAAAATGCTGTAAAAGGTTTTTTATATCTGTCTGAATTATCACCTCCCCCCTTAGTCAATCACTTTATATGAGATAGTGCAATAATAGTATTGTTTTATAATAATAGAAATTGTTTATTTGTAAATTAATTAGTCACTTTTTTACTTTAAAATGCTCAAAAAATTTCTTAGTATTAGTCTGAATTATCACCTTCCCCTTAGAAAACCACTAAACCTGCGCCTGAATTATTAACTCCCCCATGTAAATCAGTCAGTATAAGATGGTTTATTTTGTGACATTGTATTTAAAAATTTATTTTTTGTTCGTTTTTAGTGACTCATCATGTTATAGTGTGATGTTTTCTGAATGACTTTATGTGATAGTGTGAACGTTCTCTGACTGGCAGAAGGTAAGTTTTTCAGTTAGCAATTTACACTTTAAGTTAAAGCTCAACTTTATCATATTGTTTATTCACTATTGGAAAACTACCTTTATAATCATTCGAAGTTACGGAATACTTATATATTGGTTTATTAGTTTTAAGTATTTTATTTCTTATAAAGTTTATTAATTGTTTCAGGATATTCAGTTTTCTTTTTGCCCCACCTTGTCAGTCTGGTGCTAAAAAGGTAAGTTTAGTGTTATATCTTTAGAAGCTAATATTATTTCGGTCCTAATGGTAATGCACGCAAGTATGAATTAATTGTGTTAATGAATGTTTGTCTAGAAAGTTTTTATATGTCAGAATTATCACCTTCTCTTTGTAAATCACTAAAACAAGCGTCTGAATTTTTACCTACCCCTAATACATCAGTATAATATGAGATGATGTGATCATGGTGTTTTGTGATAATGATTGATACTATACAACTGTAAATTAATTTGTGATTTATTTACTTAAAAATACTCTAATAAGCTCTTTACATCTGTCTGAATTATCACCTACCCCTTGTAAAGTGTCTGATTTTTTATCTCCTAGTAAATTAATCAACATAAGATGCTTTTGAGTAGAAGTGATCTTGTTTTATTTTTTCATAAATCAATTCAAAAAATTGTGTTTGTATTGAGTTTTTTATTATTGTTCCATGTTTTGATTTTAAACTTTGATTAATTGTTGTTGTTTCTGTATTTTCCAATAATACGAAGTTCTAAGATTTTTAAATTGTTTTGTTTACAGATTGATTTCAAATTGGTTTCTCAAATACGAGCAGACGATTTAGAAAGAAGAATCTCAAGTGTTTTAATAAATTTGATTTTCATTCAAAGTCAATCTCATGTAAGTTTGTATAATTGTTTATGTTAATGTTCTTTTTTTATACTTTCACGTGTTGATATTTTTGTTTTTTTTTATTTAACAGAACCAAATGGAGAATAAGATAATCAAAATGCCAAGATAAAAGATTAATGCTGTTATATAGAAATAAAATGTAATTATTTGAACCACACAAAAAATTTTCCAAAGTTCAAAAGGATCAAAAATTTCGAAATACAAACATTATATAAGCAGTACAGGAAAAATGCATCCATAAAGAAGATCAAACACTTGAATCAATTGCGTACTGTACTGTTACTTGCGTAACCATCTGCTTTTAGAGTGTGGAAACTGGATGAACCTACTTTTAAATTATTTTTGCTTACCAAACAAATCTTTTATTATGATATTTTTTTAATGTTCTCATTTTCTTTAATGTAGTCTAATCTATTACTCTCAAATTTTTTTTAATTTTTATTATGAAAGCAGTTTTATACATTTTATTTAAATAATTTATAGATTCAAAATGTATATCTTTAACTTCAAGGTTCTATAGTATTTTTTAAGTAGATGAATATGTTTTAAGTAGATGCTGAAGTATATAGTCAATACATAAGCATTTACCTAAGTATATTTATATATTATGTATATTATGTATATTTATATTTTGTGTATATTTTTAAAGTTATAAAAATTTCAAACTATGTCTTGTGAATTCAAATATTTCAAACTATATACTTTGTTATAATAATTAATGATCAATTTCTTTAGAATATAAATTTTATATCACCCAGCAAAAGCTGAAATGAAAAAAGATTAGTTTAACGAGAGAAAAAAATATATTCTTTAAAAATTATAAAAAAAAGATGAAGGAAAAAATGTTTGAAAGAAAATCTTAAAAACAAGCATTGACGGATCCAAGGAGTGATCACCTGTAAAATTAATTAAACCAAATATCAATCTTTCTTTTTGTTTATTTCTGTTTCGAGGATTTTATTGTCAATTGTTTTAATTTTTGCTTTTTGGGTAGTCGTGACCCTGACGCTTTTGGAATCCCTATTTTAGGGTTGACCAACCGACCGGGTGGTACCGGACCCATAACTGGCAACAGGCAAATCTATTTACATAAGCATTATAAATAAATATATATTTATTTTTGCAGTTCCATCAGAGAAGGATTTTGATTTTTCGACCATTGTTTTCGACCATTTGATTTTCGACGATTTTTCGACCATTTGATTTTCGACCATTTAACTTTATCGAATCCACCTTGAAACGTGTTTTTAAGGCGCTATTTGGTCGAAAATTGCGTAAAAGAACAATCGTATAAGTTAACTTGAGAAATACTGCTGTACAAACCTTAATCTTAACAAAAAAGGGATCGTACCTGTTTTATTATATAGAAGAATATAAATATAATCTCATTTTTGTTGAGGTTGAGGATTGCAATGGCTTTTGAAAATGAATTGAAAAGACCTTCAGTTATAAGTAGTTATTCGGTTTTGTAATAATACTTATTTGTTCCCTAATTAGGCAATAAGAAAATGCCGACAAAATAATTAGCAAAAATTATTCCTCAAAAAAATATTATTAGGATTAGTTAAAATGTTTTTGAGATTTACTTTTTTGACACCTATTTCAAAATCTTTGTAATGCTAAAATCCACAAGCTTTTGCACAAGGAAAAAAACTGAATCGTAAATAATTCCAAGGTGGATCATTGTTACAATACGCCTAAAATATTTGTTAAAATCAAAGTCTTGTGATTTTAACATACTTTTAAGTAAACCATTTTCAACGTTACTATAAAAAACAACCGTCTTAAATGCTCTGGCATTGTCCACAAACCAGCAATTAAGTTTTTAGGAAGCAATTGTGGCAGTTTTAACCCACGCAAAATTACAAATTTGTTGCATAAATACCTTCTTATGTTTCAAACAAATCAGTAATTCAGTGTTGTTAAGTGGGTTGGTTCTCTCAACGATGTCAAACGGTGAAAAAAAAGAAATTTATTTCAATAACATCTTTAAATACTGAACAGAGAAGACTTATCCGGCTGGTTTTAAAAAAAATGAAAAACGATGTCTAAGAGATGTATCTCGAAGTTACGTTGTGCAAGGTAATTTAATTTTTTTGCAACATTTAGTTTAGTAAAAATATTGTTCCATGCTACCAAAAAAATGTCTAACAAACTTTATTCAAGAAGGCAAGTTGAAACGGAAAGTCACAATCTACGGAAATTCTTATGTCGCGGATATTATACTTTGTGAAGAAGAAAGAATTAAGATTTTTACTGAGGAACACGGTAGCCCTTTGGGAGGGCATAGCGGTGAAACAAAGACGAAGTCAAAAATTATGGAAAAATACTACTGGCCAAATATGACTACGGCTATTATAAAATGGGTTGGTAATAACCAATTAAAAAAAATTAATCAGTTAAAACTGAATTAAAATTGCAACTTTTATTGTAACAGGTAAAACAATTCAAGCAATACCAAACAGCAGGTGCACTTATTTCATCATCAAGGTTAGAATGATTTTTATAACAGTAAAAAACTTTATTTATAAAACTAATACTTTGTCCAATGACTCTACAGAAAAGAAGAATACATTTTTTAAATGATATTCTTCTATATTATAATAATTTTTTTTTTCATCTTAACTAATTGCAACTCTCTCTGAAATCCATCTCACTGAAACATAAATTTTGTTAGACAAAGCTTCTGCATAATAAATTAAATCGAGTGCGTTACGATCCAAGAATGCCATTCGACCATAAAAAACCTTAATCATGAAGCGAGCAGTTTAACTCCTTACCTAATATAGAATAATTTAGATTCAATTTTAAGCAGCATAATAAGGTCTTGTTATACTGTTTATATTTAATAACTTTAGACAACTCGAGTATGGGAAATTGTGGGTATTGATTTTGCTGGACCCTTTACAGAAACAGCAATGGGCAACAAATATTTTTTAAGTTGCACAGATTTTTTTTTCAAGTGGCCGGTTGCATATGCTTTACCATATAAAGAAGCTACCACTGTTGCAAAGGCTATTATTAAATTAGTTACAACTTTTGGATTTCCTTCGGCAATACTTTCAGATAATGGAACTGAGTTTTGTAATCAGGTAAAAATAAATTAAAATAATGATAATGAAACCCTAAGGGTTTGTTATTTTTGTTACTAATCCTAATTTTTTAGTTAAACCACGAAATGTACAAAATGCTGGGTATTGAACGAAGAAAGACAGCCGTTTATCACCCACAGTGCAACGGACAAGACGAAAACACCAATAAAAATGTAAAAAGGTTATCATGTTTTTTGTTTTGGGTGAGGACCGCTTAAGTGATTAATAATTTCTATTAAGCGCATCTTAAAATGTAACCATTCTTGTTTTGTCAAACGTATTCTTTATTTATAATACTTCCATATTTACTGAATAGTTAGAATTTATCAAATTTATCTTATTGCATATTATGTTTATATGTATATTACAAAATTATTTAGATTTTCATGTCAGTTATTAAATATTAACGCTTTTTGTACTTTTAGAAAGTTAAGAAAACTGGTTAATGAAAATCAATCAAATTGGGACGAATATGTTGATATTGTTTTGTACCCACTACGAGTGGAGAGGCAACAATCTACAAAAGTATCCCCTTTTGAAATAATGTTTGGTGGTCGGTCACCTGTTTGTACTAGTGAATTTGAGGAAGTAAAATTTTTTTTATTATTTATTCAAACAATTTATATCACATACGTACACATGTCACCAAATTGTGTTAAAAGTATAAAATTTATTTGAATTGTTGGCAGCTAATTTATAAAACCAATGTATAAAAAAATATATCGTAAGTTTTAAAATTTATTTAAAGAACAAAATATTTGTGAATGCAACAGATGATAATATAACGAGTGAAATGGAAAAAAACAAACTTCGCATTGAAAATCTCACAATATATGGTTTGTAAGGTTCTATGTTATAACATTATCAAATAGCAATAATAACATTAAATAATATAAAAGCCAGGTACGTACCAATTGCGTTTGTTAGCAATTTAGCAAAATTTAGAACATCAAAGATGCTCAAAACAAGCAAAAGATACATTACCATAAAAAAGTATTGAAGTGTAAAAAAATTGAAAAGGAATCCATTGACGTTGAAGATAAAGTATTGTTACTTCACATTAGGGGTCGTAGATCAAAAGGTGCTGCATTAAAACCACGTTTTAAAGGTCCGTTTATTGTTTCTCATGTAACACAATGTGGGAACTTTAGATTAAAAGATGATAAAGGTATGCAAATATCGGGAACGCACAAAAAAATACATATAAAAAAATTCATTGAAAGTACTGTTGTAAAAGGTATAGATGTTTTCACTATATATATATATATATATATATATATATATATATATATATATATATATATATATATATATATATATATATATATATATATATATATATATATATATATATATATATATATATATATATATATATATATGTATATATACATATATACATTTATATATATATATATATATATATATATATATATATATATATATATATATATATATATATATATATATATATATATATATATATATATGTATATATATGTATGTATATATATATATATGTATGTATTTAATGTATGTGTGTATGTATGTAATGTATGTATGTATATATTGAAGTTCTTCGTTTATCTGTTTGTTAGCGAGAAACAATGATAAAAAAAATCTGTTTTTCTAATTTTTTTTTTTTTTTTGTAGATGATGTCAACGTTACAGATTTGAGCAGTAATGATACTTCAGTAAAAAGAACACAAAGTAGTTAACACTTTACGCCGAATAACATGCAATTTTTTAAATTCTTTTCGTTTCATGCTGAATAAACAAGGCAAGTTATATTAATTTTAAAATTTAATCGATTATTTTATTTTATTGAGTTTGACGATTCAGAAGTAAGCGACAGCGGTAAAAGCTGTATTATTGAAAACAGTGAAGGTATATTTTATATGACGTGCAACTGAAGTGAGCAAAATTTTGAATTTTTAGGTGTTTTTCAAATCAAAATTGTTTATTAAATATTCTATTAGTAAAAGTAGAAAAAAAAATTCATATTATATGCAGGATTCGAAATAATCGAATGCCTAAAAAATCTTAAACCGATAAAAGCAATAATGGGTATATTTAAAGAATTGGGAGACAGCAAAACATACAACTACTCATTACAAGAAACTCTAGTTGATTGTTTGAGTGATGAAACAGTTTACGTTTATCTGAGTTTACTTGCTAGTAATTAAGATTTATGAAAAATTACGCAATTATGTTAATATTTTAATGTAATGTAACATACATTATTTAAAACTAAAATTCTGAATTTTAAGCCAGTTTACAATACAATATTTCTTATAAAACATGTAAATTTAAAAACTATTTTTATAAATAAAACATTATAACATGATTTACAATGCTAAAATTCACAATTCTTTTTTTCATGTAAGAACAAAATTGATGTACTAGCACCAGCCGGATTACTATCACAAGAAGTGTTACCAAATAAAACAGCTTTGATTTGAAGGAAAAATTTGGTATTAAACATTTTCACTGAAAAAAATAAATTGAATGTTATTAAAATATTTAAAGCATTAATTAAAAGTAGATATAGATAGATAAGCGTAACAAGGCGAATGGTTAGGGAGTCGCTTTTTTTCCTTTAATCCTACACATGAAGAGATTCATGCGCATATGGCCGTTGTAGGGTCGATGCAAGCATAAAAAAAACATTAAATATTAAGGATAAAAGATCCTTCACATAATCGCCTGGTTATGCCACTAAATACTTATTCATAACACATGCGGTATTTAAATAAAAATCTTATTTATATGCAGGATGAGTTGCAACTAGATATTCTTATATGCTGTGTTGTTGCAAAACATCATTGGACACTTACAGTGAGTAAACTCTTTTATATTTAATGATCTATTCATCACAATGGATGAATGAATGAAACGGGTTAGATAAGCAATATATATTTAAGTATTTCAAAGAATAAAAATAATAAAAATAATATTTATAAACATAAATATTTCATAATAAAAAAATAATACAAACTTTTTTTAAAAAATTATTCAATTGGAAAGAAACTAGGATTAAAATGTTTAAATTGTTATTTCTTCTAGATAATTAAACCAAAGGAAAAGAGCTTTTATTACATCAATCCTCTAGGCGAAATCTTATCTTCAATAAAAAAAGAAGAAATAAAACGGAAGTATGAAATTATTCAATAAGCAATGTATGACTAAAATAGTATAAAACCTTAATACATAATGATTATTTAGATAAAGAAACTATTTCTTTTTTTTCAATTTCAGTAACTATTTGAAACAAAGGTATGGAATTTCAGAAACATTTAAAATAATGACATTGCCACATGCACTGCAAAGAAACAGCATATCGTGTGGAGTCTTTTGTCTTAAAGTAATGTGAAATACTTTTTATTTTTTTACAATTTTTATAAAAGATATATAGTTCCATTATTTTTTATTTATCATAAAGATAGCAGCAAATATCTGCAAAGTCTAATCAAAAGCTGCATCAGTTATTTTTTGTAATGAATCTGGATAGCGATGCAATAATAAGACTAAACCCAAATAATATTGATGCAAATGAGCAGTACTCATTAACGGTATACCAATTGAGCTATCCAGTAACTAAATAAATACAGCTTTATTACCATATATGCCTACCAACAAATTTTTAATTCGAGTGTTCATTGTTTAGAGGCAACTTCAGACTCTTGTTATCTCCTCCTCCCCCCTCCCTATCATCCACTTTGAAAAATTATCACAAATTTTTTAGGTAGCTCAACCTAAGCCGAGTTTAATAAAACATTTGTTATAGTTAAGAGTTCTAAATTAAAATTTTTTAGTTTGCTGAAGACTTTATGAATGGAGAAGAGTTGGCAATGTCCTTTCCATTTGAAGAAGTAGTTCTATATCGAAACAAGGTGGTGCACTATCTTATAGATAGAGGAGGTTTGTTATTTATTAAATTATTTAATAAAAATATAAATATACCTGTAAAAAAATAACAGTTGACAAAATTTAAACTCAGGTCAACATAATTGGAAAGATGTTTTGTGTCGCATATGTGGTAATGCAAAAGGACCGAAAAAATATAAAAAGCAAATAATAGATAAATGGGTATAAGATTTGTATTATCTTTAAATCTCATTTTATTTCTAAATTTAAATAATAATCATGAAACTATATATATGATTTATTTATAGATTAAGTGTGATAAATGCTTACCAAATCGATGGTATCACATGGACTGCATTCCAAATGTAACAGAAAGCAGCAAATCATTTACCTGCACAAACCTTTCTCAAAACAATCAATTAAATTAAGTAATAACAGTTAAAATAAAGATCCATAATTAAAACATTAAATAACAATTTTTTAAAGTAATTTTAATAAAATTATTCACAATATTGTTTTAATATTTTTATATAAACTTTATTTTGATTCTATCTATCAAGAATTTTGATATCTCTCTCTCTCTCTCTCTATATATATATATATATATATATATATATATAAATATATATATATATATATATATATATATATATATATATATATATATATATATATATATATATATATATATAGCATATTTACAAATATAAGACATACACACACACGCACATATATATATAAATGTTAACTATTGTATAAAGAGTGTATAAAAAAAAATTATAGTCTTTATACCAATGTGGTGTATTCATAATAAACTAGTCCTTTTTTTCCTCTGTCAGTGTTTACACATAAATGTGGTTCTATCTCTTCAATAAAACAAATTCCCAAAGAAATGAAATCAAAGTTAAAATTAAAACCTTCTATGCAAAAAAGTTGAATAATAAATAAACAAAGAAAAAAAAAATTTATTAACACAATTAACTCATACTTGCGTGCATTACCATTAGGACCGAAATAATATTAGCTTCTAAAGATATAACACTAATCTTACCTTTTTAGCACCAGACTGACAAGGTGGGGCAAAAAGAAAAACGAATATCCTGAAACAATTAATAAACTTTATAATAAATAAAATACTTAAAACTAATAAACCTATATATAAGTATTCCGTAACTTCAAATGATTATAAAGGTAGTTTTCCAATAGTGAATAAACAATATGATAAAGTTGAGCTTTAACTTAAAGTGTAAATTGCTAACTGAAAAATTTACCTTCTGCCAGTCAGAAAACGTTCACACTATCACATAAAGTCATTCAGAAAACATCACACTATAACATGATGAGTCACTAAAAACGAACAAAAAATAAATTTTTAAATACAATGTCACAAAATAAACCATCTTATACTGACTGATTTACATAGGGGAGTTAATAATTCAGGCGCAGGTTTAGTGATTTTCTAAGAGGGAGGTGATAATTCAGACAAATACTAAGAAATTTTTTGAGCATTTTTAAGTAAAAAAGTGACTAATTAATTTACAAATAAACAATTTCTATCATTATAAAACAATACTATTATTGCACCATCTCATATAAAGTGATTGACTAAGGGGGGAGGTGATAATTCAGACAGATATAAAAATATTTGTTGAGTATTTTCATGTAAATATACGACTAATTCTTGACCGTTGTAAAATTTCTATCTTTCTCACTAAATAACATAATCACACCGTCTTATATTGATTGATTTACAAGGGGGAGGCAATAATTCAGGTGAAGGTTTTGTGATTTCCAAAGGGGGAGGTGATAATTCAGACAGATATAAAGGTTTTGAGCATTTTCAAGTAAAAAAGTGACTAATTAATTTACAGATGCACAATTTCTATCATTATCAAACAATACCTATATCGGATCATCTCATATCAAGTTATTTACTAAGTCTTAGCAAGCCTGAGTCTAAGGGGGAGGTAATAATTTAATATTTTTTTGCAAGTATAACAATTATAAGTATAATAAGTAAACTAGTTATATTACATTTGTATAATATCTATTACTATCAACCTTTTTTATATAACCTTCCTTATATTACCTTTCAAAAAAATGGAATTAGAACATCACAAAAGACCAAGTAAACTTTATTTCTCGAATTCTTGTCCTCGAAGCGTCATTTTCGTTGTTTATGTTTTGTTATGTTATGTTAGGTAATCCGGAGGTTTTAGGAACACATCTAACCAGAAAGCGCAACCTCGTTTTGAGTTTTCAATAGGGGGAGGTGATAATTTAGGCGGAGGTAATAATCTATCACAGATAACTATTTATAATTATTAGGTACGTAGAAATATGCGTTTCATGGTACCGAGTTTTATACCAAAAAAACTGCTTTCCGTTTTTCGATTTCATTAACATAGATATTTTATGAATTCTAGAGTAATTCTGTGTCTTTTTATTACAATGACAAACTTTATAAGTGCGTTTATTTACATCCAAAACTTGGTCTTTAGACGTTTAGTAAACTTTGAAAAAGTGGTAAGTAAATTTTCCTACTTATTCTCATTATTAAGTTAACACACACTTTTTATGCACCAGCCGAATTTCATTGTTTTATTTTAAATAGAGGGGGACTTCGTTAACAATATTTAGCAATATAACCTAGATAACTGTTCAATTTCATCTAATTTAGATTTAATTTAAATATTAATGAGTTATCCATTTATTGTTGATAAAAGAGTACACCGTAAAAGTATAATGAATATGTTTATAAACAATTTTTTACATAATATATAAAAATATTATTATTTTTATTTCATAAATATATATTTTAATTATAATTATATTATATATTATAAATTAAATAAAAAATCATAATTACTTAATTATAAAAACAAAAATTACTTACTTATAAAAACTTTATTTTTTAGATAATGCAGAACTTCGTAAAATTAGTGAGTATATTATATCAGGAATTATTTGTCATTTTGTATTGTTAAAAAAGATTTAAAGTTAGTTGGTTTGTAGATCAACATAATTTCTAATAACTCATAATAACTCATTCCTAAGAGTTTTAGATGTCTGTAATAAATATGACACATCTGATGTAATCATGCCTGTGCTGTAGCCACAAGTTTAAAAGTGTTGTTATGATAATTTAAAAAATGAAAATAAAAAAGGTCAAAACCTAAGTACCTATATGCGCCATTATGTATGTAAAATTCATATTTATCTTATCAAAAAACATATTCAAAAACTATGATTATAAAAGATTATTAAAATATAAAGATGTACTGATAATTATTTTTTTAAATTTGTATTATTTTAATATATTGTAGATCACTCAGACAAAAAATTGGATAGAATGGGTAAGTAAAGTTATACTAAAATATAGTAAAACTTTATATAATCTATCAAATTTATGTCAAAAAGTATTTACCTATATCCTTCGTCCTTAAAACTTTGTTTTATTAAACAGAACTTTTTCTCGATCTAACTTAAAAACTTGATCAAAAAGCGTCACTATAAAATATTATTTTCATAAACATCATAAACATTATAAACTTGAATAATTTTTTTTACCTCTAGATCAGCTAGAAACAAAAATAACTCGACTGGGTAAAATAAGTTTTAATTTATAACTTTGAAATGTTTTTATGTTAATTTTAATTACGTTTAACCGCAATACTTTTACTTTTTAGATATATTGAAGGCAATAAAAAAAAAAACTTTAACTAGTAAGTAAGTTTAATACTAATGGTTCCTTGTGTAACTTTTATCATTCTGTGATTTATGTTTCATTATATGTTCTAACGGATTCAAAATTTAAATATTAATTATTTTGTTATTATACTTTTATCAATAGTGAGGCCTTCTTATTCCAGTAAAAGTATGTTTATGTTATTGGTAATTTGCTTCTGCAATTTTAATCTTGTTATTGAATATTGGACTTTATGGATTTTGTAAACCAATAGTAGTTGTAAAAATTAAAATTTTCACCTTTACATAATTCTTAGAAAAATATGCATCGCTAGTTTGTTTTATGTTTAACATTCAGCGACTACAAAAAGTACAGATCCAGGCACCCTGGGCCTTACTCTAACAAATCCTTTAAGAGTTGGGTCAGGTGTGGGGGAAAGGACAGTTCGTCTTTTTAGGTGGTCTCGTAAACTTTTAGGTGATCTCGGTTCCAAGCCAGGGGGTGCTTGGAACCGTAATAGAGAAGATGTTTGCCAAAGTGGTTACTGGAACCATCCAAGAAATACCAAAAAAAAATTAAAAAAAGAAAGTAGGTGTAAGGGTTGTATGTTTGGTGGTAGCAAAGGAGTAAATAGTGATGGTAGAGGCGTAGCAGTTGCAGCTTTTACACCAACAATTAAAAAATAAAAAGTTTGCAATTGGACATTTTTTTAAATAGAAAAATGCATATGATTAAAATGTTTTTTTTTTCAATATTTTTACCCTTGTTTATAATGTTAAATAATGATTAGTTATTGTAGTTCCTAATAATATAACATAACAAAAAGGAACTGACAAAGTACGTCAATATTTGAAGAATGTTTAACTCAGTAAAAGTATGTGGGGTGCTTAGTACAATGGAGGTATTTTTATATTAAATTTTGAAAAATGCATACCTTTTTGAAGACCCACAACTTATGGAAATTCTCACCTTTCCATTAATTCCCACCCACCCTTGTTTTACTAATCTAAAAGTATGTAACAACCAGTTAGGGCTTTAGCTATATTTACTTGTAGAAAAATTAACAGTGTTTAATAAAAAAAATTATTATATGTAACTTTATTTCTTTTGCTATTTAAATAAAGTTAACATTTCTTTTTCCTTTATGCATTAAAACCTGTGAAAAATAAAGGATTAAATTGTATTAGATTTTTATTTTGATTTCATACATTAGTATATGTTGAATATTTGTTCATAGTGCAAAAGTAAATTCGTAATATATGTTTTATATTGTTGTACAATATTAAAAAAGTTGAAATATTTATGTTCAGATTTAATTAAAAATTATCAAACAAGTTAAAATAGTTCTGTGTTATATAGAAAGTGTTTAGAATTCAAATATTGAACCCAACTGTTGTGTATATGCACAACAGTTGGGTTCAAAATTTGAAAGTATTCAGTATTTAAAACTTTTATAGTACTTTTACTTACCTCATTTTTAAGTTTTTTAATATTTATGTAGTTATCCTATAAAGAACTTAATAATTTTTAAAGTTATCATGCCTCCCAGGTTAAAAATGATGCATATTGGCAATTTAAAAAAATATAAAGTCGCTAACTTTACATTGGCTAACGAAACGAGCATTGATTGTAGAAATGGGCATATACTCTTAACATTTATTAACAACGGAGAATTAAAATGACCACAAGTTTGAGTACTTTAGCATTAACACATGCAAAAATGAAATCCAAAATCTTGTTAGTGTATTAAAAAAATGATCCTACAACTGTAGGATTCGAATGCCAATGATATAGCTGAGTTTCGCAATAAGCCATTTGTGTTCCATGCCCCGGTGCTGACAATCTCACAGTCGTTGCCACTTACCTTTAGTCCAGTTGATACTGTTTTTTGTTCTTCAATTGCATCATAAAAAATATTAGTTTTATATCTCCAGCAAGTAGTGCAAAGCTAATTCCCACAAGCAATAGCAAAAATTAACAAAATCTGCATAATTTACAAAAATTATTATAGTGTTAGCTATTTGTTATCACAATTAGCTAACTCTTCTATAGAATAACGTTGCAAGATAGAATTATTGAAATCTAAATTGAGAAACATGCCCAACAAAATAAAAGTTTTAAAGACAAGACATTAAAAGAAAAGTTGAAATTATAAAAAGAGAGCTTTGAGAGCTGAAGTTAGAAACATGAAACATAAATTTAAATCATGTTATTACAATAGGCGTATTCGCAATCTTGTAATATAATAAAAGGAAAATGAAAATTGAAGCTAGAGAACAGCTAAGACAAATGCGCAAACATAATACTGTTTGTGAAGAAAATAAAATGGAAACTGCTAGATTTGAAAATGATATGATCCAAATGGAGGAGGTTGATTGATTTGCTTCAGTTTCGTCAGGAGATAATAAAATTACGCAATACAAACTAGGACGATAATCTATAGCATGTTATTGTGTTATGTTTGAACAGGTAACATTCCAAACCTATTTGAAAAACTGCATAATATTTTGGTGTTGATTTGTGCATGTTGCCCAGCGTGTCACAGTTGAGCAAATGGCTCGTAAGCTTGGGTGCATATCTGACATGCAAGATGCAGAGTGGGCCATCTACAATACAAATCTAAATCATGGGTGTTCATATTAATAGTGTCCACTTAACGTCAAAAAATAAATGTCAGGTTATTGCTTTTGACCAAATGCCTGGAGGGACGTCTGCTAATTATGAAAAACATAGGAAATTTATTCCAATTTTTATATACATTCCTTTGATTATTGCTGTAGTTTGATTATTTCAAATATATCAAACACAATGTCAGTAAGTGTTGCAGCCAACCACCTTACTGTAAGCAAACTTTGTGAGAAATAGGAAAAACCTTTGGCAAGCAAACTTTGTGAGAAATGCAAACATTGTCAGAAATGGGAAAGCAAACTTTGTGAGAAATGGGAAATTTTCGCAAGTAAACTTTGTGAGAAATGGAAAAAACCTTTTAAACTGCCATTCCAAATCGACATTCAGTTGCAATTGTGTCAAGAGGGTACCTCTTGACACAATTGCAACTGAATGTCGATGAGCATGTAAGTCTTTAGGAAAATAATATTATGATTTATTTGGATATGATTGTATGGCAGTTAATGTTATTTTGACATGAACAAAATAAGGTTTAAAGATGTCGAAGGCGATCTGTAAGGATTAGTTGATATTTTAGACAAAACAAACTAAATAGGGGTATAATTCCGAGATAGAGAGGAAACCGTCTCCACTTTCTTTTCTATACTTGTTACATTTTTACTAAACACTGTTATGATTTTCTATTTTGACCTCTGGAACAGTAAATGTGGCACTTTACAAACAGTTTTGCGTACAGCATTTTGTAACACAACTGCTATAGAACAAATGTGTGTTCTTGGTTTATTTATAAAATCTCACGGGGCCATGGATGACTATTTTTTATGTATTAACTGAGGATGCAAACTTTGATCATGTCACTGGCATCCAGGTAGTTAAAAATGTTTTGCAAACAATAAACGATTGCAAATCTAATCTAGCTGCACTGTTTAGCAGAACAGCTAATGTTTTTGATAAAAAACTTCCCCCAAAGATTTTAGAACCAATTACAATTCTATGCGCTATTGATGATCAGCTTATCAAGATGACTTTTGTCTGTCTTAAGGCAGTGTCTTGATTCAACAATATGAAAGATACTCTTCCATTTCTATTACAGCTAAATTAATGGAGGAGACAACTAGTGCAAGGCTTCACAACATAGATAGTGAAAAGTTGATGTTTAGTGAAGCTAAAGGGAAATCGCCTAATGCAACTATTTGTTATATATCTTGCAAATTGAAATCTAAAATAAATATGATTATGGATTATCTTGATAGTCATGATCAAATAGAGAGAAAATTGTAGGTAAGTGGTATATTAAGAAAGTTCATATAAAAAGAATAACAAATTTAAAAAATTAAAAACGAAAAAATTTCAAAAAGACATACATGCTAAAGGCAAAATATGGATGAAAAAGAAATAAGGAAGTTTGAATGAGAGCTGAGTTTGCTATCTTTTAATGTAATAAAGAATTTTTTTGAGCATTAGTCTACAAAGCAACTTGATGACTTATATGAATTGATGTCTGAAAGAATTGTTGGAAGAGAACCTGCTATGAATGGTTTGATACAATTAATAACAAGTCTGTCACTTATGGTGGGATAGTAGAAAAAGTAAATATAAGAAAAGAAGACAGAATTGATACTATTTCCAACTGAAAAAAAGATGAAACTGATTCAGCTGTTGACCATTGCATGAAAAAATTCTAACTTGCTGCTGATATATGTATCAGGAGAGATGATATTTTTATAGTTTATTATGCTTTAATGTAACTTAATGTTATTGTGCTTGTTACTGTTACTGTCTAATAGAAATAGGTGTTACTGTCTAATAGAAAGAGAAGTATGCATGTGGTGTGACTTGCAGAAAAGTAATAAAAAATTAGATGCATCTAATGTGGTAAAAATTAGATACATCTAATGTGTATATTTTCAAATAGTTTTTGTTGTTTTAAATAGCATTTAAAACAACAAGGAAACTGCAAGTGGTGTGAATTGCAAAGAAAATACCGCAGGTGGTGTGACTTGCAAAAATGGTAATGCAAATAGTGTGACTTGCAAAATAGGAACCACAAATCGTGTGACTTACAGAAAAAGGTACTGTTAATGATGTGATTTGCAATTTTTTTGATAGACGGCTCTGGCTTACGTTCTCATCTTGACTATTGTTAAAAATGATTATTGTTATTAAGTTACATTGATGAAATTAAAATTTAATCATTCACTAAGAGCCAAGACGCAAGCTAGTATTTGTTGAAACTAAAAGTTTTTTAGTTTCAAAAATTTATTTTAGGTGAGAGGGGCTGATTTACAAAATAATGGCAACATCTTATAATGTGGTGAAATATGTTTTGATTATAATTTTTATTGTTTCATATAATTGAATTTAAATTTTTTCTAAATCAAATTACAAGAATTTCAACTCTTATTTTAGGATGAAGGGCGATGGGCACACACACCTTCACTTGATTCTAAATGTGTGCTACGAGCGTAAAGTCGAGAAATTTTTGTTATTATTTTAAAAACAATTTTTTAGAATTGTTATTGGATTTTTTTTTTAATTAAGATAAAAATGTTTTTTTAGATAAGGGCTCGTCCATAAATTACGTCACGCTATAGGGGTAGGAGTTGGTGGTTTTGTGACGACTCATACAAAACTTGATTCTTAAGTATTACAATTTTGTGACGAGGGGGGGGGGGGAAGGTCAAAATTGGTTAAAAATTGCGTGACGTAATTTATGGACGACCCCTAAGGTGTGTTTAACTGATACCCTTACACCCACCATAACACAAAAATAAACTTTTTATACTTTGCAATTGTCTGAAGCAAATTATAACAACTTTTTTTATATGAAAATTTTCACTGAAAATTACTCTTAAAGGTATACAAATTTGCATTTATTATCCAGTAAGCTGTTGGTTCGTTGTTGTCTCTAGCCCTTTCGATACGCCCAATGTTTAGCGACCAATAAAAATTTGTAGCCTATTCGAACACTTATCCTTGAATTTTACGTAGGGGAGAAATACTCCCGACGGAAACATTAGCCCGTATTTTGACCTGCATTAAATTTGTCGCATGTCGCTACGTCGTGAATAATAAAGTTTTGAAATTCCTGGTGTTATAAAAGTAAATAAACTTATTGTAAAATTAAACAAAGATATGTTTAACAAGCTTAGTGTTAAGTTATCATCTGTTAATGCTGCAGAAATAAAACCTTATAAAGGTAGGGTTTTTAGTTTTGTGAGTTCTTATGTTATATCGATGAAGAGCTCTCTTTGAAAAAAAACTTAAGAGAGAATATTTACTTTTAATGAAACTTACTCTCTCTAGAGAGAGTAAGCCTCATTAAAAGCAAATATTCTCTCTTAAGTTTTTTTTTTCAGATGAGAGTAATTCTTCCCTTTTCAAAATTAAGTTATCAAAAAGAATAATTTTATTGATAAAGTGAACCTATTTGGCGGTGTTCTGTGATGAGAGTAATTCTCCCCTTTTTAAAGTTTTTGTTGTAAGAATAAGTTTTACTTTTTTTAGGTTTTATTTAAAAGGGTAAATCTCCTCTCTTATTTATAAGAATATTTTTTTTTAAAGGTTTAAACTAGATAATTTAGATTTTAAAGGAAATCAATTTACATCAGTTTTTTTTCAGCATTGTCATCAATCAATCCATTGACTAGTTTAACAAAAATTCGGTTAAAAAAACCTAGGTAAAATACCTAATTTATATCAATAAGTCACTAAAGTATATAAAGTCCTAACTAAAAGTTGTTGTTTTTAGTTTTACGTGTTCTGCTTGTATGATGTCGTTTGCAAGAAAAGATAACATGAAAAGACATGCATTACAGGCACATAAAACCATTTTTAGACATAATCAATCCGAAGATAAAAGAACGCCATGTCATTATCAAAACTGCGGCCAAGTATTTTTTTAAAAAGTCAAACTTATTAAACACAGAGGAGTGTCATGAAGGTATATTTACCAAAGAATCTTACAATTTTTTATCAGAATCTGAATTTATAGCATGGAAGGAAAAAGAGGAACTTAATAGTTATGTTTTATTCAGTAAACAAACTTGTAGTTTTTTCACTGGAAAAAATATAAATAAAGATGTAAAAACAAGTTATTATATTTGTCAAAATGATGGTCATTCAAAACCGCATCGCTCTTAGTGAACCAGCAAGAAAACCTAATAAAAGGTACTACAGAGGGAGTGTTAAATCAGGTGCTTTCTGCCCTGCCAGGATGATTGTCAAAGTAAACATAAATGGAGTCACTAATGTTCAGTATATCAAAACTCATAACCACAGTATTGGTATTACAAATACCATGTATCAACCTATACCAGGTAATATTAAAAAATTTTTCCATTTCCGCTAAATTATCAATAGGTGTGCCTGTAAATACAGTTTATCGTGATCTTAGAGAAAGTTTTGGAGACAGACAATAGAAATGATGAAGATACTGTTTTAACTAAATCACATCTTCTTACAAAAAAGAACATTTCTGATATCAGCAGAGCATTAAAAAAAGGATGTCGGCTTCACCCTGATGATAGCGTTTCAACTTTTTTACTTGTTCAAAATTTGAAGTCTGAAGATTTTAATAGCATTCTGGTTTATAAGCCACAAGGACAGCAATTTGTTAATGGCCCAAAGGTGTATGATGACATTGACCTTAATAAGGATTCCTTTGTGGTTGGTATACAAACAAAGCATCAACTATCAATGTTTGAAACGCATTCATCTCATATTGTTTCTATTGATGCTACACATTGTACCAATCAGTATGCATTCCCTCTTGTAACTTTACTAGTTCGAGATGAATTTAAAAGGGGTTATCCAGTAGCTTTTCTTATTTCCAATCATGCAGACGAACAAACCATAACACCATTTTTAAAGGAAATAAATAGAAGATGCAATAATTCTGTTAAAGTTAATGCTGTTATAACAGATGATGATTTGTCAGGATGGAATGCTTTTACTAATGTTTTTGGAGATGTGCGCCACTTGCTATGCAAATGGCATGTAAAACGTGCATGGCGCAATAAACTTCCTTTAGTTGGTCCAACTAATTTACAAGAAGAAGTTTATAGGATCTTAGAGACAATCGTTGACGAAAAAAACCCTGATGTTTTTTTACCAACTATGAATGGTTTTGTAAAGGCATATGAACATAAATGTCCTAACTTCATTAGATACTTTGTTACATACTATGCTCCACGACATCTAAAATGGGCTTCTTGTTATCGCAACTTTCAACATGCAGACACTGATACTAATATGTTATGTGAATCATTTCATAACAAATTGAAAACAGTTTATATGTAAAGACGACCGAATAAAAGGTTAGAGAACTTAATTAATTTACTTTTAACAATCGAAGAAGATAGTTATTGGCGCCACAAAAGAGACACTATTTATCTTGGAACAATATCTCTCCCAAAAAAGTATAAAAAAAGACATGAAAAAGGAATGTTGATTTCTGATAAATGTATTAGTAAATGTTAATTAACTCAATAGACAGTTAAAAGACAATCAAAAGATATAACATACAATGTTGACATTCTAACTGAAGCTTGTAAGGAAAGTTTGTGTTTGGTATCATGTATAAATCCAGCCTGTAATGGTTTGTGTGAGCATTTATATAGGTGTAGTTGTAATGACATTGATGTTGATCTAATTCATGATAAGCAAAATACAAGAATATGCGATAACATTTAACCAAGTGATTTCACTAACACTCTTATTACGTAAGCTTTCTTAAATACATATTCAATCATTTGTTACTAATCAAATATTTTAGCTTTTAAACAAGTTGGTTTATTCAAGTTAATTTAATGTAATGGATAATATATTAGAGAGTAAATAAGACTATAAATATATAATAAACTATGATTTATATATAATGTATAAATAAACTATAGTTTTTGTCTTAATTACTCTTATATATAAATACATTATAAATATATTTATAAATATATATATATATATATATATATATATATATATATATATATATATATATATATATATATATACATACATATATATATACATACATATATATATACATACATACATATATATATATACATACATATATATATATACATATACATACATATATATATGTATTTAGACATGGCGCTCACCAACTATTTTTTATTTCCCTTTTAACATAAGAAAACATTATACAATTTGACGTTTTGTTTAATTTAAAAAAAAGCACTCCAAGTTTTCAAAAGAGGCTGGCTTCAAGATGAAGTAATAGGAGGCTTTCTGCATTGCTTAGAAAAAAGGTACCCTTCAATTAAATATTTAGGTCCAACTGAAGCATTAGCTTTAAGCTGTTCAAGAAGTTTAAGACTTTTATGGAAAGATCTTGATACTAAAGTTATAGAAGAAGTTTTTATTCTTTTTAACCCAACTAATTCTCATTGGATTTTAATACATCTAAGAGTTATAACAAAAGAAGTAACTCTACTTGATCCACTCCATTGAAATATTATGCCAAATAATTTATCACACAATAAATCCATTGCTGTTGCTAAAGAACTTTTTAGACTAAAATTTAACATTTTAAACCCAACCGTTATTTCAGCCCCAAGTCATTGTTTACAGAAGGATATTTACAACTGCGGTGTTTACGTATGCTATTATGCATTACATCTTTGTGAAGGTATCACTATTTTTCAACAATATATTGTATAATATATATTCATATGTTCGTATTTTTTTTAGTTGTCGATTTTGCAACTACTTTTTTGTTATGTTGCTTATAATTAATTCATATATAAATTTATTTATTTATTAACTATTTCATTTATTGCATAAAATTATTTAATGCTGTAATTGTTCAGTAAATTATAATTGTTAATTGCTTGCGTTACTTATAATTTGCGACTATTTAAAAATGCATCATAACTTATGATGTATAAAAAAATCGTGTTATGATTCATAACACGATTTTTTTATTTTCTGTATTTATATAAATTCATTTAAAATTGTGTTTTCAGAAATAAATATTAATGATCCATTTAACGAAATACAATTTCGTAAATATATTTACGAGACTTTATGCGGTAGGTGTTTAAAGAACCTTGAAAGTGGTTTTGAACTTTTGTACGATATTTGTAGGGCAAGTGTTTATTTTATTTTAACAATAATTAACTGAATTTTTTTTCAAATATTGTATTAGGAAATATTTTTGTTCTTATCCTTTATTATTTTGTTCCACGACAATGAATTAAATGCGATTTGGTTGGCGAAAAACAAATATATACCGTTGTTACATTTAGAAATTAAGAAATATGAAAAATATATAAAAAAGTCTATGAAATTTGAGATAGAGTAATAGATGTTGTTGTAATGAATACAGGAATAACCTTTTTACATTATACTATTACAGATTTGCAAGAACATATCCTTTGAGAAGAACTATTGGGTGCAATGCACAAAATGTCCACAGTGGTATCATTGTGAGTGTGTCCACATTTCAATCAAAGATGCAGATATCAGTGATACTTTCTAATGTCAATGATACAATCCTATCAATTTTAAAAAACGGCTATTTTCATAGACACAAGTCGTTTTAAAAACATTAAATGACATGAAAAATAAATAAATTAAACATAACTAGTTCAATTCTATCCTAATGACTGGACCGTAGCCTGAGGCGCCAAAATTGGGAGGGCGCAAATTCACCAATTGAATTAAAAAAATAATATGTTAATTATTTATGTTTTTTTCAACGCCATTAAAAGTCTTTAAGCCCAGGGCAATTTTCACTTTTGCCCCCGACCCCCTCCTCGTTACTCCACTAAAATAAACAGACGCGGCGTAGTGCTAACACGCTTGCCTCAGAAGAAAGAATTCTGCGTTTCAAAGCGACCTCTGGGGAAGTTTTGTGACAGTGGTTGGGAAAACTTCCTGTTAAATGCTCCTCCGCGGTGCTCTGTAATAAGACTCTAAGGACTTCTTGAGGCACCTTAAATAAAAAACATAGAGACAAGCCCTTTCAGAGGTTTAGAGAGGCCTGGTCCAGTTATAAATTGGAGGCCCCAAAAGGACATTTTGCGTAAAATGCAACACAAGTTGATGCAAAGCCAATTTAAGTCTTCAGATAAATTGGGACCATTTAAGTCTGTAACTATTAAAATAAAGACAGGCTGTCAACTAAAGCAATTAAAGACAAACTGTCACTCATATACGAGGCGCTTTTTGTTTATTTTAGCAAGCCAACAAGCCGAGAAACTTGCTTGTCTACTAATAACACATTTCTTATGGAGGCCTGGGACGTTAATTTTCTTAGTGTAATTAGAAATTTAGAACTATTATTTCGATGTTTGAAAAATATATTTTGAAAATGTGAGGCCCCAACATAATCGGAGACTTAGGCCATATGACCCATGTGGCTACCCTCTCGTAGGGCCTGCACATAGGTAGATTAATCTACATTGCAATGGATGTAGTTGTTGTTATTACTATAAGTGTAGTCATAAATATTTACATACAATGAGTAATAGGTAAATTTAGCGACCCCTCTAAAAACAACAAGTTATATATAAAAATTTGCTCTAAATTTTCAATCCAACCAGAAGTCTAGTCTACTTTAAAAAAAAGGTCTAGTGGACTTTTAAGTTCAAGTAGTTTGTTCTGACGCCTTATTTTAAATAGGTGACCATGGGGCAAAGATTTTTGTAGATATATATTATCAACTATATCAAAACGATTTATTAGATTATAAATTTGGATTGGATCGCACCCTAAGTGCCAAGACTCAAGACATGTGATGGTAAATTTAACTTTTTAATCTCACCCAGTATCAAAGTTGTATCACGCTGGAAGCTCATTTTGCGTTAAACAGATTCAACAAAGGCTATATTAGTTTTTAAATAAGAAGCCCAAACAGACACTGCATATTCAAGGTGCAGTTTTACAAACACTTAGCCATATAAACTAGCCATATTTCCATCAATGAAAATGAATGCTTTCTTTAACAAACAAAAACCTTTAGGAAATTTTGAGACAAGTGAATGAATTTGTGTGCTCCACGTCTGGTTAGATGTAAAAACAAATCCCAAATCACGCTCTTTAGTATAGCTTCTTAAGCATTCATTCATACCTTAGTTATTTTTAAAAGTAACAGCTTTGATCATAGTGAATAATAAAGCATTTTAAAATCTTTAACTTAAGCAACCAAGTGTTTTCATTTTCAAAGCGTAGACAATCCAGCAGGTCTGCAGCGAAATTAGTGTGCGATAAAATTTTAGAAAAAAAGTTTAGTATCTTCTGCAATTTATTATTATTATTATAGTTGTAGCCGTAAAAATTTACATACTATGTAATGAATACAGCGAGCAGTGATTATTTTTAAATAACCTGTTTACTAAGCCACCTAATTTCTTTCAGTTTTTTAACAACGTGTTGTGTTACTCATTGGAGAGAGTGGCCCCCTTAAGTAGGCCCCCTTTTATAAATGATATAATCAACTAGCTGCGCACAAACAAAACTACAAACGATATGTTTTTCAGGATATCTATGCTCTACAATTTTTTTTAAAAATTAATGAAATATTAAAAAATTAAAAAAATAAAATTTTTCTAAAAATTAATGATGCATACAACAGATAAACAAAAACGTTTTCCTAACCAAAAAATAATCTCTTTCAAAAAGTAAAATAAAAAACTAAACAAATAATTCAAAAATATAATTATACGAAAAAATAGAGAAAAAAAGTTTTTTGCATTTTTTTTTTAATATAAAAAAATCTCCAACGTATAAATACTTTATATTATAAAGTATAATAAATACTTAAAATGAAAAGTAATAAATTTTTTAATTTACAAAATCTCCATGTTTATAATATTTTGTAAATTTTGTAAATAAAAAGATTAAAAAATTTAAAGATTTTGTAAATTAAAAAAATATATTTTGAAAAATATTTTAAATAAATTACGCATGTTGTTTACGAAAAATAACTTATGTAAAATTATCACAGATTTAAACGTAATGCGGGATGCGGATACGGGTTTTTTTATAATTCAATAGGAGTATTTCTACCCTACACTCGATTCCTTATTCTTTAATACCAAGTTATAGGCACTTAGATAAAAATTGACAAATTTATGGTGATTTTAAAAATAAAAAATATTATTTTGACCACAACAAATCCATATTTTTTAAAAAATTCGGTACGTTATAACTTTTTGCCAAATTGCTCGATTTTAATAATATTTTCATTTAAAGAAAACAGTATATACGTTGTGTCACCTATAAGTACTTGATTATGTAGGGAATTATTAAAATTTTAAGACAAAACAATAAAAAAAAACTTTTTATAAAACCACGTTTTTGAAATGAACTAAAAAGTAGAAAATAATTTTCTCTTGTGGCTTTAGAAATTTTTAAAAATTAATTTAGACGATAGTAAGTGACATGAAAACTTTTGATTATGAACTCTTAATAATTATGATAATATTTGTAAAATTTTAAACGAAAAACGTGGTGCGCATTTAACGAAAAAAAAGAACAGAAAAAAGAAGCAATAGTTAAAGTAATTAAGGACGATGATGATCATTTAAAGTGACAAGATGCGCACCACGTTTTTCGCTAAAATTTTTACAAATTTTATCGTAATTATTAAGAGTTCATAATCAAAAGTTTTCTTGTCACTTACTATCGTCTCAATAAATTTTCAAAAATTTCTATAGCCACAGGAGAAAATTATTTTCTACTTTTTAGTTCATTACAAAAACGTGGATTTGTAAGAAGTTTTTTTATTTGTTATATTATTTTCTTCTTTTGAGGTTTTAGATAGGTGGAATTTTGCAATTAGATTTTAATTTTAGAACCTCTGTGTACAATGCAATTATTAGGACAAATCAGATATAAAAATGTATTGTATATAATATAAATTGCAGCAACGCCTCCAAAAGTTTCGCCATAATAAATTTTATTTTGCTGTAATTGTTCAAGAAACTCGGCAAATTATGGTAAAAGTAGTACAATATTGCATTGTCATCGGGTTCTGAGCTATAGTAAAAGTTTCAGAGCTCTAGTTAATCGAAAAGTGGGTTAAAATTGAGTTGCAAAATTCCACCCTGACAAACAAACAAACAAGGAAAGCGAGCTAGTAAAAACGTGGTAAAAACAATTTAGATATGTCCATATATAAAACATGACACATTGTGAAGCATACACTGTCAGCGGCTTGCGGTAGTGAAAGAGTTAAATGTTATGAAATTTATCTTAAAATTGTAATTAACTTTACTTTCAATAAACAAATTTTTGACTAGTTACAATTTAAAAAAATTGTTTCTGCAAAAATATATATTTATTATTTAAATGCAAGCGTGAATAAACTATATTTCCTTAACATAAATCTCTGTTTACGTAGCTTATAACATATTATATGACGTATACTTACAACATATTATAATACGTAACTTATTGCATTTTATTGTTTATTTTGAATTGTTTTTTAGGGTTGTTTTTCTGGGTTGGTAACTAAATGTTGCAAGTCAAGTCAAAAGTAGCAACAAACCCGATCAAAAGTTTTTGAGGGTATAAATAATTAGTTACTAATTTTATTATCGAACCTTAGGTCAAGTATACCGAACTCATACAGTAAGTAAGATAACTTTTTCCTAGATAAGAGCGATCAAAATATAGTCCATTTGTAACATTTTCTCTTTGAAAAGTAATGTATTCCAGTTTTTCTCCGATAACAAAAATGGCTTTATTCAAGCAACTTCAATGTCTTTATGATAAGAATATATATCTTTATATTCTCTGTATGATTTATTCATTTATTAGTATGATAACTTTTCATTATATATAGTTAACTTAAACTGATTTGGTATGAGTCAGTTGAAATTATTCTTATAAACACGTAAAAAATATAGTAGTTGAAAATTTCTTAAGGCAACAAATGATTATGTAGTAGTCGTAGGTTCTCATCCATTTTCTACGTGCTGTTAAAATAGACCACTAAAACTTCCTTTTCTCTAGAAAACTTTTTCAGACTATCGATATAATCAATTGTTTTATTTTATTATTTGGTTCATCAATGCTTCGCTATCTATGTTGTGAAGCCTTGCACTAGCTGTCTCCTGTTTGATTGCCGGTGTTATAACCTTGTGAAGTCACACCTTGGTATTGATAACTCTTAAGATAGCTGTCTCCTGTTTGGGTGCCTGTGTAATAGAAAGAGTGAGATATCTGTGGTAGTTTATTCCATCCGCCTGATATATTTCATTCCACTGCGTAAATCTCAAAACGAGAATGCGTTTTTAACTTAATGCCGTAAGAAATAATTCCTTTAAGTATGAACATAGTTGAAAATTTGTTATGAAATTTAGGCTTAGAATTAGTTAAAGAACTACTTTTAAAAGTTCACAACTTATTATTATAATCTCATATAATTTGATGTCCTAATCCGTAAAAATACCAAAGTAAGGTCATTTAAATGGAGTCATTTATTTTATAGTAATAAAATTACGACACAATAAATGTCTGGATATATTATGTATTTAAAGATATTATGCAATTATTAAGAGTAATTAGCAGGGTTGGCAAAAACCCGGGTTTTTGACCAAAAACCCAACCCAGCTGGGTTTTTGGGTGGGTTTTTGATGGGTTTTTGCTAAAGTTTGGTATAAATCTTTAGTAATCAAAGTTTGATTAATTTATAGTTTATAATATAATAAAGCTATTTTTCATTTTTTACAGGTATATTTTCTTATACAAAAGCTTTATTAATAATCAGATTGCATTTTTTTATAATATAAATCTATTTTTAAATAGAGTTATCTTTTTAGTTAAATTCAAAATAAAAGTAGATTATACGTCTTCAACATGCCAAAGTATCATTCAGGGGAAGAAATAAGGCTAGTGAGTGGAATGAAGTGACCATATTAAGTGATCAACCAAATAGAGTAATATGTAATTATTGCAAAGTGAGCATAATTAAAAAAATAGAAAGAGTTAAGATCCATTTGGATAAATGCAGAAGAAAGAATAAACGAAGCAATAATAATTCCGCTGAAGTGTTAAGTGATATATCAGTTTTAGAGTCAAGGCCATCTACATCTGCAGCATCAAATAAGTCTAGCCTGTCTGATGATAATGAGCAAGATGGTTTAAGCATTATTAGTGATTCTTTTTATTCGTCAATTGTTCAGTCAACTGCAATGACGATGCAACAGCAAACATCTATTTCTAAATTTGTTACTACAACAACAAGTAATCAGAAGGATGAACTAAATTTACAAGTTGCAAGATTTTTCTTTTCAGCAAATATACCATTCAACGTAGTAGAAAATCTTGAATTTACCAAGCTGCTTAAAAAACTTAGACCTGGATATGAGCCACCAAATAGAAAACAGATATCTTCAGAACTCTTAGTAAAGATAAATGAAGAAGTAATCAATTTAATGAAAAATGATCTTGCTGATGATAGTGCTGTTACCCTAATTCAAGATGGTTGGAGTACATTCAGTAATGATCCTATAATTGCTCATAGCATCCATAGTAAAAATAAACCTTATCTCATTTCTGCAATTGACACTGGAAGCCAATCAAAAACAGCAGAATATTGCGCTCAAGCTGCTAAGGATGCATTTAAAATTGCAAAAGAAACGTTCAATAAAGATGTAAGTGTTAGATGTTTAACTGCTTTATTTAATGTATATATATATACTATATACATATACATTTATATATATATATATATATATATATATATATATATATATATATATATATATATATATATATATATATATATATATATATAAGGCCTCAACGGAAGAACGATTTTAATAAAATGATTTTTGGGGTGATTTTAATTCGTTGAACTACATGATGGTGTTTTAAATCTAAAAAAATTGATTTTCTCAAAACATCAAAAGTGTGACTCTGATCGTTCTTCCGTTGAGGCCTTCATATTTATACACATATATGTTTCATTTTTTATTTAGGTATTTGCAGTATGCACTGACAACGAAAATAAAATGTCTAAAATGAGAAAACTTTTGCAGGCTGAAGCCCCTAAGTTGATAACATTTGGTTGCTCTGCTCATTTTTTAAATTTGGTTGAAAAGGATGTCTCTCCAAAGTCTATAGTAAAGCATATAATAGCAATTCATAAATATTTTCGTAATCATCACCAACCACATGTATGTATTAAATTCTTTACTTATTGATCATATTCTGTAATACAATACTATGAAATAACACAGCTATGTTAATGATATAAGCCTAATGATAATGATGGCAAAAGAGATCCTAGCTTTATTTTTACAAAATTATTTTTTAATATTTCTTTGTTAAATTTTCTTAAATAAATTTATTATAGGGTTGGTTATTGGAAAAAGGTGGACTGATGCCACAGCTACCTAATGATACTCGCTGGAACTCCCAACTAGATTGTTTACAGACATACATATCTAATCATTCTCTGTACGTTGACATTAGAGGTGAGCATATGGAATCCATTGATCCTTCGATAGGAAGCCTAATTGACAATCTATCAATACAGAGAGAAGCAATAAATTTATATGCACAACTGAAAATTGTTAGTGTTGCGTTAGATAAGGTAAATAAAATTAGTTATTAATTGGATTTATTAAATTTAATTATATTAAGTATATTAAAACCACTTATATTAGGAACAATGTCACCATTAACTTTATTTACCTAATTATTAGCAAAATTATTGTGTTTACTGTAGTTGCAAGCAGACGATACAACTTTGTCTGAAGCAGTTGAGATTTGGCAAAGCCTCATACATAATGAAAAATTGGCTTTGTACAAAGATGATATTTTAAAGAGGTTTAAGAAGGCAATTGTTCCATGTCATTTTCTTGCCAATTTAACAGATCCAAAATATGAAGGTAACTAAACAATTGTAAAAAACTTAAAGTATTGCATCTGATTAATTTTTAATAAAAACAAATGTAAAGTTTTTATTTAAGTTTACTACTCTTATAACTTTACTTATTTACTTAGGAAGAACATTGGATAGAAGTCAAGAAGAAGAAGCTGAGGAATGGTTGAATGAAGTCTATCCTGAATTTATGCCAGGCTATTATGCGTTTAAACTAAAAGATGCTAATTGTTTCCCAACAAATTTATTCAACGATAGTGTTAAAAGCACAACATCAGCAACAAATTGGTTGAGAATTATAGAAATAAAAGAATCTAAGTCTTTCAAATTGCCTGCAAATTTTGCAAAATTTTTACGGCAGTTGCACAATTGTCCAGCTAGTACTGGATCCATAGAAAGATTTTTCTCATCTTTTGGGATTATTTGGAGCAAAATTAGAAATCGTTTAGGAAGAGAAAAAGCTGAAATGCTTGTACGAATTTACAGACATTTAAGATCATGATGCACAATTGCTGATGACTTTTAGATTACTTTGTTTTAAATGATTAAGCTTGAATATTATTGCTCCAAGTAAAATAAAATTCTTGTTTATGACTTACTGAACTTCATTTTTTGTTGTTAGTTGAGCAGCATCAAATCTTGTGTGTTAATGGAAATTGATTTATGTACAAAAAAACTAAAAATTAAAAATTTAAGACCAAAAACCCATAAAGTTGGGTTTTTGGTGGGTTTTTGGTCTTGGGTTTTTGGGTGGGTTTTTGGGTACCAACCCTGGTAATTAGTATGTAGATATTATGTATTTAAAGATATTACGACACAATAAATGTCTGGATATATTATGTATTTAAAGATATTATGTAATTAAAAACTATGCTAAATATATATAATTAAAAATATTATGTAATTTGAAACTATGCTATTTCAGAAAGTTTACATATATTTGAATGTCGTATTCCACATCAATACAACTGTAATACAATTTGCATGTATCAACTTTTTTAATAATGAAATAGCAATATGGTAATCAAAACACTGTGCATGAACGAAATATTCTTTGTTCTGGATACAGAAAAGAGGTATTATTTTCAGAGAACTTTCAAATCTGATAATATGAATACGCTAATTTAATATCATTATTATTAGCCGAGTTACGTCATTTTCAAGGCTTTTCTATTTTAAAGTAGTTTCTAGGCTACACTTTAAAAACGAGTCCGTTAAAATTAACGGAATTTTTAACGGAGTAGTCCGTTGTTTTATAGCCGAGTGAGTTGTCCGTAAAATTTACGGACTCAATATTTAACGGAGTCAGTCCGTTACATTTTTTTAACGGAACATTACGTAAAGTTTGCAGATAAGTCCGTTAAAAGGTTCCACTTTCTCACGTTTTAATTATACGCTAAAGAAAGGACTTTTATGCAACTTTTTTTTCTTATGTTAGCAACTTAATAATTTTTTTATAAAACAAAATTATTTACATTAGAAAATGTTTATAATGTTAGTTGTATATGTAACTTCCTCAAGTTTTCAAAATATTTATTTCATTATATTTAATCAAATGATGATTATAATATAACCAAAATGAATTTCACATTTAAAGACTTTGTATTGGCTTATGTTAGAATCAGCACTAAAACGTTTATTCAAGTTTAAAATGTATTTATAAGACCGTTTATAATTAAAATATATAAAAAACATAAGAAAAACATATAATATTGAGAAAAAAAAATTATATATTGTTTATTTCTTAACTATCTTCAACATCGCTTGAAGATGATAAACCGATGCTGGAAATGAGTGTTTTTCTCCCAAATTGTAAATTAATTGGAAAAATTTAAAAAAAGTCGCACATTCTTCGGTATACTCTAAGTTGAAACACCAAAAAAGTTTAAACAATCGCTCGATACCCTCTTCAATTGATGATCCAGCTGTAATTATGGATTTTTCAGCAGCTATTTTTACCAATAAAACTTTTTCATTGACGCTACCTTGTATCAGAAGCAATGGGTATGGTTTCCAACAGTTTTCTGCAGCTTCTGTCATGGAACTTCCTGGCTGAAATACAAAAAATAATCATTGGGTGACTTAAAGTAAAATTATTTGCTAAACTAACTATTTCATATTTTTATTTTGTTCTGCAGTATAAGGTAAACATAACACATAGTCATCGTGTACTATAAATACTTTAATAAACATGGATTATAAGATTTTGTTTTACAATTTCTGGATTTATATTTGTATAGCATTTATTTCATTATACTTACGTACCAACAGCCCCATAAGGCATTGAAACAGAACAAAAAAATTAAATTAAAATTTAGTAAATGGAAATTAGTTATATAATATAGTTATATATAACATATATTATATTATATATTATATATAATATAATACAGTTAGTCACTATTTATTTATAAAATTATTACATAATATGGATGAAAAGGTTAAATTTTTTTTATCTAATTACAAATTGGGAAAATTATAAAAAATAACCTCAATAATCCTCATTAAATGGTCGAAAGACTCCAGTCCTGAAATCCTTTTCCGTTTCACGGTTGTTCTCAGCATAAGTGAAATAATTTTGCAAGCATGATACGCATGCCAACCTTTAAAATAGAATAATTTGAGCAGTCATGGTTTGGTTCTGATTTTTGAATTAAACGCAACAAAGTTGTAATGCTACACAATATCAGCATTTATTATTTAAACAAAAACAAAGAGTAAATACTCTTCTCTCAGTTCATTTCTCTAATTACACTTTTCTATTAATCCATTCTTTATATTATCTTTTGTCGCAGTTCATTCCTCTTGTATTTTTTTCGCAGTTCATTCCTCAAAAAACGTTTAAATACAAAATCTGAAGAAAAATAATAATAGAAGAAAACTCACCATTATCGCCTCTTTTAGCATCGGCTGCTATCAGTTCTATTGATTTATCTCCTGTTAATTCCAATGCTGGGATTAAAATTTCTGTCCGAAATACAGATAAAAAATCTGTAGTGCAGTCAGAAAACATCATTTGAAGTTCGACATCTAACTGTTATATAAAATATATATTGCACATTATTATGTCACTTACATGCTTTATAAAATGTCTATTTCATGACAGCAAAAAAAAATTCTTGTTAATCATGTGTGTTTTTTTAAATACATGTATTTCTATTTTTGTAAATTTAAATGGCTTTTCAAAAATGTACACTTAACACAAGTTTTAGAATACTAAATTATAAAATACTAAACTATAATAAAAATATTATTATAAAAAACTATTATATAAATACTAAATAATAAATTTTGAATACTTACTAGTTCTGGAATGGTTTGAAATTTTGGATACATTTTTAATATGGAAGACAAGGTGGGTGATTCATTCATTATCCAAAATTGTCTAATGCAAAAGGTTTTTTCCAGACACTCCTTAACTTCATGCGTACGAGTACTTGATAAAAATGCAAGCTTTTCCACATCTCTTATATTATCATTACCTTTACCTACAAGAATTAAACATTAAAAAATATATATATACTTTTTATACAAATTAGTTATTCTTAATCTTGAATGTGCAATAAAAAAATGTATAAAACCTATACAAACCACAGCTATATATAGTAACAGACTGAGAATTAAAAAAAAAATTGGCGCTAATTTAACAACAGTTTCTAAATTATTTTAGAAATTAACAAAAGTCTTTAATAAACTTGAATAAGTAGTTTAAAACATTAACTACATTCTCTGTCGCAACAAAAATTATTACCCTTGCAAACAACACAATCAGTTAGTTTTCTGGGACACCCATCAGATGAAGCAACTGTTTGGGAGGATACACAGGTTTCTCTATTTTCAGCAAAAGCTTAATAATTGAACAGAATAAGTAAACAGTATTAAATTAAAAGAAAATTTTATGATAACAATTCTTAGAACATAAAAGAATAACTGAATGAAAAAAATGAAATGTTTTTACTTAATGACTTTAGTTCTGATTTTTTGTATTTGGTAGGTGTAGCTTTATCACAATTTAGGGGTCTCTTTTTCCAGTTATAAACTTTGCGATTGTCTGGAAATTTATTTATAAAAAACATTTAATAGAATCATTTGCAATGCTAACATTATAACCAACATATTCAACAAGTATACTTACCATCCCAATCTCTTCTAGCATTTTCTGTACCCCGCTGTAAAAATCCTGAATATGTAGACGGATCAAAGAAAATAATTGCCTCCATACTAAATAGTTGCCCTAGCAAACTAGCAACATCTTCTTTATGCCTACGTGTAGGATAATTTCCTAAAACATAAATCATTTTACGAACAACCAGTCGAGTAATTGCCTGGCGAGCTAAAATTCTCCTGTTTCTAAAATCGATTTGACATAATCTGTTGTGACCTCAAAAATAAATATACAATATCAATGTACTATTCAACAACTTTATTATTAATCAAACTAAATACTGTTTAACAAAAATTCAAATTAGAAATTTTTAGTTAATTCTACACTTGACAAATTTCAATTTAAGTCAACACCTGAGGTATTTAGATATCTCTAAATTAAAACATTATTATAAACATGACCTTTTGTTACAAAAACGTAAGAAAGACTAACTGGATGTTTTAAAAGGTAATGTTTGAAGGTCTGCATACTAATAAAAGGATTCACATTGTCAGATTCGGAAGACCCAATGCCAATTGAACTAGAAGTTGAACAATTCCAGTTGAACTCTAAGTTAAGCACCCAATACCGATTGAACTAGAAGTTGCTTCTTGAACTGTAGCAGGAGTACATTGCTAAATAAATAAAATTTCATAAACCATTACACATCAGGAATATAACGTAATTTTTTTACTCAAAATGTTCATAAATTGTATTCTTTAATTTGAAAGAATCTACCTGTGGCAGTCGCTTAGTCCATATCTCACCATTCACCAGAAGAGTGTAAATTAAACTACTTCCTATTGCTTGCATCATTTCAAATGAACATTCAACCTCTGATCCATCTTCCTCAACGACCAATCTTATTGAATCATTGGTGGAAAGGTTGAACTTTGTTTCAACTGTTAATAAGTATAATAGAATGAATCGAAATACACAAGTGATAACATTAACAAATAAAAGTAAATAATACAAGCTTTTCAAAATAATACTGTTAATTTTGACTTTTAAATAATTAAAAAAAAAATGGATACTTTATTATAGGTAACTTTTAATGCTACAATCTTTTTAGTAAAAGATGACAAAATAAAATAATTTAAGAATATTTATTCAAATTAAATCATTAAAATAAAGAAAACTAATTTAAATTAATTTGTAGTGAGTGCTAATAAAGGTTATTTTCTCATTCTCATATACTACTGAATGTTTGGCTAATGGATGATAGTCTTTTATGTTACGCGATAGAACAACCTCTACCGAAGATGTTTCACTGACAACAAATGAGTAGAAGTGGTCATCAAAGTGGAGTGTTTGCAATAACTCAAAGACAAAGTAAATCTTTTTCGAAACTGAAATAAATTTCAATAGCTTTCCAAACTGTGGAAGACCATTTTCAAGAGAAACTATAAGAAAACAACCCGGTTTTATTTTATAATGACCAAAATTGAATGATTTTGCTACACAGATTTCATCTTGCATCTCAAGTTTTAGTGACAAGCACACAGCATAACTCACATTATCACCAATACTATACAATTTCTCTTGTATACAATAGCCAAGAGTTTCCGGTGATACATAGATATTATTAGACATCAACGAAAAAGCAAGAGAAAACTGTGTTCTGGTTGATGTCTGATCTGGTTTCTGTGTTCTGACTGATGATGCTAACTCTTTGCCAAAACGATGCTTAGCTTCAAACCTCATGCACCAGTATCTACTGGCTGGTCCAAATCGCATCATAATCTCAGGATAATGGAGCAAAAAGTGATGCTTAGGTGTTAAACTTTTATTCGAGTACAGGAGTTTAAAATGTGTATGGTGATCTTCAATTTAGCATGCTAAAAATTGTGTTAGTGACAAAGTTATTTCTGATGCAAATATTATTGCACAACAGTCAAGTAGCAATATCAATAATTGCCAGTGAGGTTCTTGGTGAGGTATCTTGAAGCCTATAATACTTGGAAGATTTCTAATAAGGCACCAGGCTTCTGCAGCTTTAATTCTTAAATTAGGTAGCATTATTTCAGGTGGTCTACTGTTAATGTCAGACAGTGAATATGGAAATCGATTAATTCCTACATTAACTTCATGTAATGTTACATAACCAATATCAATTAGTGACTAAACAATTAGAGTTATTTCATAAGGTATAACACCCTCAAGAAGATCATGCATGCTATCAACTGCACTATTTTCAATGCAATGGAAATATTGGAGTTCATTTAAAACGCATCCTTTTTTAATTCCTGTTTCTTAAGGATTATAATTTGGTGTATGAATTTTAGAAACAATTTCATTATATTCTGCTTTAGTTCTTTGGTGTAAACTGTCACATCTAAATATCTTTTGACTATCAGTTTTATTAACTGTGCAAAATCTGCAAAACTTATTGGCAGAAAAACTTTCTTAAAACCCAAACAGTGAATGAGCTCCAAGATTATCGGCTGAAAACATTGCAAGAATAGC